>CM035424.1:126460004-127192504 GCA_020310875.1 Ceratopteris richardii
AACTAAATTCCATGTGGAATTGTTAGAAAAAAATTTGTGAGGTCACGACTAATGTAAAAAGCAAACCAGAAATAGCAAAAAAGAGAATGGAAGTGTGGGTCAAACTAGATAATCTTTTTAAGGTCATGAGGCAGCAGGTAACACCAAAAAGTTATGTGACAGATTTCAAAAAGGCGACCATAGAGCTTATAGAAACCATCATAGAGGCATGGGGTGCCAAAGACATAACATACTACTTGGTGAGTTCCAAAGATATTTTGTTCAATTTATTTATTTTTAATTGAAATAAAGATCTAATGAGATTCTTCTACTCTTCTAGCATATTCTTCTTGTGCATGGTGCATTCTTTGCATAAAAAGAACCACTTTCCATGTGGAACACCCAAGGCATGGAAAAATCTCATTATCAAGCAAGGACAAGCTTCTTTAGGTGTACAAGGAAAGAAGGAGGAGTAACAAAGAGCAATGCCTTCAGAGAGCTTTTTGATTGGTTCTTCAGAAGACAATAACAAAGGACCTCATGCCAAATATACTCAGAAGGATGTGACTATCACCAGACAAATCATCATGTATCAATATCACAAAATGAAAAAGAATGCATTTCAAACAGAGCTTTAATATTTGCAATGTCTTTTATTTCTTTTATTTCATGTATGTACATTTCATGATGTATTAAGCTTTGAAAAGAAATATGTCTATTACCATCAGATGACTTTGACCAGAGAACTCTTCATGGATCAATAACAATTAATATTAGGCCATGGATCAGTTACACCAAAAAACTTTGCAATGTCTTATATCACATTGGGCAATTTCTGTATATGTAGATTTGTTGAGATATAAAATTTGAAAAAATGAAGTCATTCCTTGAGCCTCTTTAAAGAGCTTGGCTTTGGCAAATCACCTCTATATCTGAGGAACTCTTTTCTCATGTATCCAGCAATGCTTTTTAAATCTGACATCCCTGCAACCATTGCATAGCTTGAATAACAAAGAAAGTACCCTGCCCTTGAAGCATTGAGTCCTGGGGCATATTCAAAAATTCTGAATGCAGCTGCTCTTTCAAGTAGCAAAACTCTGAGAGCATTAAAGGGTATTGGAGTAAAACCCATGTATTTTGATAGAGTCCTCAAGCAGAACAATGCAAATTCTGGCTCCTCACTATAGTGCTTGTGAATAACACAAAAAGTGTCTGGGTTCAAGTTTGGAAGATAGTGGATAATAGAATGAATATCCACCTTTGCTTTTCCTTTCTCTTCTATGGCTTTTCTTGTTCCCTTGCCCCTGGCAAGGTAATTGTCTTCATCCAATAAAGTTAACTGTGGTAAAAATGAAAAACAAGGTCAGATGAAGTGCAAGCACACTTTAGGAGTCATGAAAAGTAACTTGAAACAATTAGACATAAAGCAAGAGACACGACTGATGCAGGCGATAAGGGTCTTTAGAGAAATTCAGACGGTCATTATCCCTTGCATCGGTCGTCATCAATATCTCTTTGCAAACTACCTAGAAACATGTTATATTTGCTGAATGAGGAGAATTCTTACAAGCCACATATCTATTATCAATGCTGCATGCAACTCCTAGACACGACGGATGCAAGCGATAAGGCCCAACGGAAAATATCAGATGGGCCTTATTGCTTGCATCGGTCGTGATCGATTTCTGACACTTCTAATGGAGATCTTGGACAAATCCGATAGAAGCTAGAGATTTTGCATCGGTCCCATCTCATATCCTTAGCCTAAAATTCTTGAGAATATTTTCAACTGTATACCTTGAGGTCATCTTCCTCAAGTCCAAACATGAACGATGCAAGCGATAAGGCCCAGCGGAAAATATCCGATGTGCCTTATCGCTTGCATTGGTTGTGATCAACTTCTCACAATCTAAATGGAGACCTTGGAGAAAACTGATTGCCCGCATCTCATCTCCTTAGCCTAAGAATCATGAGAATATATTTTACTCTATACTTTGACGCTAGAGATTTTGCATCGGTCCCATCTCATATCCTTAGCCTAAAATTCTTGAGAAAGCAAGGGATAAGTCCCATCTCATATCCTTACCTTAACACGAACGATGCAAGTGATGAGGCCCAATGGAAAATATTCGATGGGCCTTATCGCTTGCATTGGTCGTGGTCAATTTCTCACTAAAAACGGCGATCTTGGACAAAACCTAAAATTAATAAGAATATATTAAACAACATACCTTGACCTCATCTTCCTCCTTGATGAGCTCTTTTGAGTCAATACAAATTGTTACTTTGTCCTCAGCAACATCCAAGAATGAATAGCCGCGCCCAAATGAGTATATTCCAAGCTGCTTCTGATGCTCATCAAAATCTTCATCAACAAGTCTTGGCTTCTCTGAGATAGCTTTCTCAAAGAACCTTGAAAGGTCTTGTGATGAATCTTTGAATTCTTCATTAGACAAATCCAAATCAAGATGCAAAAATTCTTCTTTTCTTTCTCCTTTCTTATTGATGAATCTCCTTGCAACTTCTTCTGACTCAGCTATAGCTGCAAGGCAGTAGTCCTCCCTTAGATTGAAAAGTTCCTGAATGTAAAATAGAGGTATAAACTCTTTTTCACAGATAAAGTAAAAAGGTAGATTTGGGAGAAGTAGGGACTTCTCAGACACTTGAACTTCTTCAGTTGGCTCCCTTATTGCAATCTCTGCTTTAAAAGTGGCCACATCAAAACCTTTGACTTCTCTTCTTCTGCTTTGTTAAATGTTGGTCGATAATAACTCAATCCAACTTTCGGACGAGTATTATCGGGTCCTTGGGTTCTTGGGAGTGGTAGGGGTCTGTTAGACAGAGGCCCTGTACTATTTTCCCAATCCTTTACACAATCACCAGTAATTGCTCACTTCTTAAATACAGGAGTTGAGTTGAATACTAACTATTCCATGGTATGATAAGCACTGGAATGTTTGGCCCTGAATATACTATGGTAATAACACAGTGATTCTGTCAAAACTTACAACTACGAGAATACGTTCTTCTCAAAATACTCACAATAAGATGATCTCATGTGATATAACTAAATACACCGAACGAAATGCACAGACAACTCAGATCGAGATTATATTAGACTTTTCATATACTCACTCAGATCACAGATTTATACCGCAATTAATGACTCACTAAGACTTCTGTCCACACACAGATCTTTGTCGAATACTCAATGATCACCGATTACTATATAAAACCCTGGTTACTTGACCGAAAAGATACTAAACTCTGTTCTTATACAGTCTCACGCATGTCAATCAATACACAATCTCACAATCGCAAACTACAGAGTCATATATAACTGTTCAGTAAGTAGACTCACAGCATCACGAACTTTTCAATGAGAATCGATTCAACCAAAGAATAGCAGAATGATTAAATATGAACAGAATGGAACAGTATTCAATGTCCTCAATAAAATCTCATTCACAGTCTTCTAAAATATATTACTCGTGGTTTCCGAACACTTCAGTTACGATGTGATCAACCCTCATCACTACAGCGCGCAACAGAACAGAGACGTATCTATCTTTCTGTCTCTCTAACATACATTCATGTTAACTATCACCTCAAGGGTCTGATTAACACCGTAAACTCTGCTCCAACAATTGAACGAAACGATGATGCAACAACTGAACTCTTTGCTCTTCGATGATAGAACTCTTTTCTCTTCCTGTCTTCTGCTTTTTATTACTTCCGCATTCTTCATTTACCGCCTCTTGCGAAATTTCCTACCTCTCCGTCATTTCAGCCACCAATCTTGTTTATCCTTCGTCTGCGGTTGCGGTTGTCTCGCTCTATTAGCCTTGTAACACTGGCACGCACGGTGGACTCGAACCCGCAAGTGCAATACTGTAGATAATATCCTTTTGTCTGAGCTTTTTTCCTATTTTCTTTCTGTACATTTATCAGAAAGATTCTGTATACTGTCCATATGCTGCTGATGAATCATCAAATATCTTTCAATCCCGAGTGTGTCACTGTACGTGATAGGTTGATTTTCCTCAAAACTTCCTCAAACTCGTATAGCTGGTCTAGTTGCCTCTTCATGAAGTTCTGCTTACTTATATACTTCTTGATCATGTGCTTTAAGTGCTTCGTCTATGGAATCAAAGTACCCTCTGTGCTGTTGAATCCATGTCTTCTGCAGAAGTCATGTACTCATAGAGTATCCTGTCACCACCTGGCTGAAAATATCCTTTTACGGTGTCTGTTGGTCCATGCCAGGTTTTGATGTCTCAATCTTTTGTGATTGTACTTGTTCTAGTGATGGAACAAGTATAGCTAACCATCTCCTGCGAAAAAGTGTCCAGCGATTTTGAATATGACTATCCAACTGTTCTTTGAGTAAATTTATGTCCATATTTGTCATCATGGTGGCATTTAATTCTACACCCTCATCGTTTAATATGTGCTTTTCAAACTCTTGCAATACTTGTATTCTTGACTGCAAAAGTTGATTTTCGGTTTGCAGGTGAGCATTCAGGGTAGAAAAACTGGACATCTCAGTTTGAATTTGTGTTTGGATAGCTTGCTGCCACTGATTGAGGCCTTGGACATACTTTTTTATTGTGATTAATTCGGCCGTAATATACTGGTTGCCTTGTTGTAATACCTGTATTAGCGCATCTTTGCCGTCCAACTCTTTTTGCATCTGTGCTATTACTGAGTTGGATGCTTGTTCTTGTTGCCGTAAATACTGGGAAACTTCTTGGAGTTGGTTCTGCATTTGTGTAACAAAATCGGGTTGAATGTTATTCGGTGTTTGCTTTGGACTGGCAGTAGGTACATTGTCTGTCTTTTTTCTTCTAAGGGACAGCCGAAATGGTGTTCCTACTGTTTGGTTCTGTGGGTGGTTACCTGTGTGTAATAAAGATGCAGCCGAGGTGGAGGGTTGGGTTTCTTCTTGTAGCGTTGTGTGGTTTTTATGGTAAAGAGAGGGAGACCTGTGTAACTGTTTCTCCTTTACAGACTCGACAAAACCAAATAAAGCAGCTAAATATACAGGTAAACGAGTGTATTTTTGGGATCTGCGTCTATCCCCGACAAAAAACTGTTTGTGTAAATGATTGTACAACCAATGAGCCCAACTTACTTTTTCTCCTTTCTCTGCTTGTACTAGAGGCGAAAAATTTTCTCTAGACATAAGATCGAATCTGACTATAAAGCAGAGCCTTTCTAAGTACCATCTAAATTGTCCCCTGCGAATATATGTCGCATTCTTGATCATAAAATAGCATCTACGACCTTCGCCCTCACCAAATTCTTTTTTCAGGTCATTGTAAGAGCATTTGGGAAAATCTGCTTCTTCATACAACGGTAATTGAAATACTGACGAAACTAATTGTGGAGAAAATTGTACCTGATTTTCAAGAAAACCTTTTGTTTGTCGCATAATATGTAACTGATTCTCTGCATCGTTGTTGCCTGTCCACTGTTCCCAGGGTAATTCAGCAAACTGTAGGAGTCCAATCCTTCGTAACCAGTTCTCATTTTCCTTTGAAGAACTGTTAAATTCTATTTTGAATCCTGTAGAAAATAATATGTGTTTATGCAGACCTGGTGATGTTATCGAAGTTCTTGAGTCATCTTCATCACCCTGTGATGTAGTATCAGTTGTTGTCACCACACGATTCTGTGTAAACGTACGTTTTCTGAGTTGCCATCTTAGTATATCCGATTCAGACATGATTGTAAGACTTGCCGAAAGTAGTGCGCTAGAGGTTTTGGTTAATGAGCACAAGAACTTGCAGAACGCTATACAGAAAATACTTTGTCGGTCATACGCATTTTATAAATACTAGAACCTGAGCTGCCACTTACTAAAATGATGATACTTCGGTGATGATAGTTCATGCTGTTTATCAAATTCTAGAATCAAAATCATCATTCTGGAAATCGAAACTGGACTTGGGACGTCTTTTACATGTGCGAAAAATATTATGCATAAAAATCATGACTTTTATTAAAATATACCAGTACAGCACCGGATTTGTAGGCCCAAAATCTATATCTCTGCTTCGAGACCTTCTAAATACATATTTCTAGCTGACCGAAAGATACGGGCAATCTTTTTCTTAAGCGTTTCTAATACATTTTTCAGGGTGTCAGGTTCTAATAATTGGGCATCTGTCCGCACCGAACTGAGCGCTATAGCTCCTGAAAGTAAATTTTCAGCCTCTGTTTGTAAAAATGCTTCCTGTAAATAAAATTCATTGGCCAATGCTGCATCTCTGGCCGTCTTCATATCTGTTACTTGTTGCTGTAATCGATGAATGTTATCATTTTTGTTACGTATTTGATTCTCGAGTCTTTCTATGTGTTGGTTCAGGAACTGGATTGTTTTGTAAAATACATCTCTTTCCCTTCTCGTATCTGCTAATTTTTTCTGTATCTGAGGCTTTTCAATGAGATACTTATGCAATATGTTATTGACTGTTGATAAGCTGTTTTTTGTTGTCTCCAACTCATATTCTGTTTGGGTTAGCCTTCTTCTAGTTTCTTCCAGTAAGTTGCCTAATGCAATTCTGCCATCTTCTGCATCTTTGAAATTCTGTGTTAACCTAGTAATTTCTGCAGTGGCCTCTGTCAACATTTCTTTATGATTGTTTATAGTTTCCAGAGCTTCATCTCGCTGTTTTGTTATATCTGCTTGATCACTGAGTCGTTCTTGTAGCTGTTTCACCTGCTCTTGTAGTGCTTGATTTTCTGCTTTAACTGTATATACTTCTTCTTGAAGCAGAGTGATATCAGCTTCCAGTATTTCTATTTTCTGCTGCAGCTCTTTGTAAATGTTGTCTGTATCAGCTCTCATCTGAGCAGGTAATTGCTTGGAGAGGTTAATAAGAAACTGTCCGATTGATGCTAAGTCGGAAAATACTTGAACAGATTGTGTTTGTGGAAGTTGTCGCGGTTGAACAGACGTATTGGTGCGTAATTGATAGGAATTCGGTGGTGAGTAATTCGGGGAAGATGATGATGTATGATCGGGATGGTCTTGAATGGGATGTGCTTCCTGTTGCGGTGGTGAAATAGGACGAGCTGTGTTAGAATTAATTACCTTATTTGCCTCCTGTTGTTCATTCGCAGAGAAACCGACATCTGTTGTTTCTGCCGCCTTCAAGAGCTTATCCAATGCATCATTAGTAGGTTGACATTCATGGATTTGTTGATTCTCTTGCTGCTGTTGTTGACAGACTTTATCAGTTGACATTGCTTCCGTTTCAGTCTGCTTCTGCGTTTGTAGATGCTCAGATGCTATTGAATGCGTTGATGATTCCTGGTGCATCGATGTATTTGTATCATGAAACCTCTCTTCCTCTTGATGCTTGGCTTCTTTTTCTGCTTCCTTGTCTTGCTCATCAGCTTCATTCTCTACTTGTACTTCCTGCTGTTGTTCATGTTCCTTTTGTGTTACTCCGCCTGAATGCCGGTCAACCTCCTGTTGAACTTCTTCGTCTTGTTCGACTGAGTCTGCATTCTTACTTTCAGAAGAACTGATTCTGATCCGTTTTCTTCTGAATAACTGATTAATTTCTTCTTCATCTTCATCGTCTTCATCTAAGGGTTGCGCTGACTCTTCAATTTGTAACACTGGTCCTCTTGGTGGTGGTTGTGCTTGCATTATGGTTGGAAACAGAAATGATAAAATGTGTGGTAGTCGAGATCTCGGGGTTTTTCCTTTGTTAACTTGTTTCATAATGGAGACGCACTCCTTATGAATTCGTTGAAAGAAGAATGAAGCAAAGTTAACAGATTCTCGGGCAGCTATATCTATGGCAGAATAAAACGGTCGAGAAATACCATAGGTACGTTTTTGAAAGTTGAGTATAGCAACGAGGAATTGTAGTGCCGTTTTTTCAGGTTCTGGTCGACAGAGAATGGCGTATTCATTCGAGGAAAATCGCGGAAACAACTCTGCCATTCGGGTTGCTGAGATCATGGGAACATTCTCGCGGCCTTGTGGAGTCAAATGATAAACTTCTGTAAACACTTGGAATGTGATTACAGTTCTAGACGGTAAGGAAGGGAAAACCCATCGTTTCTCAGTAGGAGATACCCGAGCGATAGCGGAGATAATCTGTGCAAAGAAGGGGTGAGCTTCTACTGAGTGCCAGGGCAACTCGGCGAAACTACCTAATCCTCGTATATGCAGATAATTTTTTACTTCAGCCGGGATACCCTCGGCAAAAGCTGTATAGTTTGCTAGAGATTCCATTACACAGAGATTCAAGACACAGAACACAAGTATTCAGAAACTAGGGCTGTGGTTGCAAAAGACTAAATGACCTATTCGGCGAGTGAGTTATAAAAGAAGTTTGTACAAAGAATATTTTAAATGGTACTAATTACACAAACGGATAGTAATGTCTATATCTGTCGTGCGTGCATGCAAGGATAGGAGCGGGCGGCTGGACATAAATAGATATTAAAGTACGGCGATTACACTTATTTTATTGATTACACCTAATCAAGTAAAAAACAAAAGAAAAGTAAAAATTTGTGGTACGTTGTGTACCCTTGTTATAGCCGAGGTGGTGCTACTTGATACGGCCGTAGCTTTGACCCGTTTATCGCTTTTGGAAGTGGTTGTCCAGTCAATGTAGTCAATCGAAAAGTAGCCGGACCAATTTGTTCTGAAATCTTGAATGGACCGAACCAACGTAACTTGAATTTTCCGGCTGATCTATTGGATTTTGCATTGTAAAAGAGAACAAGCTGTCCTACCGAAAATACTGTCGTCTTTAAATTTCGGTCATGGGTCCTGGCCTGTCTTAATTGGATTTCTTTCATAGTTAAGAAACTGAGCCATCGGTGTTCATCTAATTCTCTAAGTGTTTCCAGCCGAAATATCAATGACTCCTCGGGTAAAAGCTTCTGAGACGTTGCTACTCTTAGACTTGGTATTACAATTTCCATCGGAGCTATTGCTTCTATTCCATAGGCTAACTTAAATGGTGTCAAGCCGGTGGTTACCTTGTATGTAGTACGATAGGCCCATAAGACTGCAGGTAGCAACTGATCCCATCTTTCCGGTGTCTCTCTGGTCAATTTCTGAAGCATATTTAGCAGAGATTTGTTGGTACTTTCTGCCAATCCATTTGCACGAGGATAATATGGTGAGCTGAATTTATGACTGATCTGGAATGACTGTGTTAATACTTTCATCAACTTGTTCATGAAATGAGTACCCTGATCTGAAACAAGCTCTAGTGGCAGTCCAAATCTTGGAAAGACATCTGTTAATAAACATTTCGCTACTTCCACTGCTGTAGCCGAGCGTAAAGGCCATGCTTCTGCCCACCTAGTTGCATAATCTGTGCAAGTCAATATATACCTGTTATTGCTGAATACTGCGGGAGGTGTGATTGGACCAATGAAATCAAGACCCCATTTCTGAAATGGTTCTAAAGGAAGTACTGGATGAAGTGGAAAGTAATGGCGTTGTAATGGTTGTCCAGTCCTTTGACAGCTATCACAAGTTTTGATAAATTCCAATATATCTCTATACATAGTTGGCCACCAAAGTCCACTTTGTAGAATTTTCCGGTGAGTAAGATCTGCTGCAAAATGTCCACCGGGAGGAGTTGAGTGAGCCAAAGTAATGACTGAGTTAACTTCATGTGGTGGAATACAGCGAAGTAGGATTCCGGTATGATCTGTATAATATAATTCTCCAGCAACTAACCGGAATCGTCGACTAAAACCTGCAATTTTTCGGCGTGTAGCTGTAGGGACTTCAGAAGGTAGATATCCACTTGAAAGGAAGGTCAATAACTGATCATAATACGTAGTTGGCACTGGTTGGTTTGACAATTCTTCAGTAGTTGGTTCTGAAGTATAAATGGCTGGCGTTGTATCATTTATACCAACCGGAGGTTCACCCGAATCTAAGCGTGACAAAAAGTCTGCTAAAGCATGTGAACTGCCTGGCCGATGAACGACATCATAGTCGAATTCTTGCAATAGTAGAACCCATCGTGCTAGGCGGCCACCGATATGTTGCTGCCGAACCAAGTAAACCAATGCAGCGTGATCGACATGAAATGTAAATTTTCGGCCCAATAAATAATGTCTGAATTTTTTTACCGAATATACTAATCCTAAGCATTCCCTCTCAGTTACCGAATAGTTCTTTTCTGCAGGTGCTAATCTTCTGCTAGCATAGTATACTGGTCTAAACCATTTATCTGTTTGTTGCATTAGTACACTTCCTACTGCTATATCAGATGCGTCAACAAATACATGAAATGGGTTATCCCAATCTGGTGGCTGTAAAATGGGAACCTGTGTTAATAACTGTTTCAGTCGATCAAATGCTACCTGACATTCCTGAGTCCATTCAAATTGCCTTGCGGTTTTGGAAATTAATTTGTTCAGTGGTATTGCCACATGAGCAAGCCACCGTAAATGCCTTCCATGCCATCTCACTTGTCCCATAAATCGCATTACTTCCTTAGGTGTATTAGGCACCGGAGCTTCTAATACTGCTGAAATTTTATCGGGGTCAACTTGAATACCTTGAGCTGATATGATATGACCAAGTAATTTTCCACATGAAACCGCAAACACAGATTTGTTTGGGTTTAAACACAATCTATATTCTCTACATCTCTGAAAGCAACATCGTAAATGTACTAGATGTGCGATCATTTTACCGAAAATTGAAAAATCGTCAAGATATACTTGCATGAATGAGGTAAGATAAGGAGAGAATATTTCCTGCATACATCTTTGAAATGTACTTGGTGCATTTCTCAATCCAAACCACATTACGGTACAAGCAAAAACACCCCAATTTGTAATAAATGTAGTTTTCGGTATATCTTCCTCAGCCATTCTTACTTGGTTATATCCACTGTATCCATCTAGAAATGAATACATCTCATGACCTGCTACTTTATCAAGCATCGTATCCAAAAAAGGAATTGGAAAAGAATCCGGTATTGTTGCAGCATTTAATTTCCGATAATCTACACAAATTCTCAATTGCTTGTTTTTCTTTGGTACAATTACGATTGGTGAAATCCATTCTGCATGTTCTATTGGTACTATGAACCCAACTTTTAATAGCCTATCAAGTTCAGCCTTTACCTGAGATGCATAATGTGGGTTCATCCGGTAACTAGTTTGCCTTATCGGTTTTGCTTCTGGTTTTAGCATAACTCTGTGTTGATAGATACGAGGATCCAGACCCTTCATGTCTTTGTAATCCCATGCAAAGACGTCAGTAAATTCTCGGAGTAGCTTGATTAAATCTGCTTGAAAAGCTTCAGGTAAGTTTTGCTTTATCTTTACAGGACGAGGGTGGTCTTCATCTCCAAGATTATAAGTAATTAACTGATCTTCTGGAACATAAAATTGTTGATGTTTCTCTGTATCAGCGGAAGGTTCGAGAAGCTGCTGTAATTCATTACCTTGAATCGAAATGGTATTGTCCTCCTTAATTCCTTCGACAATGGGTATTACTGTACATACTGAAGCATTCCAAGTGTCTACTACAGACTGTAAATCAATAGTTCCTATTGTCATCAAATCAACATTATTCTTCAGAAATTCTTCTTCTTCGTCATCCGACAATCCATCTAACATATGAACTGGTTCGGCGAAATATGGTCGAGCATGTAACTCACAGGGTTGTATAGCATCTAATTTTACAACACACTTGCGGTTTTTATCTTTGAATGTAAGTTCCTGAGCTGACCAGTCTTGAATTACCTTGGCTTGTTTTACCCAAGGACGACCGAAAAGTAGATTGTAGTCTAGGGTGGATTCCGGCAATTCAAGAACAACAAAAGTCATCTTGAATGTTGTGTCTTGGATAGTTATAGGTATATCTCGGACCAGTCCTACTGGATGAACTCTAGATTGATCAGCCATCCTAACAAAAAATTGAACTGGCTCTATCTTAGTCCATCCTAACTTTTTACACAGTGACGCTGTGGCAATATTCACGCCGGACCCCCCATCAATTAAAACTTGTGGAATTTGATGTTTATGAAACCATACCGTAATCAGAGGAACTGAGTGATCTACCGTAGAGTCTGGTTCCGTTTGTACGGTTGCGGTAGCCGGTATGCAAGCAGGTTTTGTAGTAGACTGTTGTTGAAATTGTTGGCGTATTCCTGGTACTAATGCCAGTAATTGCCCGAAAGGCAGTGTGATGGATGCTTTTGACAATATATCCCAGGTTGGTTGTACTTGATTTTCATCTTCCTTAACTGTTGAAGACGAAGCTTGGTCTGAAGGTGGTAATTCTACTGCAGATGATGTACCTGCTTTTGTTTTGTCAGCATGAACTTGTGTGGTATCCGGGGATTGGTTCACTGGAGTAGGTTCTGGAAAAACAGGTGGTTCTACGGTAGTCCACTGGCTAGCCTTATGATACATTCTGTGTTGTTCACGTATCCCTGGCTCAAATAATTCTGCTGCTGGTTGCAGTTGTTTACCGGAACGGGTTTGAACTGCTGCTGCCTGTGTCTCTACTGGTGTAATTGTTACCACATTGGCCATTGGGTTTTGACGTTCCTTTTTACGTTGATCATATTCCGCTGCATCTCTACAGAATCTTCTAATATGGCCCAACTGTCCACAGAAATGACATCGAGGTGGTGGTAAATTTTGATTTTCCGGTGGTGGTCCATTCTGCCAGCGCGGTGTGTTATAGTTGTTGTTCCTCTGTCCTCGATAATGTCGATACCCTTGTTGTTGATTGTGTCTCAAATGTGGGGGTACATATTGATTGGATGACTGACCTTGTTCCTGAATAATTGTATTAACTGCTGCTGCTCCTTGTCTTCTAGCGTTGTATGCACAGTTCTCAGTGGTATGTCCTACAATGTTACAGATGGCACAATAAGTCTGATTTAACGCACACTGGGCACTTGTATGTCCTGAATTCTTGCAAGTGGTACAATATACTTGCCTGGTTATATCTTCAGCCATATGTTTATTTGTTTTAATCCATTCCAAATCCTCTGAAAATCCTCCAACTTTGTTTTCTAGCTGAAGGGTCATGGCTATCACTGCGTCGAGGGTCATAACTCCTACACATCTTATAATCATGATCTGCCTAAGTTGAGGAAGCAAACCATTGATAAACCACTGTGTAATAACATCGTCTGGTAAGTTAGCATGCGCCTGGGGTAGCTGCCTTAAATGCGTCCTGAAAAGGGTAGCATACTCTTGTACAGTTTGATTTGGTTTCTGTCTATTGTTCTGTAAATACTCAAAGATCTCTGCAGGATTTTTTTTCAACCGGAATCGCTGCAGAAAAGCGTCTCGTACTGCTTCATAAGTACCGAAATGATTAATATCATATTCAGTAAGCCACCTTGCTGCTTCATTCACAAGTGTAGATTGAAAAACAATTGCTTTGTACGCCGGATCCGGTGGATGGTTAAGGACAGCATAACTGATTTCGAAGGTGCGTACGTGTGCATCTGGGTCATCTCCTGGAAACCCACTAAACTTTGTGTATGTTACTCCCGTTGAAGCCAATCTGGGTTGACCTACTTGTCGTTGTAGTTGTTCATTCATCGTAAATGTATTATACACTCCTTCTGTAATTCTGGTTGGAGTTTCTGAACTACCGGAATTTGTTTCGCCTAATGGCGCACTTTCCGGTGCAATTAGCTTACTTACTATATTGCGAATTTCTGTTTCGAATAGTCTTCCTTCCTCCTTGATATCCAAAGTAGGAGGACTTGCTCCCAAACGTTGTAGTTGAGCTGAAGATTCAGCCGAAAGTGCTGATTCGTCACCGAAAAACTGTGTTTTTCTTACCGAAGTTCCACCGGAAGGATTCAAAATTGTGACTGGATACAACGTAGATTTGCCTGTATTAATTTCCTTCCCTAAAGTGTTTCTAATCGTATCTGAATCTATTCCAAAGACTTTTATGCTAGATTCCAACTGTGTCTTAATTGGTTCCAAAATTGCTGTATTTTCGACAGTCTGTACCGTAGTAACACCAGACAATTCTAGAGATGTACTACGTTCTACCGTAATTTCACCGGAATCAGTGTTATCGTCTGTCACTTTTTCGACAACTGGGTCAGGTCTAATTGTACTAGTACCTCCCAAAGTTGTTCTTAATATCCCTAACTGATGATTCTTGGGATACTTTTCTCCTGATCGGGTAATCGGCATGTAGCATTTCCGTACTGATCATATAGTATTACGAACACACAGTATCGCAACAATCTGATTCTGTTGCTACTGTTCTTCCAACAGAATTTTAATTTGAACAAAATACCAGGCAATCTCAATGCCACGTCCCCAGCAGGATCGCCAAATGTTAAATGTTGGTCGATAATAACTCAATCCAACTTTCGGACGAGTATTATCGGGTCCTTGGGTTCTTGGGAGTGGTAGGGGTCTGTTAGACAGAGGCCCTGTACTATTTTCCCAATCCTTTACACAATCACCAGTAATTGCTCACTTCTTAAATACAGGAGTTGAGTTGAATACTAACTATTCCATGGTATGATAAGCACTGGAATGTTTGGCCCTGAATATACTATGGTAATAGCACAGTGATTCTGTCAAAACTTACAACTACGAGAATACGTTCTTCTCAAAATACTCACAATAAGATGATCTCATGTGATATAACTAAATACACCGAACGAAATGCACAGACAACTCAGATCGAGATTATATTAGACTTTTCATATACTCACTCAGATCACAGATTTATACCGCAATTAATGACTCACTAAGACTTCTGTCCACACACAGATCTTTGTCGAATACTCAATGATCACCGATTACTATATAAAACCCTGGTTACTTGACCGAAAAGATACTAAACTCTGTTCTTATACAGTCTCACGCATGTCAATCAATACACAATCTCACAATCGCAAACTACAGAGTCATATATAACTGTTCAGTAAGTAGACTCACAGCATCACGAACTTTTCAATGAGAATCGATTCAACCAAAGAATAGCAGAATGATTAAATATGAACAGAATGGAACAGTATTCAATGTCCTCAATAAAATCTCATTCACAGTCTTCTAAAATATATTACTCGTGGTTTCCGAACACTTCAGTTACGATGTGATCAACCCTCATCACTACAGCGCGCAACAGAACAGAGACGTATCTATCTTTCTGTCTCTCTAACATACATTCATGTTAACTATCACCTCAAGGGTCTGATTAACACCGTAAACTCTGCTCCAACAATTGAACGAAACGATGATGCAACAACTGAACTCTTTGCTCTTCGATGATAGAACTCTTTTCTCTTCCTGTCTTCTGCTTTTTATTACTTCCGCATTCTTCATTTACCGCCTCTTGCGAAATTTCCTACCTCTCCGTCATTTCAGCCACCAATCTTGTTTATCCTTCGTCTGCGGTTGCGGTTGTCTCGCTCTATTAGCCTTGTAACAGCTTGGAGATTGATCTCCTCAACAATCTCCATGACACCTTTCATAGTTTTTGAGCTTCCCTCAAGTGTCAGCTCTAAGAAAGGCTCGTCTTCAACATGAACATTTTCCTCCTTTTCAACTGATATGTTATCAAGCCATATCAAGAAGGCAATGTTTAAAGGGAGCAAGCAGCAATCCTTTTCATGCTCTAGGCATAAATCAAGCTTCCCTGGCAAAGGGGATATCCTTTTGCATTTTCTTGTGATTTTTGCCCTATCTATTGGATCCTTCCCAAAGATGTGAGGATGGACATAGGTTTTTTGAGAAATAGAAAGGATCTTTCCATTGATCAACCCCAAGAAAATCTCCCACTCATCCTTAAGAAAACTTTTTTATTTCTCTAGGAGTTTTTCAAAATCAATTTTGGGGTTGAATATCGTCATTGCATCAGGAAAATAATCTACAGTTAAACCCTCTTGAACCATGAAATCAAGAAGTTTCTCTGATGGAGAGACACTAAGGATCTCATTCATTCCCTCCATCTTAGCTGCAGCTTCTCTTGTATGTCTATGAGGAGAACACAACTGATGCAAGTGACTACAACGAGTCAACGTAGGTCAAACAAGGAAAATCGGTTGTATCGATCGTGTCGGGGACGAAAACAAAATACGCATGTAACTGAGACAAATTCTCTGAAGGTTCAAAATTTGAATTTGTGAAGGAAGTTGCAATTTATAGGCGAGGAGGGAGGAAGTAACAGTCGAATGACATGGACCAATCACTGAGTGTCATGTGGCAAAGCGTATGATGGCTGATTCAATGGATAGATGATGTGCACCAATCAAATCATGCCACGTGGCAAAAGATGTTGGAATTTGCAACGGCTATATGATGTGGACCAATCGTGGCATGCCACATGGCACCAATGGTCAACTCAATTCTGGGACCTATTTAAGCTTCCCTGTTCATTTCTTTCATTTTTTTTGTCAACACTTTCCAAGCATCGAGGTTCCATCGCCACCAAGTTTTCAAGCTGCTTCTTCACAATTTCTATAGAGAGCGATCTCTGTGTTAGGTAATATGGACACGAACAATTGAAGTGATTAGGGTACATCCGAGATAACCCTAATCGCTTGGATCGGTCATGTTTCTTAAATGGCATCGAGTCCTTGTATGCTTGAGTATTATGCATTGTAACCTATATTTGAACTTGTATATATTGAAATTTGATGATGAATTCACGGACGACCGATGCAAGCAATTAGGGACATCCGGGCAACTATGGACGACTCTTATCACTTGGATCGGTCGTGTCTCTAAAAGTGCAAAGAGTCATTGATCATAGCTTGCAAGTTATGTTTTTCTAAGTGATACTTGAGTATTTTGCATTCTAAGATATATTTGAACTAGTATTGATTGATATTTGGTGATGAATTCAAGGACGACCAATGCAAGCGATTAGGGACATCCGAGCATTTACGGAGGACTCTTATCGCTTGGATCGGTCGTGTCTCTGACAGTGCAAAGAGTCATTGATCATAGCTTGCAAATTATGTTTTTTCTTACTGATACTTGAGTATTTTGCATTGTAAGATATATTTGAACTAGTATTGATTGATATTTGATGATTAATTCAAGGACGACCGATGCAAGCGATCAGGGACATCCGGGCATTTCCGGATGACTCTTATCGCTTCGGTCGATCGTGTCTCTGATAGTGGAAAGAGTCCTTGATCAAAATTTTTTAGAGTAAGTTTCCTTTTTTTCCTAATTCCTTGCCTAAAGACTCTCATTTTGTGCAGAGTATGGCTAGGACCAAAAAGATAGCAAGGAAGTTGTAGCCTGAGGGTTAGGACCAAAATTCCTAGGAACAAAATGCCCAAGAGCAAAATGCGTAAGAAGAAAATTTCCAGAAGCAAAATCCCCAGAAGGTTCAAGGCAATGTATCAGACAAGCCTTCAAAGAAAAGGGTCAAGTGCCATGTAAAGTCTTTGAGGGAAATTAGAAGAGCTCAAAAGTCTATGGGATTGTTGATCCCTAGACTTCCATTTATGAGAGTTGTGAAGAAGATCTCAGCCAACCTCTGTTCTTTGATGAAAACCTCATCCTTTATCAATGTGAGGTGGCAAACTCAAGCACTGCTATGCCTTCAAGAAGCTACAGAGGACTTTGCTATTGATTTTATGAATGATGCCTATTTATGTGCTACTCATGCACATAGGGTAACACTAATGGCGAAGGATTATGTTATTTTTTCAAGAATAAGATATAAATTTGATAAATCTCTGGTTCCTATTGATCACCATGATAAAAAATTCTTCGATATTTTAAATATACCTCCAGCTCGAGCACCCAAAACAACAGTTGTCATTCAAGAGATCAACCCTAAGGTCACTCATGACCATGAAACTAGAACTGCAGCAAATAGTGAGGAGGAGAGGAAAAAGCAGAGATTATTTACAGAGGAAAGTGTCATCTTAACCCAGATTGAAAAGTTACAGAAAGCAAATAAAGAGCTCCTTAAGAAAGGTGATGGGCAGATAATAGTTAATGTTGCAATGCCATGGCAAAAAGATTGGTTTCTTGACATTAGACCTAAAGACAACAAAATGTTGAGGGAGCTTCATGTTGAAAAATCAAATAGTGTGATCAACATTTCACTCAGGTATATCTAGAGGCCATAAAGTGCTCTTGTATTGCTTAATTTTCAAGTTCATTAACTGAATTTTTATTTCTTGATTTGTAGGGTTCTTCTTCAACAATGTGAGGAAGAGGTTCAAAGAAAAGTATTTATTTTAGATCCTCTGGTGACACAGTTTTTTTTGCATAAACATGGAGATGCCAAGTCCTTACTACATAATTTTACAGAAGAGGTAGAATGTGTTATCTACCCATATATTGAAAAGTAAGTATTCATCTTCATTTTGGAAAGATATTTGTTTCATTCAAGAAAGTATATTTACATGCAACTCATTGACAGGGGCCATTGGAGTCTGATTATTGTTGACTTCAATGCATATCAAGCTCTTTTCCTCAATTCTCTTCAATCACAACATGGGAATTGCAAAGTGTAAGTTACTATACATTTTGTTGTTCTCTATTTAAGAGCCATGCCATCCATTCTGATTTTTACTTTACAATGCAGTGCTGCAAAGCTTCTCAAGATGCATATTGATCAGAATTTTCCTCGAATTGCTAAAATGAATGAACAAAAGCAATTTGGATACATACAAATTCATGTGCCATTGCAGAGGGAATCAACATCATGTGGCTGGAGAGTGATTGCAAATGCTGTAAGATTCTTGGAAAGAAGGTTTTATAGTCCTGAATTGAATTTATCAGACTACCCAGATGCATGGATCATCTTGATTAGAGAGAGAGAGAGAGCAATAAATGGCATCATGAAACATGCAATCTGCCCCTATGATCCAGACTCACCTCCACCCCCTCCACCTGATAAAAAAAAGTATGAAGATAAAAAGAAAGGGCTTCCTCGTCACTCACCATTAAAGCATGGGACCAAGAAAAAGAGTCAAGCTGAAAGCTCCAAAAAGGGAGAGAAGCAGCATAGGAAACAGGGCTCCAAAAATGATAGAAAGCGTTGAATCATTTTTGAGTTTTAGATTGAAATCTATTGTAAAACCAACATAGGTTGGAAGATTTATTTATGTACAAATTGTATGTACTTATGCCAATCTTCATCTGGAAGATGGTCATTGTAACCATATTTATTTGCCTTTACAATATTTATATGCCTTGAGAAATATACAGTTGTATTGAACCTCTTGATAGTTAAACAAAAGTTCATTGCATGGTCCAATTAAATTTGTTCGTGTCACAAATAAGACTGTTTGGATTGTAATTTGCACCAGGTTCTCCACCCTCTCGTATACTACTTGTTATATGTACCATGATATTTTCTCTTGCATTACTTGAGGACAGAAAAGATGGATAGAATCAAATTATTTTATTGAGACTAATGTGCACCTTTGATAGACTATAATAATTAAATTGAAATTAGATATTGAATTCTAGATCTCTTGTTCATCTAGAATTAACTTATGCAAGTTCCTATATAATTATTTCTTAGTTGGAACCTCATCAGAATGTTAAGATTAAACAAAAAAATGCCAGAATGAGTTTAGATGAAGGGGAATAATTGAAATCATCAATTCACTCCTGCAAATAAAAATCAATGGAAATATGAAGTAAAGGACCTAAAAAAATATATAAGAATGTCTTGGTTTATATTCTTATCAATGTACAATAAGAACCTTATCAAAATCTTGAAAGTAAATTACGAAATGCAAATATGAATATAGACATTCAAAATCCATAATTTACCACACATTCTTTATCACCATCCTGCAAAGAAAATTCAATGGAAGTATCAATAGAAGCTTCTATTAGAGGAAGATAATGATTTCTCTGATCTAATGTTAACTATTGCATCATCAATTGAGAATCTACATTAATTATCTTGCATCATGCAAGATAATGATTTCTCTGATCTAATGTTAACTATTGCATCATCAATTGAGAATCTACATTGTGATGATACCTCATCAAGGTAGTCTAGGAGCTCCCTTACATTTCTGAGATTCCAATTTGCAGTGACAATTATTTTCCTTGATTGAAAATTTGGATGAATCAATACTTCTAACTCAAATTCTAGACAGCTCTCCTCTGAGTCCAAGGCTATCCAAAGTCCAAGCTTTTTTTTCCACCTTCTATAGTCATATCCTAGAACCAAAGATTGTCGACATATCTGATATGAGATTGAAAGAGAATTGGGACTAACTTTACATAAAATAATGTCACCTAGCTTTTGAACTTCTTTGCTATCCCATTCCCTACCTAAAACATCATCAATCTCTGAAATAGAGACTCTCCTATTCAACCACATTGTTTTTGTTTTCTGTAATAACATGTTTTAAAGCATGCTACAAAGACATGAATAAGCAAAAACCATTGAATCTTTATCCTTCTCAAAATTCGGCCAGCTGACATTGCCTTTTGGATATATCAAATTACAAGGAGTTCATCAATAATCTATGTAGAACAACATATATTAACATTGAAGATAAATTTGGAAGCATGCCAGGAGGAGCACATGTACTAGGTTAACAAGTGTCCAAAGAGCTCACTTGCATCTTTTGACAAATAGTCACATTGGTGGAATCATTAGCATTGGATATCACAACAATTCCAAGATTTGTCAACAAAATCAAATTTCTCGATTTAGATTACTAAATGATGGAGAGGAAAGAGTACTACATGTAGAGAGAAGAACCATAGCAACAACAGTAGATCCATGTGCAAACAATATGGGAGATCAAACATCCAATAACCTATGTTTGCTTCCATAGATTAAGACCATATTGAAAATGATGTTTGTCAAGAAACATGTTTATTAATTAAACATCATTTTGTATCATTGTGTAATATTTAATTATTTATTTAATGTTATATGATAAGTTCTTTAAATTGACCTTTTTTATGATATATGAAGTGATAATGTGGACTTAATATGAAGTGATTATGATGGATTTGGATATGAAGTAATTATGAGTATTTATCTATCTATCTATTTGTATCTTTATCTATGTATTTATCTATATATTTATTTATGTATTTATCTATTTATCTATCAATCAATCAATAAATCTATATTTCTATTCATATTGCCACCATTTTATCTATTTATTTATTTATTTATCACCATATATTCATATCTATCTACCTATTTATCTATTTATCACCATATCTATTTATCTTATGGGAATCAAACTCATTACCTACCAGGTAGGAGTATGATGGGCTATCCACTTGCCCCAAAATCCATGGTTGAGGACTACTTCCTAATCCTCCTTCTTAGGGTGTGGTTCAACTATCTCCTGACTATCATTTCTTGAGTCTAACACTCTCTTCCCCTTCTACAAATCATTGTCCTCAGTGATCAATCCTTGATCTCCCCTTGAATTGATGTCCTCACCGTTGCACATTCTCTTGAACATTCTTGTTCTTAAACATGGTCCCTTGAAACCTTGCTCTCAACCTTGGTCTCTTGAACCTTGCCTCTCCGCTTCTTGACCATTTGCCTACAGTCTTGCCGCATTTGCAACCTTGGTCTCTTGAGACCCTTGTTCTCAATCTTAGTACCTTGAACCTAGTTCTCCCCCATGTTAGTATCTTGAAACCTTAATCTAGTGTTTTT
The DNA here is from genome assembly GCA_020310875.1 of Ceratopteris richardii. Classification (NCBI taxonomy): domain Eukaryota; kingdom Viridiplantae; phylum Streptophyta; class Polypodiopsida; order Polypodiales; family Pteridaceae; genus Ceratopteris; species Ceratopteris richardii. Next base: position 126,481,621 of record CM035424.1, read on the forward strand.
TGATAATTTTGTTGGAGCAAGACAATCAACAATTGGTGATTATATGAAGCTTAGAAATGAAGATATGAAGAAAATATTGAAGTCTAACTTCATGAAGTAAAGTGAAAGTTCAGGAAGGAAAGTTCTATAAACATATGTACATAAGTTTTGTAAATACTTCAAAATACTTGAAGTAATAACAAATCAATACTCATATGTATATATATATATATACATATATATATACATATATATATATATATATATATATATATATATATATATATATATATATATATATATATATATATATATATATATATATATATATATATATATATATATATATATATATATATATATATATACGTGTATATGGTCGTATTAGATAAGTAAGATGAAATATAGATGAGAAAAGAAGAATAGATTATGAGTATTGTGTGTATCATCCATCAGATGTATGATGAGTTGAATAGAAAAGAATATTCAGATAATTGTGCATCGATCTTTTCTTCAGTTCTCCTTCTATGTTTGATTATATCACAAATTCTTTTGTACAAATCTAAATCCATAGTTAATATATCTATGGTTAAAGTTTAAGAGCCTAATTGCAAATAGGCTGAGAGAATTTTGTATAGGAACATCTATATGTGAGAAAGTGTTAAATGTCTTTTGAAATAGGTGCAATCTCGATGATCAAAGAATTGTTCAAATCTCAGTGCACAGTGTAATTTTTTACACAAATGAGGAGTCAAAATCTAAGTTGGAAGGTAAGCCATCTATGTCTAAAAGCATTCGCTTAAACGGGTTCTAGTTTGGGAGAACTATGTGTTAGAAGTTGCAGGTGTCAAAGTCGACTCTACAAGAATGCAGTTTCAGACATAGGTAGATTGTTTGGATCATTTCTCATAATCTACTTAAGCTTTTGAAGTGTTTTAACTTGGAGGAGGTGTGCAAAATTTAGTCAACACATTCAACAAAGTTTCATCAGAATCTTTACACAACTGATTAGTTAATGAGTGAGTAATGTGTAGCAGACTTTCCTGTGAAGTGATTTTCTTCACAGTTAGCTAAAGTCTTGAGAGTTTGGTACTTGTCTTCCAAAATTAGTTGGAGTTTAAAGTTATTCTTGATATAGAGGTGCTCTAACATCAAGGATAGCTTGTTCTTTTGGAGATTAACACTCTCCATCAGTGGTATTAGAGCATAATCTATCAGATTGAGGAAAAGGAAGACCCCGACTGCTGCAGATAATTTCAAACCTTGAAGATTCAAAAAGGATAAAGTGTGAAAGAAAAACTGAAGGGAGACACATAAAGGCAATCAAAAGGATCACAAGGAGCAAACTTCGAAGCTAAGGTACATTCATTCCTTATAAGGATTAAAGATTTGATAGTACAGGTGAAGAAAGGATGGGAGATAGTCTCCAAAATGAGAAGTTGGATAGAAAGAACTATCCAACTTGGTCTATGAGATTGGAAGCTCATCTTATGAGCAAAGATCTGATGGGATACATCACAGGAGAGGAATAAAAGCCAAAGTTCAAAGATCCTAGTGTTCCAAAAAAGGGAGGAGCTTGTAGATATAAAGATTTGGATGAAGAAGGATGCTCAAGCAAGGAGCATAATCTACATGGCAGTGAATGATTATTTGCTTCCTCATATCAGAGGACTTGAAAGTGCAAGTGACATATGGAATGCTTTGGAAGAGCATTTTTAGAATACAACCAAATCAAGGAAAGCTTCATTATGGTCAGAATTTACTACATTCAAGAAGAAGGCTTCACAATCAATATCTGATTATGTGACAAAGATGAAAGACATTGCTGATTCTTTAGGTGCAGTTGACGAATATATTGAAGAAGATAAGTTGGTAAGACAAATTCTCATAGGGCTAAGAGGAGATGAGAGGTGGAAGCCTTTTATATTGTCTACAGAACTTTCATTAGATCATTTCACTCCTGATTTGAATCAATTGTTAGGTTATATGCTAACTTTTGAGAATGATATCAAAGGAGATGTTGATAAGAGTGCAAGTCATGCAATGTATTCTAAAGACAAGAAGAAAGCTAGTAAAGGAAAGCAACAATCAGTTGAAGATGAAGGTACTTCAAGTCAAGCAAACTTCCTGAGAGGAAGAGGAAGTGGTAGAAATAGAGGAAAAGGCAGAAATAACAAAGATAATGTTAGATCTTGTTGGATATGTGGTAAGACCAATCATCTATCTCATGATTGTTGGCATAATAATCAAAGCAATGGTAATTTTAATCAGAAATTTGATCAAAGAGGAAGAGGTGGTAGATATCAGAGAGGAAACTTCAGAGGTAGAGGTGGTAGGAATTCTTTTGGAAGGAGTGGAGGAAGAAACTTCCAAAATCAATCCTATAATAACACTTACTACAATTATGCATCAGATAAAAAAGAAGATTCAACTCTTATTATGAATGCAACATGTGAAGCCTCACATGAAGACATGAGAGTATTTTATATTGACTCAGGATGTAGCAATCATCTGAGTGGAAACATTTCTTTGATGACTAATTTAGATCATACGACAATTAATCACAGAGTTCAAACAAGTGACAATACAAAGCACAACGTGAAGTCAATTGGTTCAGTTAAAGCCAAAGCTGAGTATTTCTCAAATGAATTGAGTGATTATTTGTGGAATGCAGGTATAAAGAGAGAGGTTACTTGCAAGTACTCTCCTCAACAAAATGGGGTAGCAGAGAGAAGAAACAGAACTCTTGTTGAGTTTGCAAGATCAATGATGAATGAGAAAAATTGTCCTAATTATTTGTGGGCTTAGGCTATAAACACAGCCACATATTTGGTCAATAGGTTACCATGTAAAGCCTTGCAGGGTATGACACCATATGAAGCTTGGTGGGGTAAGAGATGTACATTGGATCATTGTAAAATATGTGGATGTTTAGCATATGCATATGTGACATCCCAATTGAGGCATAAATTGGAACCTAAAGCAAAGAAGTATGTATTCATTGGCTATGATGACAAGCAGATGGGTTATAGGTTGTGGAGTCCATGCACAAAGCAATTCCTTGTGTCTAAGGATGTTACATTTGATGAGCAAGGTACTTGGTATGCAGGTACACTTAATGTTCATGCAGGTGATGAAGATATTTTAAATCAAAAGAAAGGTAAAACAAGGGTTCAAATATATGATGAAGAAGAGAGTAATGAAGGACAAGTTGAAGTAGAAGAAAGGCCAATGTTTGATCTAGAATATGATGAACCAGAAACTTCAAGAAGTGGAGAACTCAAAAGGTCATCTAGGCATAAATGGCAACCTACATGGTATAGCTATGATACTTCATTCTTGACTACTAAAGATTATGCTTATATGTTAAAAGCAGATGAAGATCCATCTACATATGATGAAGCCAAAGGAAAGAAGAATTCGGAAAAAGCTATGTAGGAAGAATATGATGCATTAATGGAAAATGAGACATGGGTTTTGGTTCCTAAACCAAATAGTCAAAAGATCATTGGATGCAAATGGGTCTACAAGACAAAGAGGTTTGCAGATGGAAGTGTATCTTGGTACAAAGCTAGGCTTGTTGTAAAGGGATATGCATAGACATATGGTGTGGACTATGATGAAACTTATAGTCATGTTGCAAAGATGACAACCATAAGGACTCTCATAGCGATTGCTGCTTGCAAAGGTTGGAAATTATCTCAATTAGATGTGAAGAATGCATTTTTGAATTGTTATATTTCAGATGAAGTCTACTTGGAACAACCACATGGTTTCAAAAGTGTATCCAAATCATGTGTGTAAGCTCAAGAGAGCTTTGTATGGTTTGAAGCAAGCCCCAAGGGCATGGAATTGTAAAGTTCTTGAAGGAACTTGGATTTCAAGCATCAAAGGCAGATAGTAGTTTGCTAGTCAAAGCAAGTGAGGATTGATTTATTTATGTTTGTATTTATGTTGATGACATAATACTTACAGGAACAGATGACAAAGGTATTCACATGATTAAGAAGCAGATGGAGAAAGAATTCAAAATCAGTGATTTGGGAAATTTGTCATTCTTTTTGTAACTCAACATGGAGTATATGTAACTCAAGAAAGGTATCTGAAAAATTTGCTAACCAAATTTAAAATGGAAGATTGCAGGATAGCACCAAATCCAATGGAGGTGAATACTTGTGTTATGTGGGAGATAAAAATTTTTCATGGTGCTCTAAGAAGCAACATACAGTTGCTTTATCATCTACAGAAGCAGAATATAAAGGCATGGTAGAAGCTGCAAAGGAAGTAATATGTTAAAGACTCTTATGAAGAGTTTTGATATTGTTCAGAGTACTCCTATCATTTGTGGAGACAATAGGAGTTCTTTATATTTGGCAGCAAATCCTGTATTCCATGCTAGAACTAAACATATTGAGATTCAATATCATTTTTTAAGAGAGAAGGTTGTTGATAAAGAAATAGAAGTTATACATACTCCTACAAAAGATCAACTTGCAGATATGATGACAAAGAGCTTGGATGGACCAAAGTTGCAGAGGTTTAAAGATATGGCAGGAATAAAGAAGATGCAAGTAATCACAATTGATGATTGAGGGGGAGCTGTTGGAGCAAGACAATCAACAATTGGTGATTATATGAAGCTTAGAAATGAAGATATGAAGAAAAGATTGAAGTCTAACTTCATGAAGTAAAGTGAAAGTTGAGGAAGGAAAGTTCTGTAAACATATGTACATTAGCTTTGTAAATACTTTAAAATACTTGAAGTAATGACGAATCAATACTCATATGTACACACACACACACACACACACACACACATATATATATATATATATATATATATATATATATATATATATATATATATATATATATATATATATATATATATATATATATATATATATATATATATATACGTGTATATGGTCGTATTAGATAAGTAAGTTGAATTATAGATGTAAGAATAGATTATGAGTGTTGTGTGTATCATCCATCAGATGTATGATGAGTTGAATAGAAAAGAATATTCAGAGAATTGCGCGTCGATCTTTTCTTGAGTTCTCCTTCTGTGTTTGATTATATCAAAAATTATTTTGTAGACATCTAAATCCATAGTTAATCTATCTATGGTTAAAGTTTAAGAGCCTAATTGCAAAGAGGCTGAGAGAATTTTGTATAGGAACATCTATATGTGAGAAAGTGTTAAATGTCTTCTAAAATAGGCACAATCTCAATGATCAAAGAATTTATCAGATCTCAGTGCACAGTGTAAAGTTTTACACAAATGAGGACTCAAAATCTAAGTTGGAAGGTAAGCCATCTATAGCTAAAAGCATTCACTTAAAGGGTTTCTAGTTTGGGAGAACTATGTGTTAGAAGTTGCAGGTGTCAAAGTTGACTCTACAAGAAGGCAGTTTCAAACATAGGTAGATTCTTTGGATCATTTCTCATCATCTACTTAAGCTTTTGAAGTGTTTTAACTTGGAGGAGGTGTGAAAACTTTAGCGAGAGATTCTACAAAGTTGCATCAGAATCTTTACACAATTGATTAGTTAATGAGTGAGTAATGTGCAGCAGACTTTCCTGTGAAGTGATTTTCTTCACAGTTAGCTAAAGTCTTGACAGTTTGGTACTTGTCTTCCAAAATTGGTTGGAGTTTAAAGCTATTCTTGATATAGAGGTGGTCTAACATCAAGGATAGCTTGTTCTTTTGGAGATCAACACTCTCCATCAAATTTCATTCCAAGAGCTTGAACATTCTTGTTCTTAACCTTGGTCTCTTGAAACCGTGCTCTCAACCTTGGTCTCTTGAACCTTGCCACTCTGCTTTTTGACCACTTCCCTACAATCTTGCCTCATTCGCAACCTTGGTCTCTTGAGCCCTTTGTTCTCAAACTTAGTATCTTGAACCTGTTCTCACCCCATGCTAGTATCTTGGAACCTTAATCTAGTGTTTCTTTTGATACTTTTGTTCTAAGAGCTTTCCAATGGTACCTTACATGTCTAAATCCAATCTACAAATCAGGAGATATATTCTCTCTATCTCAATGTGTGTTTGTGTGTGTTGTAGTTCCTCGGAACTACATGAGAGAGAGAGAGAGAGATTATGTTGTGGTTCCATGGAACTACAATAGAGAGAGAGAGAGGGAAATAGAGATGAAGAGGAGGAAATAGAGAGAGCAAAGAGGAATTTTCTTTCTCTCTCTCTCTCTATGCGGGATCTAGCTTCTATACAGAGAGAGAGACACACACAGAGCATGTAAAGGCTAGCTTAGCTGCTATATATATATATATATATATATATATATATATATATATATATATATATATATATATATATATATATATATATATATATATATATATATATATATATATATACAGAGACACACATAGAGCACGTAAAGGCTAGTTTGTTGGAGCAACTAATTGTCGAGAGGTGAATGACCATTCATGCATGATACATGAGATGTTTGCTTAATGCACTTATTTAGGTCGTCATGGTGAAAGGTCATCAACGTTGCCAACTTGGAACAAAACCTTGCCAATGTTTCCCCCTTCTAAGTTCACGTTCCACTCGAGAGCTTAGTAACATATTTAGGCCACAATACGTATAGATGGTATAATTAAAAAAAATCAGGCTTGCAACACTCTAAACAATTAGACAATGAGCCCCATTTCATGCAATTCTGATTAACGACATGGAACAACATGTTAAAACCTCTAAAATGAGGTGTTTTATGTTAAACGTTGGGAATATAAGATAGCAACAACAACAAATTGTTTTTTATCGTAATGATAAGTTCACAATTAGATAGCTCTTTGCATGTATCTTATTTGTTAGAAGGACACAACAAAGATTATAGCGAATTTCGGAAAGTAGCATCTTCATTTCTTCAGCTTAAATTGCAACTTTTCCAATAATAATGATTGAACTCGGTCTAAGATTGGATACTTTTCTGAGATAATACTTGTAATTCATTCTACATTAGGGTTGATGAATCAAGTCGGTGTGAGAGTGGATGTTTTTCTAAGATAATACACGGAATCCATTCCGTTCATGCTGCATTCAGAGATGTGTTTTGCACACCATCAGCAGCGCGACAATTATCAACATATATTAGTGTGTCTTTCGTTGTGTGTATGTGTGTGTATATATGTGTATGTATGTGTGTATATGTGTGTGTATGTGCACACATATAGTTTTGGCAAGCTGATAATTAGTCTCTAGTAACCACTGCAAATACATGAATTCAAATTGTTATCTCGTTTGAATGGTAGAAGAAATCTTCGACTATAAAAGATTTGTCCACAATGCCAAGATTTGTCAACAAAATCAAATTTCTTGATTTACAATACCAAATGATGAAGATTTGAAAGAGATTAACATGTAGACAGATGAACCATAGCAAGAGTGGTAGATCCATGTGTAAATGATATACATGTGAATATGGGAGATCAAATATCCAATAACCTATGTTCGCTCCCATATTCATCTGTTCATTTTGAACATGCATCTTTCATGGGGGAAAGTCAATATAGAATGGTCCGTGAAGTCAGAATAAGCCACCCAAGGTTTTTCAATAAAATTTTTGCAGCAAAATTATTCAAATTACATGGTGACGAATTACAAACACGAGAGAATGAAGCAATGAATGATGCCATCATTTTACTTGTCACACATAGTGGAATAATCAGTCCACTTGCATTAGCTAGATATCATAATAAAAGCCAATGCCTCATTTTCACATTATGGAATGGTAGTACCTTGCACATGTGGCTCTAAAAAATGAAAAAAAGAGTATTTAAACGTACCATGAAGCAGAAGTACCAAAGACACACAATGGGATATAACAACAATGAAGAAAAATATTAGGAAGTTAATCAATGGATTGTTGCAAGAAATGTCATTCCTACACACTTATAATATTTCACATAATGATCTCCATCCACGTAACATACTATTGCATTTTGAAGGCGAGCATTCTTACATGGTACTATGTGATTTTGGAAGAGCAACACATTTTCCCATAACAAAAAGTTTTCCAAAGCTACCTGATTTCAAAATATCAACTAGAATTGATTGAGTCCAAAGTACTGGTGGATTCCTCTAGAATACATATCCACCTGCCCTCCACCATTCATAATAAGTGAGGAGACCTATACAATTGCAATAATCCTTTTGCAACTTTTGAAATATATACATTTAGATAGTTACCCCCTTGATAAAAATGGGGTTTATAAGTTCAAATATGCATTAGAACTAGCACATGATAAAGATGTATCGAAAAGAATAGACGCACATGAACTGCTTAGAGTATTCTTGAATCTTGTTCGATTTGGTTTGAAGATATCCATTAGTGAAGGATTAAGACCATATTGAAAATGATGTTTGTCAAGAAACATGTTTATTAATTAAACATCATTTTTATCATTGTGTCATATCTAATTGTTTATTTAATGTTATATAATAAGTTCTTTAAAATGACCTGTTATATGATACATTAAGTGATAATGTGGAAAAAATATGAAGTGATTATGATGGATTTGGATGTGAAGCAATTATGAGTATTTATCTATGTATCTATCTATATCTTTATCTATGTATTTATCTATATATTTATGTATGTATTTATCTATTTATCTATTTATCTATCAATCAATCAATCAATCTATATTTCTATTCATATAGCCATCATTCTATCTATTTATTTATTTATCATCATTTATTCATATCTATCAACCTATTTATCCATTTATCATCATATCTATTTATCTTATGGGAATTAAACTCATTACCTACCGGCTAGGAGTATGATGGGCTAACCACTTGCCCCAAAATCCATGGTTGAGGACTAATTCCTAATCCTCCTTCTTATGGTGTGGTTCAACTATCTCTTGACTATCATTTCTTGAGTCTAGCACTCTGTTTCCCTGCTACAAATCATTGTCCTCAGTGATCAATCCTTGATCTCCCCTTGAATTGATGTCCTCACCCTTGCACATTCTCTTGAAAATTCTTGTTCTTATCCTTGGTCTCTTGAAATCTTGCTCTCAACCTTGGTCTCTTGAACCTTGCCTTGTTTGCAACCTTGGTCTCTTGAGCCCCTTGTTCTCAAACTTAGTATCTTGAACCTCATTCTCCCCCATGCTTGTATCTTGGAACGTTAATCTACTGTTTCTCTTGATAATTTCATTCCAAGAGCTTTCCAACAGTACCTTGCATGTCTAAATCCAATCTACAAATTGGGAGATATACTCTAATATTTTTTGAGGTTGTCTTTGAAAGTGGCACACGTGCCTTCCATCCACCTTGGCCAATCCTTCTTCTTAAGATCTGATACTAATTCCGGGAATCAAACTCATGAACTACCAACTAGGAGTATGATGGACTAGCCACTTTCCCCAAAAGCCATGGTTCAGGATAACTTCCTAATCCTCCCTCATAGGGTGTGGTTCAACCATCTCATCTATCAAATTCTTGAGTCTAACATATCTATTTACATATGTATTTATCTATCTATCTATATTTATATTAGGTAGATTAAATGATGCCAATGATATGGATTCATTTGAATTATGTGGATTCATTTGAGTCAAGTGGATTAAATGATGCAGATTCATTTGAATTAAGTGTTTTAAATGATGTGGATTCATTTGAATTATGCAAATTAAGTTATGTGGATTCATTTGAATTATGTGGATTAAATGATATTGATGTAGGAAAAGATGGATGGATACTCCAAGAAATCAGTAGGTACTACTAATCCTTGCTTTGTACTAGCCATCTTTTGGTGCTGATTTGAGTAGTGGGCCCTCTAAGCTTTCCAATGACACTAAACAAGTGCCTCTGTACTTTGGAAATTATGTGAGAAATGATTGATACAAAACAAACTACTTCCAACTTCAAGAATCAATGAAAACCTTCTATTTTTGTTCACATACCTGCTGCTTCTTAAGCTTAGTGCTTCCAGTACAGTAGGAATTAGAAAAATTCCTTTTGGAGATGTTAAATTAGATTAATGAACTAATGATTCCAAGTGGAATCACTTGAAATGATGCACTATACATACATCAATCAATTTAGCAATCAAATCATTACCCTGGATTTTTTAGGACCTTTGCACAGTTTGACCAGTGATCACCTCGACGCACTTTTCTTTGAATACACTAAATATAAAGTCTTCAAAAATTTTCAGCATGTAGAGGACTTAGACAAATTCCAACAAGCTATAGAACATTGAAAATGGTGGAGAAATGACTGCGATATGAGCAATACAAAATGATTGTGTTAAGTGACTATGATAGAGAGATCAACTGATATAATGAATGATCTATTGTATTATGAAACAATGTTGTACATGATCATTGGCATGATGATCAATGGCCAATGATAGATAGAGGTGTAGGCTATGATGTGAGCTTTACTCCCTTACAATGTGATCAACAAAAGTCGGGATTGTAGTGATCTCTGCCATGAGTCTTTCACATTCATCTTTTATAGATGTTCCATTGAAAATTTGAATTTGAATTCAATTTTGGCTCTCGCTAAAAAGTGTTCCCTTAATCTATGAGATATTCTCTCCAAATGAAGTCGTAGTTTTTCTATCTAACAAACTCCACCCTTTTAGTGGTAGCTACAAATATTCCTCAAAGTCAAATAGACTTTTACAAATGGTAAAAGGTAAAGAATCCATAACAATGGTTCTCATGTGACTTCAACCTTCCACATAGGATCTTCTCATGCCTTGCCAATTGTGTAGGCTTGGCACTTGCACCATGTTGAAAGCAGTATGGGCACCCAAGGACTGACTAGACAAGGAAGCCAGCGGAGAGAGTCAGAGCGAGGTGAAGGAGTAAGTAGACAAAGCAGTCGACGCAAATCTAGCAGATAGGCCCTTCAAATTTTTTCCAAATCAACATCTTTATAACAGTGATTCTTATCACTAACAATCATTGTAAATACCATTTCATATTTTTGTAGCTCCATTTTGTGCAAGCCAAGGAGTCCTTGGGCTTGAGGAGCCTTAGAAGTACCTACATATCAATTTTCGTATTTTTTAGACTCCGTTTAGGCCCTCGAATTGGCCCTGGAACCTAATTTTTAACGAGGCCGGACACTAGGTCTGGACAGGGCCAAAACCTAGTCAAAAACTATAAAAAGAGCTAGAGAGCTCATTTTTGAGGTTGGATTGTAATTGAAATGAACTTGTAAGAGCTTTTTGAAAGCAATCTAAGAACTCCATTGCTACTCACTCTTTGTCTTGTCGTGTGTGCGCGTGTGCGTGTATGTGTGTGCATGCTTGTGTGCTTCTCACTCACGCACTTGTGCCTCCACTTGCTCGAGGTCTTCATACCATCCTCACGTCTTCCCGGATTGACATTAAAGGAGGTGCTACTCATCACTGAGCTACACCAAATTTTGGCGCCGTTGCCGGGGATCGAGCTTTGAGGACGAGCGTGTGATGGTAAGACGTAGATTGGAGACGTTGGCATTGTAGGTAATTTCTCTACTTTTCCTATTTTTCTCTTTCTTACATTACCACCATCATCACCATCATCATCATCACCATCTTCCACCTCCACTTCCATCATCGCGAAAATTTCAGTTTTTTGATCATATCACCTTCTCCACCTCATTTCCCTCATTTCACTTGTGAGAGAGAGCGAGAGAGCGAACTGTTGTGTGCTATTTTCTGCATGCTTTTGGAGTTTCTTGCAGGTTTCAGCATCATCATCCCCTCCAGCACGTCGCGCAGGTACGGAAATGTGCAGAACTGTCTCGCAGTCGCCGACTCCTGTCGATCGCGATTGACAGAAATTTTCACCTTTTGGTAAATCTGAGTGCACCACAGTGGACTAGAGACCCTGCACACCACATTTCCACAAAAATTTTTGAAAATTTTGCAAAATTTCAGTCCATCGCGATTGGCAGCTCTGTCCATCGCGATTGACAGCTCTGTCCATCGCGATTGATTGCCTGTCCATCGCGATTGATTGCCTATCCATCGCGATTGACTGACCCCTGTCCATCGTGATTGATTGCCTGTCCATCGCGATTGATTGCCTGTCCATCGCGATTGACTGACCCCTGTCCATCGCGATTGATTGCCTGTCCATCGCGATTGACTGACCCCTGTCCATCGCGATTGATTGCCTGTCCATCGCGATTGATTGCCTGTCCATCACGATTGATTGACCCATGTCCATCGCGATTGATTGCCTGTCCATCGCGATTGATTGCCTGTCCATCGCGATTGATTGCCTGTCCATCGCGACCGACTCCTGTCCATCGCGATTGACTGACCCCTGTCCATCGCGATTGATACCCTGTCCATCGCGATTGACAGCCCTGTCGATCGCGATTGACAGCCAATTTTAGCCAATTTTTTAGGGTTTTTTAAGTGAAGAGTTGGGCTAATTTTGGGCATAAACATTTTACTCTAGAGCACATAAGGAGGCCTTAGGAAAACAACTTGGGGAAAACCTGTTGCACAGTGATCCTGTTTGAACCCTGTCTTAACCCTAGAACCCTGAACGGTCATAACTTTTTCATACGAAATCCATTTTTTGAGCTCTAGGGCTTGTTGGAAAGCTCGTGGCATATACTACACGCCCTCAACTGTTTTTTATAAAGATAATGCGTTGATTTTTAGCTAGGGTATTTTGAAGTTGACCATACCCAGGGGGATCAAAGTCAGGGGTCTTAAGAATTGTTTTCCTAAAATTCACTATGCAAATTAGTATTTGTGCTACAGGAATGAGAATCATTGGTTCTGTCTTTGGAATTTAAATATTAAAGCTAACTTTGGAACTCTACAGATCTATTGAGAGCATCGAAAGGCGTTCTAAGCAAGTGTAAGTGCAAGCTTGGGAACACACTTCCTGGGCATTCAAGGGCAACCAAGCAGGAAACAAAAGGTTGGAAACTTTCAACCCCCTCTGTCAATTCCTAGTTTAGGCTAAGAATGACTAGAGATAGGAGTAAGTCAGGGCAACGATAGGCAATTATCAAGTTGAAGCAGACCTAAACTCTCAAGTTCAAGCCAAGGACATAATCTTTGTACTATCGAGAACTTTAAAGGAAAAGAACTTAACGTGGAACGATCAGCTTTAAGTGCGGAACTACACTCAAATATACCTTACGACGTGATATCAGACAAGAATTTTAACACGGGAATCAACTAAAAAGAATCAAGTAACTGACACAAAAGGACTCTGCAACGAGGTTGTACTTGGGCAAAATTGGGCTATTCAGCTAGGCTTATGAACCTTAGATCAGGGCAACATCTAGTAAGGGATAGACAAAGCCTTAGGTCTTCAGAGGCTAGTGTCAACCACACTGCTAGGTCGTGGGCCCAGCAGCTGAGCCACCACTCATACTACCCAAGTTTTGAGACTAGTGAATCCGAGATGTCTCAAGGTATGGAGAGACCTACAGGAAGTTCAGGAGTGCCATACTTGCATAGGGTAGAAGGCCCTTACAAAACGCAGTTGGAATACCTTAGGACCAACCGATTAGGTGCCAACATCTATGAGGACGGCCTAGGAAGATCTGTGGTACAGATTAAGAATTCTGATCAATCCATTGGATTTGAGCACCCAACTGTCAAGTTTGAAAATGGAGCATACTTGGACAAAGAAGGAGCCATAAACGTAGTCACCAGTCACCCAGATAGGACGGACGAATTTGGAAATGTGATCCCCGAAGCAGACTTAGGCAACCTGGAGCAAGGAAACATGGGGGCAGAACCTAGAACCCCTCGAGGTAAATCGGTTCTCACTAGGATTATCACACCGGAGTGGATTCCCCAGGATAATAAGAGCATAGATTTGCTCCTCAATCGAGAGACTGACGAAGCCTTTTGGAGGTACAAACCTGATCGGCCAATTGATATAGGAACAATCATGATCTATGAGTTTAAGGATCCTGATAGCCCAGGTAGAGTGACCTACTTAGATCAGGCTTCGGAGAGGATCTTTGTGGTGACAGAAAATGATAGGCATGCTTACACTTGGAAGGGTGAATTCGTTTTCCCCCAACCAAGATCGAATGTATCCTATGGTCACCCTGGAGCTGGAACATCCCAAGCTCATGGAATGCAAAGAGACAGAAGTAGAGATAGACCAGAAGTAAGCTTTGCCAACCCAGTGGGCAGAGAAAGAACGAGGACGGAAACAAATAGAGTAGAACCTGAGATACTTAGAGCTCACAGGAATCAAAGAAATGTGGATGAGTTCCCTCTACCATGACCTAGAGAGCACACAAGGACTTTGAGACCGACTCAGCTAGTTAAGTCCATGAAGAACTACTTCGATGGCACTGGAGATCCATACGATCATGTGGCTGAGTTTAGGCAAGTCCTGAGAGCTGAACAAGTGGAGGATTTATTCACGCAGTACAATGTCTTTGGTCTGACCCTTAGGAACACTGCCCTGACATGGTTTCAGCCACTAAATGAGAGGCAGTTCAGGAGCATAGACCAACTCCTAGAGGCTTTCATTATTGAATTCTCTAAGAGTGGCATAAGGCATAATACCTCCTCGCTGATTCACAGCTTCAAGCAAACCCCTCAAGAAACCGTGAGACTTGCAGGAAGAAGATTTAGGCAATACTTAGAAAGATGCCCTGTTTCGGAGCTACCCACACCAGCTAAGCAAGTGGCTTTATTCCTGGATGGATTGCTAAGTACTAAATTGAGATCTTATGTGTACTTGAAGGACCCTAGGACCATAGAAGAGTGTGTGCGCATGTGCATTGACATCGAGGATAACCTAGGGGAGGAGTTAGAGCTTTCCAAGTTATACAAAGATTCAGATAGTGCCTCTAACCTCTCTTCCACGCAATCCACATCAATTGAGGAACTTGCAGAGAAAGTAGCTCAGAAATTAGGTGTCACTAACAAACAAATCCCAAGGTTTGCCCCTGTGAAAAGGTGCTATACTTGTGGGGGCGACCACATAGCGAATGTATGTCCCATTATGGCTCAACCCCAAGTTAATCCTAGTAGCCAATATTGTACCATAGAACGGAGATACACAAATCACACAGCACAAGACTGCCCATACAATAAGCAAGCTGTTAGGCAAACCTACCCTCAGCCATACCCTCAACAAGGAAGATATCAGAACCAATATCCACCACAGCAGTATGCTAGGCCTCAACAAACCTACCAACCACAATATCAAGCCCAGCAAAGGCCTCAGCCTGTGTTAGCCCAACAACCTCCAGCTCCATCCAACATGATCCTTGTAAAGTATGCTGCTGTAGAAGAAAACCTGAATAGAGCCATAGTCCCTGTAACACCAGTGCTTTCAGAAAGTGATCCCAGTGACCATAGCTTCGATTCTACACATGTTGATAGTCCCCAAGCTTACTACATGCAATCTCCTGAACATGGTGAGTCCTACTATAGTGAAGAGCCAAATGAACCTAGTTGGGAGTTAGATTACACTAACGTCATGTATGCAAACCCCAACCCTAGACCTCAACCTAGGCAGGTAAGACCCCCATTCCCTAGAGGACCATGCTACAGATGTCAGGGGGATCACCTCATTCGTGATTGTCCCTTACCTCCACCTACACAACCCCAGTCAGTGACAATTCAGGGCTTTTGCCAAGAGTGTGGAAAGGATCATCTCTTACGAGATTGCCCTAAGAATCCTAATAATATGCCAAAAATTACTCCTATTAACGTTATTGGGTTAGTGGTAGATTCCACAGGAAGTGTCACTTCCACTACACCCGTGCAAGTGATCACTAGAGCTCAAGCATTGCAGCAAAACCAAGGGGTAGATCAGGAGAAGAGCCCAGATGTTAGTGAAACAGGGAGCATGACAAAGAAGAGGACTAGAGCTTGGAGAGATAGCCGTGAAAGAATGAAACGGCAATGGGCAAAAAAGATGAGTGAACTCGAGGAAAGCCTCAGAGAAACAAAGGCCAGGATAACTGAACTCACATCTCAAACTCCCTCTCACACTACCCCACCTCCACCATTCCCAACTCCATCCGACCCGTCACCTTCCGACCCGCCTCAACTAATTCCACCACCCCCTAGAGTAGGATCAGTCCTAGCAGATCCCACTCCCAAAGACCTTAATATGATGCTTAAAGCATATCAGGCCATAATCCAAGAAGGGCCAAATGTAACTGATCATGAAAAGTGTTACCCAAGAGCAGAACTAGAGTTAGAACGAACCAAAATTTGTGCTAAGATGGTGGAATTGGCTCAGACCATGTTTGAGGCCAGTCGCCTATTTAACATCTCTAGTTCAGCGAAGACACAGTTGCACTCTGATGGACTGTTAGAAAGAATAGAGAAGCTGATTGCACAATCAGAAAAGGAACCCGCCTCTCAACACATGGACAAGGCAAGTGAAAGAGTAAGCATTCCTGCTCAGGAAGCCTATGTGCCTGAAGCCTATGTGCCTAACTCTACGGAGCCAGACACATCATCTTCTTTGAATCGGTTCACACCAGAATTCCTACGCGAGATTCAAGAAGACAAATGGGCTAAAGAGAGTGAAGTCCCTCCTCCTATTGAACTTGTGGATGATGCACGCGACCAATTCCCACAAGACATCCCATCCATTTATGAGGAGCAGGAGAGCACCCACTCTCAGAACAGACTAGACTTTGAATCTAACTCTCTACAAGAATTACCCCACTTCACAGGCCCATGGGAAGCTAAGTCTACTTGTATGAGAGCACCCACGGTCATGGTAAGAAACGAAGATTCAGTCATACCTAAGAACACAGAGGTAGTGAAGAACACCAAAGTGCAGTGCAATCTCACTTTGGAAGAGCTACTCAAGGTTAGACCTGAATTATGGAAACATGTCGCCAAACAAGTACCAGAGATAGCAAAACCTCGTTCCCAGGTAGGATCACATAGGATAGTACCAGAGATACCCTTGGATAAGATAGGAGATATGTGTGAAGATGAAGAAGGTAACACCTATCTTCCCATTACCTACCAGGAGTACACCACCAAGGCAATTTTGGACTCAGGTGCAAGAGTTGCAATTGCCACCACTTCCCTATGGAAGCGTTGGGGCAAGCCAGCACTCAGGCCAACGAGAATGAAATTGCAGATGGCCGATGGTCATATTGAGAGACCCTTAGGATTGCTAGAAGGAATAACTCTCACCACTTGTGGTGTCGAGTTTGAGCATACATTTGCTATATGTGACTTCAGCAAAAATCATGCCTATGAGATGATTTTGGGAAGACCATTTATGCGACAGTTGCAAGTGGTACAGGATTGGGGAACCAATTCCTTGTATTTGCAACACCTAGGTGTTACGACCAAAGTCAATCTTAAGGATTACTCTCATAGAGATGTACCTCCTATCCAATGGAATCCCATCCATAGAGCCAAAGATGATACAGAATCGGTGCATTCCATTGGGTCAGGATCCTCTTGGATGCATGAAGACACCCACTTATGGATGTGCAAAGTAGCAGTAGACGAAGAGAAGAGAGAAAAAGCCAAGGAGGTAGGTGCAAAAGAAACCCATAGATCAATCCAAGACCCAGCCTATGCACCTGTAGTTTTTCCAGACGAAGAATTTGAACCTCACGGCTGGGCAAAAATTTTAGCAACCATGGATGTAGCCATCAATGAGGAACAATGGACACCTCACTGTGATGAGGATGGCTATGACATTTCAGTCTTCTCCATAGAGCCAATCATGGGAGAGGCAGTTCTAGAAGAATGCGAACCTAGCCCTGATGCATTTGAGGATGCAAGTGACTCCGATCTAGAGTCAATCATTATGGACCCACCATTTGCATCAGATGAAGAATACTTCCATGAACTAGAATTTCAACCCCACATGTATGGAGAGCTTACAAATGATGTAAGATTAGCAACACATGTGACCCCAAAGGAAGAAGGGAAGAAACGAAAGAAGAGAGAAGTCTCACCAGAAGAGGAAGAATCTTTGTTTGAGGTCCCAGAAAATTTTAAGAAGTATGAGATAGATGACAGGAGAGTCATGATAAGAATGCCTAAACGAGAGGCACAAGTAGGAGAGGCCTATGATAACAAAGAAACCAGCAAGAAAATAGTAGTGGCCCTAGAAGAAGGAGAGGAGAGATGCACGTACATAGGCCATGACCTAACAGAGGAAGAAGAGCATGCGTTAATTGCCTTGCTAAGAGAATACAGAGATGTATTCGCTTGGAGTTACAAGGATTTGAAAGTTGTTGACCCTGACATATGCTCACACACTATCCCCATGACCTCAGATGCTAAACCCTCTAAGCAAAAGCCCTATACATATAACAATAATTACGCTGCCAAGATCAAAGAGGAGATAGATAGACTGGTTGAAGCTGGATTTATCTATGAAATTGAGCACACTGAGTGGGTATCCCCCATCGTAGTGGTGCCCAAGAAGAATGGCAAGCTGCGTGTATGCATTAACTTGAAGAAGGTTAATGCAGCCACAATTCGAGATAACTATCCGCTTCCTATCACAGAGCATCTCTTAGAAAGAGTAGCAGGCAAGGAAGTGTACAGCTTCCTCGATGGATTTTCGGGCTACAATCAAGTAGCCATAGCTCCAGAAGATCAGCATAAGACAGCTTTTGCCACAGAATGGGGCATATTTGCCTTTAGAGTAATGCCATTCGGGCTTACCAATGCACCAGCCACCTTCCAGAGACTAATGTGCCATGTATTTAAGGAGTTCCTGAGGAAGAATTTAGAAGTCTATGTTGATGATCTTTGTGCTCATTCCAACATTAGACAAACCCATATTCCTGAACTCAGACAAATCTTTGACAAATGTAGAGAATATCAAGTCTGCCTGAACCCAGAAAAGTGCGTTTTTATGGTCAGGCAAGGCAAGATTCTAGGACACAGAGTGTCAAAAAATGGCATATCCACCGATGAAGAGAAAGTGAGAGCCATAGCAGAGCTACCTAGGCCAAGGAATGTCAAGGAAGTACAAGCTTTCATGGGACATTGTGGTTACTACCGCCGGTTCATTCACATGTATGCTGTCATCGCAAAGCCCATGTACGGACTTCTGACTAACTTTGAGTGGACGGATGAATGTGAGAATTCCTTCCAGGAGCTTAAACGAAGATTATGTTCAGCACCAATTTTGACCACACCAGATTGGAATAAGCCATTCCATGTTCATGTGGATGCATCCAATTATGCCATTGGATGTGTGCTTGCACAACCTACTGGTGAAGGTAATATGGATCTTCCAATTGCCTACGCTAGTAGACAATTGAATGCAGCTGAACAAAATTACACCACTACGGAGAGAGAAGGCTTAGGCATGGTATATGCAGTTAAGAAATTTAGACACTATTTGCTTGCAAACAAGTTTAAATTTTTTACTGACCACCAAGCATTGTTATATCTCGTAACAAGCCATGCAATACAGGAAGATTAGTAAGATGGTTTCTCTTGCTAATGGAATATGATTTTGAGGTTGTGGTAAGGAAAGGTAGGACTCATTTGAGAGCAGATCATCTCTCTAGGCTCACATCTGGAGAAGCCCCACAAGGAGTGTCAGATGACCTTCCTGATGCTTACTTGTTTAATTTGGAAGTTGTACCGCAGTGGGCTAAGCCATTGGTACCGGTATTGACATACGGGCCTAACCATCCAGTAGTAAACACACAGAATAGAGAGGTGGTGAAAGCCCAAAAGTACCACATCATGGCAGGAAGCATGTACAAGCACACGGATCAAGGAATCTTGGCTTGTTGTGTGGAAGAGGACGAGTACAATAAATGGCTGCATTTAGCACATGTAGGTGCATTAGAGCAACACTACTCAAAGCAACGAACCTTACAGACGCTGAGGAGACTCGGAGTACATTGGCCAACTATGGAAGCTGATGTCCAAAGGTTGTGCAAGGAATGCCCAATCTGCTGCACTAAACCACCTGTGGAACATGCCACTCTTTATCAAGTGTCCATTGTGCCAGATTGGAGTGAACCACTAGTATCCTTCCTGAGGACGAAAACATTACCTCAAGACATGACGCTTGCTAGGAAAAGGAGTTTAGAACAAGAAGCCTAGGATTACTCACTCATTGGTGATAATCTATACAAGCGTGGTAAAGATGGTTACCTGAGGCTATGTGTCCATGAAAGTGAATATCTCAAGATCTTGGAAATTGCTCACCAAGGTGTAGCAGGAGGACACTTTGGACCAGATCGGGTGATCAAGGCAATATTATTTGCGGGCTTCTGGTGGCCGACCCTTCACATGGACGCACATACCTATGTGAAACGATGTGATGTCTGTCAACGAACTCAGTATCCTATACGCAAAGATGAGATGCCACTGAAACCCATGATGGGTGGACGTGCATTCTCTAAGTGGGGAATAGACTTCGTAGGTCCTATTAATCCCCCAGCTAAGGGTTCCCATGCAGAATATGTCATTGTTGCGACAGACTATCTAACAAAGTGGGTAGAGGTAAAAGCCACAACGAAGAATGATGCTCAAACAACTGCTAAATTCTTGTTTGAAAATCTATTCACTAGATACGGGCTACCTATAGAGCTAGTAAGTGATAGAGGCACTCACTTCTTGAATGAAGTGATTGAAAATCTACTCCAAGAATTCTTGGTAGTTCATAAGAAGTCTGCCCCCTATCACCCTCAAGCAAATGGCCAGGCCGAAAGCACCAACAAGATCTTATGCAATGTACTGACAAAATTAGTGAACACTAAACGCTCTGATTGGGACAAACAGCTACACCATGCTGTTTGGGCATACCGAGTCACCTACAAGACGGTCCTCCAAGCCACCCCCTTTTAGATGGTATTTGGCCAAAACGCGGTGCTACCCTTGGACTTCTTGATACCTACATTGAAAGTAGCACAAGAGCACGAATGGACGGGTCATGAACTCTCCTCTAGACTTTTTGACCTGGAATGATTAGGAGAAACAAGACTGAGAGCAGCTGCAGGGATATATGTAGCTAAGAAGAGACAGAAGGCATACTTTGATGCCCATGTGAAGGATAAAGGCTTGAAAGCAGGAGATCTAGTTTTAGTCTACACATTAAAACAACATGCAAGGAAGCTAGAGAAGAGAGGCTACGGACCTATGATCGTCAATAGGATCTCCACGAGTGGAGCAGTACAACTAGCCACTTTAGAGGGTGATGTTCTCCCTAACTATATTAGCGGATGCAGAGTCAAGTTGTATCAGGAACCCCTCACGGAGGAAATGCTAAGTCGACTCAATACTGCTAAGCAACGTAAAGAGGAGGAAAAACGAATTCGAGAAGAAGCTCAAGCAGAAGCCCTAGAACGCATACGGAGAATGAAATTAAGAAGATAAGGTATAGAGCAACCTGTGCCAGATGCATATGCAGATCCAGGATATCACGTGGCTATGTGTGAAGTTTCAGGTGTTAGCTCACATAGGATAACTGATCCACGTCCTTTCATAACCTTAGATATAGGACAAGGAAAGAGTGCAAGGACTGTAAGAGCCTTGATTGACTCAGGTGCAGCCACTAGTGCTGTTAAATTGTCTTACTGCCAAGAGTTGCAATTAACTATCAATCCTGTGGAAGCATATCTCATAGGATTGGGAGGCGTGGAAACCCCTTGCATGGGCGAGGTGGAACTTCCCCTCTATATTCATGATGAGGGAATGACAGTTAAAGTACTAGTGTGTCAAGATGAGGACCTCACTGAACCCCTTGTCTTGGTTCAAGACTGGATCTATGACCAAGCAGTCGACCTAAACCTAAGAAGTGGACTTCTTCAGGTATGGGTGAATCAGACTAGAATTACAATTGAGTTAAATAATGGAGCACTCAAGGAACTAGAAAAGACACGGACTCCTGGTCCCTCCAGGGGTGCACATGAAGTTGACCATGCTGTTCTTGTCCAAGGCTATGTGATGCAGAAGAATGAAGATCTCAAAGAAGGAGTCAGAACCACAATGGAACTCCCTTCTTTTCCAAAGGCCAGAAGGAGGCAGCAACTAAGGGCAGATCAATCACTGAAGACTCTCCAGGCAAGAGACCAAAAGAACGCACGAAGCAGAACAACTCAGCCGATGAAACAAATGTGGGTGCGGAAAGACGAGCTGCCGACCGTAACTAAGTCGCAACAACGGTCTCAACTTCCTATTAGTAATCAACGACTTGATGCTAATAAGAGGACTCCTAAAACCTCTGTTGAGAAAGTGAAGTCCATTTGGGTACCCAAGAAGTCGATGAAGGCTGACCCACAATCAAGACAAATTTGGGTGCCTAAGGCTTGCTTGAGGGCTCAAATAACCCCACACAATTCACATCATACACAACAGGGTTCACTCGCTCAAGCAGCCGCCACCCACCCTTGTCTGATATACTCGAACACACTGCCACCTAGAAGCACGCACAGACTCACTCGTAGATGGGTCCTTAAACAGCCCCCTTTTTCAAGTAAATACCCTATCACACTTTCTAGAGCCTCCACAAAGTCAAACTCAAAACCTATCCATTGCATTTGGCAACCTAAAACTTGTAATAAACCCCCGGACCCCAATTGTAAATCCATGTCCACCTACTAACTACTTCACTGTCACATCACATCATTCCGCTTAGCTCGTAGGTCTACCCAATTTCTAACTACACACACTAGCACCGAGCACTTATTAACCCCTAACCTCTCCCGAACTTTAGGTTAATGTTGTAACAGGGGACACTGTGTCATTTTTGTGTCCATTGCAATGTTAACATTTATTCATATATTCTCACAGAACCAGCTGCGAAGTTTTCAACATGGCTGAGGCAGCAGGAACTAGCTCTCACACAGAAACGAGCCCGCAAGTGGTGGATTTAGACAGTTTACCCGTTTTGCCTGAGACAAATGAAAGACCAGAAGAATTGCAGGCCATCAAAATCATACCTATTGCGGACCCTCCGCGTGGCCACACCATGCCCGTAGGAAAGACTTCCCACTGGTTTACTGAGGTGGCAGGACCCTTGGGTGAAGGAACGTACCTATGGGAATCAGAGTTGGACTTCAATGGGAAGCAAGGCAGATACCATTTCTTTACAAGAGAATTCGAGAAATTACAAAATGCAGAAGGTCTACGTTCGATATGGGAAAAGGCAAGATTGAATGCATATTTTAGTGCACGGCTCCCAAAGCCCGACTTCATGCGATGCTACTATCTCATCAACACCTTGACTCCAAACCAGAACCCAAAAGGTGCAAGCTCATTTGTGATTCCATCTCTGACAAAGGGGAATGAGCTCAAGAGGTTCAGGCTATCAAACAACTTGGTGAGAGAGGCTCTAGATATGCGCGGAATGCATATTCCTACAGAGAAGGAAACACTAGTACCGGATTACATGAAGAATCGAAGTCTCACCAAACTCAAGGACATGGTGTCCATGACGCCTAATATTGCAATACACCTTCGCATGTGCATGCAACACTTTGCTTTCCCGGCACAAGATAGATTCACCATGCCGCCCAAAAAGATTTGGTTTAGTTTGTATCTGGCAGAGACACAGAGCCTCACCATCAACTTACCCCACTGGATAATTGATCAGATACACCTAGCTCACAAATGATGGCCGCGGAAACAGGTTTTATATGGTTGCTGTGCTCTGACGAGAATCATTTATAGGTGTTTGGCTTATGACATTCCTATTCAACGGGCCCTAATGTGGAATCGTGTAGAGCAGTTTAGAGGCAGGACATCCACTGGACCCCCTTCTAAGAAGATGAGAGGCACTGTCCAAGTCCCATGTGCTCAACCACGTGGAGCCACCCTAACACCAGATGTTACCCCTCCACCCCGAAGAGTCCGACCATTCACACTCCGACTTCCAAGACGTAGCACCGATGGTTCCACCTTGATATTCCCTCCTATCCCAACCGATCTTGAATTTCCTACTGGTGCACCTTTGGAAGAACTCACTAATGAAGATTTCGAACAATTATTACAAGATGTGGAGCTGGAGGCAGAAGAGGCACAACAAGCGGAAAACGTGCAAACGCAGGCCACAACCTCCCAAGCACCTGTCACCCCAGTTGAAGTGGATGAAGAGGATGACGGAGATGAAGAACAGGAGGAAGATGAGGAGGATTATGATCAAGAGCATCAAGTGGAGCAACAAGAAGTGCCAGAACTTGTAGGTGCACCAACATATACAGCTCAACTACAAAGGTTATACGACACAATCAAAGCAGTACAAGAAAGGCATCAACTCTCTCTTGTATCAGGTCAAGCTTTGATGCAAGAAATGCTATCAGATGTGGGGGTGGACCAACATTTCATTGACACCCTCAAATTAGTGTCAGAATCTTTAGGAGTTCCGGAGGCTGTCCACACTGCAGTCCGCCAGTCCGTGAGGTATGACAAACGCAAAGTTGACACATTACCACGAGCAGGTAAGACTATCAGGATACCCGTCAGAGAACAAGAAGTACCCATTGAAACAACAGCTACTCCCACAACCACCACTGACCTCTCTGCCGAAACCTTTGTTCAGACATCACCCATCTCACCCCAGCATCCTCCATCACCACCTTCTCCACCCCCACCACCACCTCCCACCATGGAAGAAACGACAGTCATCACCTCTGCCTTCACTTATAACCCATCCTCATTCACATCATTCTCATTTCGAGAACCCACCTCACAAGACACCCTCTTCTCCTTCGTCACCAATCCCTTGTACACTTCATCCCTTCTATCCTCCGAACCCATAACTGGCCATCCCATAATTCCAAGTGTAGTTGGAAACCCAGCACCCACCGAAGGCACCCTGTGTTTCCCAGCCTATTCCCCACTACAGGTACCTCCATTCCATGACCCTCACTTCCCATCTGGCCCCTACCCCTCTTTCAACCTGACCTCACCACCCCAATACCCGTCCTTGGTGGAGCAGTTCATCCGCTCTCCAATGTTTCAGAGGCACATTTCCCAGATGTTCGCAACGACATCAATTTACACGAACACCACACTCACTTCTCCTACCATACCCACCTACATGGTAGCCCCTGTACACACCACTTTGTCTGACCCAATGGACATCTCACCAACCACAGCACCTCTCCCCACGATTCCACCATCTTCCCCTCCCTTACCCCCCACCTCACCACTCACATCATTGGCACACACAGCATTCACTACCCCCCTACCCAATCCCACCTCCCCTGCATTTCAAATTTTCCCCCTTGCATCTCATAATGTAAATAGCACGTTCAACACATTACTTCAGTGTGCACATCAACTACAACAAGAATACCATCAATTGGAAGAACGCACTGCTGCCCTCCAGGCAGAATCTCAATGTCTGCAAGCTAGAGTCACCACTCTTGAAGCTGATTACCAAATGCTCCTAACCGAGCATACAACCTTACAGCAGGCTCACTCCGAATTGGAATCAAAGACATCAACAGTAGATGACCAAGCAGTCAAGGAACTAGAAACAGTGCTTCAAGCGCAAATGATATCTAATGCTACACTCAGACGCAACATTGGGCTATTAAGGAAGCATATGGCAGCAGCACTAGAAGAGAACAAGAGACTTCAACAACAAAACCAAGACAACTTTGAAGCGGCTATGGAAGGAACTGTAGGAGCAACCATTAGCCCTACCAGATATAGAGCAGTCCCATCGGAAGACATTCGCATCTTACTTGAGGAGCATGCAAATTTCTTGGAGTCATATGAAAAGTTAGAGACTGAATGTGCAGATCTAAAGAAACAGATAGCCAGTGTCCCCACAGCTCAACAGGAGCCGGTAATCTTGCAACACTCTACAGAAGAAATAGAGACCCTCCGGAAACAGGTGGCAGAACTCCAAGCACGCCTCTTACCATATGAAAGGCCACCCTCGCCCATTGAAGAACCAGAACCTAAAACAGTAGTGGAAATCCCCGTCGATGACAGCTATGAAGAGCCATACGAGCCTATGCCGACACCCGGTGGTCGAACTACAGAGGAAGGACAAGACACTTTAGAAATTCAAGTTCCAGATTGGGTCAAAAGGGTCGAGAAAGTGGGTAAGACACATGATGATCGTGTGGCCGTGCAAATGCAATCTCTCATAAATCTGGAAGAAACTGTCCTTCGGTCTTCTTACTTTCAAAATCTATCCCATCAACGGTTAATCACAACATGAGAGTCGCAATAAATGCCGTATTTTGTCTTGCTACATGATTATAATGCAGAAGTCAAGAGACATACAGGGAAGGAGCCCACATTCGCCACTCAATTTGAGCTAGGGGATTTACCGACAGATGCACGTGCTGGCTCGATCTTCCAACCTAATTGGCGTGCACGCCTACTAACCGATTACCCAGAGATGATGAGCACCTGGGCAACCATGCCACTATATATCAAGTATAATCCATGCTATTGCCCAGTGGTACGTCGCAGATCCTGGCAAGCATTTGCAATCAAGGTACGCAACAATAAAGAATGCTCGGCTTGGGTTAACTATCCATATTTTGCTCCACCTCGAGGGACCCCAACCGTAGCCTACATGATATCAACAATTCGGCAATGGTCTACACGTCTAAATAATGTACCCGATATAGCAGCGAAAATGTGTATGAAGATATTCGAGCTCATGACCATTGTCTTCAAAACCTTTCGGAATGTACAAGCTCCATACATCTCTGCCCCTGGATTCTCTCAAGGTAACAAGGATTTAGTCTACGACATGAGCCAGACTCCCTCGGTTACTATAATCTTTGCCTGGCATGCACGAATAAAGTACTTACCCGCATGCTTCAAGCAGACATTTGAGGAAATGTTCTCTACGGGATTCTGGGAATATCATTCCGAAATTTTCATTCCCAGACCCACTCATTTGCTACATCTATTCGCAGTAGAACAAGCGATCCATGCAGATCAGTTACGTCTGCCACATCCGGACATTCCAGGACCAATTGATTGGGATCGTATGATGACAGACTTGGCCAGAGGACTACGCCTACAAGAACATCAGCTTGCCACTCAGGTTGTGGAATATTACATCCAACACTCCCAGCAACAAGGGTCTGTCAGGGACGACAGACGCGAGAGAGGGGGGGCTGTTGAAAGCAGTATGGGCACCCAAGGACTGACTAGACAAGGAAGCCAGCGAAGAGAGTCAGAGCGAGGTGAAGGAGTAAGTAGACAAAGCAGTCGACCCAAATCTAGCAGATAGGCCCTTCAAATTTTTCCAAATCAACATCTTTATAACAGTGATTCTTATCACTAACAATCATTGTAAATACCATTTCATATTTTTGTAGCTCCATTTTGTGCAAGCCAAGGAGTCCTTGAGCTTGAGGAGCCTTAGAAGTACCTACATATCAATTTTCGTATTTTTTAGACTCCGTTTAGGCCCTCGAATTGGCCTTGGAACCTAATTGTTAACTAGGCCGGACACTAGGTCTGGAGAGGGCCAAAACCTAGTCAAAAACTATAAAAAGAGCTAGAGAGCTCATTTTTGAGGTTGGATTGTAATTGAAATGAACTTGTAAGAGCTTTTTGAAAGCAATCTAAGAACTCCATTGCTACTCACTCTTTGTCTTGCCGTGTGTGCGCGTGTGCGTGTATGTGTGTGCATGCTTGTGTGCTTCTCACTCACGCACTTGTGCCTCCACTTGCTCGAGGTCTTCATACCATCCTCACGTCTTCCCGGATTGACATTAAAGGAGGTGCTACTCATCACTGAGCTACACACCAATAGCTCCCCCTCAAGCCAAATCTTGGCTTCATCTTCTTATTCAATCCTCTTGAATTTCTTGCAATCCAATCACAGACTTAAACTTGCAAACTTTTGTACCATCTAACGCTTTAGTCAATAAGTCTGCACATTGCATATTAGTTGATACATATGCCAATCGAATTTCCTTGCTCAATAGCTTCTCTCTCACATAATGATAGTGGACCTCTATATGCTTGGTCCTAGCATGATAAATAGGATTTGCAGCAAGATGTAGTGAGCTTGTATTATCTCCAAAAATCATTGGAGATGTAATCTATATATAAAAATCTGATCCATATGACCTCTTGAGTAGCATTGGCCAATCCTCTATACTCTACCTCTGTAGAAGATAAAGCAATAGTAGGCTGCTTCTTTGAGGACCATGATATAGGTTTGTCACCTGCAAAAGATAGGTAACATGAGGTACTCCTTCTATCATCTTTGCAACCTTCCCAATTTGCATCTGAGTATATCTTGATGTCTAAATCTGAAGTATAAGGAAAGTATAAGACTTGATTTTGAGTGCCCTTAAGGTACTTCAAAATTCTCTTGGCAGCTTCCAAGTGAGGTGCCCTAGGTTTGTGCATAAATTTACTTAAAACACTTACTCCATAAGTAATATCAATCCTTGTCAATGTAGCATAGTTCAAGCTTCCCACTATGCTTTGGTAACCTGCAATATTCTCAAGCACATCACCTTCATGAGCACTTAACTTTTGGTTTACCTCCATTGGAGTGCTTTCTACCTTGGCATCCTACAAATGAAACTTCTTTAACATGTCCTATATATACTTTCTCTGAGTAATGTAAATTCCAGAATTAGTATAGACTAACTCAAGTCCAAGAAAATACTTTAGTGATCCTAGATCACTGATTTTGAACTCCTACATCATTTGATTCTTAATCTGCTTGATGCCATTATCATCATTACTTGTCAGTATGATATCATCAACATATACACATAGGTATATTACCTCTGAATTACTCCTCTTAACAAATAGAGAAGTATTTGCTTTACTCATGATAAATCCTTGATCATGAAGGTATGTAGTCAACCTATGGTTTCATGCCCTAGGTGCCTGCTTCAATCCATAAAGAGCTTTGTTCAAGTTACACACATATCTTACCTTTCTTGGGTCCTCGTAGCGAGGAGGTTGAGACATGTACACCTCCTCTGAAATCTAGCCATTTAGAAATGCATTTTTTACATCCAATTGATACATGTTCCAATTCTTTGATGCAGCCACACTTACCAATAGCTTGATGGTTTGCATTTTGGCCACATGTGAGAAGGGTTCTTCATAATCTTCTCCTTGGGTCTGTGCAAAACCCTTAGCCACAAGTCTAGCTTTGTAGAATTCCTCTTGATCTTATAGATCCATCTAGAACCAATTACCTTCATAGAATTTTCTTTGGCACTAGCTCCCATGTATCATTCTCCTTGAGTGCTTCAATCTCCTCATCCATAGCTTCCTTCCATTCTACCTTGGTCTTTGCCTCTTCATATGATGATGGCTCTTCAAATGAAAAGTATTTTGCAAGATAAAAAGAGTGCTTAGTAAGTAAAGAAGTGTCATACCCATATCTGATTGGCTTCTTGCTCTCTCTTTGTGATCTTCTGATTGCTTGGTTGGAAGATTCAGTTATATATATCCTCCAACTTCTTCATTTTTACTTTTCCTTTGGACTTCCATGCCTTGAATTCCTCTAGGTTGATGATGTCTTCATCATCTAATTTGATGTCTTCAATTTAGTTTGGCTCCTCCTTGGTGAGGCTTGGAAATTCCTCTTCCAAGTCATAAGGTAGCTTTACTCTTCTGCATTCACTTTTAAACCAAGAGTCATTCTCATCAAAGAAAAGATCTCTACTGACCATAAATCCTTTGTTGGAAGGATTGTAAAACCTGTATCCCTTCTGATTCAAGTCATATCCTATGAAGATGCACTTCTTTGCCTTAGGGTCTAGCTTACCTCTAATTTGAGAAGGGATATGCACATAAGCAACACATCCAAAGATCTTGCAATGATCAAGTGAAGGTATTCTACCATGCCATGCTTCATATGGGGTCATCCCTCTTGAGATATCAAGCTCAACATGTGATGATCCAGGATGACATGTACTAGTTTTTCATTTCTCTGACATGTATAGTGGTCATGCCGATATATGTCAGGGACACTTCATTGAGCTTCATTATATTTATCTACCGAGAGTGATGGCACATTTGTTTCTTGCCAGCTCACTCATTCACGGACATTAGGTTTTTCCTTATGTACTGGTCTTTATATATTGCACTGGTTGTATTCTTGTTTTTAGGTCATTCTTGTACATTCCTTTTATGTAATAGAAGAAGAAGAAGAAGATCATTCTTCCCTGTCTCAATTTGTGTGTGTGCTTCTTCTTGAGAGTGAGAGTGTGTGTGTGTGAGCTCTCTTCCTTATCTCCTTCCTCGTGACATGGTATCAGAGCGAGCGTGGCTGTAGAGAGCTCGTGGAGAAGGCGACGGTGAAGACTACGCGGCAAGGCGTGGAGAAAACGCGATTTCATAAACGGCCTTCGTTTGCTACGAAAATCGGCGTGAAGGTAGAAGACCTCATAATATTTTCAAGAGTTAACCCTCTAGGGTCACTTGTTTTTGTCAGATCCAAGTTTCAGAGCCATCTCGACCTCCGTTTCGAGCCCGCAAGGTGGGGCCCACAGAAAAACCAGGTCAGTTTTAGAAACTGTAACTTGCCTTGTGTTCGGCGACACTCATATATTCCAGATCCAGAATTTCAAGCGATTCCATGTACTGTTAATACACGAAAACTATGTTTTTCTGAGATCGAACTGTCACGTCATAGTGCGATAGTGTTCAAGCAGAAGTGCTGCTTGTAGTGTATTGCGGTGTTGTGTATTGTTGCAGAAACGACAAATGCAGATGGAATGAGTCAGCTTATGAGCGATAAGCTGGACAAGAACAACTTCCATGCTTGGAGATTCAGAATGACGAATTTCCTGATGGGAAAAGGCTACTGGAAGTACATTGAAGGAGAGAATGAAAATGCTCCGCAGTTACCAGAAAGGAATCGTACTACATAACAGTTAAGAGCATATGAGGAATGATATCCCGGAGCACGAAAGGTAATGTATTGGCTATCTGTTAGCATACAGGATAGCATGATTGGACACATACAGGATGCCAAGACTCCAAAAGAGGCTTGGAATAGTTTGGTCACTTTGTACGAGACCAATACAAAGGCACGGAAGTTGCAACTCAAGAACGAGCTGCATACATTGGAGAAAAAGAGCATGTCGGTAAGTGACTACACTCTAAAAATCAAAAGCATATGTGAGTCACTTGCATCTATTGGCGTGAATGTAGATGATGATGATGATAAGGTGGAAGTGTGCCTTCGTGGTTTAGGAGCAGCATATAAGCAGTTGAGAACTTCTATATAGACCAGGGAAAATATTCTAAATTTTGCTGATTTGGTATCTATGCTGATTATTGAAGAAAAGAATCTTGGTGAGGATTCAAACTCCCAAGGAAAGCCCAGTTCTGAGCAGGTATTCTACTCTGGCAGAGGAAGAGGCAGAGATAGAGGTTTTGGAAGTGGAAGAGGAAACAATAACCAAGATCAAGGTCAACAACAGAATCATGCAAGAGGAAGAGGACAGTTTCAAGCCATCAGATGGATGTGAAGAATGCTTTCCTACATGGCGAGTTACAGGAAGAAGTATATATGGACCAGCCACAAGGATATGAAGATTCAAAACATCCAAAATATGTTTGCAGGTTGCAAAAGGCTTTGTATGGGCTGAAGCAGGCTCTGCGTGCATGGCATGCAAGGATTGCTCATTACTTAACCAGCATTGGGTTTTCTATGTGTGATGCAGATCACTCACTATATGCAAGGAAGGATGATGATGGCATCACTATTGTGGCTATTTATGTTGATGACCCGATTGTAGGTGGTGATAATGAAGAAAGCATCAAAGAGGTAAAGAAACTTCTTATGTAGGAATTCGACATGAAAGATCTTGGTGTGCTGCGCTATTTCTTGGGCATTGAGTTTATACACACAGAAACAGGTATATGGATGTCGCAAAGGCAATATGCCTTGAATATGCTGCAAAAGTATGGTATGGCTGATTATAAGCCAATTTCTATGCCTTTAGATCGGAATTTGAAATTGGATACTACATCAGGTGAAGCATTGGAAAATGCTACTATGTACAGGAAAATTGTGGGAAGTCTTAAATATCTTAAAATTACAAGGCCTGATTTAAGCTACACTGTTGGACTTGAAAGTCAGTTTATGCAGGTTCCTAGGAAGCCACATTTGGATGCTCTCAGGCGCACTCTACGTTATGCGAGTGCTACTTTGGATTATGCATTGTTTTATGAAGTTGGTGAAGATTTGCAGGTTCATGGATACACCAATGCAGATTGGGCTGGTAGTACTCCAGATAGAAGATCTACTAGTGGCTTTCTTTTCTCACTTGGAGGTGCAACTATTACATGGAGCAGTAAGAAGCAACCCACTATTGCTTTGTCGAGTACAGAGGCTGAGTATAGAGGTGTTGCAATGGCAGCATGTGAGGCATCATGGCTGGAGATGTTACTTGCAAATTTAGGTGTGGAAGTGCAAAAGCCTATCACTATCTATTGTGATAATCTTAGGAGCATACAATTAGCACAAAACCCTGTTTTCCATGCTAGAACAAAGCATATCGAGGTACATTATCACTTCATCAGAGAGAAGGTATTAGCAGGTGATATTGATCTTGTTTATGTGAGAACAGATGAGTAGGTTGCTGATATTTTCACCAAAGCACTTGGAACTGACAAGTTGAAGAAGTTTCGAAAGATGCTTGGATTACAGGATATGGCGTTGAGCTTGAGGGGGAGTGTTGAGATATCAAGCTCAACATGTGATGATCGAGGATGACACGTACCAGTTTTTTGTTTCTCTGACATGTATAGTGGTCATGCCGGTATATGTTAGGGATTCTTCATTGAGCTTCATTAGATTTATCTACCGAGAGTGATGGCACATTTTTTTCTTGCCAGCTCACTCATTCACGGACATTAGGTTTTTCCTTATGTACTAGTCTTTATATATTGCATTGGTTGTATTCTTGTTTTTAGGTCATTCTTGTACATTCCTTTTATGTAATAGAAGAAGAAGAAGAAGAAGAAGAAGCTCATTCTTCCCTGTCTCAATTTGTGTGTGTGCTTCTTCTTGAGAGTGAGAGTGTGTGTGTGAGATCTCTTCCTTATCTCCTTCCTCGTGACAATCCCATCAAGAGATTTGGATGGAAACCTATTAACAAGATAAGTGGCAGTAGATACACTCTCTGCCCACAAATAATTTGGTAATTGTTTTTCATTTAGCATTGACCTAACTGTTTCAACAATAATTCTATTTCTCCTTTCTTCCACCCCACTTTACTCAGGGGTATACCTTGTTGTAATTTCTCTCTTGATTTCTCTATCCTGCAAGAATGCATCAAACTCATTTGAGAAGTACTCACCTCCTCCATCTGACCTTAGTCTCTTTAGAATTCTTCCTATTTGGTTCTCAACAAGTGCAAGATACCTTTTAAAGCAACTGAGTACTTCATCTTTGTGCTTCATAAAATATAAGATAGTCCACCTACTGAAGTCATCAATGAAAGATACATAATACCTTGATCAAAAAATTTAGGGATCCTTGCTTGGTCCCCATACATTTGTATGGACAAGCTCTAAGTAGTCCTCATGCATGTAGCCTTTCCTTGAGAAGGGTAACCTGTGAGATTTTCCAAACTGACAAGCACCACATTTATAAATCATGTGTTGCTTGGATACATTAGGTATCCCAAGCACACATTGATCTCTACAAATTTTCTTTATGGTTCTCTCACCAATGTGTCCTAATCTCTTATGCCAAATTTCAAGTTCTGATAATGTTTGGTCTTTGTAACTATAGAGTGCAATATTCTTTGTATCTTCAAGTTCAAAAGTGAATAAACTACATGTCTTTTCTCCTTTGGCAATTCTCTTGAATCCATGTTGGTGATCCTCCACAAATGCTCCCTATTTGTTGAACCTGACCTACAAGCCCTTTTCCGCAATCTGTCCAACACTCATCAAATTCTTGGTAATTGTGGGTACATATAGAACCCTTCTCAATAGATTTTTATTTCCATTAGAGGTTTTAACATTTCCTACCTTGATCACTAAGCGCTTGGTCTCATCGCCTGTTTGTACCTGATGTTTCCCCTTAGGTTCCTCAAGGTCAGAGAGAAGAGCTACATTTCCTGCCACATGGTTTGAGCATCTTGAGTCAATATAGAAGAGATGGTCATCATTTATACCTGGTTTTGAAGCCATATTCATAATCAGAAGAGAATCCTCTTGCTCCCTTGTATAGTTGTTGTAATCTTTCCTTGCTTTATAGCCTCCTTGGTAGTTGTTATCATAGCTGTTCTTATTGTAGTTGTTATTGTAGCCTTGATGATGGTTGAATCTTCCTCTTGATTGTTTATATCCACCTCTTTGAAATCCTCTACCTCTTTAATTCTTGAAGTTCCTGTAACACTCATCTGTAGTATGATTTGAGAATCCACAGACATTACATGGTGAGGAGTTATAAGGCCTCCCCCTACCTTGCTTGCCTCCTCTGCCTCTATCTCTTGAGTTTCTACCCCTCCTTGCATAGTTGGCTTGAGAGGTTGTACCTTCATCCTTAATCTTCTTGCTTTTCCCTTTCTCTTTAGTCTTGCTTTTATCTGTGTATAGGGCAGAAGAGCTATTACCTCTTGATGAATCTCCATTCTTGTTAAGCTTGGCTTCATGGGTGAAGAGTTGCCCCATGAGTGTGGTAAGATCTCGAATCTGCATGTCCACGTACAAGTCCATGGCAGTTGTGAAGCTCTCCCATTTGTCATCTGCCTTAATGCCATTGATTACTTGTCTCACAATTTGCTCCTCTTAAATCTCTTCTCCTATGCTTGCCAATTGATCAACTTTATCCTTGACCTTGGTCACATAATTTGAGATGCCTTGCTTGGGTTGCTTTCTTTGAGTTGTAAACTCAATCCAAAATTGGTTCTTCCTAGCCCTTGTGTTGGAAGAGAAATATGAAGAAAATGTTTCCCAAGTCTCTTAGGATGTCTTATAGTTCCTAATGTGTGGAAGAAGAAAATCAGAGGTTGAGTTAAGTAAGTATGACCTTGCTAATGCATCTTTGGCACACCATGAATTGATTCTTTCATGCTCCTCTCTTGTAGATTGTCCTTTGCTTCTGAAAATGGGCATCTCCTCATCTCTTGAGATGTATCCATAGAGACTCCTTCCTTGCAAGTATGTCTTTATCCTCAAGGACCATGCTTGCTAGTTGTTTGTGTCCAATTTATCAATGAAAGAAGGAAAACCATCTCCCATTTTACCTTTGCTTTGCTCTGATACCACTGTAGGAAAAGATGGATGGATACTCCAAGAAATGAGTAGGTACTACTAATCCTTGCTTTGTACCAGACCTCTTTTGCTTCAGAGTTGAGTAGTGGGCCCTCTTAGATTTCCAATGACACTAAACAAGTGCCTATGTACTTTGGAAATGATGTGAGAAATGATTGATACAAAACAGACTACTTCCAACTTCAAGAATCAATGAAAACCTTCTATTTTTGTTCACACACCTGCTACTTATTAAGCTCAGTGCTTTTAGTACAATAGGAAGTAGAAAACTTCCTTTTGGAGATGCTAAATTATCTTAATGCGATAATGATTCCAAGTGGAATCACTTGAAATGATGCACTATACATAGAGCAATCAATTTAGCAATCAAATCATTACCCCCGATTTTTAAGGACCTCTATAGAGTTTGACCAGTGATCACCTCGACG
The DNA here is from genome assembly GCA_020310875.1 of Ceratopteris richardii. Taxonomy (NCBI): domain Eukaryota; kingdom Viridiplantae; phylum Streptophyta; class Polypodiopsida; order Polypodiales; family Pteridaceae; genus Ceratopteris; species Ceratopteris richardii. The sequence continues at coordinate 126,517,181 of CM035424.1, forward strand.
CACTTTTGCTTGAATCCACTGAAAATAAAGTCTTCAAAATTTGTCAGCATGTAGAGAGTTTAGAGTGGTTTCCAACAAGCTATAGAACATTGAAAATGGTGGATAAATGACTTAGATATGAGCAATACAAAATGACTGTGTTAAGTGACTATGACAGAGAGATCAACTGATATAATGAATGATTTATTGTATTATGAAACAATGTTGTACATGACCATTGGCATGATGATCAATGCCCAATGATAGATAGAGGTGTAGGATATGATGTGAGCCTTACTCTCTTCCAATGTGATCAACAAAACTCGGGATTGTAGTGATCTCTGCCCCGAGTCTTTTACATTCATCTTCTATACATGTTCCATTCAAAATTTGAATTTCAATTCAATTTTGGCTCTAACTAAAAAGTGTTCCCCTAATCTAGGAGATATTCTCTCCAAATGAAGTTGCAGCTTTTTCTATCTAACAAACTCCACGAGTTTTCTTGTAGCTGCAAATATTCCTCTAAGTCAAATAGACTGTTACAAATGGTAAAAGGTAAAGAATACATAGAAATGGTTCTCATGTGACTTCAACCTTCTACATAGGATCTTCTCATGCCTTTCCAAGTGTGTAGGCTTGGCACCTGCACCAACAATGGATTCATTTGAATTTTGCGAATCAAATGATGTCAATGATATGGATTAATTTGAATGATATTGATTAAATGATTTCAATGATATTGATTGAATTATGTGGATTAAATGATGTGGATTCATTTGAATATGTGGATTAAATGATGTGGTTTCATTTGAATTATGTGGGTTAAATGATTCAATGATATGGATTCATTAGAATTATGTGGGTTAAATGATGTGGATTCATTTGAATTAAGTGGATTAAATGATGTGGATTCATTTGGCTTACGTGGATTAGATGATGTGGATTCATTTGAATTCAGTGGATTAAATGATGTGGATTCATTCGAATTATGTGGATTAAATGATGTGGGTTCATCGTAATTATGTGGATTCATTTGAATTATGAGGATTGAATTATTTGAATGATGTGGATTAAATGATCCCAATGATGTGGATTAAATGATGTGGATTCATTTGAATTAAGTGGAATAAATGATTTAAAAGTAATGCTTTTGTTTTGCATATTTGAAAGTAAAACATGGAAAGAATGCTAGATGTGAATAATGACCTTGATCATGGTGAATCTCAAAGGATTTTGTTTGAGCAAAATGATCAATCTGCACAATCAGGATTAGCATTTTTATTCCATCAAGATTTAGAACCAGAGGGATTAGAAGGAGAACCATTATCAATGAAAGAAGTAAAAAAGCTATGTCCAAATCATTTGTTTTATGATGTTCTCTTTCGAGTTACAAGAAGGGCAAGAGAAATAGCACCATTAAAGATTTCTGACTTACAAAATAAAGGATTAGTATAGGAACTTTGCTTGAAAGCTTTGTTCAAGTTGAAAGATCATCACCAAATAATAATCAAATAGCACTATGTTTTATTCAAAAACTTTTTGTGAAATATATTCTTCACCAACATGTAGATTGGGATGATCACCCAAAGAATGAAGTATATGTTGGGGTCATCCTCAAAATCATGTTGAATTTTATAATCAAGGACACAAAGTCCTTCTTCCTCCAAAGCATCCCTATATTTTTCTACCTAAAGAACATAAACTCATCCATGATTTATCATCATAGGGACCAGAATTATACAATGAAGGATTAAACATTCTTGGATTACAAAGAACAATTGATGATCAACAAAAGAGAATTGAAAATTTAGAAAATCAAGTGAAAAATTAAAAATATCTCTCGATGCATATGAGAACAGATATGGAAGACTATCAAAGGCATCATCATCTTTTGATCGGCTCATTACTGATGAATTATTCAATCAGCAAAACACTACGTAGACGAGCTATTTTTTGTAATATTTAGAATCATCACTTTATGATAACGAAATTGTTATTGCCATTGAATCTAGCCAAAGCATTCAAAGTACATAATTTTCTTCATTTTTAATATCATGATCTATTAGAGGTACCATATCATCTATTTATTCCATGTTTGAACCAGTGTTGTGATTTATATCTAAATCATGATCACTCCGTGAATCATTTGTTAAACTTTCATGAGTTTGTTGTGCTATTTTAGAAGCTATCTTGGTTGGAGCATGTAACAAATGCATATTACAAAAAACATATACCAAATCATTGGCATGTGATACATTTAAGCAATTTCTTCATTTTGAATGAAGAAAATCATATGCACTCCAATTATGTTCACAACTACCGCTTGAAATTGTTACTAAAAGCACTCTCATAGCTATATGTTGCAACTCCACTACTTCAACTCCGCAATCTTTTCCCTTTCCCATAATTCTTGCTTTATGAATAATTTATATCTACAAAAAGAAAAAATAAATCAATATCAAATAAGATATACATTCCACTAAATATATATCTTAAAATATATACAAACTACTTTGAATCTCTCTTAAAGTTTTTAAATCTATTAATATATGTACTTATCTACCTATCTATGTATATTTCTACCTCTTCATATAAAGAGATAGATTTTAACTCGTAATCATATGTGTGCATACACTTACACATACTATTGTGAAGTAAGAATCAATGTTGAGTAGGAAAATCAAAATAGATTCTAGCTCTCAGTCATACACACGCATACACTTGCACATACTATTGTGAAGTAAGAATCAATGTTGAGTCACACAATCACAATATATTTAATTCTCAATCAAACACACACATACACTTACAAATACTCTTGTGAAGTGAGAATCAATGTTGAGTCACACAATCACAATAGATTTTACATTCTCAATCACATGTACACATACTTACACATACTATTGTGCAGTAAGAATCAATTTTGAGTCAGACAATCACAATAGATTTTCATTCAGAATTATAGACTCATATGCACATACACATACAATCGGGTGAAACTTTGTTGGATCCCTTTATAATTCAAGGGATATGAGAAGGTGTTAATAAGTCTACAGGACCAAGCCATCTAGAGACCTAAAAAGCTCTAGTTCACTTATTAACACCTTCTCAACCCTTGAATTATAAAAAAAGAAGATAACATATTTTCCAACACATACAATAGATTTTAATTCATAATCATACACACACGTACACATGCACATACTATTGTCAAGTAAGAATCAATGTTGATTCAAACAATCACAATAGATTTTGACTCACAATCATACATTCACATATACATACACATACTATTGTGAATTAAGAATCAATATTGATTCAAACAATCACAATACAATCATACACACACATACACATACTATTGTGAAGTAAGAATCAATGTTGACTCAAATAACCACAATAGATTTTCACTCACAATCATACATGCACTTACACATACACATACTATTGTGAATTAAGAATCAATATTGATTTAGACAATCACAATACAATCATACACACACATACACATACTATTGTGAAGTAAGAATCAATGTTGACTCAAACAATCACAATAGATTTTCACTCACAATCATACATGCACTTACACATACACATACTATTGTGAAGTAAGAATCAATATTGATTCAGACAATCACCATACATTTTTACTCACAATCATACACACACATAATATACTATTGTGAAGTAAGAATCAATTTTGAGTCAAACAATCACAATAGTTTTTAAGTCACAATTTCAAACAAAAACATATTTTTCTTTTAATTTTTTGCTATTAAAAAACTTAATATTTTAACAAGAGCTTATATCTTGTTCTTTGTAGGACACTATAAATTTTCCAAAAACAAAGTAACTCTGATGAGGTATAGTTTCGACGGGCATTCTTTTATAAAACATTATTTGAACGAATAAACTTCAATCAAAAGACTTCTCTATCTAATTATTTTTATTAAATATTTTTTGATCGAAAGCCTTTCAATAAAAAAAATTTGATCAAAATAGCTTTCACGAATAATTGAATTATCAAATAATGAATAATGCAACCTAGGTAGTGAAAGCCATGAAGAATTACTTTCAGAGTATAGGGGATTTGATCACATCGCCAAATTCAAGTAAGTATTGAGGGCAAAATAGGTGGAATACTTGTTCAATTAGTACGAGGCATTTGGGTTAACCTTTGAAAGATATAGCCCTTGCATGGTTCTAGCCATTAACCCAAGGCATATACCAAGAGATCTCACAATTTATGGACGCATTCATCACTAAGTCCTCGAAAAGTAGGAATAGAAATAACACATCATCCTTGATGCACAACAAGCAAACTTTCCAAGAGACTATGAGGCTAGCAAGATGGAGGTTTAAGTAATACATAGAGAGATGTTTGATCCTAGAAATACCTACTCAAGTGAAGCAAGTGTCTTTGTTTCTAGATGTCCTCTTGAGTGGAAAGCTTAGATCATATGTATATTGGAAAGATCCAAACACCCTAGATCAATGTGTTAGAATGTGGAAGCTAGAGAAGGCAGGCTACGCCAATGATAGAGAAGGGGTTTGATTACTTGAGTTTTCAGAATAGTACATCATGACAATGCACGAGGTCCATGAAAGGAGGCATACAGTATCAACCCTAGGTTGACTCGAATGAAGTGAATGCAGAAACTACATCTGAAATTTTCTATGTGGTTGTATTGTTGCAACGTTGTTACCATTGGGGGAACACGGAGCGTGCCATTGGTTTTCCTCTCTATGGCCTTCGTGCTAATTGTAGCTACGCCTGCTTATAGCGATGAGCTCACCACTGATAAGCCAAAGCAGTTTGATGACCATAAAGCATGTGAAGTATATTTGCGTGATATTGGTATTGCCCCCACATATTGTAATGTGACTGCTATGTCTTTGAGAGAACGGTCTAACTGCATTTTGTTTTACATAGTTTATGACCCAGTAGACTATTGTTGCATACATATCACATATCATATGGTGGGGCAAAGGGTGGAATCCGTTGCGACCCCAACAAACTAAGTTTGAAAGGCTGACACAAGTCTTCATAAATGATCAATATGATCGGTGTCTAGACTGAATGCATTGATACTAGAAAGAGAATCAGCTGGAATCCGCTTGCTACTCGAAATGTGAAAAAGGACTACAGAGGGAAGGGGCATGAGGAGAGCTAGGATGGACGATTTTGAGTCCAGAGAAGAAAAGCCAGCTAAAATCAGGAATTATCAACGTGGCTAAGAGGTTCAAAACTGGATTATGGCATGGACTGCAATGTCTTCATGAAAGGCACTGGCATAAGGATGGCTGAAGCTCATTGGTGGTCTTTGGCCTTGATTATGAAGGCCACGGCAAGTCAAAAGGCTGGACGTACTAGAATCAGATCTTGTATGCTCTTGTCGATGTTTGCATCTCCTATTACATAATTGTTCATGAACGGGACGAGATTTTTAAGGATCTATCAAGATTTCTCCATGATGAATCAATGGTAGGGGCATATGCATTGATTGTCTATAGGAAAGAACCAAATGATAGGAATGGAACTGTCCTTGTGGAACCTATGCTCGGGATAGCAGGAGAATCCAAGGAGCAAAATATTTTCAGAAAGGTCAAGAGGGAGACAGAAGATTGAAGCACCACTCGTGACCTTGGTTATTAGGGTGCTCAATGGTGTCACTCAAGCTAGGGACAGTTGAAGTTGAGTTTCACTTCAAAGGAGATCGGGTCAGGTCTAATGTTCTCTCCATCCTGAAGTTTGGGCACTTTGTCAGACATCGACATGGGCAAAGAGATGCATGTGGATGATGTGATCAGTTCTGAGGATGAAATACAAGAGTGGTGGCTAATTCCCATGGATCTGGGAAAAAGAGGAAGGAGGCAGCAAGGTGTGCAATATGTAAGATGAAAATAGTCTAGCACACAAGCAACACATGAAAGTCATTTCTTCAATGAGAAAATGGACATGCATGAAGTAGATCGGGAGGTAGCTGGTCAGAATCAAGCAAAAGTTGGCCTGTATTTGATGAAGATTGGAGTCTTGTTACGAGAAGTTTTGGAAATAGGAGGGCAATGAGTAGAACAACAACTAACACCAACATGCTGAAGATGAATGCAAGACCAACGTCCGGGATGGATATGTACAAATCTGGAATGAAGCACTGTAGGGAGAGAGAGAGAGATCTAGTTGCATGGCAGGACTAAAGTAGAAAGAAACAGAGATAGTCGACCACTCAAAGGAAATCTGTAGGAGTGTGGACCAATGTATGAATAATTGGCAAAAGGATTTTGAATACCTCCAACAGGGTCAAGAGAGAGAGCTAAAGATCTCCAAGAAAGACAAACCTCTGGTCAATGGAAGCAAGCCATAGAAAATATGAGGGTTTACCTCCCAGCTTTGGTTAGGGCTCAGATTGGGATGTGTGTCTAAGTAGCCACAAGATTTAACACGGACGATTTACCGATTCAAAGATAATAATAAGCTCTAGAGCTGAAGAAAGTGAAGGAATAGGGCTGGAGAAAACTGGTCACTGTTTAGCTGAGGAGGGCATCGACTCACATATTTGGATTGTAGCTCTCTCATCTGCAAAAGGTGATAGCACTAAAGTGCAAGAGATTTTAAAGGAATACAAGCAAAGCAAAGAAGTTTGGACAATGCACTGTTCTATTTGTGAAGATACAAAGTAGGCCTTATGTTCTCTCGTCAACACTACCTTAGTACATTCCAACACGAGTACATTCTTCTTGCGATAGAAGTAGGCTATGTTATTTCATCAAATCCTTCATCTGAAATCATCCCTACTCTGTACTCTCGATGTCTGGTTTTTACTCTCAGAAAGCTATAGCATGATTATCCGTACACTGCAAATTGCAAAGGTGTGCAATTTTGGACCATGAGAAAGGGATTCATATGTCATTGGGTGATGTTCTGGGTATTGAAGTCTAGACCATTCCATTCAGGATGAGATTATTCAATACTTAAGTGTTGCAGATGGTAATGCTTAGGGTGCTCTTAATGCATTAAGCCACCACTTATCTGGCTCTGGGCAAGATGATGCAGACGTGCAAATCAGATGCAGATGGAATTTGGAAAGGATTGTGTTGCTCCAGAACATGAGGACCCTACTAACAACATTAGGAAAAAGGGTGAACCCTGCATGGGCCTTGTAAGGATCCCTAATTTTCATGGATTAAGCCTCATTCTGCTGTTGTCTAAGGGGACAAAGTGCATTTAATAGGGCACTTTTTAGTAGGCTCGAGTAGGCTTTTTTTAAGGCTTACTAGGCTCCTCTCTCTCTTCTTTTAGAGAGAGAGAAAGGGAATCTACTTTCCACATCATCAAACTCGAGCATGTATGGGAATAAAAAAATGATTTTTTTTTTTAAGTCTCAATTTCAGTGTTTATTTACTTGAAAGGGCTCATTTTTTAATATATATGTCAGAAGTGACCTTTTTTGAGTTTAGTTTTTAATTTTCCTTTTGAAAAAGCAATATTTTTAAAATCCCTCCAAAAGTAGAGTGCCACATCATCAAATCCGTAACTACTCTTCACCCAAAAAATGACTTTTTCAAAATTTCAACATTTTTGGCTATTCTCAATGGAAAAACACACTGTGACCCATCCTCATCCAAGAAAACAAACTTTTCTTGAGAAAATCATGCTCTAGCATCTCTTCCAAACAAATTTCTGGTCTCTTTCTCAGTATTGTTTAATTGTTGGAAAAGATGGTGTTGACACCTATTACAAACCTCACATTAGGACGTCCTCATGCCCCAGCATCAACAAGTATCCATGTTCATGTGCCCAGAGAGTTTGCTCCAAATACACAATGCAAAAATGATGTGAACTCTCAAAATGAGCGTTGTGAAGCTGGAGAAAAGAATATTGATCTTTGGACTCATGGTTCATTATACCCTCCTGATCCAATGTCTTCTTACCATCCAACATTCCATAACCTCTCAACTTTACTTCAGTTCATCGGTGCCGGTAAAGCTGGGCTCTTAGGTTATTGTCAACGATTATCTACACATTCAACTGCCATTACTAAGTATTGGATTCAACAATATCAACTAAATCATACAAGGTTGGTCACTTTTGAAAGCACAATCATATCTTTACAAGAAAAGCTTGCAGAGCTTGAAAAGCATATGGAAGAAAAGGAGAGAACAATTGAGACATTTAAAAACACTGTCCAACACTTGAGAGAGACTCCACTTGGGATGCGACGTAGGAGACGATCATTAACATCCTTTGACTCTCTTTCAATTGGTGGTGGAGCACGCAAACGACGAGTTTTTGCAATAAGGTTTGGCTTGTATTTGTTTCTCTTTTTGGAAGACTTTTATATGTATATATATATATATTTTTTTTTTCTTGTTATGTAGGTCATTCGTTGAAGATGTTAATGCATCATCAACAACAGAGGATCAATTCAAGTTATTAAATTCTTGTTTGACCAATAAGCAGGTGGTTAGTATTTTGGAGTCACGGATAGGAAACCTTATCAAGAAGAAAGTGATTAAAGATTTCACAAAAAAGTTACAAGATATTATCACTCCTAGAGACGTGCAGATGGTATGTGATGAAGCAGGAATTAGTACTAAAGGATACAGTGCATTGTACAACCTTTTGAAGCATTCATTAGAAAGAGAAGGTATTTTACAGAATATGTTTCCATCTCCTTACAAGGTATCGCTAAAGAAGTCAATGTCCAATGAAGATATAACTAGTATTCTTGGAAACTACTTATATATAGAGGATATTATGCCTATGTCTATTTATCATTTATCTACATCCAAAAAAGAGTTGAAAAGCGCAGTTGGAAATGGATTTCCTTACACAAAGTACAACAACATATTCGTGGATTTGGAGAGGCTTCAACAGGCAATGGTTCAATTTTACAAGTCTACTATACCAGGTATGTGCACTATTGTTACCTTGATATACATTGTATTTTGATGTTATAAAGATTTTGCTAATTTATGCAGATTGTAATACCAAATTACAGTTTATATTGAAGTTAGATGAATGCCAGATTATAAAGGGACGACGAATGGAGAGATTGAGTTTGACACTCATGAATGAAGCTATGAGAAATGCCATATCTGATGAAAGTTGTAACTCTAGCTCTAAGTCTACATATAGTGTTCAATCCGAGAAAGAAATATGGTGGTTAGGTGCTATTGAAGTACCTAAAGAATCCAATGATGTTCTTTCATGGATTTTTAGTAGGACCCCATGGATCACTAAAGTAATACTTTCTCAAATTCATGGTGCAAAGCTCCACATAGAAAACTTTGGTGATTTTGAGATAGATTGGCACTTGGGTGGGGATTTAAAAACTATCAAATGCATGTTAGGTTGCAAGCAAGGTGCATCTGCTCGTTATCCATGTCCATTTTGTACTCGAGGCTACAAAGTAACAAAGGGACAACAAAAAGTACTATCTAGCTTAGATGAATACATAGATGCACCTACTTCCACGGAATGGGATAGACCTTTGTTAAGGTGTCCAATGTTAGAAATACCTAACCGTGACACATTAGATAAAGATTGGAATCCCATTATTCCATTTCCATTAGTTAATGTTCACTTTTGCACATTGCATGCTTTCATGAGAATATTTGATAGATTATTGAAGCTCCACATAGAATATGCATTTTCCATGAAGCCAATTGATAAATCTGTACAAGCAATCAAAAAATTGGAAGAGTTGCTTAATTCGATTGGTTGTCATGGTGGTAATGTAACTCTAGTTGTCAAAAAACCTGGTGAATTGCAAAATAGTTTGCAACAAGTGTCAATGACAGGGAAGAAGGCAAGAAAATTTTTCAGAACAGGTGTAAGCCCTAAGAAAAATGAATGCAAGGAGCTATGGAAAGACTTGTGCATGATCACCACTGATAATGATTCTCAAATTGACCTTAGTAATAGGCGAAAGAAGGTTTGGTCATGCTTAGATAAGTTGGTAGGTTTAATGAGTCTTAATAGCTCCAACAAAAATGACCGTCAGTTGTTTCAAGATACATTAATGGAGTTTGCAAAGTGTTTCATCCTATCTTGGGGAGAGAGCAATATTACACATTACATTGTAAGTTTTCTTATTTTTTCAATTTTCTTGTTGATAAGATTGTGTTATATGTACTTATATCATTTCAGCATATTTTATTTGCACATGGAGCATTTTTTATGCATCGATATGGTTCATTGGAGATTTTTAGTACACAAGGAATGGAGAAGTCACATTACAAGGCTAGAGGTGTTTACTTCAAGAACACACGACATGGTGGTGGTGCAATGCAATCAAACTATATGGAAGAGATGTTTAATTGGTTTTATCGTATTGCATTTTCAAGGACATATGCAATGGAACGAGCCAAGGAGTCGAAAGTTGCAAAACTTGCAAGATTTAATCAACACAACTTAGCTAGTGAAAAATGGAAGTCATCATTGGGACCTTTACGTCATGCTCAATGGCGGGCTACAAGAACACGACAGGGTTCATCATGGAAGTGAAGTCATTTAATACATTCATGGCATTTTCTGAATAATTCATAAGGTTTGCTACACACTAATCTCTTGTTTGCAATTTTTTCAGGTAATTTTTAATTTTTAAACTATTTTTTGTCCATTCAGATGTGAATAGAACCTTTTTAAGTGACACATTATAAAAGGAGACTCATTGTCTCATTTCAACATTCTAGCACTATAGAGGATGGCACGAACAAAGCAAACTGAAAGGAAGGATCCCATTAACTTTCCTAGCTATGTGCAAGGCACTCAGAAGCCACCATGGATGAATCACCACAAAAGGCGACGTAGTGTCTCGCGCTCTGCATCCCATCGCGAAACAGGTGGTGGTCATACCTCTGGGAGTGAACAGTTGCATGAACAAGTGGAACATGGGCAATCCAGGGAAAAGGCCGTAAATCAACCCCAATCACCACCATCATCATATGATGAGCCTCCATCACCAAAGAGACCAACAAAGACAAGGGTGAAGGAGCGTGCTCATAGACAGGTAGTTTCTGATGATGATTTTGATGAATCGCATGAGGATGTGTCTCAACAAGGTTCACAATCAAGTGAGGAGAGTCAAACATTGCCACCATGGGGTAACGAAGAAATACCTATAAATCATAGGGTTACTGTAGCGGGAAAGACACTACCATCAAATCAGGGGGCCATACCCAATGATCAAGAGAGAGAGCAAAGCCAGCAACAACATCCTGAACAAGGAGAAAGCTCAAGACGCGTGCAACGGAAGAAGAAATTCTTTCAACCTCGTCGTAGACCACCCCAACCAAGACCACAAGAAAATGTCCAACGAAGACCACCACCACCACAAGCTAGAGCACCACAACGAAGAAGAAGATATACGAAGGCATTTGCAGAGATAAGGCACTATCAAAAGACAGCTGAGCTTCTCATACCTAGAAGACCCTTTGCAAGGGTGGTTAAAGAAGAGTTACAAAGGTATTGTGCAGGGTTAAGGATCCAAGCTCTAGCTTTAGAAGCTTTACAAGAGGCAGCTGAAGCATTTTTGATATCAATGCTAGAGGATTCCAACCTGTGCGCCATCCATGCTAAGCGAGTCACTATACAACCGAAGGACATACAGTTAGCTAGGAGAATTAGGGGTGATCGTAGCTAAGTTTTGTAACTGATCTCTATGGACAAGAGATTTTTTGTAAATATTGCCATTTTCAATGAAACATTAGCACTTTTCCTCTATTCCATTTATAATCTCATTATTTAGAATGAAACATGAGCAGTCATTTTACATTTCCATGTGTTTTCTTGTGATAATCTCTCATATATGAATGATTGTTTTCTTATCTTGTCATTTTGATCTAGTGATAATATCCCTGTACTGAAATTTCTTTTTTATTTAAGGTCATGTAGGTCTTGTAGGGCATTGGGAGGCCAAATAAGGCCCTGCCACAGAAACGCGGGAGAAGGCCCTGCAAAATGTTTGCAGGGCCTTCTCCCGCGTTTCTGTGGCAGGGCCTTATTTGGCCTCCTAATGCCCTACAAAACCTTTGAAATATGAAAGAGGGATCATGACTAGTAAAGCTAGTTCAGGGGTAGTTAATATGAACAAATTTTGACCTCCCTATACCTTTGAAACATATGAGCAGAGCATTTTGAAACTTAGAACATTTGCATTCTTGAAAATATCCATCTAGTGAAGGTTCAATCTCATGTAAGGTAACCTTGGGCATGTCAGGATCTTTAGTTTCATTCTTTTGGACCTTCTTTCTCCCATTTAAGGTCTTCTAGGGCATTGGGAGGCCAAATAAGGCCCTGCCACAGAAACGCGGGAGAAGGCCCTGCAAAACGTTTGCAGGGCCTTCTCCCGCGTTTCTGTGGCAGGGCCTTATTTGGCCTCCCAATGCCCTAGAAGACCTAATGGAGGCCATACCCAATGATCAAGAGTCCAAAAGAATGAAACTAAAGGTCCTCCCAATGCCCTACATGACATCAATACATCACATGCAGGTCCAAAAGAATTTTAGATAATATACTGAAAAAGAAATACTTGAGACAAATGTAAATAAAGCAAAGTGAAAATTTGATATTAATTCAATTGTTTACATCAATTGGCTTTGAGTTTCTCAATGACTCTCTTTCGACGCTCCAAAGCCATGGGTAGGGTGTAAGTCAAAATTGAGTTTGCTATTTGATCAACATTTCTAACACCTAGACGTAGAGATATACCTATTTGGCCTAAGACCTTTCCACGGAAGTTGGAACCTAAGGTTGTAGTTACAAGGGATTTCTTAACTAAAAAGATACAATTACTCCCCTGTGTAATGGTTGATAAACAAAGCAATTTACTTAAGGCCTTTAGGCACCATGTCATGAAGTGGCCCTGAGGACTGAACTCTTTATGGATAATTACAAAATGGTCTTTGGGAAGTTTCCCAATGTAGTTTGCAAGGGATGAGCCACCTCCACGAGCCACTCGATCACCTCCGCTCCTTGCTGCAAACTTGTCGACTTCAATCACCTCCTGCACAAAGTTTTATAATTAGTAGCTGCATGTGTTTGTAAGAATGAATGACATGAATTGAAGATACTTACATCCTGAACTCTATCTTCTTCTTCTCCTCTCTCTTGAAGCTGTAAATTAATGCTGGAGTGGGACATCCCACTCTGCTCGATTACTGGTGAGGCGGGAATTTTTGATTCCAATATCCTTTCTTGTGCATTATTAAATTGTTCTTCTGTGATATGTTCATGTTCACTTGTCAGTATGTCATTGCAAACCAATTTTATTGTGTCGGCCACTGAGTCACCAAATGGCAAACACTTTTTCTCCAACAACTCAGAGGTACTATCCAAAGGACACTCTGACAAAGTACAAAACAAACTTAGGCATTCATCAAGCCGTAGCCCAAATGCCTTCTCTACATCATGTAAAAACAAATATTCTTGTCCCTCGACAAGAACCACTGAAAAAGTTTCAATCTCCACCTCTGGAATAGTTGCTTCTGGCTCCGAAGAGGTGGATGGCTTAGGCACTTCTTTCAACTTATCATCCACACCAAGAGGATAAGTTTTCTCAATAGCTTCTCTCTCTAATAGGAGATTCAAGGGTTCTTGAGGTGGTTCCTTTTTATCCTCGACAAAACCACCTGTAAGAAGATGAGGGATCTCATGAGGAATTGGTTCTGGTTCCTCATTCACAAAGAAAATTGTGGCAGCAATGAATGAAAGATATTTTGCACCCATCTTGCGTTTCCTATTCAATTTCCTTATAAGTGGCACAATTTCATCAAGAAGGTGCCCTGCTTCCTCTGTAATTGCCTGGAACCGTTTCAATCGTTTTGCAAAAGCCTCATCACCTTTGTGAATGTAGGTGAGAAGGTCACATGGAACCCAAGTTCCATCATATGGTGGTATTTCAATGGAGAAACGCAATATATGAACTTGCATATATTGAAGTAGCTCCTCCAAAGCATCGGCATTCATTTGCACGGTTCCATGGAGGTCAGGAACCTTGAAGAGAAGATCATATAGGTCATGTTGACCTTTATAATCTGAATCCTCCAAAAATTCTAGAAACTTGTGGCGTGCACTCTTAGTAGGTACAGAGGTGGAAGCCATAGCTTGCAAATGCAGACTGTTCTAACACTCAATGTGGTTGCAAAAGTGAGAAATGAGGAGAGAGGACTCCTATTTATAACTTTTCTAGAATTTTTAAGTGATGGGTCCCACTTTTTCATAGAAGTGACTTTTCCTTAAATTAAAACATAAGAGTCTTGAAAAGGAAAACTTTGACATTTGAGATCACATCAAAGGAAATAAACAATAAGAATGCTCTTTCAAGAAAAACCTTGAGAATGTACAGATACAAGTAGAATGTGGCCAAAATATCCTTGAAGCAAATGTGAAAAATTTTTCATTGCAAAAATAGGTTTGTTTACAGGTTTCACAGTATCTTTACAAAAAAGAGTTATGACAATGAAATGTCAGTTCCATCCATGCTCCAATCTGCAAGAACCTTGATTTTGTCTTCCAATCTCTTTCCAATCTGTGGACAATTCATAAAAGAGTAAAACATTTTCAAATCATGAACAATAGTGATAGAATAAGATATATATATATATATATATATATATATATATATATATATATATGTATGTATATATATGGAATACAACTCTTACCTTGTTCCCTCGTATTCGAAATTTGAAATCATGAAGATCGTCATATCCCATGATAAGTAAGTGCTCTCTCAAGTTGGCCAAGTTCCAATGTTGATTAACTAAAACCACCTCCATATCATTGTTTGGTAACTTCACATTAATTTCAAATGAAGCTAAAGATCCCTCCGAGCTTTGCAAAGGTATCCACTCTCCTAGTTTACACATCCAACGATCATAATAAAATCTGATGTACAATGAGGTGCGATGTTTTAAATAGCGAAACCCTATACCTGTGTCACCAATTCTACAACGATATCTATCCCCTTTTGACAATCCTTCTACATAACCCCAGTTTTCCCCTAACAATCCTTCTACTGCTTCGTATGTAATATCTTTACATAGGAACATTGTAGGAGTTTCTACAAAAGGAATGCCTTGAAATATGAAAACAAAGCAATGGATTGGTAGAGTCCAATGAAGACCTATTGATCTAGATACTCGTGTGAATTTCAAAGAGTTATGTATGTCCATCACCATCTTACGCTTGAAAGATGATATGGACCAAAAATCAGGTTTTGGCCACTCTAAACTAAGAAGAGAGTCAACTTTGATAATCTCCAACCTTCCATATTCACCATCTGTGGAAGGAACAATGTACTTGTGAGTGTAAAAGAAGATCCTTTCACGAATAAGTTTAGCAGGAGGTACATCTGGAAACACTAATGCCCCAATGTCTGCATGTAATGCTTTGAAAGTTCCTGTGAGACTATGAAGTGGTTGCTCTTCCACTAAACTAGAAGGAAATATGACTGTAGCAATGAAAAACATATGAGATGAGTAATTAAGACATTTAACACCATGAAGCATTGAGAAAATAGAAATACTCACAATGGATTGGATATCTAATTCTATTGGAGTTTTCTAACTTCATGGTTGAAACTGTGAAGACATGTTGTACAATAGCAACCATCCCACCATGTGTTTGCTGCTTGAAGCCTAAGAGCTTACCTTTCCAATGAAGATCCAAATTTCCACGATCTCGAACACGATGAGGACCAAGTCCAGATGGCTGCATGTACACCCATGCACCTTTGCAAAACTCTTGTGGTAGCCAACTTCCTTCCATTGTTTTGATGTTGTGGCACGTCATTGTGTGAACTTCGTCCTTTGGTCTCCTACGAGCTCTAGAGCTTCCCATGGGAGTAAGAGTTGTTGTCATTGCTGCAGAAGTTGGGAGAATGGTAGGAGGAGAAACAATGCTTCTGTTGTATGGTATGGAGGGAATAGAGGTGAAAAATATGACTTTTTGGGTTTTGAGTATGAAAATGGGAGTTTGAAGAGGGAAAATAGAGTTTTTTGAGTCATTTTGAAAAAAGTCACTTTTTTAGTCCACAAACATGCACGGATTTTGAATTAGAAGTCAAAAATAGCACTTTTGACCCTGAAAAGTGATATGGAGGTCATTTAATGGTATTATGATGAGTTTTACAACTTTTAAAAAATTTTGAATTTTTGGGCCCATCCTGATTACGAGATTTCTTCTCTCTCTAGAAGACAACCCTGAACATAGAGGAATCTTGTCCCCTCTTCCCCCTTCAGCCTAGTATTTTATAGGGTATAGACTGTGGCCACCACCCTCTTCTGATTGGTCCATCACTAATCACTCCTTGAGCTAAAAGGCCCATCCAGGGTTCAACTTTTTTCCTAATGACTTATGCCTCTAAATTTTTTCTCAGACTTGTGGCAGCCATCAGCAAATCCACTTGCATGAGTACGATTGGCTCAAGTACACAGTTGGCTTAGTCTGGGCTGTGTCTTCATACCCGTTGATTGCGCTATGTAGCTGACACAGATCTACTGTGGCAGATCTACCAGCAATGCCCAAAGCATTACCCCTAATGGGGTTTTAGGATCAGGTCTAGAAAAGACACTTTTTGAGCAGGTGACTCGCATGGACAACTCAACTACTACTACGTTCCATGATGCCTTAGCTGATGCTCTAGAAAAAGCTCTCTAGGTGGAATGGTTGGTGTTTTCAAAGCTCCATCCCATGCAAAGCTCTAGTGCATGTGTGCTTCACATGCTACTGTGAGCTACCCTGATTTAAGGCACAAGAAAAAAATAGAAGCTAACCACTTTACATCTGCCAAATAAAGTCATAAGCACATATAATGTGCCACATTTTCTGCATACAAATTGTCAGGCTTTCTCGAAGTAACCTGCACAATTTCAACATATGCAGAGTTTAGACTCCCAAAAACATCTGATGCATTTCATTGTGTGAACAAGCGTGCGCCACTGCTGTTCTTAATCATGATTGGCCCAAGATAGGACGCTTCCAAGTTCCACTTACAACTCTGTGGGGGAGATATAGTTGAGGCATAATCAACAAAAAAAATGCAAGCTCTGAGAAGATTTAGGAACACTGGAACTTCTAGGTATTAGCCTAGAAACGCGCCTACGCACTCTGACAGGGGCTGACGGAACCAAAAATACGAAGACTAAAGTATCTGCAAAAATCGACGACGAAAGCACAGTCAGGAACTCTTCAGCCTTCATTCTGTATCAATGGAGTCAGACCGTCGATCTGTGGAATTTCACTGTTTCAGCTCCAATGGTTTTTTTTCTATGACGTGAACAAGTCAGAGGCACCCACAAATGTCTGCGAAGCATCATCCACTATATTCTAAAAAAAAAAGCCCTCGGCCAGGTTGATGCACATAGCGTGAGGATTTTGTCACCTTTTCTCTGTCACCTACCACCTAGGATTGACAACAAATGTAAATGCACTGACCTTTGGAGTGATTAATAGACAATGGAATATCAGGAAGGGCAGATAGAAAAAGACGACATGATTCCGAAGAGTCTGTAGGCATACTATTCATTGAGATGTTTAGAATGGAGAGTTGTCAGATGAACTCCCAAAATTCCAAACCACATGGCATGCTAGGTGAGGAAAAGAGTGAAAAGGTTCTTATTCTTAAGGCATGAGCTACAACCATAGTTGAAATATATATATATAGAGAGAGAGGGCATTTATTTGATCTAGCACGATTCATGTCACATGGTTAGAATGCATGCAAGATCCATTACGGTCTTCAAACTTGCCTAGGACAACCTAAGTTATGAATAAATGTGCGTAGACTCTGGTCCTATGATTGCTGATCAACTCAAATAGGGGGCAAAGGTATGATGTTACTAAGGGGTTTTGATGCATGTTCTCTTTAGAATGATACTATACATAGTGCCTATGACGTGGAAGATGAAAGCATACATTTCGAGTTGGGTATTGGATTCAACAAGGATGGTATAGGCTATTTAAACATTGTGTGAAGACATGATTTTTATGTCTATGCTTGCTCCAACGATGATTTGCATTGGTTTTGTGCACATGAATTGTGCTTATTCATCTCATTCAAATTGGACGCATAAAATTTGGTAATCCCATATATTTATTTTGAGCACTCTTTGTTTTTTTTTAGAAGAACCCCATTAGAACTTATTTACACATCTTAGAAAACATTCAAAAAACACACACAAAACCTCAAACAAATTCTAAAAACTCCTAAAATACCAAACAAATATTAAAAACACTAAAAAAAAACCAAAAATTGTTTCAACGAAACATGGGAAAAAAGAAAGCTAGAAAGAGAATGGAAGGGGAAAAGAAGAACACGAAAATAGAGGAAAAAGAACACTTGGAAAATCATAAGGAAAACAAAGAATCAAAATCAATAACTTCATCAGAAATCAAATCACTTGGACTTGAAGTTGATAGAACACAACTTATATTTATGGATGTCCATTTAGGAAATTGTTCTAGAACGTTTTATGCTGCAATTAACCTAGAATGTGAGAGGAATTTTGTAAGTATTGATGTGGTGCCCTTCATTAGTGACCAAATTCTTCCAACCAATTGTGATTTTGACCATAGTTTGGGCATGATTGAAACAAGTGTGGTAGTAAATGAAGTATGCTCTAGAGAAAATTTTGATGTTTTGGATTGTATGCATGAAGATGTCATGTTAGGTTCCATTTGGTTCAAAAAATATAGGGAAGAGGAAAGGGCCTTCATTCGTGAAAATTTTGAAATCCCCCTACCCATGATGTATTTAATGATCCTAATATGCATCCTCATTGTAACCAATGTGGTCATGAGCATTTGTTTGTGGATTGTCCATATCATCCACATAAACACTCCCACAAAGGCAACATCCATCATGATCCTCATGTTGAAATAAATGGAAATTGCTCATTTTACTTTGATTTACTTGAGTTAGAGGAACTTTTGAAGAAGGGAGCAAAAGAGGATTTCAAGTGCTTGGAGGATGTGGAAGAGCCCTCCCTTCCTCTAAGTTTGGAACCTTCTCATGATTTCAAGAGCAAGGATGGTCTATACCTGGATCATCAAGAAGGAGATAAAAAAATACTTTGTATGAGTTCTATGGAAGATAAAGTGATATCTAGAGATTGTATGTGTAATACGGATAAATGCATTGTTGAATCTCTAGATCAATCTCAAACCACACAACCTTATGATCCATTTCATGAGCATGATATATGTAAAGAAACTCAACATTTGTTGAACTCCTCATGTAATGATGAGTTTTTTTCTAAAGACTCACATAGAAGGCCCAAACGACACATACATCAAGAAGAAGTCGCATTTCCCTTGTAATGTAAAGCAAATTTGGGTGGCCAAGAACTTACTTAGAGCCCAACCAAATCGCACTATGATATGGGTACCAAAGAAAGCTCTTATACAAACTCAACCCTCTCACACTAGACTTCATAATCTACGGTCTAGATTCACCATGCCTTATCATCAAGAACGACCACTTTTGACAAAGGGATCCAAAGCAATAAAGTCAACACTCAAAAAAGATCCAAGGAGAAACCTCAAGGCTAAGACCAACAAAGCGAAGACATATTGGCGGCCTAAAACCTCTTCGTGCAGCATCCATGGGTGTCAGACCCAACCTTGCCCAATGCACAACATATGTTTAAGATGCACACCAAGTATGCACATGAATAGGGCCTCATCCAAAGGCCAAGCATTAGGCACACTTAGTTCTAACCCGGGCACAAAGAGGGCACATGTACATAGATTTCAAAAATTTTCTTTTCATTTTTCTTTTTTCAGTTGGTGGACAAAGGTATCATCCATTTCATATGGTTGATGGAAAATAAGCGGCTGTTGGAGTTGGACATTTGGAGAAAGCCTCATCATCACCTCATCCTTGAGCTCCTTACTCAAGACCTATCCAATTTTGCACCATCGTCCTTTTGTATGCATTTTTTAGAGTATACATAAGATAAGGTCACATTACAAGACCGTGCATAGGCACTTTTTTTGTTTTCCACCCATGCACCCTTAGTCCTCATTCATGCATATGGACTAAGAAGAGATGAATTAATTTCATCTATTTTGTATTGATCATCTACATTTTTTGTCATTTCCTCATCCATCTATTATTTATTTAAAAAAAAAAAGGAGAAAAAAGAAAGGCATTCTAGCATATTCTTCCCATATACATGAGGCAAAAGATGCAATTTAAAAGACAATCAAACTCCAAACGAACATGCAAAAAGCAAGATGAAGAAAAGCAACAAAGCTAAGCACTCCAAACGGTGCAAGGATCATGCAAATCAAAAGGAACTCCTATAGGCTCTTCCACAGAAGCTCCATACTTGCAAAAGCTTTGTCGAGGACGACAAAATCAAGGAGGGGAGGAGTGTTGAAGATACAACATGTATTTCTTTGATCCACTTCATTTTCATCATCATTTGTACCTTTTTCTACCTTTCATTCCGTTAATAAAGCACTCTTGTATAGGTGTGTGTGAGTGCCACACTAGAGAATAAGTGGGATTCATTCTCCTTTCAATTTAGAAATCCCACATAGCATGCTTTTTTGCCATTTTGTATATAAAGAGGTCTCCACCTCTTCTTTGGAGAGAGCTTTTTTAGAAGTAATGAGATAATGCTAGTTTGTAGTTAGACTCTTGCTCTTTTGTCGTCATGATGTGCATGCGTGCTTGTTCTCTTCTTGTCTAAGCTTGTGACAGCACCTGCAGCCAATTGATCTTGAAAATGTTTTATTCAGCTCTTTCGGTGTTATAACAGCACCTGCAGCCAATTGATCTTGAAAATGTTTATCCATTTGATGAAATCTTCAACATTTTCAGAATCAAAATGATTTTCATTTACTAATTGGTTTTCTAGATTTTGTATCATAGTGTGTTCCTTGGTCTCATATTGTTAAGTGAATATGACCCAAGCCTTATGTGCTTTAGTACTATGTTGAACTAAAGTAGGCACATAATCACTTACACTAGTGACAATTGCACATAATGCGTCAACATTCCACCTCTTCCAAGCTCGTAGAAGATCTAGATCTGGCTAAATCATCAATCCTAAATTTGTTGGATCTTCAACTAGTATAGGCTTTGGATCCAATCCCATCAGTCCCATGACATTGTCAAGTAATTCATACGAGTCCCAACTTGCAGAAATTTAGAACTTCTAGAGTGTATAGTTGGTTCCATCAAGCTTCCCTTTAGTGAATGTAGATGGACGAATTCGAAAAGGTGCAACATTAACATTAGTTGGAGCACCAAGACTAGTGTTTGACGATGAAGCCATCATGTAATCACTCAAATAATCTATTGATATTCTAGTATGCTAGTAGGCTAAAATAGTGATACTTTTCAAGCTATTCGAACCTTATGGCTCTAATACCATGTAAGGCAATAGTTATGCAGTATAACACAAGACCAGTAGCAAAGAAGATGACAGATATAGGAGAATGTCAACAATTTTTCTAATAATACCAAGTACAAATATGATGGTGTTGTCCACCCGTGCGCTCTCAAGGTAGAGCTTAAATGGTGATCTAAACAACTCTAGATAGGGAGTTACAAGGTAGAGGTATGCTGGCTCGATTCAATGTCTTAGGTAGTGTAGAAGTCATGTATATATAGGATAATGGGTGGCCTTACGTAGACGGCTATACATGGGCGGTACAGCATGGGCAGCAACCACCCGCATAGTTGCCATAGACAGCTTAGGTCAGTTAAACCGACCTAACAAATATAAATGATTTTTGACTTTGAGAGGGAATATTGCATGGAATATTCCTCAGACCCCACAATTGGGGACCCTAGTAACTCCCTTTCCTTGCAATACCTTTCATGGTCCAATATGACCTTCATCCAACATGAAGCTTGGGATTCCCATCAATTGGGTAATGCATGCTGGGATTCGCCTCATAATGGGGGCCTTACAAAATGTGCATTAGTACATACAATCATGAGGTAGACATTGATCTTATATTAACACTAAGTGATCCCCAAAATGAGCTCTCTATCTCTTTTTATAGTTTCAAGGTGAGTTTTGGCCATTTTTAAACCTCGTGTTTGACATAGTTAAAAATTAGGCCCTAATGCTAATTTGAAGGTTCAAACGAGCTCCAAAAATTATGAATATCAAAGCATGGTTTCTATCTAACCTCCTCAAGCTCAAGGACTTCTTGATTTTCAAAAAATGGAGCATGTATTTACAAATGTGGGAACTTTATATAATGGTATTACTAACAAAAAAGCACTATTTTATAGAATTTTTTATGTTTATGCCAAGAGTGAAATGCAGGACTTGCCATATGAACTTCCTTTTCTCCTATGGCTATTGTGTCCTCCACTCTTGCTCTTCCAGTTTGAACTTGACTGCCAACACTCCATTCCCTCTCACATCTATCATCCCTAATAGACCTTTTTTGTTAGGAGTGGTCAATGTACTTTTGTAATATCTCTATGGCCTACAACCTACAAGCCTCATGCTAGTTTTTCTTCTAGTTTTTCTCCATTGAATTGCTCTTGGAGTGTTTGAATGATGATTTCTATAATGGTTTGAGTATTGTAGGGTCTCACAAGATAACACATGCACTAAATTTTTGGGCTTCAAATTAAGGACCTTGGAATGGTATTCCTGGAAGCCTATATCAAACATATCTTGAAATTTTAGTTTGTAGCATGCTAGGAGATATTTGATACCATAATGCTAGGCATAGCAGATTTTGATAGATGGTGTCTTGCTCATGTGGTACATAAGGTCGAGATCACCCGTTTCAAATCTTGGATCATTGACATATGGCACCTTGTCTTATTTTTGTAAACCTTGAATAGAGTTAACATCATACTCAAGATTTTAACATGCATATGGGTAGTGATTTATGAAATCTTAGAAAGGTGTGGATAGTTTTTTATTGTTACAATCATATATGCAATCATTGTTGGTCCTTATGATCATGCCATGTAAGGATAATCAACCTAATCACAACAAATAGGGTTCTTCTTTATCTTTATTTCAAAAGACTTCTAGTTTTTTTGGAGAGGAATGGGTTTGTAACATGCATTGTATATAGTATGTAAGGAAGGTTTACTCCAAGTTTGCATCATTTATGGGTAGTCTTTCAATAGTTGAGCATGCCAATTTGGTTGAAGAATGGTGTCCCATCTCGTAGAGGCAGGTGGCTATTTTGGTTCGAATTGTGTTGCGAATAATTGTTGGAAGTATTTAGATTTAGGAATTATTTCCTTGAATAGTGCTGGTACTACTTGCTCGGCTTCCACCTTAGTTGAGCGTGACTTGCCAATTTCTTCAATTTTTTGATCCAAGCTACATGTTGAACTTGAAATACAGCATGTTCTTCATCTCTAACATGGCCTCTGACTACATTTTGTGGTTCACAATCTTCTTTGTAGACATGATCCATGTGTATCTAGACCATTTCTTTATCTTCAATAAGGTCTCAAGGGAATGAAGGTCATTCATGTGCTACTTTTGGTCTGACTTCATATTCATGGATTTGGTTGAACATGTATTCCACTTGCCTTTGAAGTTCATCCAATTCGTTGAGGATTTTAGTGTGATACTCACAATGGTGTTCTCTAGTGGGGGAGGTGCAGTTTCTCTAGGTCCTTCTCATACTTTCAAGTTCGCAAGTCCTTTAGTGACTTGATCATGATCTTTAAGCAATGTAGTAAAACGTTCGAGTATAATTTTCATGGAATCAGGTGGTATTGCTTGAAATTGAGATGGGTTAATAGGAGTAGCTACAATCATTTCTATGGTTGTTTTGAGGTTATTTACTCTCATATTGGAGCCATGTTTTCTTCTCTCGTGGTAGCAAGATGGCTATGCAGGAGACCTATATTTCTACTAATTTTTGTGTTTCTCTCCATCTGTGTGCATAGACGATTTTCTAATTCTTGGAAAGTTTTCCAATTTGGGTCTTCCATCTCTGTTTCTAGAGTAATGTATGCTTCTTTTAAGGTGATTTACTTGGCATTAAGACAAGTATTGTAGCCCATTCATAAGTTTACTTGCATCTGGAGTTCGTAGGATTCTCTTGTGCTAATGTTGGCTCTACTAGTCTACTGCTATATCTTC
This sequence comes from Ceratopteris richardii, assembly GCA_020310875.1. Taxonomy (NCBI): domain Eukaryota; kingdom Viridiplantae; phylum Streptophyta; class Polypodiopsida; order Polypodiales; family Pteridaceae; genus Ceratopteris; species Ceratopteris richardii. The sequence continues at coordinate 126,541,259 of CM035424.1, forward strand.
CCTTGTCGTCTATCCCTATGTGGTGGCTTTTGTGGGGCGTGAGAGATGGATTGTGAATGATGGGACAATAGGTGGTGGGCCTGATGGCGAAGGTAGGGCTTGGATGATGTCTTAATGGGAAGCAAGCACTCGATTGTGCCACACATTCTTTTGGTCTGGTGGAAAGTAGACCCTATTCCTTGTTTGAATGTTTGTAGTTGTGTGTCCACAAGTGTTTGATGCATAGTTATGTTGTATGCTAGACACATATAAGTGATGCATGTAATTGCACTACATTCATTAAGCACTTGTTTCCTTGGCCATTTGATATTGGATGCATATATTTGATCCATTATACAATGGGGAAGGTCGATTTGTAATGAGGCATTTTGTGCAACATTAGACTAAACCAAGTTTTCTTGTGTGGCGTTGTAAATTTTTCTTGGCCTAGAAATGCAAAGTGTTGCATACACATGCATAGTGCGGTGAACAAAGTTCGTGTAATGGCGGACATCTAAGTAAGCTTTAAGAACACTCATTTTCATCTCTTCAAGTACTTATTCCTTTCTTGTTAGAATGTATGTGAGTATCAAACATGTTGAGTGTTTCTCTAAAAAACTTGTGCATGAGGAAAATTTTCTTAAGGGATCAATCAATTATGAGTGATGGAAATGCAAAGGTACCTTGTACATCTTTGTCTATTCCTACTTGTAGAGTGTGGATCAAAAAGCAATATCTAAAGAAGTCAGGCTTTGGTAATGGTGCCACAAAGTAATTATCAAGATAAGCCTTCTCCCAAATAGGGCATAGTTCATTGGAGTTTTGTAGTTCTTTGAACTCTTTGTGAAAAGAACTAGAAGCAACCCCAATGCTGGTCAAATTCCAATTTTCATTCCCATATGTATATGGCATCCACAGGCAGACCTAGTAGACTCTAGAATGAATGTGACTTGAGTGCACATGGTCTATTTGGTTGATTGGTGGTTCTTCAATGGGGATTTCTCCTTGAAATTCAATGAATTCACATGGTGGGAGTAGCGTACTTTAGGATCACTATAGCTCTATAGTCAACATGCATGGAACTAGGTCCTGCTATCACCATGGTGCTTGTTATGTGATGGTAAATTTCTATCTACTAAGACAAGGAAAATGACACGTTAATATGGTTGGTGACATGAGATCCCAGTATGGAAAGATGTAGTCCCTCTCCAATACTGACATGAATTCCCTTACTCCGTGTGTGTTTCTGCATTGTGCGATTGGGCTCAAATATTGTCTATCACCTATATGTGTACTTGGATTGATGCATGTTCTCAACATGTTGCATGCAGTCTATGGGAAGCTCATTGAGATTCATTACAAATGTTATTGGTAAAAGCATTACGTGGTTTATATATGTGTAGTTTTCTTATGATTTTACAATGAGGTTCAAAGATTTTATTACCATTGAGGTGAATACTAGAGATGAAAATTGGATTGGGGTGTGTGTTTTTACATGTGGGTTAGATGAAGATACTGATACTAGAGATTGATTCTAGATTTGTTTAGGCATCCATTTCCAAATAGTGCATGGATGATTAGTACAAAACTTTTGTAAGTTAGGCAGCATGGGTTTGTGTTGGGTCTTACAATACAAGTTTTTCCTAGCTCTCTCTAGCAACTCCAAATGGGTATGCTTGACTGAAGCCTAAAGGCAAGCTTTTGGTGCCCATATCCTAGGTACATTAAGTTGTGATTTTAAAACCTTCTTGGGGATCCAGATCTATCGAATCATCTCTTGAGTCTTTCCAGCATCCTTAGTTGTTCATGAAACCTAAAACCTCCTTGTTTTTTTGAGAACTGGCGTATAAAAAAGGGATCGTGCTCCTTTCTTGACCCCTACCTGCTTCAATTCTCAAACTTCTTTCCTTCTATGGTGGTTTGATACTCTAACATTGTTCAATACATGCATTATGTTCCTTTGGTGTGTTTTTCATGAAGAAATTGCTTGTGCCTTAGTAAAAGAAACACAACCGTTTGGAAAAGAAGGGGGCTCCAACACATGCATAGCTTGTAGATGGGATTGAATCCTAATCTATAGGTGGAGGGTCACATGGGACATTTTTGGACTGGGGATAAGTAAGTTTGTGGCCCTCATGGTCTATTGTGAGGCATTCTTTGTTGACCCAAACCTATAGGAGTCATTTCCTCAAGTTCAAATCTACCACATAATTGTAGATCCAGTCTTATCCCAACACTTAAGGTTTGTTCATATCATTACCATGGAACACTAGGAGTTTGAGTGTTAGAGGGACCTCATGTAGAGAATAGGTACTTCCACTTATCCTAAACATGAAGTTTCTACACAAGCTATGCCTACAAGATACACCTCTATTGGGTTTACTTGTAAGTCCATGTTTTGAAAACAAGAGTATCTAATGGAACTTTTGGTTGCTTGTGAATCGATTACAACTTTGTTCATCTTGGTTGTAGTGTCTTGTTCTAGAACAACTGAGATGAGTGTTCTTCAATCTATAATGCTAGGATTGGCTCGTATTCCTATTTGATACATTGCCATGTGATATCGTGGGGTATTAGGATGGGGTAGCACTCCTTGCCATCTCAGTTTCATTCGTTTAATACATTCTTGGGACTCGACATGTGTCTCTCCTCTCATTCTTAGTTCTTCTTCTTTATGCTTCTTAGTTTCATTCAATCATGTGAGCATTTCCTCCATTAGGGGTTCTCAATAAAGTTCCACTCTGGAACCACTAAAGTAATTGCACAATACCTCTCTTTGTAGTGTTACTATCTACACAACACTGCTCGTGGCAATTCTATTAACATTGTAGGTCTATAAACATGTTTTTCTAGCTTACATGCATGTTGTTTTAGTGTGTAGAATAACAATAAGTCACCAATGTTTAAGCCTTTATCTTTTACATGCATCAAAGTAAGCCTTTTTTCTCTTTTGTGCCCATATGCCTCTATTCTTGCTCCTAATCTCATCTCCTCTAAATGTTCTAGATCAGTATTCTTGATGATAAATTGTTTCCATTCAAGTGATGCTCTGGTACTACTTTCAATTTAGGTATTAGAAAGTCTAATGGTAGAACAACATTTTTACCAAATACCATTTGAAAGGGGGTGGCATTGCTTTGGGTACCACTTTATGGGCCATTCAAGATGCCCAAACAACATGATGTAAATTTTAATTCCAACTAGAACATTTATTATCCACTAACTTGGTCAACACGTTGCAGAGGATGTTTTTTGTACTTTTAGCTTGTCCATTCACTTGAGGATGATAAGGGACGGTCTTCTTGTCTTTTATCATGAAAAGAGCACGAAGGATTAAGCATGGTCTATACTGTAAAGAAATTTTGCCATTACCTCTTGGAATTTAAGTTCCTCACAAATCATTATGTTTTATTTTATTTGGCCAACAAACATTGATTTATAGGGTGATTAGTAAGATGATTTCTCTTACTAATGGAATATTTTTATGAGGTAGTGGTGAGAAAAGAAAAACCTCACCTATGGGACTACCGACTCTCAAGACATACTTCAAGAGAATCCTTATAAGGAGTATCAAACAAACTTCCTGATGCTTACCTATTTAGCTTAGAAGTGGTTCCAAAATGAGAAAAACAACTACTACCCATCTTCCCTTTTGGAACTCTAAACTAGATTATAAATAGAGGTGAGAAAGAATTCATTAGATTGCAAAAGTACCACACATTAGTAGGTAGTAACTATAAGCAAGATGAAGAGGGAGTTTTATCTTCTTGCATGGATGAGGAAGAGCATCACAAGTGGTTGCATTAGGCACATTTAGGAGTCATAGGGAAGCATTAATCTAACCATCCCTAACTATACTATCAGACCTCTACTCGAGAATTCCATATTGTACCATGTCTCACTAGTGCTTGAAGGGAGAAAGCCATTGGATAGTTGTTTGAAGATAAAAACCTTTCCCGAGGAGATGACATTAGCCAAGCAATGAAGCATAGCTCAAGAAGCTCAAGATTATGCATTAATTGGAGATAATTTGTACAAACCATAGTAGAGACGGATATTTATGACTATGCATACATGAGAACAATTATTTGAGAATCTTAGAAGCTACACACAACATTGTGGTAGGTGGACATTTTAGACCTGATTGTGGCACTACGGCTATCATATTCTTAGGTCTTTGATGGCCTGCTTTTCACATGGATGCTCACACCCATGTGAAAAGATATGACACCTATTAAAGGGCTCAATACCCTATTAGGAAAGATGAAATCCCACTAAGACCCATGATGGGAGGAAATGCATTTTCCAAATGGGGAATAGACTTTCTATGACCTATCAATCCCCATTTGATAAAATCGTATGTGGAGTACATCGTAGTTGACATGGATTATCTAACCAAGTTGATTCAAGTGAGAGCCATACATAAGAATGATGCACAAACCATGGTTAAATTCTTATTTTAAAATTTCTTCACAAGATATGGACTTGTCATTGAGATAGTCAGTGATAGAGGTACACATTTCCTAAATGAAGTCATAGAGATCTACTTCAAGTGTCAAAAACTTTCCTCTTGGATCCTACCTTTGAATCAAAGCAATCTATTTTTGCAACTTGATTTGCTGCATGTTTCCACAATTCTCATTTCAGCTTCTCCCAAAATAAAAACTTATTCACACATAATTAAAGAAAGATAAACAAAGTAAATAGAAAAAATCAATATAATAACTAAAAGATTTCTAAAAACTACTCCTATTCTACTCGTGACTTGAAGAATCACCACACATGGTAGACTAATCACCCAAAAAGGGTATTTTCATCATACCAAAAAATGGCTCATCTCAACAAGTTATTGTAAATCTTGCAAGCCGCAAATGCTCACAAGAGCGTAATGAAATGAAGAACTCAAAAAATCGTCATGAAAAGCTTGCGTACACGTCTCTTTCACGCCAAAAACCATCACGTAAGTGACAAGAGAACGCTCCCCGGCAACGGCACCAAAAGTTGTTGACGTTGTAGCATCACAACTCATACTTGTCAAACCAGGAAGCATCTCATGAGACCCAAATGTTTGCGTAGAAGCACTCAGCAGACGTAATGGCGCTTTGTCAACGTATGATTAACAACGTTATTAACAAGAAGATACAACAGAAGCATCGCGAATGATGCACATAATCATAATCACAAGCATAATAGCGATGTAATCATACATCAATGTGTCACAAGCTAAGACAAGAAGAGAACAAGCATGCATGCACATCATGACGACAAAAGAGCAAGAGTCTAACTACAAACTAGCATTATCTCATTACTTCTAAAAAAGCTCTCTCCAAAGAAGAGGTGGAGACCTCTTTATATACAAAATGGCAAAAAAGCATGCTATGTAGGATTTCTAAACTGAAAGGAGAATGAATCCCACTTATTCTCTAGTGTGGCACTCACACACACCTATACAAGAGTGCTTTATTAACGGAATGAAAGGTAGAAAAAGGTACAAATGATGATGAAAATGAAGTGGATCCAAGAAATACATGTTGTATCTTCAACACCATGCCATCAAGGATTGCAAAAAGAAGCAAGCTGATGAACAAAATGGGACTCTAAAAACATCTAGGAAGAACAAAGAGTTTGCAAACAACACAGAGCTGGAACTATGGGTAGGTATTGAAGAGGTATGTTCATGTGCTCAAGCTTGTGTTGATGAACCATGGATTTTAGATAGTGGAGCTTCTCACCATATGACGAGCAAAAAGGATTGGTATAGTTCCCTAGTGCCTCTATGGGAATCCATCAATGTCGTGGTGGGAAATGACTCCAAGTGTCCAACTAAAGGAACTGGAACCATCTCTTTTATCACTTCTCTAGGTGTTGAGAAAAAGTTATTTGACATTCTCTATGTACCTACACATAAAAGAAATTCGTTGTCAGTTTCTGCAATAATAGATCATGGACTCGAAGGTCACTTCAATAAGAGTGGTGCAAAACTCATGGATTCATTAGGTAATGTAGTAGGAGAAGGCATAAGACATGATAACTTGTATGATTTAAGTGCCTTAACTGCTACAAAAGATAAAGATGTAAACAGGTTATGGCACCAATGATTTGGGCCTCTCGTATTTTCAGTTTTGAAGGAGATGCAAAGAATAGGGATGGTTGCTCATTTGCCTACATTTTCAGAGTTGTAAGAGCCTTGTGAAGCTTGCATGATGGGCAAGCAACAATGAAAGACGTTTCCACGAGAGACCAACAATTGATCTCAAGCTCCTCTAGAGTTGGTACATTCTAATCTCGGCGGCAAAATGTCTACACTTGCTTTAGGAGGATCTTTCAACTTTTTTCTATTAGTCGACGATTATAGTAGAAAGATGTGGGTCTATTTCATTCTAGAGAAGGATGATGTTTTTTAAAAATGTAAAAAGTGGCATAAGAATGTGGAAAATGAATCAGGCAGGAAATTGAAAAAATTCGGAACAGATAGAGGAGGTGAATTTTTGTCAACAGAATTCAATAACTACTATAAGGAGCATGGTGTGAAAAGGCAACTTACCACAGCTCATACACCTCAACAAGATGGCATTGTTGAGCATAGGAACAAGACAATAGTTGAAATGGCTTGTGGTATGTTAAAGGCTCAAGACATGCAAGATTCATTCCGGGAAGAAGCAATCAATACAACAATCTACACCCTCAATCGAAGCTACACGAAAGCACTAAAGGGGATGACTCCTCAAGAAGCGTACTCTAGTAAAAAGCCTTCAGTTTTGCATTTCAGAGTTTTTGGTTGTTTTTATTATGCACATATTCCTGATTCAACAAGATCAAAGTTGGATTCAAAAAGAAAAAAGTGTGTCTTCCTAGGATATATTGAAGAGTCTAAAGCATATAGGTTATGGGATCCTGAGGCAATGAAGATTTTTGTCAGTTGAGATGTGTTGTTTGATGAACGATCACACTTAGTAGAAGATAGAGGTAAATCTACTATCTCATCAAATGGAGAAATATCTCACCTTGTGCCTATCAGGTTAAAGTTGAGGAGGAAACATCTTAGGTGAAATTTCCTCGATAAAACGCAAACCAGTTGTAGCTACACAACATAAGCCACTACCAAAGTAGGCACAACAACTCTTTGATGATGACAATCCACACTAAGATGTACCAGAATCATCCTGGGATGGATTACGTAGATCAAAGAGAATAGAGAAGCAAAGAAGAGCCTCACAACACATTGTTAACATGGATCTAATGGCAAATATCATGGGCTCGATAAGACCTTTCAAATTAAGAGATACCATTTTGATCAGATCCATCAAAATAACAACGAAATAGAATAGATTCTCTTAACTTTCTGGCAAATTGTAACACAAACATTAAGAATTACATCATCAAAACCTCTCGAGCAATAAAATAGAATGAACTAGAAACTGTCAATCATTTTGTTGATAATTTTCTATGATTTTAGGGGTTTTAAAAGCAGAACCAAAAGCTCTAACAACTTCCTTTCTTTTACTCTTTCCTTTATCCTACACATGCATTTTGGTACCTTGAGCCTCTGACATGACCACATCATCAAAGTTATCTTTAGTGGATTGTAAATTTTTAATTTCTTTCTTATCAAGTTGGTTGAGCTACTCAGTAAAGGTAACTACATGGTCATGTTTATTTCCATATTACTCATCATTTGAGGATGAGTGGATAGAAGAGTTACTTGAGCTCCCACTGGAAACTTGATTTCTCTTTGTACTCACAGAGGTCCACCCTTCATCATTAGGGTTAGCCTGGTGCTCATCTTCTTGTTGACATGCTTGGGTTTCACCTTCCTCCTATTTGCGAGATTCTAGTATTTTAGAAGCATCTGCCACATCAACGTTAGTACCATCTTCCAAGTCTTGAAAGGGATTATGAACATTTTCTAATAAGACATCAAATTTATTGATCCAATTATTGTTATATATATTTTTACCTTTTGTATTGACCTTCTTGAAAGAAGTTCCTCGATTACTACTACCATCCTTAGTTTTTTCCTTATCCTGATACTTGTCAATATCCTTTACATCAATACTAGGGTCATTTTTATTAACCAGAAGTGGGAAATCTTTTATCAGATGCCCTTGTTTGTAGCAAAATAGGCATCAGGAAGACTCCTATATAAAGCCATTTGTTCATGAAGTTTGCATCCATCAAAGTCTTTCAGGATCAAAGAAGTCTTAATAGACTTAGCTATATCCACTTCCACCAATATTGGAGGATCCCACTTGGGATTGAAACCATTTTTGGGCCTTTGACCAAGGACTTTACCCATGAGTCTTCCAAGGTGTTCTATCCAAGGGTAGAAATCAACAAGTAAATCGGGGAATTCTATCCAGATAGGAACCTTAGTAGGTTTAGAGGCTCTAATGTTAAAACGAGGATGCCATTTAAAAAAAATACATAAGAGTATTTCTTATTAGCAATGTCCTTCAGCTATGACGTGCATTGCACTATTAGCATCTTTAAAAAAGAATAAGAAAAAACTATTTGGAAAGTATTGAACATGTTTGACATGCAAACCATGACTTTTCCAATTATCCTTTATCCAAACTTCCAAACTTTAAGGACTTCTTCAACCGGTCTAGGCCCATGGCAAAGACCAATCACAACTTTCTCATTGAGATGATTATGCCAATTATTAAGGGAGGACCTATCAAGTTCAACATATTATCATCGTTGTCTTCAACATTAGAGTCCAGATTAATCTTGTTTTCATAATTATCATTGTCCTCATCTTTAGACTGTTCATTTCTATCATCTTCAAACATTTTTTGCTTACCTTTGTCATCTACAATAAGTTTAAGGCTACATGAGAATATTTGGTTGTTAAAATTGAGGAAAGACCTTGTTGTTTCATCTGTAGAGCTTGGAGATAAGTTTTGTTTCTGCATCCAATGTTCGAGACTCCAGTGTCAATATGATCTACAAGAGTAAATCTCTTAATCGTATCTTCAATAGCCATCTAGCTGCCTTTCGAAGAAGCAAGATTCTACATATAGCCATTTCGGAGGGCTTCTTGGAGAGCCATGCTCCCCCTCTTGGGGAAGTGCCTTAAGGTACCCCTCCTCAGTTCGTAATGTTCTTGTTAGCAAATGGGGAAATCCATGATGATAACTCCTTCTTCAAGAGGGTAGAGAGGAGTGCCTAGTCTAGGCAAGACCACGTAGGGGGATGAAACCCTAACCTCACGAGAAAAACCACGAACTGGACGGCCTCACTCTGTTAGGGTTGCACTCCATTTCTGCAAGTGTTGTATTTTGACAGTCTACCATGCCCTTCCATTTTGAAGGCTATCTACACATTGTAAGTGTATTTTACATTTTTAATGTGAAATTTTATTATCTAACTTTGAAATTGCAACTGCACAAGGAAGGGCATAGTACCCATGGGACCCTCCTTATCCCACAAGAACAGGGGTTTATATAGCTGGGTTAGATGATAGTCATAACTATTGCAAGGCAGGACAAATGGTGGCACATCAACCACAAGATACAACTTTTCATGATAGCATGTCCCTTACATGTTGCCGGTTGGGGTTGAACCCTCGCCCCTGCCTCAAGAGGCGAAAGACCCAACCACACAACCAAGCGGCCTGGGACTTGAGTGTGATTAATTTATTAAGAAATAAAGCAACCGAAACACATGCTTTTGGCTAATAATATCATCACTTTGGTCCGACATGCTGCAACTGTAGAAAGCACATTTTTCATCTGTCAGCGTTCCTAAAATCAACGAAAAGCACAGCAGACGTTTTCTTTTTTGGCAAACGTGAGTGTTTATTAATCTATCGAGAAATAAAGCGATCGAAACATAGGCTTTTGGCTATTCATATCATCACTTTGGTGAAAGAGAGCTTGCCCTGATGGTAGTATGGCATATTACGTGAAGGCAGAATTCTCATCTGTAGCTATTTGACTTATTTGGAGTGTGCTTTGGCAACTCTATTGTTTTTTTTTTAGAGTACAATGAATTGAAACACACGCACACACCCAACTTGGTAAGGTAGAGGCACCCATTTATGAAAACTCATAGATAAATGTCCAGCCAAGACTTGAGTCTCAAGACTTCCTCCTTAAGACTTAAGGCTTCAAACCACTTGATTATGCGAACTTGGATTGGAGGAGCTATGTTGCATCAACATATCAGAGGAAGACAGAGGAAGTTAGCGAGACAACACCGAACTTTGAATGTAGCAGCTGTGGAGAGTTGAGGAGCTGGAAGTCTCGACTCTCACGCGATGATTGTTCGAGATAATAGGGAGGAACAGAGACAATGTATGGAGAGAAAAACACGTGCACTGAGGAGAATCGGATGAAGAGACAAGTAGGTAGGTAGATGGCTAGGGTTCAAGTCCCGTCTAGGGCTGAATGCCATAAAGTTCCCCAAGATAAGTGCCTCTACCTTATGAGGTCTGGTGTGTGTGTCTTTCCAATTCATTGTACTCTCTCAAAAAAACTACTCAACGCATCTCATCAATGAACTAGAAGTATTTATTTGTTTCGCGTGCTGAGTACATTCTGACTCTCTTAGGTCAAACCTTTTAGCGCATCTCATCAATGAACTAGAAGTAATTGATCCGTTTCATGTGCGGTACATTCTGAGTTCAAATCTTTTCTCTCTTTTTTTCGACCAAATCAAGGAAAGAAATTATATAGAGAGAGAGACAATAGAGAAAAAAAGATTAAATTAAAGAAAAAGTATACACTGTGCATGGGGTAGGAGAACCCCACAGCCACTAACAAATACAATTACAAAGGCAAGAACATATCAAATCATTCCTTGGGAGTACAAGGCTAATAACAAAGGTTTCCACCTGGAAAGGGGGTAAGAGGATACAATAGTCCATCTATTCAAATGGTCTCTAGGAACATCTCTTATCGCCTTGATACAAGCAAGACTAGTGTTATACAAATCTCTTTTGAGAGTAAAAAGAAGATTCTTCTTATTTGACTAGAAGACATGAATATTTTTGTTAGAGTAGATAGCCTAGAGGATTTGACCTCTCCACAAGTTCCACAAAACAAGGTCCATATTCACACAGCAACAAATGAGTATTTCCATGGCACTTAGAGGACCTTTGTTCCTTCTACACACGTACGGATTCAATAATGGCAAAAATTTCTTGGCATGATCACACTCCATAAAGATATGTTGTAAATCCTTCACCCTACCATTGTGTATACAATCGCCTTCATTAGGTTTAATCTTTTTAACTTTGTTGCATATCCATAGGTTGTTATGAAGAATAAGCCATTGCAACATGGAATGCTTCATGCATTTAGGGAAAGCCCACAAGCATTTGAAATGATATCTCCATTGCTCTTGAGACCAGTGTTACCCCCATGGAATGCAGGGAAAGCCCACAAGCATTTGAAATGATATCTCCATTGCTCTTGAGACGAGTGTTACCCCCATCTTTCATTGAGTTTGGGGGACAACCTTGGTCACAGGACCTCTATTGCCTTGGAATTTCTTCAGCATCTCAGCAGTAACTTCTTCCATCTTCAAGTTAAACATTTGATAAGAGCTCATTCTTTTCCTCAGAATCTCTCTATAAGTAAATATCACATGTTGACACGCCAAAGAGAGATTAGTGAGAGACCTAATATACCAAAAAATGTTGGATCATGAAAATGTTCCACTATTTAAATCCATCTTCAAAGCACTTATGTTCCATAATGGCAAAGAAGTGTTGTTCTAGAGGGCCAGCCAACCAAACCACGGAGACTTGTGCAAAAACGTTTGGTGTTAAATACAAATTTGTCATTAGGTGAATAGGCATGCTTAAACTTCATCAAAGCCTTCCAAAGTTTGGTAATAAGAGTACTCCCCACAAGGCATAAAATTTGAGGGGAGATGAGCACATCCAATATGTTGGCATCAAACTATGTTTTATCTTAAGATGAAAAAATCGAATTTTCCTTTTAATTAGAATAGAGCACATATCAAAAGCAGCTAAATGTCTATAAATCCACTCTGCATCCAAGTTGTCTACCATTTTGACAGGGTAGAATATACCCAATCCACCTTCAATCTTAGGTAATAAACAACAAATGTCCCATCTCACCTTGGTGACCTTCTGAACCTGAGTAGTACTACCCCACAAAAATATTTTAGCTAGAAAAATAACCTCATTTAGCTCGTTTTTATTAGGGAGCCAGCAAGCAACAAAATAATTCAAAGTAGTAAGTAAATAACTATTAAGCACAAAGGTCTTGTGGGATAGGGAACTTTGGCACTTATACTAGGCAATAGTTTAGATCTAAACCTACTTAGGACTCATTCCCATCTTTGATTAATAGAAAACTTAAATCCCATGGGTATAACCAACAATCTGAAATCCTCCCCATCCTTAATGAAATCACAACAAAGACAAGAGACATAGTAAGGAATGACATTATTCGAGGACTTGGAGCTGGTTTTCTTATGGTTGACTTTGGAGCCGCTGCCCAAGCAAAAGGTGTTAAGACAATCAAGAAAAGTAGCGACAAACTCATCATCAACCTCCATACGAATATTAGTGTCATCTGCAAACATTTGAAGGCCTATTCTCTTATCACTGTTAGGAATCATGATACCTTCCTTTTTCCATAACATCTTTTACTAGCCAACCTAGAGAGTCAATAGCAATGGCAACTAGGAAAGGGACAATAGGACAACTTGATCTCATGGATCTCCTAAGTTTGAAGGGCTCGAAGATATGCCCATTTATGAAAAATCTAGAATAGCCAATCTGTTGGTAGCAGCCAAAGGCATAGACATAGAGGAAGAATGTAGAGGCAGACTACAAAGAGTCATGGGGATCTAGGCAGTCAATTTTTTCAAAGAAATATACTTCATATTACTCTTTCAAAACTCCAAACATTGATTTTCATCACTTTTGTACCATATGTATCATAAAACATCCATTTTTGTAATTACTAGATCCATTTTGTGCAAGCCGAGGAGTCCTTGAGCTTGAGAAGCTTAGGTAGAATGAGCATACCAATTTTGGTAATTTTTAGATATTGTTTAGACCTCCAAATGCCCCCTAGAACCTATTTTTTAATTATGTCGATCACTAGATGTGAAACCGGTCAAAATTAGCCTAGAATTTATAAAAAGAGCTAGAGAGCTCATTTTTTAGGTTAGCTAGTGTTGGATTGTATGAGTTAGTGTGAGCTTTGATCTTGTAAGAGTGTTAGACTTGACCAATAGAGTTGATTTCCTACCTTCCATTGTGTCTCGCTTGTCTCTTCCATGTGTGTGTGTATGTGTGTGTGCATGTTCATGCTTCTCACCTTCACTCTCACTACTTCTTGCGTTCACAATCTTCACCAAATTTTGGCACCATTGCCAGGGATTGAGTTCTAGGACGGATGTTTGATGATAAGAGTATAGCAAGAATGGGTGTTGGAAGGTAATTATTTCAGTTTTTGTTGTTGTTTTTGCATATTTGTTTGTGTTTTTCATCTCCCCATACTCCTCCTTCATCACTACATCATCTTCTTCCACTTCAAAAAAAAAAAAATTTCACCATATCCATCTATCCTCCTCATTTGTGCGTGCGAGAGAGAGAGAGATAGAGAGAGAGAGAGAGCTATTGAGCTTGCATACATGTGTGTTTTTTAGTTTTCTTGCAGGCACAATACTCGAGAACAACAGCAGAGCTCCAAAAAGGTTAAAACTCAGACTTTCAGTCGTATCTATCGAAGCTCTTGGACCATAGCGATGGTCTGAGAAACTTAGAATTTTTGGCAAGTGTCTATAGCATGACACAGGCGATCATTGGGTTTGCATGAATCCATAGTCGCATCCTTGAAATTCATAGTTTGGTGGATCATCACGACGGGCTCACACCATTGCGATTGTGTCGCACCATCACGATTGGCTCACGCCATCGTGACGGCTCAGCCAGACCATCGCGATGGTCTCACCTCATCGCAATAGTTCAGTTGGACCATCGCGATGATCACTTGGACCATCACGACGATCCCATCAACCCCACTCCATCGCGAGGATCCACTTGCCACATGTCATTTGAACCATCACGATGGTTAACTTGACCATTGCAACACCTCGTCAAGACAAACCATCATGACGGGTCACTGGACCATCGTGATGACTCACTCAATTCAGACCATCGCGATGATACAGGTATGCCATCGTGATGGGTCATTTGACCATAATGATTGCTCGTTCAATTTGGACCATCATGATGGGTCATTGGACCATCATGATGCTTCATTAGTGCACGCCATAGCAACATGTCATTAGACCATCGTGACGCTTCATTTCTCGTGAACCATCACGATGGTTCAACTGGACCATCGTGACGGTCCCAGACCATCGCGATAATCTCAGACCATCGCGATTGTCCACCTAAAATTCCAAATTTAGGGTTTTGATTTTTGGCAAAATCAAGGCCTATTTTTAGTGAATTGTGAGTCATTAGTGCATATTTGGTACCCCCGACTCATATTGGGAGAAAAACTTGTCTACCAGTTTTAACCCCCCGAGAGCCTGAACGTCCATAACTTTTTCATTCGAAGTCCGTTTTTTGAGATCTAGGGCTCGTTGGAAAGCTCCTGTTGAATCCTATGTGGCATCAACTGTCTTTCTTAAGAATAACACATGGATATTTAGATAGCTTAAATTGAAGTTGACCCATCTGTGGGATTAGGAAAGCAAGGGGGCACCATAGAATTTTGCTAAGGAAAAGGGACCCTTAAAATTATATACATCAAAGTGTCTAATCATTGATTTAAGAATTGGCCTAAACTTTGGATTTTGATAGGTCTAGCAAGAGTCATGAAAGGGCATTCAAGGCAAGGCAGAGAGCGAACTAAGCAAGGTTTGGGAGGCACGAGTTCTTGGGAACCAGAGCATTCAACAAAGCTAACTCGAAGTTGGAAGAATACTCAACCCCCTCAGTCAATTATTAGCTTAGGCTAAGAGCGTGTAGCATTGTGGAGTGAATTAAGACGATGATAGGAATGCATCAAGTCCAAGAGACTTCATTCTTTCAAGTCCAAGAGCAAGATAAAAGTGTGTGATACGAAAACCCTAAAGAAAAGAACTTAAATTCGATGGAATGAGAACCCAAAACTACAAAAAAAAAGTCAATCTTTGACATGTACGTTGAGACAAGAAAACAATTTAAAAGAGTAAAAACGAAACAAGTAATTGAGAACAAAGAAATATTGACGATCAAAGTGTGTATTGAGTGATTCAGGGAGTAAATTTATGAACCTTAGATCAAGAAAGCATATAGGTAAGTCAGATCGACGAAGCCTTAGATCATCGGAAGCAAGTGTAGGAGCTATTACACATTCCTCGGCACAACAATTGAATAGCTACCCTTACAATTTGGGCTCAGTTACTAGTGAGTCAAAAATGGCTTATAGCACGGAAAGACCGGAAGGATGGTTAAGTGTAGCATATTTGGAGAGACGAGAAGGACCCTACATGACGCAATTAGAATATGTTTGAACTAACCAGCTAGGTGCTCGCATTTACAAGGATGGTTTGAGAAGATAAGTCGTGCAATTGCACAACCCTGATCAACCCATTGGATTGGAATGTCCAGTGCTAAAGTTCGAGAGAGATGCATACCTAAACAAAGAAGGAAGCATGTACATCATCAGGAATCAACATATCACTAATGAGTTTGGTGTAGTCATTCTTGAGACACAGGTAGGAACCCAAGGAAAAGAACCATTAGGAGATGAACCTAGGACACCTAGAGGGAAATCAATATTGATAAGAATACTAAACACAAAATGGATCCCTTAGGATAATAAGAGCATCGAATTGTTCCTGAATAAGAACATTGGTGAAGCCTTTTGGAGGTACAAAATGGAACAACCAAGTGAAGTAGGCTCCATCACCATTTACAAATTCAAGGACCTACACACACTTGGAAAAGTAGTATATCTGGACAACACTTTAGAACGAGTATTTGTAGTACTTGATCATGCAAGACAAGCATATACATGGAGAGGTGAACTAATATTTCCCCCATCCCAAGCGAATGTAAACACTATCCATCAAGGTGCTAGGACATACTCAACCCATGGTCCTCAAAGAGAGAAGAACAAGGAAAGGCCAGAAGTAAGTTTTACTCATCCTATAGGGAGAGATAGATCAACCTTGGACACTCATAGAATGGAGAGACAAGAGAACCCAGAATATCAGGTGGTAGAGATAAATTTCCTCTACCTAGACCTTGTGAACATCCTAGAATATTGAGACCTACTCAATTAGTGAAATCAATGAGAAATTACTTTGATAGGATAGGAGATCCCTATGACCATGTTGCGGAGTTTAAACAAGTGTTGCAAGCAGAACAAGTAGAAGATATGTTCATGCAATACAATGCCTTTGGACTCATGTTAAAGAACACAGCTTTAACCTCGTTCCAACTCTTACAACAAATGCAATTTAGGGACATCCATCACTTGTTAGATACATTCATCACTGAATTCTCTAAAAGTGGAATTAGACATTGTTGGTGCAATAAAAATCAAGCCCACATACTTGGTTGATTAGTTCATAATTGATTTAGCCTATGAAAGGTTTTCATATGGTCAATCCCTTGTAAAGTTACTTCACATTTACCTTTGTAAAAGTGGTCCATGTGGAGTTAGGAATCTCTAATCATGAGTAATTTGGTTGTTGAGTCATGAGAGAATTAGTCCTATACTTTAGCATTAACTTTTAGGTAAACATTTGAATTTGAATTCAAACTTTGTCTCCAACAACAACTATAAAAAGAGGATCTAAAAGACCTGCGTGTATCTCAAGCCCATGAGATCAATTTGGCCACCATTCATTGTGAAGAGGGAGCTCACATCATAGCTCATTCACCTCTCACACATTGAGCAATGGTTGATTGCCAATGACATTGTATTTGTACATGATTTAATACACATATGATCATTACATGTGTGAAGAGATGGATAGGTATGTGTTGAAGATGAAGAGGTGTTGCAAAATCTTTGCTCTACACCAGCCAAATGAACTCCAGGAGTAGATGGTGGGCCCTTTTAGCTTGCCAATGGATGTATTAGACACCCTATGTACCTTGGAAGATCACTCTCAAAAAGATAGATCAAAACAGATAAGTTGGAGTTAGCTCAGAGGTGAAAACTTGCTATTCTTGGTTGATACACCTGTCCAGTGTTTTACATAATTCTCTGAGCACAGCAGCAATTAGATTAATTCCTCTTGGGGCAGGCTAGGTAGCTTAAAGAGCTAACTTTAGAGAGTAATCTCATCAAAAATAACAAACCACACACTGAGAATGACTTTTAACAAGTGATGACATCATCCCGATTTTCACGGGCTGCTACAGAAATAGACCAGTGAGCAGAAAAAGTAACATAACTCAAGATGTAAGAATCCAATGATCATGAAAATTTGTATGCTTATACTAGACAGTAAGCTGAATTCAACAAGCTTAAAATTACTGAATTTGGATGAGTAAACACTGAGAAATGACTCTGACAAGATGACTGAAAAAGTCGGGTACCTGACAGAGAAGTGAAGATGAACATACCCTGTTGACTTCAAATGAACATAACTGAAGATTCCAACATCCAAATGACATGAAAATTTGTGAGCATATAGTAGACTTATAGAGCTAACTTTACCAAGTTAAATCACTGAAAATGATGAACCAAGTGCAGAGAAACAATCTCTGCAAGCTGACTGAGAAAAACTGAAGTAATGGCAGTGAGTAGTACACATCACAAGAACATGGAAAGATGAACTCAAATAATCATGAAAATGAAAGTATATTGCTTGTACAATACAATGACTTACTGATACATATGTGTGCCTTGTAATCACACCTTGATATGGCATAAAGCTCAGCTCTTGGAGGTCTTCACATAGGTCTCTCTAACCACGACTAAAACTGCCATCTATTTATAGTTGAGTTTGGGAGGCTAACTTCCCTCAATCACTCTCCAATCAATCAATGATTGATTTGATTCTCTACCTACCACAAATCACGAATTCGTGGCTCCTCTTTCCATTCTTGATCATGTGGGCTCAACCACTTAAGATTCTCTTACTTTTACATTAAGTAAACTCTTCAAAAGTTACAAGAGGTAGTTCACAAGTGAACTTTACATAGTCTTCATTTTGAAGCTTCTTTAATGACTTTGTGAGACTCAAGCCAATACTTAGGCTTGTCATAGACTTGCTCCAACAGCTCCCCCTCAAGCCAAGTATGCTTGAGGTCTTCAATCTTCCAAGATTACCTGCAAACCAATCATAGCCTTGAATCTGCAAAGCTTTGTACCATCCAATGCTTTAGTTAGAATATCTGCACATTGTTGATGAGTGGACACATCTGATATTTGAATCTCCTTGCTTAGGATCTTCTCTCGTACATAATGATAATGAACTTCAATATGTTTAGTCCTTGCATGAAAAATAGGATTAGCAGCCAAGTGAATAGAACTCATATTGTCACCAAAAATAGTTGGAGTTCCAAACTCCAATCCAAGATCTTTGAATAATGTCTTCATCCACATAGCTTCCTGAGTAGCTATGGCAAGACCTCTGTATTCAGCTTCAGTAGAAGAGAGAGCAACTGTGGGTTGCTTCTTGGATGACCATGAAATAAGCTTTGAACCTGCAAAGGTAAGATAACCTGAAGTGCTCCTTCTATCTTCCTTGGAGCCAGCCCAATCTGCATCAGAAAATAGCTTCAAACCTAAATCAGATACATAAGGATAGTAAAGTCCTTCATTTATGGTTCCTTTGAGATATTTGAGTATCCTTTTGGCAGCATCCATATGTGGTTTCCTTGGTGTGTGCATAAATTGGCTTAGCACACTCACACTGTAACATATATCTACTCTTGTCAATGTGGCATAGTTGAGACTACCCACTAGACTTTGATATGATGTGATGTCCTCTATGAGTTCACCTTCATGTGAGCTCAATTTGTGATTAACCTCCATTGGAGTACCTGCAATCTTACAATCTTGCATCTTGAATTTTGCCAACATGTCCTTAATGTACTTTCTTTGAGTGAGAAACAAACCATGATCTTTGTAGACAACTTCCAAACCTAGGAAGTAGGTAAGTGAACCCAAATCACTTATCTTGAACTCTTCTCTCATCTGATCTTTGATCTTCTTCATACCATCTGCATCATTTCCTGTCAATATAATATCATCTACATATACACATAGGTAGATGACCTCGGAATTACTCTTTTTAATAAAGAGTGAAGGATCTGCTTTGCTTGGTTGAAAGCCTTTGTCCTGCAAGAATGAAACAAGCCTGAAATTCCAAGCTCTTGGAGCTTGCTTGAGACCATACAATGCTTTGTTAAGTTTACACACATAATTAGGATAAACTTGATTCTCAAAACCAGGTGGTTGTGCCATATATACCTCTTCTGTTATCCAACCATTCAAGAATGCATTCTTCACATCTAGTTGAAGTATCTTCCAATTCTTGGAAGAGGCAATACTAAGCAAAACCCTAATAGTAGGCATCTTTGCCACAGGAGAGAATGTCTCCTCATAATCAATTCCCTGAGTTTGTGCAAAGCCTTTTGCTACAAGCCTTGCCTTATACCTGTTAATGGAACCATCAGAATTCTTCTTGAGTTTATAGACCCATCTTGAGCCTATTACCTTCATGGATGAAGTCTTGGGCACCAAATCCCAAGTGTTGTTTTCCTCGAGTGCTTCAATCTCTTCCTTCATTGCATGCTTCCATTCTGTTTTTGCTTTGGCCTCTTCAAATGATGATGGCTCCTCTTGGTTTATGTCCTGTGCTATGTAGATAGAATGTTTAGTTACTAATGAGGTGTCAAACCCATACCTTTCTGGTTTTTTCTTTTCCCTCATAGATCTTCTTAGGCCATGATGTGATGATTCTGCCTCATGTCCAAGTTCCTCCAATTTTGCTTTACCTTTAGACTTCCATGCTTTGATCTTTTCCATCTGACATTCTTCATCATCCTCTGAGGTGTCTTGTTCTTCAATCTTTGATTGTTCTCTACCAAGCTTTGGAAAATCTTCTTCAAGATCATATGGTAAATTGATCTTCCTGCATGAATCTTCATACCATGAATTGTTCTCATCAAAAACTACATCTCTGCTTACCAAGAATCCTTTGTTGGTAGGGTTGTATAACCTGTAGCCCTTTTGATTGTTGTCATATCCAATAAATACACACCTTTCTGCCTTTGGATCCATCTTGCCTCTAATCTGTGAAGGAACATGAGCAAAAGCAATACATCCAAAAATTTTACAATGATCTAAACTTGGTCTTCTTCCATTCCAAGCCTCATATGGAGTCATCCCATCAAGGGATTTTGAAGGCAACCTGTTAATCAAGTAAGTGGCTGTAGATACAGCCTCTGCCCATAAGTAATTAGGTAAATGCTTTTCATTTAACATAGACCTTGCAGCTTCAACAATTGTCCTATTCCTCCTTTCTGCCACTCCATTTTGCTCAGGAGTGTACCTTGTAGTTACCTCTCTTTTGATTCCTCTTTCTTGAAGAAAAGAATCAAACTCATGGGAGAAGTATTCTCCCCCTCCATCTGACCTTAGCCTTTTTAGTGATTTACCTGTTTGATTCTCCACAAGAGCCAAATATCTTTTGAAACATGAAAAAACTTCATCTTTGTGTTTCATAAAGAATAGGATAGTCCATCTGCTGCAATCATCAATAAAGGAAACATAATACCTTGATCCTGATATTGAAGCTTCCTTGCTTGGTCCCCATACATCTGTATGAACCAACTCCAAGAGATCTCCATGCATATAACCTTTCTTCATGAATGGTAACCTGTGAGACTTTCCAAACTGACATGCACTACACTTATAAATCATATGTTGTTTTGACAAATTAGGAAGTCCAAGTACACTTTGTTCCCTGCAAATTTGCTTTAATGACCTTTCACCAATATGTGCTAACCTTTTGTGCCATACTTCCAATTCTGTGAGTATCTGACTACCATAATTAAAGAGAGCAATGTTTCTAGTGTCCTGTAATTCAAATGTGAACAATCTACCTGTCTTTTCACCTTTTGCAATTCTTCTGAATCCTTGACTTGGATCTTCAACAAATGCTCCTGCTTTTGTGAACCTGACTTGCAACCCTTTCTCTACTATCTGCCCAACACTTATCAAATTCTTTGTAATGGTAGGGACATAGAGTACCTTACTGAGTAGGTTGATGTTTCCATCAGGTGCTTTGACATTGCCTATTTTCTCCACAGGATGTTTTGTATCATCTCCTGTTTGTACCTCATGCTTATTCCTTGGATCTTCTAAATCTGATAGGAGTGCCACATTTCCTGCCACATGATTTGAACAACCTGAATCTATGTAGAAAACATGCTCATCAGATTTACCTTGTGGCATAGCCATGTTCATGATCAATAATGAATCCTCTTTGTTTGAGTCTTCTGTGTAGTTATTGTAGTCTCTCCTTCCTTTGTAGCCTCCTTGATAGTTTGAATGATTGTAGTTGTTGTAGTTGCCATGGTAGTTGTTGAACCTTCCTCTTGAGTAGCCATAACTTCCTCTATTGTATCCTCTGCCTCTTTGATTCCTGGAATTCCTAAAGCAATTTTCAGTTGTATGATTAGTTAATCCACAAATAGAACATGAGTTGGAGTCTTGGGATCTCCCCCTGCCTTGTCTACCTCCTCTTCCTCTACCTCTGCCATGTCTTCCTCTACCTGCATAGTTAGCTTGATATGTACCTGCTTCATCATCCACTTTCTTTGCCTTTCCTTTGTTATCTTTAGACTTGCTTTTATCCGTGTATAAAGCTGAAGATTGATTACCTTTAGAGCTTTCTCCATTTTTGATAAGCTTTGCCTCTTGAGTAAGTAGTTGTCCAATGAGTGTGTTGAAATCAGGTACATGCATGTCCATGTACAAATCCATAGCTGTGGTGAATGCTTCCCACTTGTCATCTGCCTTCAAGCCATTGATGACCTGCCTTACAATTTGCTCTTCATCTATTACCTCTCCAATGCTTCCCAACTGATCTGCTATGTCCTTGAGCTTTGTGACAAAATCAGTCACATTTTGTTTGGGAGCCTTCTTGAGAGTTGTGAAATCCAGCCATAGTTGATGCTTCCTAGCTTTAGTACTTGAAGCAAAGAAAGCTTCAAGTGCATCCCACACTTCCTGAGATGTCTTACAACTTCTAATGTGAGGCAACAAAAAATCTGAGATAGAGTTGAGGAGATAAGACCTTGCAAGTGCATCCTTGGAGCACCATGTGCTCAATCTTTCTTGCTCTTCTTGTGTTGGTTGACTTTTGTTCCTGAAACTTGGCATAACTTCATCTCCAGCCACATAACCATATAAACTTCTACCTTGGAGATAAGCTTCCATTCTTAATGACCAAGCTGAGTAGTTACCTCTGTCCAATTTGTCAATTGATGAAGGAAATCCATCTGCCATGTTGTCCAACCTTGCTCTGATACCACTGTGAAGAGATGGATAGGTATGTGTTGAAGATGAAGAGGTGTTGCAAAATCTTTGCTCTACACCAGCCAAATGAACTCCAGGAGTAGATGGTGGGCCCTTTTAGCTTGCCAATGGATGTATTAGACACCCTATGTACCTTGGAAGATCACTCTCAAAAAGATAGATCAAAACAGATAAGTTGGAGTTAGCTCAGAGGTGAAAACTTGCTATTCTTGGTTGATACACCTGTCCAGTGTTTTACATAATTCTCTGAGCACAGCAGCAATTAGATTAATTCCTCTTGGGGCAGGCTAGGTAGCTTAAAGAGCTAACTTTAGAGAGTAATCTCATCAAAAATAACAAACCACACACTGAGAATGACTTTTAACAAGTGATGACATCATCCCGATTTTCACGGGCTGCTACAGAAATAGACCAGTGAGCAGAAAAAGTAACATAACTCAAGATGTAAGAATCCAATGATCATGAAAATTTGTATGCTTATACTAGACAGTAAGCTGAATCCAACAAGCTTAAAATTACTGAATTTGGATGAGTAAACACTGAGAAATGACTCTGACAAGATGACTGAAAAAGTCGGGTACCTGACAGAGAAGTGAAGATGAACATACCCTGTTGACTTCAAATGAACATAACTGAAGATTCCAACATCCAAATGACATGAAAATTTGTGAGCATATAGTAGACTTATAGAGCTAACTTTACCAAGTTAAATCACTGAAAATGATGAACCAAGTGCAGAGAAACAATCTCTGCAAGCTGACTGAGAAAAACTGAAGTAATGGCAGTGAGTAGTACACATCACAAGAACATGGAAAGATGAACTCAAATAATCATGAAAATGAAAGTATATTGCTTGTACAATACAATGACTTACTGATACATATGTGTGCCTTGTAATCACACCTTGATATGGCATAAAGCTCAGCTCTTGGAGGTCTTCACATAGGTCTCTCTAACCACGACTAAAACTGCCATCTATTTATAGTTGAGTTTGGGAGGCTAACTTCCCTCAATCACTCTCCAATCAATCAATGATTGATTTGATTCTCTACCTACCACAAATCACGAATTCGTGGCTCCTCTTTCCATTCTTGATCATGTGGGCTCAACCACTTAAGATTCTCTTACTTTTACATTAAGTAAACTCTTCAAAAGTTACAAGAGGTAGTTCACAAGTGAACTTTACATAGTCTTCATTTTGAAGCTTCTTTAATGACTTTGTGAGACTCAAGCCAATACTTAGGCTTGTCATAGACTTGCTCCAACAACATGCTCATCTCACTTCTCTGTCATAACTCCATCAGAACAATGATCTTGTCAGACCTTGTTCTCACTATGTAATTGATCTTTTGCCATGATTTAAAGCATGGTAGATTTGAGAATAGTGTCTACTTTAGTTCTAGAAAGATTCATTAGTAATGCTTCTCGCGATCGTCAGCTATTAATCCATCTTTGCTTACTGGTCTATTGACTCTCAAAGCCCGTAAATGTTGGGATGCTTGTTTGATTTGCTAAACATCTTTCTTTG
The DNA here is from genome assembly GCA_020310875.1 of Ceratopteris richardii. Lineage (NCBI taxonomy): Eukaryota > Viridiplantae > Streptophyta > Polypodiopsida > Polypodiales > Pteridaceae > Ceratopteris > Ceratopteris richardii. Next base: position 126,565,259 of record CM035424.1, read on the forward strand.
CATGTATTCCATAATTTTTTATGAAATCACTTGTGATTGGTAGCTTATTTAGTTAATTAGAGTTCCCCAAAATGAATTAAGCCAATTGTTGTTGTGCTTAGAGAATTGTTCAAAACATTGGATAGGTGTATAAACCAAATTAGCAAGTTTTTGATCTTGCACTATCTTCTATCCTATTTGTTTTGATCCTACAATTAGTGGATCACCTTCCAAGCAACATACGTGATTATTTATATTCATTTGTTAGCTCAAGAGGCCGAAAACACTCTCCAGCCATCACTTTTTAGCAGATGTGAAGTAGGATCTAGCTACACCACTTCATCTTTTGTGACTATCCACCATCTCCTCCAACAATGGTATCAAAGCAATAATAATCAATATGGGAGATGGATTTCCATCCTTCATTGAAAAATTGGACAGGAACAACCACTCAGCATGGTCACTAAGGATGCAAGCATACCTTCAAGGGAGAAATCTATATGGATACATCTCAAGAGATGAAGAAATGCCAATCTTCAGGAGCAAGCATCAACCAACAAAGGAAAAGCAAGATAGACTAACCACATGGTGTGCAAAGGATGCTCTTGCTAGGTCATACTTACTAAACCCAATCTCTAATTTCTTATTACAACATGTTAGAAATTGGAAGACCTCCCAAGAGACTTGGGTAGTGCTTTCATTATATTTCTCCTTAAACACAAGAGCTAGGAAGAATCAGTTATGGATGGAATTCACAACCCTAAAGAAACAACCAAAGCAAGGAGTGGCTGATTATGTAACCAAAATGAAAGATGTGGCTTCCAGCTTGCAAGCATTCGAGAAGAGATAGAGAAAGAGCACATAGTGAGGCAGATCATCAATGGAATTAAAGTTGATGACAAGTGGGAGTCCTTCACCACAGCAATGGATCTCTACATGGATATGCAAGTACTTGATCTCAACACCTTGATGGGGCAACTCTTCACCCACCAGAAAAAGCTCAATAGAAATGGTGACAACTCAAGAGGTAAACAATCTTCTACCCTTTATACACATAAGAATAAAGCTAAGGATAAATGTAAAATCAAGAAAAGTGAAGAAGAGGCTAGTACCTCTCAAGCTAATTATGCAAGAAGAGGAAGAGGTGCTAGAGGAAGGGGAAGAGGAGGAAAGAAAGGTAGGGGGGAGATCCTAGAACAACTCACCATGCATTATTTGTGGTCTCATCAACCACACTGCAGAAGAATGCTACAAAAATACAAGGAACCAAAGGGGAAGAGGCTTCCATAGAGGTAGCTATGGACAATCCAGAGGCAGGTATAACAATGGTGGTGGCAACTACAACCATAACTACAATCAAAGCTACAACAACAATAACTATCAAGGAAACTTCAGAGGAAGAAGGGACTATAATAACTACACTAAAGACCAAGAAGACTCTTTACTCATCATGAACATGACATCCAAGCAAGGTAAAGATGATGACCATCTTTTCTACATTGATTCAAGTTGTTCAAATCATGTGGCTAGAAATGTAGCACTATTATCTGATCTTGAAGGACCCAAAGGGAAGCATGAGGTACAAACATGTGATGATACTAAACATCTAGTTAAGCAAATTGGAAATGTCGAAATATCTTATGGTAGTATGAATCTCTTGAAAAAAGTTCTATATGTGCCAACCATAACAAAAAATGTAATTAGTGTTGGGTAGATTGTAGAGAAAGGCTTATAGGTTAGATTCATTAAGCATGGAGTATATGTGGAAGAACCCCATCAAGGCTTCAAAAGGATTGCCAAAGGTGAGAAGTGAGGTAGATTATTTACATTTGAAATTGAAGGCACAAACATAGCACTATTCAGTTATAGAGATCAAACCTTATCTCAGTTGGAAATATGGCATAAAAGGCTAGGGCACATAGGAGAAAGAACTGTGAAGCAAATTTGTAGGGATGAAAGTGTGCTTGGCATTCCCAATGTGACCAAGCATCACATGATATACAAGTGTGGAGCTTGCCAATTTGGCAAAGCTCACAGGTAACCATTCAACTGAAAAGGGTACATCCATGAAGACTATTTGAAGCTTGTACACACTGATGTGTGGCGTCCTAGCAAAGACCAATCCATCTCAGGTTCAAGGTACCATGTGTCATTTATTGATGATTATAGTAGATGGACAATCCTTTATTTCATGAAGCATAAGGATGAGGTATTTACATGTTTTAAGAAGCACTTGGCACTAGTTGAAAACCAAATAGGAAGGAGCTTGAAAAGAATAAGATTTGATGGAGGTAGTGAGTACTTTTCAAATGAGTTTGATTTATTTCTACAGAACAGAGGCATAAAGACGGCAGTAACAAGCTGGTATACTCCTGAATTGAATGGAGTGACAGAGAGAAGGAACATGCTAATTGTTGAAGCTACTAGGTCTATGTTAAATGAAAAAACGTTACCAAATTATCTATGGGCAGAGGATTTTTCCACAGCCACCTATTTAGTCAATAGGCTTCCATCCAAATCATTGGATGGTATGACACGATATGAAGCATGCAATGGCAAGATACCCTCATTGGACCACTGCAAAATATTTGGATGCATTGTTTATGCACACATCCCCTCACAAATCAGAGGAAAGCTTGACCCTAAGGCTGAGAAATGTATATTTATTGGGTATGATCAGAATCAAAAGGGGTACAAGCTATACAATCCCACTAACAAAGCATTCACAGTTATTAGGAATGTAGTATCTGATGAGAATAATTCATGGTTTGAAGATGATTGTAGGAAAGTCAGGTTACCATATGACTTGGAAAATGATTTTCCAACCCTCACTCAAGAAGAGCAACACTCAACATAAGACATCAACTCAGACGATGAAGAATAGGTTGACCTCAAGGCTTGGAAGTAAAGAGGCAATTCTAAACTCAAGCAATTAGAAGACTTACCAGAGTCTTCAACTCAAGCACTAAGGAGATCACAAAGAGAAAGCAAGAAGCCCATAAGGTATGGATATGATATCTTTAGTCACAAAGCACTATGTGTATATCACTAAAGACTCTATGGCAGAAGAGCCTTCTTCATTTGAAGAGGCTAGGAAGAAAAAAGAATGGAGAAAAGCTATGCAGGAAGAAGTGGAAGCATTACAGGAAAATCACACTTGGGATCTAGTTCCCAAAAAGCAAAATATGAAGGTAATTGGTTCAAGGTGGATATACAAAATAAAAAATAACTCTGATGGATCTATAAGCAGGTACAAGGCAAGGTTAATGGCAAAGGGATTTGCCCAATCTCATGGGGTCTTTCTGCTTCTAAAAGTTGGAATTTATATCAGTTAAATGTCAAGAATGCATTCATAAATGGATGGATATTAGAAGAAGTGTATATGGCGCAACCACTAGGGTTTGAAGATGAAGGTAAACCAGGTTATGTATGCAAGCTTAGAAAGGCACTCTATGGTCTCAAGCAAGCTCCTAGAGCTTGGAACCATAGGCTTGTTACCTATTTGCAGGACCAAGGCTTTGTGGAAAGCAAGGCAGATTCTTCTCTATTTGTGAAGAAGAACAAATAAGACGTAATCCACTTATGTGTCTATGTAGATTACATCATTATTATAGGGAATGATGGTAATGGCATCTAGTAGGTCAAGGCTCAATTAATGAAGGAATTTAAAATCACTCATCTTGGTTTAATAACCTACGTTCTTGGCTTAGAGCTTGTGTGTTGGTGCAGACCAATCACCAATTGAAGGCTTGGAAGGTTAAAGAGTGAAGGAAGGATCAACTATTGAAGCTTGGAAGAAAGACATATTCAGAGGATAAGAGAAGTGTACACATATGTACATTAGTATAGTCATAGGTGACTTAGATCTTTGTTTGAGTAAGAATCTTGTACAAATTATCTATAAATACTTTGAGAAAAGTCGGGGCATGTATGAGAGCATATGTGACAATAGCTAGAAGCCAAGATTGAGGAAGTTAGAAGTCATGAGATAGAGGAAAAGTTAGTTGTGTTAGCTCTCATCACTCAGTTGTAAACTTTTCTGAGTAATTGAAAATTTTGCGCCCGATCTTTTCGTGTCTGCTCCGTCTGTGTTTGATCAATTGAGAAATCCTTTTGAGGATATCTAAGTTGTTAGTTAATGAGCCTGTGACCTGAGTTTCAGAGTCTAATTGCAAACAGGCTAGGAGAATTGTAAGTAGGAACATTCATATGTGTTGAATGTTTACAGTTCTCTGAAACAGGCGCAAATTTCGAGTTTAATCTTTTGGTCAGATCTCACTCCATAGTTTAAAGTTTTGTGCAAGTAAGCACTTAATCTTTAAGTTAGAAGATGATCTACTCGTGGCTAGAAGCATTTGCTTAAACGGGTTTTGTACTGAGAGAATTGAAGTTAAGAAGTTAGGGGTGTCTAAATCGACTTCTCAGAAGCGCATATTCAGACATAGGTAACTTGTGAAATCAATTTCTCAAGTTATACTAAAGCTTTTGAAGTAATTCAACTTGGAGATGATGCGCAATCTCTAGGAGATGATTCATACAAAGTTTCATCAAAAACTTTACACGTTTGATAGGTCAATGTGAAGAAATAGTGCAGCAGACTTTCTGTGTTTCATCTTCTTCACAGAATTTGTCAACTTTTGATAATTTGGAGATTGGACCTCTAATTTAGTGAAGGTTTTGACTTACTCTTGATATAGAGGTGTTCTAAATTCAAGACTAGGTTATTCTTTTGGAGATTAACACTCTCCATCAGTGGTATCAGAGCAGGAGATATCAAATCAAGGAAAGGAAGGTCCCGACTGCTGCAGATTCAAGAAATTCAACAATTGAAGAACTAAAAGGTGAAAGTTTGAAGGCAAAGCAAGAGGAGGAGATCATACGACATCAAGAAAGACAAAAGGAGTCTAATTCGAAGTAAAGGTACATATATTGTTCATAAAGCTTGAAGATTTCAATACACAGGTAGACACAAGATGGGAGATTCTCTACAGATAGAGAAATTGGATAGGGAAAACTATCGTGCATGGTCAATGAGGATGGAAGCTCATCTTATGAGCAAAGATTTAATTGCTTACATCACAGGAGAAGAAGAGAAGCCACAGTTCAGAGATCCTAGTGTTCCAACTAGGGAAGAGTTAGCAGATCTGAAAAATTGGATGAAGAAAGATGCTCAAGCTAGGAGCATTATATATATGGCAGTCAATGATTACTTGTTACCTCATATTAGAGGTCTTGAAAGTGCAACTGACATATGGAATGCTTTGGAGGAGCATTTCCAGAACACTACAAAGTCAAGGAAGGCATCCCTATGGGCAGAGTTTACTACCTTCAAGAAGAAGGCCTCTCAATCCATTTCAGACTATGTGACAAGAATGAAAGACATTGCAGATGCATTAGGAGCTGTTGATGAGGACATTGAGGAGGATAAATTGGTAAGGCAAATCCTTACAGGGTTGAGAGGTGATGACAAATGGAAGCCATTTATTTTGTCTACAGAACTATCACTTGACCATTTCACTCCTGATTTAAATCAATTGTTAGGTCATATGCTAACATTTGAGCAGGATGTTAAAGGAGATGGTGACAAGAGTACAGGACATGCAATGTACTCAAAGGACAAGAAGAAGAATAGCAAAGGAAAACAACAAGCAGGTGAAGATGAAGGAACAACTACTCAGGCCAACTTCCTAAGAGGAAGAGGAGGTGGCAAAGGTAGAGGAAGAGGCAGGAACAACAAAGATGGAGGCAAAGCTTGCTGGATTTGTGGTAAGACAAATCACTTAGCTAATGATTGTTGGCATAATAATCAGAATAATGGTGGATACAATCAAAATTATAATTCAAGAGGAAGAGGTGGCAGAAATCAAAGAGGTAATTACAGAGGTAGAGGTGGAAGGAATTACTTTGGAAGAAATGCAGGTAGAGGATTCCAAAGTCAACAATACAACAACACCTACTACAATTATGCTTCAGATCAAAAGGAAGATTCAACATTGATAATGAATGCAACTTGTGAAAGGCAGAATGAAGATCAGAGAGTATTCTACATTGACTCAGGGTGTAGCAATCACCTGAGTGGTAACATATCTTTGATGACTGATTTGGAGAGTAAAGTTTTTAATCATGTTGTTCAAACAGGTGACAACACAAAGCACAATGTGAAGTCAATTGGATCAGTGAAGGCCAAGGATGGAAGCACCTTATTGAGTAAGGTTTTGTATGTTCCTACAATTCCTAAGAATTTGATAAGTGTAGGACAAATTGTTGAAAAGGGATATGAAGTAAGGTTCACTAATGATGGAGTATATGTGGAAGACCCTAGCCAAGGGTATAAACAGATTGTTTCAGGGAAAAAGGAAGGAAGATTATTTACATTGAAGATTCAAGGCAATATTGGTCATGCTATGTTCACATATGGAGGACATAAGATCTCTGAGCTAGATCTTTGGCACAAGAGGCTTGGACATTTCAATGAAAGAGGTATTAAAGATATGGTTAACAATGGTTCAGTGCTTGGATTGCCTAATGTTGCAGGTCAACATATGACATACAAATGTGAGGCATGTCAATTAGGTAAGGCTCATAAACATTCCTATTCCAAGCATGGTTTTATGTACTCAGAGAAGCTTGAGTTGGTACACACAGATGTGTGGGGACCATCAAAAGATTTCAGTATAAATGGATCAAGGTATTATGTGATTTATGTTGATGATGCTACTAGGTGGATCACTATCTATGTGATCAAAGATAAGTCAGAAGTGTTTAATACATTTAAACACTATCATGCATATGCAGAAAGAATTACAGGTCATAAGTTGAAAAGACTAAGGTCAGATGGAGGGGGAGAGTATTTCTCTAATGAGTTCAGTGATTACTTATGGAATGCAGGTATAAAAAGGGAAGTTACTTGCAGGTACTCTCCTCAACAAAATGGTGTTGCAGAAAGGAGAAATAGAACAATTGTTGAGTTTGCAAGATCCATGATAAAGGAGAAAAATTGCCCTAATTATTTGTGGGCTGAGGCTGTAAATACAGCCACTTATTTGGTCAATAGGTTACCATGTAAAGCCTTGCAGGGTATGACACCATATGAGGCATGGTGGGGTAAAAGACCTACCTTAGATCATTGCAGAGTTTTTGGATGTGTGGCATATGCATATGTGCCATCACAATTAAGACAAAAAATTGGAGCCTAAAGCTGAAAAGTATGTTTTCATTGGTTATGATGATAAGCAGATGGGCTATAGATTGTGGAGTCCATCAACAAAACAATTTATGGTTTCTAAGGATGTTACATTTGATGAACAAAGCACTTGGTATGCAGGTACAATCAATATCAATACAGGTGATGAAGAAGAAGTGAGTCAAAGAAAAGGTAAATCAAAAGTTCAGATATTTGATGAGCAAGAGAATAATGAAGTGCAGGTTGAAGTGGAAGAAGCCCCAAGATTTGATCCTGAACATGAAGAACCAGAAACCTCAAGAAGTGGAGAGCTTAGGAGGTCTACAAGAAATAGGTGGCAACCTACAAGGTATAGTTATGATACTTCATTTCTAGCCACAAAAGATTATGCTTATATGGTGAATACAGATGAAGACCCTTCTACATATGAAGAGGCAAAAGGTAAGGAAAAATGGGAGAATGCTATGCAGGAGGAATATGATGCACTATTGGAGAATCAAACTTGGGATTTGGTTCCTAAACCAAATAGTCAGAAGATTATTGGATGCAAGTGGGTCTACAAGACCAAGAGATTTGCAGATGGAAGAGTGTCTAGATACAAAGCTAGACTTGTTGTCAAAGGGTTTGCTCAGACTTATGGTGTTGACTATGATGAGACTTATAGTCCTGTGGCAAAGATGACAACCATCAGGACACTTATTGCTATTGCTGCATGTAAAGGTTGGAAGCTATGTCAACTTGATGTGAAGAATGCTTTTTTGAATGGTTATATTTCAGATGATGTATTCATGGAGCAACCTCAAGGGTTCAGAGATAAAAGGTATCCAGATCATGTGTGTAAGCTCAAGAGAGCTTTGTATGGCTTGAAGCAGGCCCCAAGGGCATGGAACTATAGACTTGTGATGTTCCTAAAAGAACTTGGTTTTCAGGTGTCTAAAGCAGATAGTAGCTTGCTTGTCAAGGCAAGTGAAAATGGTTTCATATACATGTGCATATATGTTGATGATATAATTCTTACAGGTACAGATGAAGAAGGAATACAAAGACTCAAGAGGCAAATGGAAAAAGAGTTCAAGATAAGTGACTTGGGAGACTTGTCATTTTTCTTGGGCATGGAGATTACATATACTCAACATGGAGTATTTGTGACCCAAGAAAGGTATTTGAAGAACTTGTTAATCAAGTTTAAAATGGATGATTGCAGGGTAGCACCTACACCAATGGAGGTGAATCATAAATTGAGTAAGTTTGGAGGTGAAGAATTCAAGGACATGAGACAATATCAGAGTTTGGTTGGTAGTCTTATCTATGCTACTTTAACTAGACCTGATTTATCATATGCAGTTGGAGTTTTGTCTCAATTCATGCATTGTCCTAGAAAAGAGCATTGGATTGCAGGTCAAAGAGTGTTGAGGTACATTAAGGGTACACTCAATGAAGGTTTGTATTATGGGTTTACCTCAGATACAAATATCAAAATTTATAGTGATGCAGATTGGGCAGGTAACCCAGATGACAGAAGGTCAACATTTGGATATATGTGTTATGTGGGAGATAAACTTATCTCATGGTGTTCCAAGAAGCAACATACAGTTGCTTTATCTTCTACAGAAGCAGAATATAAAGGCATGGTTGAAGCTGCAAAAGAAGTGATTTGGCTCAAGACCTTGATGAAGAGTCTTGACATTATGCATGGGGTACCAATTATATATGGAGATAACATGAGTTCATTGTATTTAGCTGCTAATCCTGTTTTTCATGCCAGGACCAAACATATTGAGATACAGTATCACTTTCTAAGAGAGAAAGTGATGGATAAGGAGATTGAAGTCATACATACTTCAACAAAAGATCAGATAGCTGATATGCTTACAAAGAGCTTGGATGGACCAAAGTTACAAAGGTTCAAAGACATGGCAGGTATAAAGAAGATAGTGAAGACCTCAATTGATGATTGAGGGGGAGCTGTTGGTGCAGACCAATCACCAATTGAAGGCTTCGAAGGTTAAAGAGTGAAGGAAGGATCAACTATTGAAGCTTGGAAGAAAGACATATTCAGAGGATAAGAGAAGTGTACACATATGTACATTAGTATAGTCATAGGTGACTTAGATCTTTGTTTGAGTAAGAATCTTGTACAAATTATCTATAAATACTTTGAGAAAAGTCGGGGCATGTATGAGAGCATATGTGACAATAGCTAGAAGCCAAGATTGAGGAAGTTAGAAGTCATGAGATAGAGGAAAAGTTAGTTGTGTTAGCTCTCATCACTCAGTTGTAAACTTTTCTGAGTAATTGAAAATTTTGCGCCCAATCTTTTCGTGTCTGCTCCGTCTGTGTTTGATCAATTGAGAAATCCTTTTGAGGATATCTAAGTTGTTAGTTAATGAGCCTGTGACCTGAGTTTCAGAGTCTAATTGCAAACAGGCTAGGAGAATTGTAAGTAGGAACATTCATATGTGTTGAATGTTTACAGTTCTCTGAAACAGGCGCAAATTTCGAGTTTAATCTTTTGGTCAGATCTCACTCCATAGTTTAAAGTTTTGTGCAAGTAAGCACTTAATCTTTAAGTTAGAAGATGATCTACTCGTGGCTAGAAGCATTTGCTTAAACGGGTTTTGTACTGAGAGAATTGAAGTTAAGAAGTTAGGGGTGTCTAAATCGACTTCTCAGAAGCGCAGATTCAGACATAGGTAACTTGTGAAATCAATTTCTCAAGTTATACTAAAGCTTTTGAAGTAATTCAACTTGGAGATGATGCGCAATCTCTAGGAGATGATTCATACAAAGTTTCATCAAAAACTTTACACGTTTGATAGGTCAATGTGAAGAAATAGTGCAGCAGACTTTCTGTGTTTCATCTTCTTCACAGAATTTGTCAACTTTTGATAATTTGGAGATTGGACCTCTAATTTAGTGAAGGTTTTGACTTACTCTTGATATAGAGGTGTTCTAAATTCAAGAGTAGGTTATTCTTTTGGAGATTAACACTCTCCATCATTGTGTACATAGATTCCAATATAATTACATGCATGATATGTTGGTAAAGTTTAAGATGGAGAACACTAAAGTTTTTGGTATTCCTATGGAGCTCAATCATAAGCTGTTGGTGCATATCAAGCCTCAACACTTGGCTTGGACCCTTGAAGGATGAGGTTACATGAAGCTTGGAGCATGGAGTTTCAACTTGGATTTATTTTATCTGAAGAAAGAACCATAGGAACTAAAGTCTATGAGTTTTTTAACTCTTCACTTATTGTAAAAGTCAAAATGACTTGGCATGATTTATGTAATCAAACCAACTTGTAAAAGTCGTGGAAAAAATTGGTTGAGTTGATTGAGAGGTGGAGAGAATATCTCCCCATATGTAGAGGAGGTGAATGATTGAGGGAATATCTCAATCAATAACTTTTTAGGTACATGATTGTAGGAAAGTGGCAACCAATCATCTATCAACCTTTTATAAAACAAAGGAAAAAACTCGCGTGTCACTACTCCTCAGTCCACCACCTTTTGACACAACTCCCGAGGCAGAAATCTCTTGTAACTCTATGTGTGTTTGAGCTAAGCCATAGCCAACACATTATCATCTCAATTAGCCTTGCTTATCAAGCTAATGAGATTGTAAAATCATTCATATCAATAGAACATATACATTTTGTATCTCTTGTTTTTCTCTGTATCATCTTCTCCAAGTCAGTCAACTTCAGAAAGGCATATCTGAAGATCTACTGAACCAAATTCAATGATTCAAAGCTTGTTGGAATCAGCTCAAGGTCTTCTACAACACTACAAAGTTTGAAGAACTTTCATTCAGCCAATTGTGAGAAAAGTCGATCGAAGCAGTCACTGGTATTTCTGTGTGTAGCTCCTAAAAAGTCGGGATCATCTCTTGTTTTGCTAAAGATAATTCTCAAAGCATAGTTTGTCAATTAAAGTGATTTAACTTGCAATCAATAGCTTGTTAAGTTAATTTAATTCCCTCAAAAGGAATTTGGCCAATTGTAAGTGTGCTGGACACACTGAGCATTAGACTAAGCAGGTGTCAAGACAAATTTAGCAAGTTTTTTCAGATTTTTGAAGTCTCAATCATCTGTTTTGATTTGATCATTACTCAAAGAGTTTGCAAAGTACATATGTGATTTCTTTGCATCATTTGGGACCTAAACAAGTCTACAACACATATCTGAAGCAAAGTGTAGCTGGAGTCAAGCAGGTTTAGCAGCTCCAACTCCATCTTCTGAGTGTCTCCTACCATCACCTCTCACAGTGGTATCAGAGCAAAACAAATAAGGTAATCATGGGTGATGGTTTCCCTTCTTTTATTGACAAATTAGACAGGAACAATTACCAAGCATGGTCTCTGAGAATGAAGACCTATCTACAAGGAAGAAGTCTGTTTGGATTCATATCAGGAGATGAAGAGCTACCTACATTCAAAGCTAGAGGTCTACCCACCAAGGATGAGCAAGAGAGACTAAATCAATGGTGTGCAAAAGATGCCTTGGCAAGGTCATACCTTCTAAACTCTATTTCTGATTTCCTTTTACCACATATAAGGAATTGTAAGACTTCCCAAGAGACTTGGGAAACCTTGTCCAATTATTTCTCTTCCAACACAAGGGCTAGGAAGAATCAACTCTGGATAGAGTTTACAACCATGAGGAAGCAGCCCAAGCAATCAGTCTCAGAATATGTGACAAAGATCAAAGATGTGGCAGACCAACTAGCAAGCATTGGAGAAGAAATTGAAGAGGAGCAAATAGTTAGACAAGTGACAAATGGACTCAAGGCAGATGACAAGTGGGAGAGTTTCACCACTGCAATGGACTTATACATGGATATGCATACCCCTGATCTTACAACTCTTATGGGCCAACTCTTCACACATGAAGCCAAGTTTACAAAATCAGGAGAATCAAAAGGTAACAATTCCTCTGCTCTTTATACTGATAAGAAGTCCAAGGATAAGGGTAAAGGCAAAAAGCTTGATGAAGAAGGATCCACCTCTCAAGCAAACTTTGCAGGGAGAGGTAGATCTTCAAGAGGAAGAGGCAGAGGAGGTAAGTCAGGTAGGGGGAGACCCTACAACTCATCACCTTGCAATATATGTGGTTTGTCTAACCATACTACAGATGAGTGCTACAAAAACTACAAGAACCAAAGAGGAAGAGGTTACCAAAGAGGAGGCTACTCTCAAGGAAGAGGCAGATTCAATCAACATCACCAAAGCTACAATGGATACAACAACCAATACAACAACAATTACAATCACAACAACAATGGTGGATACAGAAATAGAAGGGATTACAACAATTATACAGAGGAGCAAGATGACTCCTTACTGATTATGAACATGACCTCTAAGGAAGGTACAAAAGATGACAATTTATTTTATATTGATTCAGGTTGCTCTAACCATGTAGCTGGAAATGTTGCATTGCTCTCTGATTTGGAAGAACCTAAAGGAAAGCATCAGGTACAAACAGGTGATGACACTAAACACTCTGTTATAAAAGTTGGTAATGTGAAGACATGTGATGGCAAACAGAATCTTCTGAGTAGAGTACTCTATGTACCTACAATCACCAAAAATCTTATGAGTGTTGGTCAGATTGTAGAGAAGGGATTGCAGGTCAGATTCACACAACATGGAGTTTATGTGGAGGACCCAAAGAATAGTTTCAAGAGGATAGCAAAGGGAGAAAAATCAGGTAGTTTATTTACCTTTGAGCTTGAAGATACAAGAAATATTGCTTTGTTCAACTACAAGGATCAAACCTTATCAGAATTAGAAATTTGGCACAAAAGACTTGGACACATAGGTGAGAGAACCATCAAGCAAATGTGCAGGGATCAATGTGTGCTTGGGATACCTAATGTATCCAAGCAACACATGATATATAAGTGTGAAGCATGTCAATTTGGTAAGTCACACAGGTTGCCTTATTCAAAGAGAGGATTCATGCACCAAGACTACCTAGACTTGGTACACACAGATGTTTGGGGACCTAGCAAGGACCCTTCAATATCAGGATCAAGGTACTATGTATCTTTTATTGATGACTATAGCAGGTGGACAATTTTATACTTTATGAAGGGTAAAGATGAAGTATTTAATTGTTTCAAAAAGTATCTTGCACTTGTTGAAAACCAGACAGGTAGAAGACTAAAGAAGTTAAGGTCAGATGGTGGAGGAGAGTATTTCTCCAATGACTTTGAAGAATTCTTGCAGGAAAAAGGTATCAAAAGGGAGATTACAACCAGATACTCACCTGAACAAAATGGTGTGGCAGAAAGAAGAAATAGACTTATTGTGGAAACAGCTAGGGCTATGCTCAATGAGAAGAAACTACCAAATTATTTATGGGCAGAAGGAGTTTCTACTGCAACCTATCTCATAAACAGATTGCCATCCAAAACACTCAATGGTATGACACCCTATGAGGCTTGGCATGGTAAGAGACCATCTCTGGATCATTGTAAAATTTTTGGTTGCATAGCATATGTGCATATACCCTCACAGGTAAGAGGGAAATTAGACCCTAAAGCTGAAAAGTGTATCTTTATTGGTTATGATTTGAACCAAAAAGGGTACAGATTCTACAACCCCACAAACAAAGGCTTCAAGGTAAGCAGAGATGTCATCTTTGATGAGAATGATTCATGGTATGAAAATGAGTGCAGGAAGGTAAGTCTACCATATGATATAGATGAAGACTTTCCAAAGCTAATTAAGCAGGAATCAATCAAAGAAGATGATTCAGAATCAGATGATGAAGACTCCATCAATCTTGAGGAGTTCAAAGCTTGGAAATCAAAAGGAAAGCTAAAGATGAAGGATATTCCAGAATCTTCAACTCAGGCTATGAGGAGGTCTCAAAGAGAAAGTAAGAAGCCAATTAGGTATGGTTATGATACTTCTCTTGTTACAAAGCATTCAGTATATCTTGCAAAAGATCTCTTGAGTGAAGAACCAGGTACCTATGAGGAAGCAATCAAGAAACCAGAATGGAAGGAAGCAATGGATGAAGAGATGGAAGCTCTTGAGGAGAGTGATACTTGGGACTTGGTACCCAAGAAAGAATCCATGAAGGTGATAGGATCCAGATGGATCTACAAGGTAAAGAGAAATTCAGATGGAACCATAAATAGGTATAAAGCCAGGTTGGTAGCCAAGGGTTTTGCACAAACCCAAGGCATAGATTATGAGGAAACATTTTCTCCTGTGGCCAAGATGCCAACTATCAGAGTTATGGTGAGTGTAGCTGCATCCAAGAATTGGAACATGTACCAATTGGATGTGAAGAATGCATTTCTGAATGGATGGATTTCAGAGGAAGTCTACATGTCACAACCACCTGGATATGAAGACCCAATTAAGGTAAATCATGTTTGCAAATTGAAGAAAGCTCTATATGGTTTGAAGCAGGCACCTAGAGCATGGAACTACAGATTGACCACCTACCTACAAGATCAAGGATTTGCAATGAGTAAAGCAGATACATCTTTGTTCATCAAAAAGACAAATTCAGAGGTAATCTATTTGTGTGTCTATGTTGATGACATCATTGTTACAGGGAATGATGTTCAAGGAATCAGACATATCAAGGCACAAATGATGAAGGAATTCAAGATCAATGATCTTGGATTATTAAAATATTTCTTAGGACTTGAGTTGATTTATACAGATACAGGTATATATATCACTCAAAAGAAGTATATACAGGACATGGTCAAGAAATTTGGTTTGCAGGAAGCTAAAGTATCAAGCATTCCAATGGAAGTCAATCACAAGCTTAGTGCACATGAAGGAGAAGAAATCAAGGACATTACAAGTTACCAAAGCATGGTAGGAAGTCTCAACTATGCTACCTTGACAAGACTTGATATTTCTTATGGTGTTAGTGTACTTAGCCAATACATGCACAAACCTAGGGCACCTCATCTTGAGGCAGCTAAAAGGATCATTAAATATCTCAAGGGAACTCTGAACCATGGTTTGTATTATCCATATACATCAGACATTGACCTTAAGATTTACTCAGATGCAGATTGGGCAGGTTGCAAGGATGACAGGAGAAGCACCTCAGGGTATATTTGTTTTGCAGGTGACAAAGCCATTTCTTGGTCATCCAAGAAACAGCCTACAGTAGCCTTATCATCTACTGAGGCAGAGTACAGAGGTTTGGCAATTGCTACCCAAGAAGCAATTTGGTTAAAGCTACTATATTCAGAGCTAGGACTATTCACAAGGTCACCAACCATATTTGGTGACAACACAAGTTCTTTACACCTTGCAGCTAATCCTGTTTATCATGCTAGGACAAAACACATAGAGGTTCATTACCACTATGTGAGGGAAAAATTGATTAGCAAAGAGATTGAATTAAGTTATGTTTCTACTCATTCTCAATGTGCAGATTTGCTTACAAAAGCATTGGATGGAAGTAAACTATGCAGGTTTAAATCCATGATTGGATTACAAGACATCATTGAAGACCAAAGATGAAGACTCAAGCAAGTGTTTGGCTTGAGGGGGAGCTGTTGGTGCATATCAAGCCTCAACACTTGGCTTGGACCCTTGAAGGATGAGGTTACATGAAGCTTGGAGCATGGAGTTTCAACTTGGATTTATTTTATCTGAAGAAAGAACCATAGGAACTAAAGTCTATGAGTTTTTTAACTCTTCACTTATTGTAAAAGTCAAAATGACTTGGCATGATTTATGTAATCAAACCAACTTGTAAAAGTCGTGGAAAAAATTGGTTGAGTTGATTGAGAGGTGGAGAGAATATCTCCCCATATGTAGAGGAGGTGAATGATTGAGGGAATATCTCAATCAATAACTTTTTAGGTACATGATTGTAGGAAAGTGGCAACCAATCATCTATCAACCTTTTATAAAACAAAGGAAAAAACTCGCGTGTCACTACTCCTCAGTCCACCACCTTTTGACACAACTCCCGAGGCAGAAATCTCTTGTAACTCTATGTGTGTTTGAGCTAAGCCATAGCCAACACATTATCATCTCAATTAGCCTTGCTTATCAAGCTAATGAGATTGTAAAATCATTCATATCAATAGAACATATACATTTTGTATCTCTTGTTTTTCTCTGTATCATCTTCTCCAAGTCAGTCAACTTCAGAAAGGCATATCTGAAGATCTACTGAACCAAATTCAATGATTCAAAGCTTGTTGGAATCAGCTCAAGGTCTTCTACAACACTACAAAGTTTGAAGAACTTTCATTCAGCCAATTGTGAGAAAAGTCGATCGAAGCAGTCACTGGTATTTCTGTGTGTAGCTCCTAAAAAGTCGGGATCATCTCTTGTTTTGCTAAAGATAATTCTCAAAGCATAGTTTGTCAATTAAAGTGATTTAACTTGCAATCAATAGCTTGTTAAGTTAATTTAATTCCCTCAAAAGGAATTTGGCCAATTGTAAGTGTGCTGGACACACTGAGCATTAGACTAAGCAGGTGTCAAGACAAATTTAGCAAGTTTTTTCAGATTTTTGAAGTCTCAATCATCTGTTTTGATTTGATCATTACTCAAAGAGTTTGCAAAGTACATATGTGATTTCTTTGCATCATTTGGGACCTAAACAAGTCTACAACACATATCTGAAGCAAAGTGTAGCTGGAGTCAAGCAGGTTTAGCAGCTCCAACTCCATCTTCTGAGTGTCTCCTACCATCACCTCTCACATAAGCTAAGTTCACATGAAGGGGAACTACTTGATGATGTTACAGGTTATCAACAACTTTTGGGAAGTCTTAATTATACTACTTTAACAAGAGTAGACCAACTCTGGCCTTATCTTCCATAGAAGCAGAGTATAGAGGTTTGACAATTGCAACTCAGGAGCTATGTGGTCTAAACAACTATATGCAGATTTGGAGGTACATTCCTACACTCCAATAATCTTTGGAGATAACACTAGTTCACTTCATTTGGCTGCTAATCCTATATACCATGCAAGGACTAAGCACATTGAAGTGCACTATCATTATGTAAGGGAGAAATTGCTTAGCAACGATATTCAGCTATCCTCTGTATCAACTCATTTACAGTGTGCAGATATCCTCATAAATGCATTGGATGGAGCAAAGCTGAATAGGTTCAAATTGATTATTGGTTTGCAGGAAATCAAGGAGAAATGAAGACCAAGC
This sequence comes from Ceratopteris richardii, assembly GCA_020310875.1. Classification (NCBI taxonomy): domain Eukaryota; kingdom Viridiplantae; phylum Streptophyta; class Polypodiopsida; order Polypodiales; family Pteridaceae; genus Ceratopteris; species Ceratopteris richardii. The sequence goes on from CM035424.1 coordinate 126,582,595, forward strand.
ATGTTAGGCTTGAGGGGGAGCTATTGGTGCAATTAAAATCAAGCCCACATACTTGGTTGATTAGTTCATAATTGATTTAGCCTATGAAAGGCTTTCATATGGTCAATCCCTTGTAAAGTTACTTCATATTTACCTTTGTAAAAGTGGATTGTATCCACGTGGAGTTAGGAAGCTCTAAATCATGAGTAATTTGGTTGTTGAATCATGAGAGAATTAGCCCTATACTTTAGCATTAACTTTTAGGTAAACATTTGAATTTGAATTCAAACTTTGACTCCAACAACAACTATAAAACGAGGAGCAAAAAGAAGCACATGTATCTCGAGCCCATGAGATCAATTTGACCACCATTCATTGTGAAGAGGGATCTCACATCATAGCTCATTCACCTCTCACACATTGAGGAATGGTTGATTGCCAATGACATTGTATTTGTACATGATTTAATACACATATGATCATTACATGCTCATCTCACTTCTCTATCAGAACTCCATCAGAACATTGATCTTCTCAGACCTTGTTCTCACTGTGTAGTTGATCATTTTTTATGATTTAAAGCATGGTAGATTTAGCATAGTGTCTCTTGACTTACTGGTTTGTTGATTAAGCATAGTGTGATCATCAGATATTAATCCATCTTTGCTTACTGGTTTGTTGACTATCAAAGCCCGTAAATGTTGGGATGCTTGTTTGATTTGCTAAACATCTTTCTCTGCATGTAGTCCATCATTTTTTATGAAATAAATCATGATTAGTAGCTTATTAAGTTATTTAGAGTTCCCCAAAAGGAATTAAGCCAATTGCTGTTGTGCTTAGAGAACTATTCAAAACATTGGATAGGTGTATAAGCCAAATTAGCAAGCTTTTGATCTTGCACTATCTTTTATCCTATTTGTTTTGATCCTACAATTAGTGGATCACCTTCCAAGCAACATATGTGATTATTTATATTCATTAGCTAGCTAAAGAGACCCACAAAACTCTCCAACCATCAACTTTTAGCAGGTGTGAAGCAAGATCTAGCTACACCACTTAATCTCTTGTGACTATCCACCATCTCCTCCAACAGAGATAACACTTAGACTTGCAAGATGTAGGTTTAGATAGTACATTGAGAGATGATCAATGCGAGAACTTCCCTCACAAGTGAAGCAAGTGTCTCTATTTTTGGACAGCCTTCTTAGCTCTAAGCTACAAGCTTATGTGTATTTGAAGGAACCTAGAATGTTGGACAATGTGTAAGGATATGTATAGACATCAAGGATAATTTAGGAGATGAATTAGAACTTTCAAAGGTTTACAAAGGCTCAGAAAACTCCTCTCAATCATCCTCAAAACATTCTAGTTCGATAGAAGACCTAGCCAAGAAAGTGGCCTAGAAACTAGGAGTTTCTAGTAAATAGATGCCTAGGTTAACAACCAACAAACATTGTTACATTTGTGGTGGTGACCACATGGCAAATGTGTGTCTCAATGTAACACAACCTCAAGCCAACCCTAGTGGATAGTACTGCACAAGTGAAAGGTGATACACTAATCACACAGCACAAGATTGTCCATATAACAAACAAGTAGTGTGACAGAACTACCTGCAAGCATACCCTCAACTCGATAGGTACCAAGTCCAGTACAATGCCTAGCCTCATTACTACTGAACCCCATACAATTACCCTTATCAGAATCAACAGAGACCACAACCCGTCTTAGCTCAGCAGGCACCTCCACCAGCCAATGTCATTTGAGTCAAATATGTTGTTGCAAAAGAAAACTTGAGTAGGGCTTTAGTGCCTTCTTCACCCCTTATCACAGAAGGTGACCCTAATTCAACAAATTTTGACTCCGTCCATGTGGATAGTCCACCAACATACTACACGGAGTCCCCTGAACACATGGAAGCATATCAATATGATAATCCATTGATGGAACCTAGTTGGGAGCCCGACTACGCAAATGTCATGTATACTAACCCCAACCCACGACCCTAGTTGAGATAGCCAAGACCACAAGGCCCTAAAGGACCATGCTTTAGGTGCCAAGGAGATCATTTCATAAAAGATTTCCCACATCCTCCGATAGCAAGATAGTCATAATACTATAACATTCAAGGCTTCTGTGCAGAATGTGGTAAAGAGCATATCATAAGGGATTGCCCTAAGAACCCTAATAATGCCTCAAAAGTGATGCCCATTAACGTGATAGGTATTGTGCACACCTCAGATGCATCCAATCCCACATATGTACCTATCCAAGCTATAACAAGAGCCCAATAACTATTGCAAAACCAACAACCTAACCTGTTGGAGACCTCTTAATCTCCAAAGGCTTGATCTATACTGATTTAAGAACAGCTCTATACCAATCATAGATCAAAATTTACACAAATGTTATCTTGATTTACAAAAACATTCACTATCACTTCTCTGAGTGAAGTTTCTTCTTCTTCAAGAAGTCTACTTCAAAATTTAACTTCATTACCTACACATAACTTCAAATTTCTTCATTCTAATGATACACATATCTCCATGATACCTTTAGGCAATCGTATCATCCATTAGACCTTCCAACGAATCATTAAAACTCTGATTTGATCATTAAGATCAAAAGTATGTCAGAAACTATCCTCCTAAACAACCAACTTTGACATAGTCAACTTCTAAGGTTGATTTCTCACAGCACAAGTCCCGTTTTGCTAAATGCTTTTAGCCATAGCTTCCTTACCTTATAACTTATATTTTGAATGTTGTTTCATAACAAATTTTATACTATGCACTAAGATCCAAGCAAAACATTGTCATAAAAAAATGCACTACTCTGAGAGGTCTACCTACAAACTTTACATATACATGTTCCTATTGATCATACACACAACCTGAAAGGAATTAGAACTTGAAACTTTGAACATAGCTTGAATAGATTCTAGATTAAATGTGTACAAAATATTTCGTGATCCACATGATCACGTTAAGAGAAATCAGAGAAAGACTCAATGTTAACTTTGGAAGATGACTCTCTACACATCTATCTCATAGACACTTAGCTTCTAATGACTCTCTCTTTCTATTTCTTTACATTATTGACTTATATACATATGATTCTAGACTCATCCCATGTTTATTACATTATTCCTTATCATCCTAAGGATCATCTTTATCCATTGTACAAGAATTCTCAACTAATAATGTACATATGTATACAAGCTACATTTCTGAGATCTCTTCACTTTCTTCAATGACTTCGTTGGCTTCATTTTGTTTTCTAACTTGCTTCAATTTCTTCATAATCACCAATTAGGTATTTCTTTGCTCCAACAACTCCCCCTCAATCACTAATTGTGATTATATCATTCTTCTTTATTCCTGCCATCTCTTTGAACTTCTGTAGCTGAGGTCCATCTAAGCTTTTTGTCAACATATCTTCTACTTGCTCTTTTGTTGGTGTATACAAAACTTCAATCTCTTTTTCAGGTACCTTTTCTCTCAAAAAATGATATTGAATCTCTATGTGTTTAGTCCTGGCATGAAAAACAAGATTAGCTGCCAAATATAACGAACTCATGTTGTCTCCAAAAATAATTAGAGTACTTTGATTAGTTCCAAAATTCTTCGCCCATATCACTTCTTTTTCAGCCTCTACCATTCCTTTATACTCAACTTCTGTAGATGAAAAAGCAACTATATGTTGCTTCTTTGAGCACCCAGAAACTAACTTGTCTCCAATATAACAAAGATAACCATGAGTAGACCTTCTATCATCTGAATTTCCTGCCCAATCTGCATCACTAAACACTTTGATTCTTGTGTCTAAAGTAAAACCATAATACAAACCTTCACTCAAAGTTCCCTTGATATATCTAAGTACCCTTTGAGCTGCAATCCAATGAGTTTTCTTTGGACAATGCATAAATTGTGATAAGACACCAACTGCATATGATAGGTCTAGTCTTGTCAAGGTAGCATAGATCAAACTACCTACCAAACTCTAATATTTCTTCATGTCATTAAATTCTTCTCCTCCATATCTACTCAACTTGTGATTTACCTCCAATGGTGTGGTTGAAGGCTTGCAATCTTCCATGTTGAACTTGACCAAAAGATTCTTCAAGTATCTCTCTTGTGTAACATATACTCCATGTTGAGTATACACAATCTGGATTCTTAAGAAATAAGACAAGTTTTCCAAATCACTTATCTTAAAATCCTTTTCTATTTGACTCCTAAGCTCCTTGATTCCTTGAGCATCTGTACCTATGACAATAATATCATCAACATAAATACACATGTATATGAACCCATCTTCACTTGGCTTCACTAGTGTTTGTTGTTACCCTTTGGAGTTGTCCTCTCCAATCATTTTAGCATAAAGAATCAACAATAAATCTTATATTTGTCAATCATGGAAGTATACAAGAGACCACAGCCCCTTCTAGATGATAGAATCCAAAAATATAAGAGAAAACTAGCTAGATTTTTGAGAAATAATGAAGATGAAGAGGAATTTCTAGGGTTTTGGTTACCTTGAGCAATACTACATCATTTCCAATGATCTTGGTGTCTAAAGCATGTTATTTTCTCAACAGAACACAATCATGAAGTCAAATCTCAAAAATGATACATGTAACCTTCAGACAAGACAATCGCGATTTTGTGAAAATTGACGATTTTCATCTCCAGTACTATTCTTCAGCAGTTTCTCACTCAACACATCATGAATCAACTCTCTTCATACACATTCACCAGAAATACACAATAGAAGCTTGCAAATTCCATGGATACACATAGAATAGACTCACAAATCAAAGAAAGTACTTGAAAGGAAGAAATACGATTTGCTGCAAGAAACTCTTCTCATTAATTGGATAGCATAAAATACAATTAACCAACCCTCTCAAAATAGAGGAAATGATCTTTTATACATTTTCAAGTGTCCCTTTTCACACTTGAATTTTGGTCCTTTTCCCTTCTAATCTAAAAATATGCTATCTAGGAGTTTCCAAAAACTCTAGAAAAATTACATATGATTCTAATTTACATGAGGAAGACTCTTCCTCCTTTTTACATCATTGCATAAACATTTCTACAATTTTTTATCATTTTACAAACATTCCTCTTCAAAAAAATGCTTCTTCTAACATTCTTCCCCTCCTAGACCTTTTGGCTCCTGACAAAAGATATTCTTGCTGATATTCAATGAATGCTTCCTTCACTTCTTCTTTCTCTAATATACCTGTGACAATAAGTCATGACTTTTCCTTTCTGTAATATTCAAGCTATTCACTGTTTAATCCTTAAACCAAGGGAAAGTGAAGATGGATGCCTACTTTTTTATTGCCCCAATGTCTTGAGGTACACAAATTCCACTCAAATATATACGTAGAAGCACGAAAATGGAAACCCTAGTGCGTATGTGAGCGGGGACTTAAAATTATGGATTGCTTCGCAAGATTGCTCTCCTTGCTTCCCTCGTTCTCTTTCTCTCTTCCTCACTCCCTTTTACACACTAATGCTCATGCACTAACTTGAGCTCTCTTTTTCTCCTTTACCCTCGCGCGTCCTCTTACACACACCTGCTTGCTCTCTTTCTCATGCACTTTTCACCCACATACACTCATGCATACACCCATGCATTTACACACCTGCATGCACATATCATCTTACACACACACACACTCTCTTAAAACCTCCCTTCATGCTTTCACACCCATATGTTTCTTCCATTTTCTCTCTATCATTTATTTAGGTGCTCACTTACTCTCAACCGCACGCACACACTCACTCATACCCTCTTACATACACACCCACACACCTATATGCACGCACACACAACCCCCATCTCACCCTCTTCCACACCCTTTCGATTTCAAATACATTTATTTACATCGAAACCATATGCCATGTCCTGAGCAGAAGAAGATTTCTAATTAATGATTAAGTGCTTGCCAAAACCTAGGACAAAGATGAACTGAAAAAACTTCTGGCTCATGCATCCTAGTAGATGGTGGTATTCACCTAAGTCCTGACAAAGTAAGGAATGTATTCCACTCCTCCAAAGATAGTAGCAAACTGTTATAGCCAAATAATTAGGCTGAGCAAGAAAAAAACTTCACACAAGCCAAACAGAGGATCAGTAATACGTCCAAAATTCTAACTAGCAGTTATGTACCATGTTATTTAAAGAGATTGTATCTTAATGCAGACATTTCCTTTAGCAAATCAGGGGAGTATATGTATTTTAACGGCAGTAGGGTAGCTGTGTGATTAAAATCATAACGGCATGAAAATATCATCTTCGATTCCAGTAATTACTGATATCAACTTTGATTTGTCTATAGCGTTGACTCTTTTGTGGCATCTAAAAGACACAAGTGAACTGAGTTGTTTCAACAAACTATAGTGGTGAGTCAACTCAATCTTCAGCTCTCATTGTAAATGCATGTAACAAGCAGTAGGCATGAAACGAATGAACCTCAACGCATGCACAATGTATGGCCATAAGAGTTTCCTCCATCCATTGTAGCAAACCAGATTCGAAAAGTATCCAAAGCAGCATCAGAAATAACGTGAGGCTCTGTAGCATAAAACTATTGATGGATTCAACCGGACACCTTTCAAAGAAACTACAACAGGGCTCAAGCTGATTGGGTCATTCGCATTCTCACCGTACAAAGAGTCTACGCTTCTGCATGCAGGGCATAATCTTTGAGATAGGCATATGACTACCGATGGATTCAATCAGGTATCCAATAAGAAATTACAACCGTAGTACAAAGGATGCGACATACCCAAAAACCGTGGTCTAGGAGCATTTAGTGCCGGGGTGGTGGCTCAGCCATATCATTGATCATCCAGATGGTTGATACATCTAGTCCAGACAGTGTTCAGCTTCTGTCTTTATCCTTTGCTTGTAACCTCAGCCACCAATCGGTCATTCATGCTCCAGATGAGATCTCAATTGACAACCCCAACATACGATCAATGAGTTGTCTGGCCTCAAATGGCTGTCCTTATGAAATGAGCTTTTGTTCGGTCACTTCCACTTTCATGCTCCTCATGTCTGAGCTGCTCAACAAGGGCAATGATTTCGACAGTATCTACTTTTCATTTCTATTGGGGTATCCATATACACCAGAAGCGAATCCCTCCATAAGGCCTTCTCATGGAGGGTTGAGAACTACTAGGTCGAACACAGATCCGCTCTCATCCTCTACAGTCTTTATGTGTCATGCCTCAAGAAATGAGCCCCTCTACTTGCCTAATTTCCTCCTCTTGTCTACAGCCGGAGAGCCGAAAAAAACCAAGATACGACATTTACTTCTTACTCCCAAAACTTTCCCGCTACCCAGACCATGGAAATGGGCATCAATAGTCTTCGATATTGGAGATGCTCCTCCACAAGGTAATCAGATGGCTTCATCGTGAACCTGTACACACCCAATAGTGGGGAGAAATTCCGCTTGCATTGTACTTGTTCGACTGATTTTTTATGGCCTCCTCTTTGGACTGCGGTTCTTGTACTCTTGATTCCCCCCGTTCCCTTATTGATCTCCGAGTTAGACTCTCGTCGATGTCATCTCCTTCTGACTCAGAGAGCTGTAGGCATCTTCAAAGGCATATTTCTCACTTGATCCTCCCTGGCATCTAGCCACTACATCATAGCGTTCTGCAAGAATGTCGATAGGTTTCCCCTTCCCTCCATCTCTCCACTGCGTGACAGCAACTCTCCCCAGGTGTATTTGACCAACAGTGAATTGAAATGACCCTGTTGCTCCTCCTCTTACTGCTACTTGTCCAAAGCACTCCCCAAGAGCTCTTCAACCTTCACACTCCCTTGTGACATCGATCAAAAGCGAGAGAGCACTCAGCCCTGCCCCTTCCACTGTATTATGCGCTTATGTTAAACGTCTAAACGCACGACTAACTGTCAGTAGTGCGTTTAAACATTTATTGGGTTCTTGGGAGTGGAAGGGGTCTGTTAGACAGAGGCCCTATACTTAGTTCCCAAACTAACCACTTACACACAGCAATACACTGATGCTCAAACTCTATCAAGACTCCGTTACACCTACAACCTTACAACACTCAGCCCAAACTCCCCCAATGTTGACGGAACACACTGCTTCCGCTTATGCAATATCGTGACACAGAGTTACTTGATGAACTCAAGACTTTTTCCGAATACAGAATACTGTAGCACTAGAGACAACATCAGTAATTCAACCTTCACCGAATGGGTACAAACAATCAAAGAAAACCGAAGATACAGAAGAACTCAACAGTCTCAGACACATAGTACGGGGGGAAAGTCCAGTGTGCAACTTAAGACGACCCTTACTGTAGCTTAACCTTTGCCGTATGAGGACAGACTACAACACCGAAGACAACACAATACGACTCAGAGTTCTCTGATCACTACCGCAACTACACAGATTTCATCCAACACGTTACATCACCTTACAAGAAATAGCGACACCATGATACACTTAATCAATAGAACAATCGCAACCGAATACCGCAGAACAACTCGCTCAGACAGACAGTCTGGTGATCTCACGGAACATCGTCACTATAAATTACAACCCGAACAAATGTCGAAATTAACACCACAGAAATTAGACAAGATACTCTAAATTAACCAACTCGACACACAGTAACGTCACAGACAAATCATCCGGACAGACAGTCTGGTGACCTCACCGAACGTCCCTGAGCGTCTCTTTTTCATTGCTTTATATAAATATTACAACGTATTTGTGTAACAACCTTTGGTTCGTGCGAACAAGATTCAGTTTCGTTTTTACAATCGCCAATCCGGCGGCCGACTAACATTGGCACGCATGGTGGACTCGAACCCGCAGGTCTAACAAAACTACAGTTCATCTATAATGCCTTCTAAATGCATGGATCTGGCTAATCTAAAGGTTCGGGCGATTTTCTTTTTTAAAGCTTCTAACATCTGTTTCAAAGTATCGGGTTCTACTAATTGTGCATCGGTTCATACAGAACTTAGGGAAATTACTTCGGTCATCAAAATTTCTATCTGTGTCTACAGAAAGGCCTCTTGTAAATAAAATTTGTTTGATAAGGCCGCATCCCTGGATACTTTCATCTCTGCAAGTTGTTTATCCATCTTGGCCAATCTTTCTTTCTGATTGTCGAGTTGGTTGTCTTTTCTGTCGATCTGCTGATTCTAGAACTGGATTGTTCTAGAGTAGGCATCTCTTTCTCTACGAAGATCTGATATTACTTTTTGCAGTTGAGCTTCTACGGTCAATTTTTGTTTGAGAATGTTGTTTACTTCTGATAAACTGATCTTGCATCTCTTGAGTTCTTCAGCTGTTTTCATAGCCAGATTATGTTGTTCTTGGCCTTGTTGTACTACTTCATCTAGCTGCTGTCTTGTTTCTTCTAATAGATTTCCTAAAGCGACTCTTGCATCTTCTTTGTCCTGTATCTCTTGCTTCAACTGGATGATTTCTGTATTTGCATCATTTAGTAACTCATCTTTCTTTCTGAGCTCAGCCAGTGCCGCATCCCTTTGAGTTGTAATTTCTACCTGTTCGGCCATTCGGGATTGTAACTCCTTCAGTTGTTCTTGTAGGGCTTGATTTTCTGCCTTAGCCACCACCAATTCTTCTTGTAGAGGACTAATATCTGCCTCCAGCACGTCCACTTTATGTTGGAATTCTTCTCGGATGCTATCAGTGACCTGTTTCATCTGTACTAGTAATTGCTGCGATAGCTGAATTAGCAATTGACCCATATTTGCAAGCTCAGAGATCATGGGAATCCAAGGAAGTGGAAGATGAGGACGAGGTTGAGATGAGGATGCGGTGAGTAGCTACTGGGAGTTTGGTGGAGAGTAGTTTGGGGATGAGGAAGAAGAGGTAGTGGGTTCTTCGCAAAGAATGGGTGGAGTAGGGATAATTGGGTTGAGTGGAGGTTCCGATGGGGGAGTGGGAAAAACAGAGTGAGATTCTGTTACCTTTTCTGTGGTTTGTTGTGTGTCAGCGGTGTCGGCAGCTGTGGACTCTACTGCTTTAAGCAGTTCCTCAAAGACTTCTTTGATTATATGTTCTGCATCTCTTTGCTTTTCCTGCTCCGATTGTTGCTGTGATGCTCCTTGTGATGAGCTTGTGTCAGATTCGGTGGGAGCCTCCTGTTCTTGATGTTGTTCTGAAGATGACTATGCTGAAGATTCATGATGCATGGTAGTTGTGGTGTCGTGAAAAGTTTCGTCTTCGTTTGCTTCTTCTTCTTTGTCGTCGGCCTTATCATTTGTGGTTGAACCCTGTACTTCGCTCTCGGATGAACTGATTCTAATTCTTTTTCGTCGGAAGAGTTGGAATAGTTCCTCTTCATCTTCTTCATCATCCTCTAAAAATCTGTGCAGACTCTTCATGGCACAAGATGGGTCCTCGGGGTGGGGGTTGCGCTGCTTGGATGGCCGGAAATAAGAAGCTGAGGATGTGCGGTAGCCTGGATCTTGGAATATCCCGCTTATTTACCTGCTTGATAATGGAGACACATTCTTTGTGTATTCTCCGGAAGAAATATGATGCAAAATTGACGGGTTCTTGAGCAGCTAAATCTATAGCGGAGTAAAAAGGACGAGAGATTCCATAGGTTCACTTCTGCAGGTTAAGAATGGCTACTAGGAATTGTAGTGCGGATCTCTCAGGTTCAGGACGACAGAGGATGGCGTATTCGTTTGAGGAGCTCCTAGGGAATAGCTGATTCATTGTTGCAATTGGTAGATTTGGGCCATTTTCCCGACCTATTGGAGCGAGTCGGAATCCATCAGAGAAGGTTTGCATAGTGATAACTACGCGGGATGGTAATGACGTTATCGGCCAACTCCGCTCGGTGGTAGGTGTGGCAGCGATGGCGGCGATTATAGGGGCATAAAACGGGTGGGATTCCACTGAATGCCAAGGCAGTTCAGCGAAATTGGATAACCCACGGGTGCGTAGGAACTCTCCGACGTCAGTAGGGAGTCCATCACGAAAAGCGGCAAAGTTTGCCAGAGCTTCCATGGCGCACACAGTAAACGCAAGCACAAGGCACAAAGCACAGGGTTTACACAATCATACAAATTACACAAACACAATAGCGATTTTTGGCGAAACGGAAAAGGTTAAGTAGATGCTTTGCAATGGAGAGTAATCAAAATCACTAATCATCGTGCGACGTTGAGATGATAACTTCATAACTTCGGTGGGCATGCATGAGCAGATCCAATAAGGCAGGGTGGCTGTTAGTCATAATTAGGTATCAAAATGCGGATAATTACAGACTTATTTTATTAGACGCGAAAAAACAAAAGAAAAGAAAAGAAAAGAAAAGGAAATGCAAAAGACGCGGCCAATCCACGGAACGTTTTAGTGTAGATCGATTGCTTGTTGGTACGGCCGCAGCTTTGAACCATTTATCACCTTTGGAAGAGGATTTTCGGTTAAAGTAGTCAACCGAAAAGTGGCTGGGCCCACCTGTTCAGAAATCCGATAGGGACCAAACCATTGTATCTTGAATTTGCCAGCAGAGCGATTTGACTTTCCATTGTAAAAGAGTACAAATTGCCCCACCGTAAAAATTGGAGTCTTTAGATATCGATCATGTGTTCGAGCTTGTCTTAACTGAACTTCCTGGATAGTCAAAAAACTTGTCCAATGATGCTCATCCAGTTCTCTGAGTGTATCTAGCCGAAATGATAAAGAATCTTCTGGTATCAATTTCTGAGTGAGAGCTATGCGTAGACTTGGCACAACAATCTCCATTGGTGCTATGGCTTCCAGTCCATAAGCTAGTTTGAAAGGTGTTAGTCCTGTTGCTACCTTGCAGGTAGTTCGGTATGCCCACAGGACTGTAGGTAACAGTTGGTCCCATCTTTCCGGTGCTTCCAGAATCATTTTTTGAAGCATATTCAATAGGGTCTTGTTCGTACTCTCAGCCAAACCATTTGCACAAGGATAATATGGTGAACTGAATTTATGTGTGATCTGAAAAGAATGTGTAAGTACTTTCATTAAATTGTTGACAAAATGAGTGCCTTGATCTGTAACAAGCTCTAGAGGTAAGACAAAACGCGGAAAGACATCTTTCATTAGACACTTTGCCACCGAAACAGCTGTGGCCGACCTTAAAGCCCATGCTTCTGCCTGGAAGCATAGTCTGTACATGTTAGAATATAACGATTATTACTGAGTATGGCAGGAGGTGTAATAGGTCCAACAAAATCTAGGCCCCACTTCTGAAAAGGCTCCAATGGCAAGACCGATTGGAGAGGGAAAAAATGGCGTTGTAGAGGCTGTCTAGACCGTTGACAAGTATCACATTGTTTGAAAAACTGAGATACATCCCTGTACATAGTAGGCCACCAAAGTCCACTTTGCAGAATTTTCCGGTGCATTAAATCTACTGCAAAGTGTCCACCGGAAGGAATTGAGTGAGCCAGAATAATAACTGAGTTAAGTTCGTGTGGAGGAATACAACGAAGTAAAACTCCAATGTGATCCATATAGTATAATTCCCCAGCAATTAACCGAAATTTGCGACTGTACACTGCAATCTTCCTACGCATTGCAGGAGATGTTGTAGAATGAAGACATCCATCAGTCAAAAAAAGTTAACAACTGATCATAGTAATTAGATGTTGCGGGAGGAATTGCTTCTTCATCATTAGTTGGTTCAGTACTGTAAATTGCTGGTGTGGTGTCATCAACACCGACCGGAGCTTCACCGGAATCTAAGCAAGAAAGAAAATCTGCTAAGGCATGTGAGTTGCTCGGCCGATGGATTAATACAAAATCAAACTCTTGTAAAAGTAGAACCCAATGCACTAGGCGACCACCTAAATGCTGTTGTCGTACCAGATAGACAAGTGCAGCATGATCTACATGAAAAGTAAATCTGCGGCCAAGTAAATAGTGTCTGAATTTCTTTACTGAATACACTAAACCCAGACATTCTCTTTCAGTTACAGAGTAATTCTTTTTTGCAGGAGCAAGTCTTCTACTCGCATAGTAAACAGGCCGGAACCACTTATCGGTTTGTTGCATCAGAACACTGCCAATGGCAATATCTGATGCGTCTACGAAGACATGAAATGGGCGATCCCAGTCAGGAGGCTGTAAAATTGATACCTGTGTTAATAAACACTTTAGACGATCAAATGCTGTTTGACATTCCTGAGTCCAATCAAACTGTTTAGGACTCTTCGTGATTAATCGATTAAGTGGAATGGCTAAATGAGCGAGCCACCATAAATGATGACCATGCCATCTCACTTGACCCATGAAACGCATTCCTTCCTTTGGTGTAGTAGGTATAGGTGCTTCTAACACAGCTGCTACCTTATCTGGGTCGACTTGTATGCCCTGTACAGATACAATATGGCCAAGCAATTTACCACATGAAACCGCAAACACAGATTTGTTTGGGTTCAGGCAGAGTCTGTATTCTGTGCATTTCTCAAAGCAGCACCGTAAATGGAACAAGTGTGCTACCATCTTACCGAACAAAGAGAAATCATCAAGATATACTTGCATGAACGAGGTAAGATAAGGGGAGAATATTTCCTACATACACCTCTGGAAAGTACTGGGGGCATTTCTTAATCCAAACCACATAACAGTACAAGCAAATACACCCCAATTGGTGATGAACGCTGTTTTTGGTATATCTTCCTCAGCCATTCTTACTTGATTGTAACCACTGTATCCATCTAAGAACGATTACATTTCGTGTCTTGCTACTCTATCAGGCATGGTGTCCAGAAATGGCAGAGGAAACGGATCTGGCACCGTAGTTGCATTTAGCTTCCGGTAATCCACACATATTCGCAGTTGCTTATTCTTTTTAGGGACAATAACAATGGGTGATATCCACTCAGCATGCTCTACTGGTACAATAAATCCAACCTTTAATAACCTATCTAGCTCTGCCTTTACCTGTGTTGCATAATTCTGATTCATCTGGTAGCTGGGTTGTTTGTTTGGTTTTGCTTTCGGCTTGAGCATGACCCTGTGTTGATAAATGCGGGGGTCCAAACCCTTCATATCTTTGTAATCCCATGCAAAAACATCATAGAACTCTCGAAGCAACTATATTAACTCTGCTTGAAACATTTCAGGCAATCCCTCCTTTATTTTTACATGTCGCTGATTAACTTCATCACCTAAATTATATGTAATTAATTGATCTTCTAGAACATAGAATTGTCGGGACTTCTCTGTAACATAGGGTGGGTTTAAAAGTTGGTGTAGATTAGCATCATCTATAGCAGTAGTATCTTCTTTTTTGTCTCCTTTCGTCACAGGTATCACCGTACAAACTGTCGGGTTCCAATTATCTACAACAGATTGTAGATCAACAGTTCCTAGGGAGATTAAATCAATATTATTCTTCAAAAATTCTTCTTCTTTGTCAACTAACAAACCATCTAACATATGAACTGGTTCTGCAAAATAAGGTCTAGCATGCAATTCACAAGGTTGTATAGCATCTAACTTGACGACATATTTACGATTATTATCCTTGAAAGTGAGTTCCTGTGCAGACCAATCTTGTATCACCTTGGCTTGTTTCAACCAAGGACGGCCCAAAAGTAAATTATAATCCAAGCTAGACTCTGGTAGCTCTAAGACGACAAAAGTCATCTTACATGTTGTGCCTTGCAGAGTTATGGGCACATCTCGTACTAGTCCTACTGGGTGGACTCTGGACTGATCAGCCATCCTTACAAAAAACTAGACAGGCTCAATTTTCGTCCATCCTAATCTTCTACACAGAGTGGCGGTTGTACTGTTGCTGTTGCTGGAATGCAGGCAGACTCAGTACTAAACTGTTGCTGGAATTGTTGGCGGACTCCTGGTACTAGTGCAAGTAATTGTCCAAGAGGAAGAGTAATCGACGCTTTAGATAAGATTTCCCATGCTTGATTTACTTGATTAGTACCTTTCATCGATTTTGAGGACGATGCGCCACTTACTGGAATTGACTCTTGCTCCTGTGTAGTTTCTTGTGATAGTGGAATTGGTGTCACTGGAATAGGCTCTGGGAACACCGGAGGTTCTGTGGTGGTCCACTGACTAGCCTTGTTATATGTTCTTTGCTATTCTAGGATGCCTGGTTCAAATATTTCAGCTGCTGGTTGTAGCGGCCTACCGGATCTGATCTGAACTACTGCAGCTTGTGTCTCTATGGGTGTGATCTGAACCATATTTGTCATAGGGTTCTGGTGCTCTTTCTTCCTCTGATCGTATTCAGCCGCATCCTTACAAAATCTTCTAATGTGGCTGTAGCTCAATGATGAGTAGCACCTCCTTTAATGTCAATCCGGGAAGACGTGAGGATGGTATGAAGACCTCGAGCAAGTGGCAGCACAAGTGCGTGAGTGAGAAGCACACAAGCATGCACACACATACACACACACGCGCACACAAGGCAAGACAAAGAGTGAGAATCAATGGAGCTTTTAGATTACTTTCAAAATGCTCTTACAAGTTCGTTTCAATTACAATCTAACCTCAAAAATGAGCTCTCTAGCTCTTTTTATAGTTTTTGACTAGCTTTTGGCCCTGTCCAGACCTAGTGTCCGGCCTAGTTAAAAATTAGGTTCCAGGGCTTATTTGAGGGCTCAAACGAAGTCTAAAAATTATGAAAATTGGTACGATGGTACTTCTAATACTCCTCAAGCTCGAGGACTCCTCGGCTTGCACAAAATGGAGTCTAATCTACCAAAAACGGGATTTACAATGTTTGTGTAGTGATTAAAATCACTTGAGTTGTACATAATCTAAGGAAAAAATGATCTGGCCTTGTTGCCGTATTGTGCATGATTCCTCTGTTGCTTTGTGTGCCAACACTCCCCCCTTGCTAGCGTCTGTCGCCCCTGACAGACCTTTGTTCGCGCGGGTGGTCGATGTAATATTGGATGACATTGGTGGCCAGTTCATGTTCTCCTATCCTTAAGCCTCTTGCTAGATCGGCTTCCAATGCCTCCCAATTTATTGCACCGGGGGTTTCTGGTTGCGGGGTGGTGTAGTACTCTGAATACATTGCTTGTTCACAAGCAAACAGTTGAAGCAGATGTGTCGGCTTTGGTGCGAAAATCTCCGAGTGGTACTCCCAGAAACCTGATCTGAACATTTCTTCGAAGGTCTGTTTGTAGCAGGCGGGGAGGTACTTGATGCGTGCATGCCAAGCGTAAGCCACACGGATACTGGGGGTGGTGCTCATGTCATACACCAAGTCGTAATTTCCATTGCTAAACCCCGGAAGACGTACCTGTGGTGCGGTTGCGTTTCTAAAGGTCTTCAGCACTACTTGCATCATATCTAAGATTTTAAGCATCATTTGCGCTGCTACATCTTGCATGGGCTTCAAGCGCGGCATCCAGTGGCGAATGGTCCCCATCATATATGCTACCGATGGTGGTCCTTGTGGTGGCGCTATGTACGGGTAGTTCAGCCATTCCTTGCATTGCACATTGTTCTGTACCTTGATATTAAATGCCTTCCACGACCTGCGGCGGGGGACTGGACCGTAGCATGGGTTGTACAGGAGGTGCAACGGCGCGTTGTTCCATGTGCGTAGCATTTCTGGATAAGTCTCTAAAAGTTTCTGCCGCCATGTTGGTTGACGAATCTTGCCTTTTCGCACCTCTGGAGGAAGGTCTTCGGGTTGAAATTGGGTCGCAAAAGTAGGAATCTGACCCATGACTCTTTGTATTTCTGCATTATAATCAGCCAAGATAATATAATATGGTCTGTACTGGAGTTCCGATGAGAGAATCAGGCGTCTCGATGACAAGTTCTTGAAGTAATCTGATTGTAAAACAGTCTCCTCTATGACCCTCATAGCCTGATTTTGCACTACGGTGCGCTCTTCATGCGAGGTCCCTATTTCCTCCACTTGTCGTAACCATGGCGGCCGTGGTGCCTCGAACGTGTCCTGCGCTTCTTCTGTTTGTTGGCCTCCTGGGAATGGTTGCGGATCATATTCTTCATCAAACGTTTGTTCCACAGGAATTTGCACAACTTCTTCGTCCGTGGGAGCCTCCGGAGGGGAAGATGGCCTCTCATATTGTAGTAGGCGTGTTTGCAATTCAGTTACCTGTTGCTGGAGATCTTTTATGGCCTCTGCGTCGGAGGGAAGCGAAGCCGCAGAGGGGGTGGTTGGAGGGGCGGCTGTTGGGCCTTGTTGGTGTTCCTGCTTCAGTTGTCCTAGCTCCTCCGATAGCTTATCATGTGCTTCGAGCAGCATGGCATAATCTTCCAATATAATCTTGATATTATTGGGGGTCACTGCTTGAAACTTGGATGGGCTGATGGGTGCCCCCGGTGTGCTCTCAATAGCTGCCTCCAGGTTCTCTTGATTTTGTATTTGCAGACGTCTGTTTTCTTCCTGAGCAGCCGCAAGATGGCGTTTAAGTAGCGCCATATTTCGCTGAAGTTTTGAGTTGCGTTCCAGCTGTGTCCGTAGGTGACCTTCTACCACCTGCACTGCTTCCTGATCTACGTTCTGTAGCTGTACCTCCAATATATTGTGGGCTTCTTGGAGGGTTTGGAACTGTGTGTGGAGGCGAGCGTTCTCCTCTTCTAGTACCGCAAGGCGGAGCTGTAGTGTCGCTGAGTGCTCTTGCAGGCGTGCGTTTTGTTGTTGGAGCTGAATGTAATCTGTTCTTAAATTTGATATACAAGCCAACATGGTGTCCAATGCATTACCTATAGATGAGTGGGGGGTGTTTACCGTGGAAGATGCATGGGAAGGGAATTGGGGAAGGGAGACAGTGAATGATGTGTCTACGAAAGTTGTGTGTGTGGGTGAAATTGGTGGAGGGGGAATGGGAGGAGGTGAAACCGTGGGTGTAGGTGCCGTGGGTGGTGAAATGTCCATCCCTTCAGGAGTGGGTGTTAGTGTGGGGCCTGCCATATACACTGGTATGGTAGGTGGTGTGTGTGTGGAAGTGGTGAATAGATGTGAAGTGGGGTGGGGAGCTGAAAAGACAGGGAATGGTTGAGGGCATGGTTGAAAAGCCCTAGCAAAGATGTCCTGGAGGGATTGTAGAAATGGAGAGAGGGATATCGGGGGTTGGGGTCGTAAATTTGAGGAGGGCTGAAAGGGTTGCGTGGTAGCAGGGAAGCCCATGAATGTGGATCTAGGGTCAGGATGACCCGTGGCTGAGGGCGTTGGGGATGGTTGCCCTAGGACAGGGTGTAGGAGGGGTTCGGCGGATTGTGTAGTGTTGGGGTTGTCTTCGAAGATAGGATTATCAGTGGTAGAGAATAGGGTGGCACTGGAGATCGGAGTACGGAAGATGAAGGTGGGGTCGGTGGGTTGAGTAGTCGATGTGGTTTCTACTGTTTCTCTTCTAGGAGGTGATGGTGGGGGAGTAGGTGGTAGTGGTCCGGTGGACTCCTCATGGGTGGCTGGGTGCTGTTGGCTAGCTGTCTGGGAGGTTGTTCTGATAGTTTCAGGTGTAGTAGTCGGCTCTTCTGCAACTGTAACGGGAATTTGTATATTTTTACCTGAGCGAGGTCGTGTCTGGAACCTTCGTGGGTCATATTGAACTGAAGGCCTCTGAATGGCAGTGCGCACGGCTTCTACAACTCCATATGTTTCTGCCATCAATAAGAGACCTTCCCTGTACTCTGAGTCAACTCCCGCTTTTGAGTCATAAGTACTCTGCTGCTCTGTTCAGTGAGTAATTGCTGCGATCGTACTCTTTCCATAATCTGATACAGCCTTCGGAGTTCTGCTGTATATGCTGGGGCTTCTGTGGTCTCTTCTTCATACGCTTCTTCTTCTTCCGGGTGTCCGTGTTGTTGACTTTGCTGAGCGTCACTCCAATGGACATGTCTACCGTCTGTAGACTTTCTTCTTCTTCGTGAGGATGTGCCCTGCTCCTCTGCCTCTGAATAAAACTCTACATCAGAGAATTGTGTGCTTTGTAGGAATGCTTCGAACTCCTGGGGGTCCAGTCCTTCAGCCTCTCCAGTGGCAGCAAATTCGAATTCAGGTGTAACCGGAGGAGCCGATGGGGTAGGTTGTGTCGTAGTGTCAGATTCCGACCTGGGTATCCTAATGGTAAAGGGAGGTACAGTGCCCTCTCTTAATGGTGATGCCTCAGGAGTAGTCAGGACTTCCCGTGTCTGGACGCAAGGGATCGCGCCCCTCATGCGCTTGGACTGATGTGTGGACGTCTTGAGCCTTTTAAACATTTGTAATTGTGCCCAAGTTAAGGCACGCTCAATGGGGACATCATATGCCAAGCATCGGTAAATGATGCGTGTGAGTGCACAGCATCCGTTCACCACTAATTTCCTAGAAGCCCGTTTGTTTGCTTCATACAACTGATCTATAATCCACACTGGTAGCTTAATAGGTAACGCACCTGCTTCCGCCAAGTAGAGAGCAAACCAGATCTTCTTGTGTGGTTGCGTGAATCGGTCTTGACCGGGGAAGGCGAAGTGTTGCATGCACATTCGGAGAGGGATGGACACGTTTGGGGTGAGTGCTGCCATGTCTTTCAGCTTCACTAGTTTCCTGTCCTTCATGTTGGTGGGAACGAGAGCATCCTTTTCTGAGGGTACATGCGTGCCATGCATATTTAAAGCATCACTCACCAGCTCCACAGTAAGTTCAAACCTCTTCAACTCGTTGTTGCCCAGCAGTGAGGGGAGAACAAATGATCCGGGTTGGTCCTTATCTTCATGAGCTTGTAATGTGGAGACCAGATAATAACATCGGAGGAGATCGGGTTTAGGTAGTGGGGCTTCAAAATATTCCGCCAATCCTGCACGTTGCCATATGGTCTGGAGATCTTCGGTGTTCTGTAAAGTCTCGAACTCCTTGGAGAAAAATTGGAAGCGCACCCATGATCTGTCATACTCGCATTTAGACTCCCAGATATACTTGGCCTCACCTAATGGACCGGGCATGCCATTGAACCAATGAGAATTGGCATGAACTCTTTCCGTGATTCTTGTAGGTGGATCTGGCACCGGGAGTTGCTGAAGGTGTTGCATCTCCACTGGTCGTTCAGTCGGAGGCACGTCCACAGGTAGGCTATCCACATCAATTCCTGCAGTAAGTATCCCTACTTGTGAGCCCGAACCTGTCGCATCTGCCATTTTTCTTCTTGCCTTCTGATTCTGTGAGAATATAGAATCATGTGTTAACATCGTAATGGACAGAATAAATCCGTTGTTGTCCCCGTTACAACATTAACATGAGGTAGATGGTGAGTTAGTGGTTAGTAAGTGCACGAAGACAGTGAGTGTAGTTAACGTTTGTGTATTCCTAGGAGACTAATGCCGTTAGTAAGTGGGGTGAATTTACAAATCGGGGTCGGGGGGTTTATTACAGATCTTAGACTGCCAAATGCAGTGGATGGGCTTTGCTTTCGGTTTTGTAGAGACTCCAAAGAGCTGTGTCGGTGTCGCTGTTTGGGAATGGGGCCTTTTAGGGACCCACTTATAAGTGATTTTCTGCATGCTCCTGGGTCTTGGTGTGTTCCTAAGTGTTGAGCACAAGGGAATTCTGGTTGTACTCGTAGAAGGGTTATGCTGCATAGGTTGTGGCCTTGGCGTAACTACTTGTGCCCTCAAGCAAGCCTTAGGCACCCAAATTTGTCTAGATTGTGGGCTTGCCTTCATCGACTTCTTGGGCACCCAAATAGATTTTACTTTAGCAGAAGAATTTCTGAAAGACTTCTTCTTAGCGTCGTGTTGTTGGTTACTAATAAGAGGCTTTGCCCGCGTAGTTGACGGTGGTGCACCCGGTCGTTCGCCTTTCCGCACCCACACCTGGATTATTTTCTGGGACATTCTGCTGCGCAGGTATTTTTGATCTCGGACATAGGTAGTACTCTGCTTCTTCTGCTTGTGATCCGCCTTTGGTTGCTGCCTCCTTCGGGCCTTTGGAAAAGAAGGGAGATCCGTTGCATCCCTGACTCCTTTTTTGCAAATATCATTCCTCTGCAACACAGGGTTTTGAACAAGAACAGCATGGTCATCTTCATGTGTACCCCTGGAAGGACCAGGAGTCAGTGCCTTTCCTAGTTCCTTGAGTGCTCCATTGTCTAATTCTACTGTAACTCGACTATGATTGACCCAAACCTGGAGAAGTCCACTTCTTAGGTTTAAGTTAATTGCTTGGTCATAGATCCAATCTTGACCCAAGACTAGAGGTTCAGTGAGATCCTCATCTTGACACACCAGTACTTTAACTGTCATTGCCTCATCGTGAATGTAGAGGGGAAGTTCCACCTCGCCCATGCAAGGGGTTTCCACGCCTCCCAATCCTATGAGATATGCTTCCACAGGATGGACAGTTAACTGTAACTCTTGACAGTAAGACAACTTAACAGCGCTAGTGGCAGCACCTGAGTCAATCAAGGCTCTTACGGTCCTTGCACTCTTTCCTTGTCCTATATCTATGGTTATAAAAGGACGTCTATCAATTATTCTATTCGAGCTTGTTCCTGCAACTTCACACATGGCCATAGGATATCCTTGATCTGCATGGTCAACTGTTCTGGTCTGATCTCGGCCTTGTCTTCGTAACTTCATCCTTCTGATGCGTTCTAAAGCTTTTGCTTGAGCCTCTTCTCGAATGCGCTTTTCTTCCTCTTTGCGTTTCTTAGCAGTGTTGAGTCGGCTGAGCATTTCCTCCGTGAGGGGTTCCTGATACAACTTGACTCTACAACCGCTAATATAGTTTGGGAGGAGATCACCTTCTAGCGTGGCTAATTGTACTGCTCCACTCGTGGAGATCCTATTGATGATCATAGGTCCGTAGCCTCTCTTTTCTAGCTTCCTTGCATGTTGTTTTAGTGTATAGACTAAGACTAGATCTCCTGCTTTCAAGCCTTTATCCTTCACATGGGCATCGAAATATGCCTTCTGTCTCTTCTTGGCTGCATATATTCCAGCAGCGGCTCTCAGTCTTGTTTCTCCTAATCGTTCAAGGTCAAAGATCCTAGAGGAGAGCTCATGACCCGTCCATTCATGCTCTTGTGCTACTCTCAATGTAGGGATCAAGAAGTCCAAGGGTAACACAGCGTTTTGGCCGAATACCATCTGAAAGGGGGTGGCTTGGAGTACCGTTTTGTAGGCAACTCGGTATGCCCAAACAGCGTGGTGTAGCTGTTTGTCCCAATCAGAGCGTTTAGTGTTCACTAGTTTCGTCAGTACATTGCATAAAATCTTATTAGTGCTCTCAGCTTGACCATTAGCTTGAGGGTGATAGGGGGCAGACTTCTTGTGTATTACCAAGAATTCTTGGAGTAGATTTTCAATAACTTCATTCAAGAAATGAGTGCCTCTATCACTTACAAGCTCTATAGGTAGTCCATATCTCGTGAATACGTTCTCAAACAAGAATTTGGCAGTTGTTTGAGCATCGTTCTTGGTTGTAGCTTTTACCTCTACCCACTTGGTGAGATAATCTGTGGCCACAATGATGTATTCCGCATGAGAACCCTTAGCTGGGGGATTAATAGGACCTACGAAGTCTATTCCCCACTTAGAGAATGCACGTCCACCCATCATAGGTTTCAGTGGCATCTCATCTTTGCGTATAGGATACTGAGTCCTTTGACAGACATCACACCGTTTCACATAGGTATGTGCATCCATGTGAAGTGTAGGCCACCAGAAGCCCGCAAATAATATTGCCTTGATTACCCGATCTGGTCCAAAGTGTCCTCCTGCTACACCTTGGTGAGCAGTTTCTAAGATCTTAAGATACTCACTTTCATGGACACACAGTCTCAGGTAACCATCCTTACCGTGCTTGTATAGATTATCACCAATGAGTGAATAATCCTGGGCTTCTTGTTCTAAACTCCTTTTCCTAGCTAGAGTCATGTCTGGAGGGAATGTGTTTGTCCTCAAGAATGATACTAGAGGTTCACTCCAATCTGGCACAATGGATACTTGATAGAGAGTGGCATGTTCCACAGGTGGTTTAGTGCAACAGATTGGGCATTCCTTGCACAACTTTTGGACATCCGCTTCCATAGTTGGCCAATGCACTCCGAATCTCTTTAGAGTCTGCAACGTTCGTTGCTTTGAATGGTGTTGCTCTAACGCACCTACATGTGCTAATTGCAACCATTTAGCATACTCATCCTCTTCTACGCAACAAGCCAAGATCCCTTGATCTGTGTGCTTGTACATGCTTCCTGCCATGATATGGTACTTTTGGGCTTTTACGATCTCTCGATTCCGTGTGTTCACCACTGGATGATTAGGTCCGTATGTCAATACTGGTACTAGTGGCTTGGCCCACTGCGGCACCACTTCCAACTTAAACAAGTAAGCATCAGGAAGGTCATCTGACACTCCTTGTGGGGCTTCTCCCGATGTGAGCCTGGAGAGGTGATCTGCTCGTAAGTGAGTCCTACCTTTTCTTACCACAACCTCAAAATCATATTCCATTAGCAAGAGAAACCATCTTACTAATCTTCCCGTATTGCATGGCTTGTTTACTAGGTACAACAATGCCTGATGATCCGTAAAAAATTTAAACTTATTTGCAAGCAAATAGTGTCTAAATTTCTTGACTGCATATACCATGCCTAATCCTTCGCGCTCCGTAGTGGTGTAATTCCGTTCAGCCGCATTCAATTGTCTACTGGCATAGGCAATTGGAAGATCCATATTTCCTTCACCAGTAGGTTGTGCGAGTACACATCCAATAGCATAATTGGATGCATCAACATGAACATGGAATGGCTTATTCCAATCTGGTGTGGTCAAGATTGGTGCTGAACATAATCTTCGTTTAAGCTCTTGGAAGGAATTCTCACATTCATCCGTCCACTCAAAGTTTGTCAGAAGTCCGTACATGGGCTTTGCAATGACAGCATACATGTGTATAAATCGTCGATAATAACCACAATGCCCCATGAAAGCTTGTACTTCCTTGACATTCTTTGGCCTAGGTAGCTCTGCTATGGCTCTCACTTTTTCTTCGTCGGTAGATATGCCATTCTTTGATACTATGTGTCCTAGAATCTTGCCTTGCCTGACCATAAAAACACACTTTTCTGGGTTCAGGCAGACCTGATATTCTCTACATTTGTCAAAGATTTGTCTGAGTTCAGGGATATGGGTTTGTCTAACATTGGAATGAGCACAGAGATCATCAACATAGACTTCCAAACTCTTTCTTAGGAACTCCTTAAACACATGGCACATAAGCCTCTGGAAGGTAGCTGGTGCATTGGTAAGCCCAAATGGCATTACTCTAAAAGCAAAAATGCCCCATTCTGTGGCAAAGGCTGTCTTATGCTGATCCTCTGGAGCTATGGCTACTTGATTGTAGCCCGAAAATCCATCAAGGAAGCTGTACACTTCCTTGCCTGCCACTCTTTCTAAGAGATGTTCTGTGATGGGAAGCGGATAGTTATCTCGAATCGTGGCGGCGTTAACCTTTTTCAAGTTAATGCACACACGCAGCTTGCCATTCTTCTTGGGCACCACTACGATGGGGGATACCCATTCAGTGTGCTCAATTTCATAGATAAATCCGGCTTCGACCAGTCTATCTATCTCTTCCTTGATCTTAGCAGCGTAATTATCATTATATGTATAAGGCTTTTGCTTAGAGGGTTTGGCATCTGAAGTCATGGGGATGGTGTGCGAGCATATGTCCGGGTCAACCCCTTTCAAATCCTTGTAACTCCAAGCGAATACATCTTTGTATTCTCTTAGCAAGGCAATCAATTCATGCTCTTCTTCTTCTGTCAGGTCATGGCCTATATACGTGCATCTCTCCTCTCCTTCTTCTATCGCCACTACTATTTTCTTGGTGGTTTCTTTGTTATCATAGGCCTCTCCTGATTGTGCCTCCCGTTTAGGCATTCTTATCATGACTCTCCTGTCATCTATCTCATACTTCTTAAAATTTTCGGGGACCTCAAACAAAGATTCTTCCTCTTCTGGTGAGGCTTCTCTCTTCTTTCGTTTCTTCCCTTCTTCCTTCGGGCTCACATGTGTTGCTAATCTTACGTCATTTGTCAGCTCTCCATGCCTCTGGGGTTGAAATTCTACTTCATGGAAATATTCTTCATCTGATGCAAATGGTGGGTCCATAATAATTGACTCTAGATCGGAGTCACTTGCATCTTCAAATGCATTAGGGCTAGGGTCGCATTCTTCTAGAACTGCCTCTCCCATGATTGGCTCTATGGAGAAGACTGAAATATCATAGCCATCCTCATCACAGTGAGGTGTCCATTGTTCTTCGTTGATGGCTACGTCCATTGTGGCTAAGATTTCTGCCCAACCGTGAGGTTCAAATTCTTCGTCTGGAAAAACTACAGGTGCATAGGCTGGGTCTTGGATTGATCTATGGGTTTCTTTCGCACCTACCTCTCTGGCTTTCTCTCTCTTCTCTTCCTCTACTGCTACCTTGCACATCCATAAGTGAGTATCTTCATGCATCCATAAGGATCCAGACCCTATGGAATGCACCGATTCTGTGTCATCTTTGGCTCTATGGATGGGATTCCATTGGATAGGAGGAACATCTCTATGAGAATAATCCTTGAGATTGACTTTGGTTGTAACACCTAAGTGCTGCAGGTACAAAGAATTGGTCCCCCAATCCTGTACCACTTGCAACTGTCGCATGAATGGTCTTCCTAAAATCATCTCATAGGCATGATTTTTGCTGAAGTCACATATGGCAAAGGTATGTTCAAACTCGACTCCACAAGTGGTGAGAGTTATTCCTTCTAGCAATCCTAGGGGTCTCTCTATGTGACCATCGGCCATTTGCAATTTCATTCTCGTTGGCCTGAGTGCTGGCTTGCCCCAACGCTTCCATAAGGAGGTGGTGGCAATTGCAACTCCTGCACCTGAGTCCAAAATTGCCTTGGTGGTGTATTCCTGGTAGGTGATGGGCAGATAGGTGTTCCCTTCTTCACCTTCACACATATCCCCTATCTTATCCAAGGGAATTTCTGGCACTGTCCTATGGGATCCTACCTGGGAACGAGGTTTTGCTATCTCTGGTACTTGTTTGGCTACATGTTTCCATAATTCAGGTCTAACCTTGAGTAGCTCTTCTAACTTGAGATTACACTGCACGTTAGTGTTCTTCACTACCTCTGTGTTCCTAGGTATGACTGAGTCGTCGTTCCTTACCATGACTGTGGGTGCTCTCATACATGTGGACTTTGCTTCCCATGGGCCTGTGAAGTGGGGTAGCTCTTGTATGGAATTAGACTCGAAGTCTAATCTCTCGTGAGACTGAACACTCTCATGCTCCCCGTAAATAGATGGGATGTCTTGTGGGAATTGGTCGTGTGCATCGTCCACAAGTTCAAATGGAGGGGCGACCTCGCTTTCGTTATCCCATTTGTCTTCTTGAATCTCTCGTAGGAAGTCTGGTGCAAACCGATTCATAGAAGGAGAAGTGTCTGGCTCCGTAGAATTGGGCGCATAAGCAACCTGGGAAGGAGGGCTTATTCTATTGTTGACTCTCTCCTCGTTCTCGCAAATGGCTGGAGCACAAGCTTCTTGGGGAGGGTTACTTATTCTATTACTTTTCCGAACAGGCTCATACGCTCCCTGAGAAGGAATGTAGGCAACCTGTGAAGGTGCATGAGCTTTCGCGGTAGTCTCATCTGCCTTTTGGGGGGGAAGATAAGCTTCTTGAGGAGGCACATGGGCTTCCTGAAGAGGCTGGCTTATCCGTTCCCTTGCCCTATCCTTTCCTTGAGGGGTAGGTTCCTTTTCTGACTGTGCAATTAGCCTCTCTATTCTTTCTAAGGAGGGGAAACTGTCTGGTTTAGTGGAATTGGCCACATAAACTTCCGATTGGGAATGATTCATGTTTTTGCTTGCTTTTTCTTGGTCTTGATTTTTTTCTTCCTTGTCAGATCTTGCAATTATTCTCTCTAATTTCTCTAGGAATCCATCCAAGTGTAATTGCGTTTTGGCTGAGCCCGAGTAATTGAAAAGGCGACTGGCTTCAAACATAGTCTGAGCCAGTGCGACCATTTTCGCGCACAATTTGGTTCTTTCTATCTCTAGGTCAGCTCTAGGATAGCACTTGTCATGATCCGTGACGTTTGGCCCTTCTTGGATTCTGGCCTGATATGCCTTAAGCATCATGTCTATGTCTTCGGGAGTGGGATCAGCTAATACTGATCCTGTTTGGGGTGGTGGGTGGGTCACGTGGGGTGTCTTAGAGGGTGGAGGGATGGAGGGTGATGGGGATGGTAGCGGTGGGAATGTGTGAGAGTGCGGTTGAGATGTGATCTCTATGATTTTAGCCTTGGTTTCTCGTAGACTTTCCTCAAGTTCACTCATCTTCTTTGCCCATTGCCTTTTCATGCGTTCGCGGCTATCTTTCCAAGCTCTCGTTCTCTTTTTATTTTGGCTCTCCGTATCGCTAGCATCTGGGCTCTTTTCCTGGCCTACCCCTTGGTTTTGTTGCAATGCCTGAGCCCTAGTGACTACCTGTATTGGTGTAGTGGAAGTGACACTTCCTGAGGAGTCTACCACTAACCCAACAACGTTGATAGGGGTGATTTTTGGCATGCTATTGGGGTTCTTTGGGCAATCTCGTAAGAGATG
The DNA here is from genome assembly GCA_020310875.1 of Ceratopteris richardii. Lineage (NCBI taxonomy): Eukaryota > Viridiplantae > Streptophyta > Polypodiopsida > Polypodiales > Pteridaceae > Ceratopteris > Ceratopteris richardii. Next base: position 126,610,190 of record CM035424.1, read on the forward strand.
CTCTTTTCCGCAGTCTTGGCAAAAGCCTTGGATAGTCAAGGACTGAGGTTGTGTGGGCAGAGGCAAGGGACAATCACGAATGAGGTGATCTCCTTGGCATCTGTAGCACGGTCCTCTTGGGAATGGAGGTCTTACTTGCCTAGATTGAGGCCTAGGATTGGGGTTGGCATACATGACGTTCGTGTAATCTGATTCCCAACTCGGTTCGTTTGTCTCTTCGCTATAATAGGACTCACCATGCTCAGGAGACTGCATGTAGTAGGCCTGGGGGCTATCAACATGTGTAGAATCGAAGCTATGGTCACTCGGGTCACTTTCAGAAATCAAGGGTGTTACTGGGACTAAGGCTCTATTCAGGTTCTCTTCTGCAGCAGTGTACTTTACCGGAATCACATTGGCTGGGGCTGGGGGTTGTTGTGCTAGCACAGGCTGAGGCCTTTGATATTGAGGTTGGAAGTTTTGTTGTGGCCTGCCATATGGTTGTGGAGGGTACTGGTTCTGGTATCTGCCTTGTTGGTAGGGCTGAGGGTAGGGTTGCCTAACCGCCTGCTTGTTGTATGGGCAATCTTGTGCGGTGTGGTTGGTGTATCTCCGTTCTATGGTGCAGTACTGGCTACTAGGGTTTACTTGGGGTTGAGCCATAATGGGACAGACGTTCGCCATATGGTCACGACCGCATGTATAGCACCTTTTCACAGGAGCAAACCTTGGAATTTGTTTGCTAGTCACACCTAATTTCTGAGCTACTTTTTCGGCCAGTTCCTCAATTGATGTGGCTTGTGTGGAAGATTGACTAGATGCACTATCTGAATCTTTGTAAATTTTTGACAGCTCTAGCTCTTCTCCTAGGTTATCTTCAATGTCAATGCACATACGTACACACTCTTCTATAGTCCTAGGGTCTTTCAGATACACGTAGGATCTCAATTTTGGACTCAGCAATCCGTCAAGGAATAAGGCTACTTGTTTAGCAGATGTGGGTAGCTCCGAAATAGGGCACCTTTCAACATATTGGCTAAACCTTCTTCCTGCAAGTCTCACAGTCTCTTGAGGGGTTTGCTTGAAGCTGTGGATCAGTGAGGAGGTGTTGTGTCTTATGCCACTCTTGGAGAACTCAATAATAAATGCTTCTAGGAGTTGGTCTATGCTCCTGAACTGGCGCTCATCCAATGGTTGAAACCATGTAAGTGCCGTATTCCTCAGGGTTAGACCGAAGGCATTGTACTGCGTGAATAGATCCTCAACTTGTTCGGCTCTCAAGACTTGCTTGAACTCCGCCACATGATCATAGGGATCTCCTGTGCCGTCAAAGTAATTCTTCATGGACTTAACTAGCTGGGTGGGTCTCAAAGTTCGTGTGTGCTCTCTAGGCCTCGGTAGAGGGAATCCATCTACATTTCTTTGGTTCCTGTGGGCTCTAAGCATCTCAGGTTCTACCCTATTCGTCTCCGTTCTCGTTCTTTCTCTGCCCACTGGATTGGCAAAACTTACTTCTGGTCTATCTTTACTTCTGTCTCTTTGCATACCATGAGCCTGGGATGTTCCAGCTCCAGGGTGACCATAGGATACATTTGATCTTGGTTGGGGGAAAATAAATTCACCCTTCCAAGTGTAGGCATGCCTATCATTTTCTGTCACCACAAAGATTCGTTCTGAAGCATGATCTAGGTAGGTCACTCTGCCTGGGCTATCCGGATCCTTAAACTCATAGATCATGATTGTTCCTATATCAATTGGGTGATCTGGTTTATACCTCCAAAAGGCTTCGTCTGTTTCTCGATTGAGAAGCAAATCTATGCACTTGTTATCTTGGGGGACCCACTCAGGCGTGATAATCCTAGTGAGGACTGATTTACCTCGAGGGGTTCTAGGTTCCACTCCCATGTTTCCTTGTTCCAAGTCACCTAAGTCCGCTTCTGAAATTACATTCCCAAATTCATCTGTCCTATCTGGGTGACTGGTGACTACGTATATGGTTCCTTCCTTGTCCAGGTATGCACCGTTTTCAAACTTGACAGCTGGGTGCTCTAGTCCTATGGATTGGTCAGGGTTTTTAATCTGGACCACAGATCTTCCTAGGCCGTCCTCATAGATGCTCGCACCTAATCGGTTGGTCCTAAGGTATTCCAACTGTGTTTTGTAAGGACCTTCCACCCTATACAAGTAAGGCACACCTGAACTTCCCGTAGGCCTGTCCATGCCTTGAGACATCCCTGACTCACTGGTATCCGAGCTAGGGTAATGAGAGTGGTGACTCAACTGCTGGGCCAAAGACCTTGCAGTATGATTGACACTGGCCTCTGAAGACCTAAGGCTTTGTCTCTCTCTTGCTAGGTGTCGTCCTGATCTAAGGTTCATATGCTTAACTGATTAGCCCAATTTTTCCAGAGTACAACCTCGTTGCCGATCAATTGGTACCAGTCACTTGATTCTTTTTAGTGATTTCTCGTGTTTAAAGTCTTGTCTGCTATTACGTCGTCCGGAATACTTGAATGTTCTTCGTACTTTCAGGTTGATCGTTCCACGTTAGGTTCTTTCCTTTATGTTGTCGACAGTACAGAGATTAAGTTTTTAGCTTGAACTTGAGTTTTTAGGTAGTCTTCAACTTGATAGTGGCCTATCGTCGCCCTGACTTACTCCTACTTCTAATCGTTCTTAGCCTAAGCTAGGAATTGACGAAGAGGAGTTGAGAATATTCCGACCTTTCTTGCCGAACCTTGCTCTTTAGTGCTCGAGAAGTTGATTCTCAAGTGTGTGCCACACCGTTGCTTGGATACTCTCAATTGCTTCTCAATAGGCCTGCATAAATCCCAAGATTAGCTTTAAGTAGACCTTTCACTTGACAGACAAATTATTTCAGACACTTTTTTAATGACCCTTGATCCCCCTTTTGTATTGCTAGAAATTTCCTCTAGAGCTCCCTTGGTGTTTCTACCCCTCTGTGTGTCAACTTCCAAATATCCTATCTGAAAATCAATGCGTTATTCTTATAAAAAACAGTTGAGGGCGTGTAGTATGTGTCACGAGCTTTCCGACAAGCCCTAGAGCTTAGAAAATGGATTTCGTATGAAAAAGTTATGACCGTTCAGGGTTTAGGGGGTTAACTAGACAAACAGATACTATCAGGATTTTTAATGCATTTTCTAAGGCCTTTGTAAGTATATGAGTACAAGAAAGTGCAAATATGCCCAAAATTTGGCCTAGATTTCCAAAAATTCACTCCTTAATTTTTTGCCGAAAATGCCTGTCTATCGCGATAGACGGTGTCTGTCGCGATAGACACAATCTATCGTGGGGGCTGTCTGTCGCGATAGACGGTGTCTGTCGCGATAGACGGTGTCTATCGTGAAATTCTGTCTGTCGCGATAGACGGTGTCTGTCGCGATAGACAGTGTCTGTCGCGGATTTCTGTCTGTCGCGATAGACGGTGTCTGTCGCGATAGACGGTATCTGTCGCGGATTTCTGTCTGTCGCGATAGACGGTGTCTGTCGCGAAATTTCGGTCTGTCGCGATAGACGGTGTCTGTCGCGATAGACGGTGTCTATCGTGAAATTCTGTCTGTCGCGATAGACGGTGTCTGTCGCGATAGACAGTGTCTGTCGTGAAATTCTGTCTGTCGCGATAGACGGTGTCTGTCGCGATAGACGGTATCTGTCGCGGATTTCTGTCTGTCGCGATAGACGGTGTCTGTCGCGATAGACGGTATCTGTCGCGGAATTTCGGTCTGTCGCGATAGACGGTGTCTGTCGCGATAGACGCTATCTGTCGTGGGTCTCTGTCTGTCGTGATAGACGGTGTCTGTCGCGATAGACAGTGTCTGTCGCGATAGACGGTGTCTGTCACGATAGACTGAAAAAATGCAAATTTTTGAAAAACTTCTAGTGATCTAGAGTGCCCTCAAGGTGTAGGTTACAGTGATAAACATGCATTCACAAAATGTTAAGATTTTCTGTCTGTCGCGATAGACAGAGATCGTCGTCTCGGGAACTGTGCAGAGCCTATCGTACCTGCGCACACTGCTGGGGATGATGGTACAGCAAAAAACCTGCAAAATAGCTCAAGAAACATGCAAAAACAGCGCATGCAAATTCGCTCTCTCGCTCTCTCACACAAGTGAAATGAGGGAAATGAGGTGGAGATGGGGATATAGTCAAAAAACTGAAATTTTTGCGATGATGGAGATGGAGGTGGGAGATGGGGATGATGATGATGGTGATGAAGATGGTGAAGAAAGTAAAAGAAAATCGATGAGAGTGAAGAAAATACCTACAACTCCAACGCGTCAACTCTACGTCTTACCATCACACGCTCGTCCTCAAAGCTCGATCCCCGGCAACGGCGCCAAAATTTGGTGTAGCTCAATGATGAGTAGCACCTCCTTTAATGTCAATCCGGGAAGACGTGAGGATGGTATGAAGACCTCGAGCAAGTGGCAGCACAAGTGCGTGAGTGAGAAGCACACAAGCATGCACACACATACACACACACGCGCACACAAGGCAAGACAAAGAGTGAGAATCAATGGAGCTTTTAGATTACTTTCAAAATGCTCTTACAAGTTCGTTTCAATTACAATCTAACCTCAAAAATGAGCTCTCTAGCTCTTTTTATAGTTTTTGACTAGCTTTTGGCCCTGTCCAGACCTAGTGTCCGGCCTAGTTAAAAATTAGGTTCCAGGGCTTATTTGAGGGCTCAAACGAAGTCTAAAAATTATGAAAATTGGTACGATGGTACTTCTAATACTCCTCAAGCTCGAGGACTCCTCGGCTTGCACAAAATGGAGTCTAATCTACCAAAAACGGGATTTACAATGTTTGTGTAGTGATTAAAATCACTTGAGTTGTACATAATCTAAGGAAAAAATGATCTGGCCTTGTTGCCGTATTGTGCATGATTCCTCTGTTGCTTTGTGTGCCAACAGTGGCCAAATTCACCGCAAAAATGGTAGCGAGGTGGTGGCAAATTAGTATTTTCCTATGCTGGTCCTTCCTACCAACGGTTCGCATTGTAATTATTATTTCTCTGCCCTCTGTAATTTCGGTATCCCTGCTGCTGGTTGTTTCTCATTTGCTGAGGAACATAATGATTGGTCGGATGCCCTGGTTCTTGTATGATTGCATTTACTCTTGTTGTTCCCTACATTTTAGCGTTGTATGCACAGTTTTCGGTGGTATGTCCGGTCGTGTTACAGATTGCACAAAACAATTGGTTGAGGGCGCAAGTGGCACTGGTATGCCCTGAATTCTTGCACGTGGTGCAGTACATCTACCTGGTCAGATCTTCTATGATATTTTTACTTGTTTTTAACCATTCCAGGTCTTCTGTAAATCCTCCAACCTTGTTTTCCAGCTGCAAAGCCATTGCGATCACCGCATCTAGCGTCATAGCTCCTACACAGCGTATGATCATAATCTGTTTAAGCTACGGAGTCAAACCATTGATAAACCATTGAGTGATAACGTCATCCGGTAGGTTGGCATGTGCTGGGGGTAATTGCCTCAAATGTGTTCTGAATAGGGTGGCATATTCCTGCACTGTCTGATTCATCTTCTGTCCATTGTTTTGCAGGTAATCAAAAATTTTAGTTGGATTCTTCTTTAGCCTGAATCTCTGCAAAAATGCATCCCTTACGGCTTCATAGGTGCCGAAATGGTTAATATCATATTCCGTAAGCCATCTGGCTACTTCATTAACCAAGGTAGACTAGAATACAATAGCTTTATACGCCGGATCAAGTGGATGATTGAGCACTGCGTAACTTATCTCAAGTGTGCGTACATGAGCATCTGGGTCATCACCTGGGAACCCACCGAATTTAGTGTATGTTACTCCTGTTGGAGTTGGCCGGGGTGGAAATAGATGTTGCTGTTGTTGTTGCTATTGTTGTTGTTGTTGTTGTTGCCCACTCATCGTGCTGGTGGTGGTATTGTGTCTATCTTCTGTACTCCGAGGCTGAATATCTGAATCGTCAGAATCTGTATCGTCAGCTTGTGCACTTTCCAGGTCGATAATCTTGTTCAGTATGTTTCGAATCTCAGTTTCGAACAAGCTACCTTCCTTCTTGATGTCAAATGTAGGAACGCTTACTCCCAATAGCCATGACTGGGCTGATGATTCACCAAAAAATGGTAAACCGCCGTCGGAAAACTGCGATCTTTCAGCAACTGGTACCGAAATAACACCGGAAGGTGTTGAATCTTTACCAAAACAAAGTGCTTTTTCACCTCCACTGATTTCTTTGGCCACGACGTTTCTATCCGCAGACTCTGGAGTCACTATTTCTTCGACAGACTGTGCCAAAATCGTACCGAAATCTGCCAGAAGGGTAGTACGTTCCACCGGAATACTACCGAAGTCACTACTTGCGTTCTTCAATGCCTTGACAATTGGGTTAGACTTATCTGCGCTTCTACTTCTTGGAGGCATCCTTAGCAAATTCGGTATCGCCCAAGACTGTTGGTTTCTTCTATGCCTCGGGTATGATTCACTGGAACGAGTAACCGGCATATACTACGTTTGCAATACTTTGTGTACCTTCTTTACGGTCGATTCACAGTCTATGACCACTTTCACAATTAATCAACAAACATTCTTGATGCCGCTTTCGCACAAACCAACGGCAACCATCTGGTGCCACTTTCCCACAGACGGCGCCAGTGTTAAACGTCTAAACGCGGGACTAACTGTCAATAGCGCGTTTAAACATTTATTGGGTTCTTGGGAGTGGAAGGGGTCTGTTAGACAGAGGCCCTATACTTAGTTCCCAAACTAACCACTTACACACAACAATACACCGATGCTCAAACTCTATCAAGACTCCGTTACACCTACAACCTTACAACACTCAGCCCAAACTCCCCCAATGTTGACCGAACACACTGCTTCCGCTTATGCAATATCGTGACACAGAGTTACTTGATGAACTCAAGAATTTTTCCGAATACAGAATACTGTAGCACTAGAGACACCATCAGGAATTCAACCTTCACCGAATGGGTACAAACAATCAAACAAAACCGAAGATACAGAAGAACTCAACAGTCTCAGACACACAGTACGGGGGGAAAGTCCAGTGTGCAACTTAAGATGACCCTTACTGTAGCTTAACCTTTGCCGTATGAGGACAGACTGCAACACCAAAGACAACACAATACGACTCAGAGTTCTCTGATCACTACCACAACTACACAGATTTCATCCAACACGTTACAACACCTTACAAGAAATAGCGACACCACGATACACTTAATCAACAGAACAATCGCAACCGAATACCGCAGAACAACTCGGTCAGACAGACAGTCTGGTGATCTCACGGAACGTCGTCACTATAAATTACAACCCAAACAAATGTTGAATCAACACCACAGAAATTAGACAAGATACTCTAAATTAACCAAGTCGACACACAGTAACGTCACAGACAAATCACCCAGACAGACAGTCTGGTGATCTCACGGAACATCCCTGAGCGTCTCTTTTTCATTGCTTTATATAAAGATTACAACGTATTTGTGTAACAACCTTTCGTTCATGCGAACAAGATTCAATTTCGTTTTTACAATCGCCAATCCGGAAGCCGACTAACACTTATCTCTGTCCATCCAGAGCAAAAGAAAGAAACCCCCTTTTTATGACCACTATTGCTATCGACAACCCAAGAAAACCCCACGAAGATGTCCCCCAGCTACTGTTCGAGAGTTGGACACCTTGCCGCCTTTTCCTTGAATCTGGCTGCTCCTTTCTACAGATACCCCAAGTGCCACAGTTGTCCCTGGTGAATGCTCTTCTATCACACAAGACTCACAAATGCTCTGTGGGTGTGTGAGTTCCGTGGATCTTAATTGCTACCCTAATGAGATCTTTTGAAAGATAAAACTTCTTGTATGGTGGGTCATTTACCAAAGATGGGAGAGTGAAAGTTCGAGGCAAGTCCTTATTCTCGGAGGCGTAAAGTTATATCAGATAGTAGCATTTATAAAAATCAAGTTTGGGCAATGGATCACTGAAATATTCTATAAAACTTGCTCTAGCCCAAACGTTCTTTAACTCTTCTAAATTTTGGAGTGCTTCAAATTCTCTGGAGAAAAATTGATACTTGCCCCACTTATGATTGTCAAAATTCAGCATGGCATCAAAAATAAAATCTGCATCTGCCAAAGGTCCTGCTTAACCTTGAAACCAATGAGAATTATGGTGAACATTTTCAGTGTATCCCCTAGGAGGGTCATCAATCGGCATTGGTCATGGGAATCCTTGAAATTCTGGGGGTTGTGACATAGGATGTGGCTCTGTTAGTAAGTTGCCAACATTGACCATAGGTACACTAGGGCCAGCCTCAGACGGTCCTTCTGTCTGCCTGATGAGTGATGCAAAAGTGGAGGAGATCTGCTACAAAAGATTAGCACATTAGTATGGATTAATCATGATCCCATTAAAGTGAGACCGTAATCCCTTTCCATAACCGATGTGTAACCCGTGTAGCCAAGTGTTGTGAGGTGGTTTATGGAATGATTTTTGCAAAACTAATGCAGATCTCTAGATAGCTACATAGTGCATACATTTCTTTATGAGATGTTATTACAAATGATCTTGGGATAGTGTGTTTTAGAGTGCTCCCTCGTGCTTGCAAACAGCAGAATACTGTTATGCACTCGTCCGCTGGAGAAAAAGATCGAAGCAGCCCCCTGTCATGAACATCTTGATGAGCATCAGCTAAAGCGGCTGCTAATGCTGCTCCTAAAATCTCCTTCGGAAAAAACACTTTGCAATGACAGTAAGTAGCTCCAGACGAACCTGCTGATATACAACTGCTAGAGTGTTGAACTCATCAAAGGTCCTGTCTTTGATTTCACTACTTTGTGTGTCTGCGAACACTGATACTGCTTGATTTGGAGGACTGATCACACGCTGTGCTGTTTCTCCTCCATGTTGCCCCCAAAACCTATAATAGAGTAGCCCCCTTTTTCTCCTCTTCGCAACCCTCCACAAAAACAACAATAGCCACCCAAAAATGGCTCCGTCCTTTTCTTTTCCTCCCGCTCTTGTGGGCCTCTCTGCATGGAGTCCCCACTTCTTACTGATGAGAAATGGCCAAAAGAAACCACCATAGATGGCAGAGTTGCAGGGAGTAGCAGTGCTGACATGAGGGCTCCTCTGTCGCCTTCGACAGTAGTGGCCAAAAAAGTCAGAAGAAAAAACTTCCCCCTTTTCTGCAACAAAACGGAAAACCGCCCTATAGAATTAATCTTCTAGGGAAACAAAAGCTGGACCTTGCAGAACAACAGGATGCCCTCTCATTGACTTTAGGTATAAATGATCATGGCTTTGATGGAAGAGAAAGCACAAGCACGATGGACGCTTTTTTTTTTTAAGCGGCTCCCCAAGGTCTGATGATGTTATTGTACTGGGAGTTTCCGTTATTGTTGCATTTTCTGAGCCCTTGTCCTGAATAGCTGCTCCAAAGAAGATAAGTCTGACTTTAAGTCGAACATTCTCTCGAGAGCTTGCATGTTCTCTAATGTCTCGCTCACAATCCTACTATCAGTCCCATCACATCTCAGGTGTGTCATGGATCCGTATAGGAGCTGGTTCACTATACCCTTGCTGAGGTCCTACACGAGCTTCTTGTTCTTCTTGGGTATGTCTTCACCCATCTTAGTGAGACATTTCTCCAACTCACTACTCCGAATGTTCTCTGTATATGATCGCAGCTTCTTGATTGTTGGAACTGTTCGAAGTGAGTCTCTCCAGGACTCAAAGCTTCTTAGCTCTTCCTCTATAATGACATGAGCCTCCATTGCCTTTCCGTGCAGCTCGTGATCTCTGATCACATTGCCAATGTTGCCACAAGCCGCAGTTGTCAATGGTATAAACATCACATAATGTATTGGCGAGATAATTGTTGTGTTGAACATGTTGAGTGCCCTATTGAGATAGACCATCTGTGTAAGCACACATGCCGTAATCACCATAACAAAAAGTCATATCTCCAAGTATTGTCTCCCTTGATAGCATTCCTCTTTGACCAAGAAGTCGTCATGTAGCCCCCAAATAATTCCCATCCATCACCTAATCACCCTTCAAGTACCTGAAATAAAACATATTTTCTTGCCAAATAGAACCACATTAGTGCATAAAACCAACCATTTTGTGAGCTAACATACTCCCGTCTTCTTATTTGCGAAGTCGTCCTCGACAAGCCCTTCTTGCTGCAATATAATCAAAACAGCCATGAACATGTCAGTGTACAACTTATTGGCATACCTGTTCATCAAGCCATCATTCCAACTGGACCTACACTCATTGAAGCCATTAGTGCTAAAAAAATCACTCATGAATACATACAAATCATTCATTTACAAATTGATCCAAGAACATGAACATATATGCAACTCCATTTTCAACATGCATCAAATTGCTCATGCATTCCATTTTGAAAACACTCTCAACCAAAACAACACATGCATACCTTTCCATGTTTTACACATGCAACTATCATTGCGAAAAAAACAGAAACAGAAATACCGAAATAAACAACAACAACTGAAATGAATTCAATAGGAGATGCAACATACCCAAAATGCATATCCCTTTATTGCACCTACTATTCGCTATGTACAATTATTCCATGACTAGACACTTCCTAAGAATCCCCATCGTCGTCCTACAAAAGCCATCGAGATTCGAGTACAAGTCAAGACCTACATAAAAACCCTAGAGTGCCCCACACACTGGAAAACTCTTGGATAGAGCACACAAGTTATCAAGCAAGACCGTTGCATTACCTCGCTAAAGGTCTCATCTATAAGTACATATACAGTATCCATGCCTTTGAGAATGTTGATTCAGAGTGAGCTGATCTATCACAAGCCACTATACCAATCACACAAGCAAATAACGTTCCCTTCCAGGTGATCGTCGTCTTCTCCTCTCTCTCTCTTCCCCTCAAGAGTGGGGAATAATTTCATATGTAAATTTTATTTATATTCCCACGTTGGCCTACGTTGACATTGGATGGGATTCGTGGACCTGACCACCCGACCAGGTTGATTCCACCCATCTACCAATGCAACGCACCGCACAACACACAAACACATAACGATAGACAAGTAACATATACCAGCTAGTCCATAACAAAGCTGGATGCGGCTCGTGGTCGTGACCGCCCGGCCACGATGGCTCCACCTACCTACCAACCCGTTATGGCGCGTAGCTAAGACACAAACATATACATCCCAAGCCTATGGCGAAACTAGCTGTGGCTCGTTGTCCTAACCACCCGGCTAGGATAACCCCACCCACCTACTAGCCCACCATAGCACGTTGGTACAACAACAACAACACAAATTTTTTCTTTTCTTTTCTTTTTTTTTTCATAGTTAATTAATTTACCCAAATCCTCAGAATTAGGGAGAGGAAGAAAGGGATGTTCCCCACTTTCCCACACATGCATGCAAACATACACACTCTAGCCTTTGACAGATCAACCACCTCTTCACTCCATTCTCTCAATTACAGACACTACATATGTATTCATCGATTTGACTTTTCACTAGGAAACTACAACCCGCTATGCCTTGGTCCCTCATATACCTATCCTTAGATGATCTAGAATGTGGGTCTCCTGGATGTCTCATATAGCCTCACCTCATACTCGCATCCCGACGACTTCCCTAGGGCGAGTCCGGCTCAACTTCAGGAGCTCCGTCATCGCTACCTATCGTTAACAGATCTGCCCAAGCCCAAGTGATATCGTTCTCTTCGTTAGGCATTTCCCTTGAAGGGTCGAAATAGTAATATCGATCACCTGCCCATCCTACATGTCGGATTAGGTATGTCTCAAACCACTCAATATGAAAAATAATATCCAAACCCTGGTTTATGAAGCATACCAGCCAATGTGCTTCCTCCACATCATATTCGGTCTCAAAGTCGTCAACCTCTATGTCCATGCGGGCAAATGTTTGGTCCGAGAAATATATCCCCAGCTCGTACAAATAGAGTTGAGTTATTTGATCTGGCATTTTGTTACTTAGTTCCTAACAGTCTCTGCGCAACACAAAAAATAATTAGAAGTCCAAAATTCTTGAGCTAGCAAGGGATAATATTTATGACAACAAAAATCATAGCTAACATATGCGCATATATATATATATATATATATATATATATATATATATATATATATATATATATATATATATATATATATATATACATATATATATATATATATATATATATATATATATATTACTATACATCTATGTACAAGGAGTCTACTACATCCTTCCGCTTGGATCTTGTCTGGCTTCTCCCGTCCTAATGCTAGTTGAAATATGGTTTAACTCGAAGCGCGTTAACCTTCACGGGAGCACATTCTTCTCCTAAATCTTGAATTTTCATGGAACCATTGGAGTTGAGTTCCACCACTTTAAACGGCCCTGCCCATCTTGTTTGTAACTTCCCGGGAATTTATAATATTTGCTATCATAGACTAGCACCAAATCCCCTTCTTGAATCGCGTAGGTCTTGAGATTCTTGCCGTGCCTCTCCTTACGTCTTCTCTGAATAGCTTCCAGACTTTGCTGTGCAATGAGTCTCTTTTCTTTTAGCTTGACCAGTTGTATGTACCTCTCCTTCAATGACTCTTCCTCTCCCAGCCTGGCCTCGATGGCCACTCTTAATGTCGGAACTTCTTTTTCGATGGGAAAGATGGCTTCCTCGCCATATACTAGGGAGAACAGAGTGCTCTTAGTCCTCACTCGGTAGGATGTTCGATACACCCACAAAGCTTCCAAAAGTCTCTCATCCCAATCTCGCCTATGCACAGCTACTGTCTTTGTCAAAATCTGTTCAAGAACCTTGTTGGTAACCTCCACTTGTCCATTCGCCCTCGGGTAATATGGAGTGCTTTTCCTATGTTTGATCTTATACAATTCCATTAATTCCTCGATCAGTTCGTTGACAAAGTGTGTTCCTCTATCACTCACTATCTCCAACGGGCATCCGAATCGGGTGATAATTTGTTCATACAAAAATTTAGCTACATCAATGCTCGGTCAGTCTTCAGAGCTTTGGCTTCTACCCACTTGGTAACATAGTCAGTGCAAACCAAGATATACCTATTGGATCTACGTCTTGAGGGAGGATCAATAGGCCCCAAACAATCAATTCCCCATTTTTCAAAAGGCTTAAGAGCCAGCACCGACGTAAGAGGAGCCGCCTGTGCTAATGTTGGTTTGCCCATTCTTTGGCATTTGTCGCATTTCTTGCAGTATGTGTGAGAGTTTTTGAACAACATTGGCCACCAATACCCAGCCAATAAGATCTTTCTTGCCGTCAGCTCACCAGCAAAATGCCCACCGCAGGGTTCATCATGTAATGCCCTCAAAACTAGGGTTGCTTCTTCTTCCTCGAGACACCTCCGATAAATGCTTTCATGGACAAAATATCGATAGATCTGCCCACCAATGATGCTATGGTGTTTTGCCAGTGCTAACAGTTTTTGCTTCTCTCTCTTGCTTGCTCCCGGCGGGTATTTAGTGGTGCACAAGAAAATGGTCAGCCAATATGTGCTCTTTGCCTGGTTTGGTTACCACTGTGAACTGAAATTCTTGGAGGAGTAGCATCCACCTCATCAATCACCCTGATAGCTCAGGTTTATTGATGATATACTTTAGGGCTTCATGATCCACATAAAACGTGAAATGCTTTCCCATCGGATAGTGCCGATACTTGTTTACCGCAAAGATCATCGAGAGGCATTCCTTCTCTGTAGTCGTGTAGTTTCTCTCAGTGCTATTCAAGTTTCAACTTGCATAATAAATAGGGTGGTCCAACTTCTTTTCATCGGCTTGGCATAGCACTGCTCCAACTGCAGTATGAGAAGCATCTGTGTGCACATGAAATTCTCTCATCCAGTCAGGTGCTACTAAAATTGGTGCATTTATCAATTTCTCTTTGATCAAATTGAATGCAGCTTGACACTCTCCAGTCCATTGATATTGTTGGTCTTTCCTCAAAAGGTTCGTCAGTGGTGCTACTATTGATGCAAAATTTAATATAAATCGTCGATAATAATTAGCATGTCCCAAGAATCCTCTGAGTTGCCGCAAGTTTTGAGGAGGTGGAAGTTGTCCGATTTTTTCTACTTCATCCTCATCAACCGCGATCCCTTTTTCGGAAATAACATGTCCCAAGAGCAATCCTCTTCGTACTCCAAATGTATACTTTTCAGGATTTAATGCGATGCCTTTTTCAATGCTTCTTCTTCAAATAGCTTTGATCCTCTCCATCATGTTTTCATCGTTGCCTCTGATCGCAAAGTCATTGAGGAATATCTCCATCCAATCCTGCAAATAGTCTTGATATGCAGCTATCATTGCCCTCTGGAATGTGGCCGGTGCATTGCATAATCCAAATGGCATCACATGATATGCATACGTACCCCATTCTGTCGTGAAAGTAGTTTTTGATTGATCCTCTTCATGGATTTGGATCTGTTTGTACCCACTGAAACCATCCAAAAATGAGTACAATTTATGGCCATCCACTCTGTCTAAGATTTGATCAGTAAACGGCAAAGGGAAGTGATCCTTTTTTGTGCGCTCGTTCAACTTCCGATAATCTATGCAAATGCGGATTTTCTTATTTTTTTTCGGAACAACTACAATTGGTGATACCCATTCGTTGGATGCAATGGGATATATGAATCCTGCTTCCAATAACTTAGTCAATTCCAGCTTGATCAATTCCGAGTAGACTGGATTTGTCCACCTAAGTCGTTGACATATTGGTCAGGCGCCTTCTTCCAAATCTATATAATGTTGGCAGATTCGGGGATCAATTCCTCTTAGATCACTGTATGACCATGCAAAGGCCTTGCTGAAATTTTTGAGTGCCAATTTAATGCAACCTCGTACTCCATCTGGTAGCTCTGACCCCACGCTCAAGAACTTTTATGGAAAAACTTCCCATTTTTCCACCTGAGTTTCTCGCGAATATTCCTTATTCCTTGATGACGCTGTGATTGGAAAGTGCTCCCCGATCACGCGTGCATAGTTGGCCAGTAAATCATTGTTTTTTTCTTTTTCAACCGCACCCAATTTCTTTAGTTCAGCTTTTGCAATGGCTTCCTACACTTTAGTCTTACTTTTCGCTTCTTTTTCCGATTCTCGACTTCTCCTTAGAAGCTCTGCTTCTAGCACTCTGACCCTTTCTCTCAATTGTTGTACTTCCATTGTCGGAGCTAACTCCAGCTTCAACTCATCTTTTGAAGTTCCCTTCTCCAAGGATTGGGTAGCTTTGCTTTCCCTTGCGTCTATACTTAACATGTAGCACTCAAATTCACTGGTATGTGTCAACCATCCTAGCAACTCCTGGTCTGAGTCATCCTTGTAAACTAGTGGGTCTTTGTACTCGCCCACTTTCACGTGTTGGAGTTTGGACAATTGCAAGTTAAATCCATCCTGTAAAAGGTCCTTGGAAGTTTCCGTGCGCAAGGCAAATCTTACCCGCACCATTTCTTGTCTAACCTTTTCCTTTGCTTTCTGCTCCCTTTCTTCAGCTGTTGTCGATTTCTTGCCGGTCAAGTTTGGAGACACTTGAAGTTGTATTCGATCAACCTTCGGTCCAATTGTGATAAATCATGTGCGCCAATCGTGCACACATTCGGCTTGCACCACCCATGGCCGTCCAAGTAAGATCGAGAAGGTGGCCTCTGAGGTCCTTGGTCTTACTATCAGATAATCAACTTTAAACTCTAGACCGCCCACAACTGTGCTTACATTCTTCAAAAGACCTGCAGGCTTTACTTGCGTTTGATCTGCCATCCTCAAGGACATTAGAGTTTCTTCCATGTGGTTGAGGCCCAAATCTTTCATCATGTACTCAGTCATAAGGTTGATTGCGGCTCCACTATCTAACTGAGCCCCAGGGACTGCATACCCTTTAATCTCGACTGTCACAGCTAGAGCATTCGAATCAATTTGCATCGTAATACTTTGAATCATACCTTGGACCTCTTTATCTTGTCTCTTTTTATCTCGAGCTTTCCTCGGCTTCTTAATATATTCGTTGTAGATTTGTTTCCTATATGTAGGTGAACATTTTAGCAATGTGCCAATGTCCAGCGTGACTTCCGTGTCAGCCAACAGTTTTATGATGTCAACTTCCTTTGAATTTTGTCTTTCCTTCTTACACTTTGGAGCCCTTAATCTTTCAGGAAATGGTGCTATGCCTGGCACAAACTCCTTGGTCACTGGTGGAAGGATCTCGATCTCTTCCCCATCCTCAAACTCTTGCTACTCAGCAAATCCTCCAACTTGGTTTTCTACCTCTCCATGTTCGGGTGTCTTCTCCTGGCTCGCTTTTTCGCTTCCACCTTCTGGATTTTTCTTCATATACTCTTGAGTCCTTGTGACCACTACCACAGTTGGCTCTTTATGCGGTTTCTTGGCCTGGTAAGCATCCACAAAGTGCATTGACGAGCTAGAGCCTTCTTAAGGGTTCGGTGTCTTGAACACTACTCCGATCGTAGGAACTGGCTCTTAAGCTCTCGGTGTGGAATGCATCTGAGTCTCAACATAATTCGAGGACCCTACTGGCCCCTTATCCTTGCCAGTGGTAGTTCTTCGTTTTGGACAATCTTCATCAAAGTGGCCCTCTCCACTACAGTAACTACACAGCGGGGTATAATCAACTGGTTTCTTTTCGTTTGGACATCTAGATTGCGTATGGCCAAAGCCATGGCATCTCCAACACTGGATTGGACCATCTCTTCTTTGATCACGTGCGACTCCTCTCGGATAGTCTCCTCCTTGACCCTGAGCACCATATCCATAAGTTTGTCTATTTTCCCAACGAGATGTAGGCGGGACACTTTGAGCGGGCAATCCCGTGTAGGATCTTTCTCTTGTATCTCCCGATTTCATGGTCCTCTCTTCATAGGCTCTCTTGTTGTAACATCGGTCCTCCGTGTGATTTGTCCTTCCACAAAAAGTGCAACGCATTCTAGGTGGTGATCTATCTGTGAATACTCTTGAGACTGTAGGGCATTCTGAAGCCCAATGGCCATAACCATGGCACTTTCCACACCATGTATTTGATCGAAACACTTGATTCGGGTTTGTAGTTACCTCTGGTTTTACTGTGTAAGTTTCCTGGGTCATTGTGGCAGCTTTTATAGCTTGTGTGACCAGCTCCAATATTCGTTCTTTAGTCAGCGCAGGCTTCACCTCCCCTGGCGTGCTAGTGGCAGCTACAAAAGCTGGGGTCGTCAATGCGGGACTTCCTTGGCCAGGATCTTTCATTGGTATGTTTCCTGGTCCTCCCATTGGCTCGTATAAGAGCTCCATCTTCCTCTGTTGGCATAATTGTACTTCCTCCCAAAGCCTTGCTTGTTCCTTAGCATCTATTAAAGTTGCAGGTCTTGTCAGGCTGATATGCTGCTGCGCCGTAGGATCTCTCAATCCCGCAATGAATCTTCTCTTCAATGTCTCATCGTTCGGGGCATTCGCGCCCATCTTTCGTACCAAAGTTTCCATTCTCTGAATGTATTTATCAATGCTCTCATTGACTCCCTATCGCAGGTAATCCATCTGTTGGGCCAATCTATCTTGGAAGCCTTGTCGTCGAACGTTTGCCAAGAAGGCTTCCTTGAGCATCCAAAAAAAAAGTTCCACGCTCTTGTGGTGTCAGATTCCCATACCAATTGGCTGCCTCATCACGAAGAATAGCCGAAAAAAACCTCAACCTTTGACCCTGGTCAACTACCTCATTGGCCTCACAAGTAACCTCAAATAGCTGGATAAAACTATCCGGATCCTCGTCCCAAGCACCTGAGAACTTGGTAAAGTCCCCCAAATGAATTGAAATCCGTTGAGCCATTTCAAACAGAGGTGTGATATCAATATCACTTCGATCCCAAAAATTTAGTGCACGCGGCCTCAGGATCCCTCCTTCAAACTTTTGCACTTGATACGCGACTCTCCTACGGGAGTACACGTTTTTGGTAGATTTTGTCAAGCTAGTCGAGGTTGACTCACCTTGCGACTCCCACCTCTTCCTTTCTCTTTCAAGGGCTCTTCTCTGAGCGCGTTCCTCTCTTTGCATTTATGTTGCTCCTAAGGATGAGCTCCCCTCGCTCATGTACTAGATCCGGGGTCCGCAAGCTCTTCCACACCCTTTCGATTTCAAATACATTTATTTACATCGAAACCATATGCCATGTCCTGAGCAGAAGAAGATTTCTAATTAATGATTAAGTGCTTGCCAAAACCTAGGACAAAGATGAGCTGAAAAAACTTCCGGCTCATGCTTCCTAGTAGATGGTGGTATTCACCTAAGTCCTGACAAAGTAAGGAATGTATT
This sequence comes from Ceratopteris richardii, assembly GCA_020310875.1. Lineage (NCBI taxonomy): Eukaryota > Viridiplantae > Streptophyta > Polypodiopsida > Polypodiales > Pteridaceae > Ceratopteris > Ceratopteris richardii. The sequence continues at coordinate 126,628,566 of CM035424.1, forward strand.
CCACTCCTCCAAAGATAGTAGCAAACTGTTATGGCCAAATAATTAGGCTGAGCAAGAAAAAAACTTCACACAAGCCAAATAGAGGATCAGCAATACGTCCAAAATTCTAACTAGCAGTTATGTACCATGTTATTTAAAGAGATTGTATCTTAATGCAGACATTTCCTTTAGCAAATCAGGGGAGTATATGTATTTTAACGATAGCAAGGTATCTGTGTGATTAAAATCATAACCGCATGAAAATATCATCTTCGATTCCAATAATTATTGATATCAACTTTGATTTGTCTATAGCGTTGACTCTTTTGTGGCATCTAAAAGACACAAGTGAGCTGAGTTGTTTCAACAAACTATAGTGGTGAGTCAACTCAATCTTCAGCTCTCATTGTAAATGCATGTAACAAGCAGCAGACATGAAACGAATGAACCTCAACGCATGCACCATGTATGGCCATAAGAGTTTCCTCCATCCATTGCAGCAAACCAGATTCGAAAAGTATCCAAAGCAGCATCAGAAATAACGTGAGGCTCTGTAGCATAAAACTATTGACGGATTCAACCGGACACCTTTCAAAGAAACTACAACAAGGCTCAGGCTGATTGGGTCATTTGCATTCTCACCGTACAAAGAGTCTACGCTTCGGCATGCAGGGCATAATCTTTGAGACAGGCATATGACTACCGACGGATTCAATCAGGTATCCAATAAGAAATTACAACCGTAGTACAAAGGATGTGACATACCCAAAAACCGTGGTCTAGGAGCATTTAGTGCCTGGGTGGTGGCTCAGCCATATCATTGATCATCCACATGGTTTATACAGCTAGTCCAGACAGTGTTCAGCTTCTGTCTTTATCCTTCGCTTGTAACCTCAGCCACCAATCGGTCATTCGTGCTCCAGATGAGATCTCAATTGACAACCCCAACATACGATCAATGAGTTGTCTGGCCTCAAATGGCTGTCCTTATGAAATGAGCTTCTGTTCGGTCACTTCCACTTTCATGCTCCTCATGTCTGAGCTGCTCAACAAGGGCAATGATTTTGACAGTATCTACTGTTCATTTCTATTAGGGTATCCATATACGCCAGAAGCGAATCCCTCCATAAGGCCTTCTCTTGGCGGGTTGAGAATTGTTGGGTCGAACACAGATCCGCTGTCATCCTCTATAGTCTTTATGTGTCATGCCTCAAGAAATGAGCCCCTCTACTTGCCTAATTTCCTCCTCTTGTCTACAGCCGGAGAGCCGAAAAAAACCAAGATACGACATTTACTTCTTACTCCCAAACCTTTCCCGCTACCCAGACCATGGAAATGGGCATCAATAGTCTTCGATATTGGAGATGCTCCTCCACAAGGTAATCAGATGGCTTCATCGTGAACCTGTACACACCCAATAGTGGGGAGAAATTCCGCTTGCATTGTACTTGTTCGACTGATTTTTTATGGCCTCCTCTTTGGACTGTGGTTCTTGTAATCTTGATTCCCCCCGTTCCCTTATTGATCTCCGAGTTAGACTCCCGTTGATGTCATCTCCTTCTGACTCAAAGAGTTGTAGGCATCTTCAGAGGCATATTTCTCACTTGATCCTCCCTGGTATCTAGCCACTACATCATAGCGTTATGCAAGAATGTCGACAGGTTTCCCCTTCCCTCCATCTCTCCACTACGTGACAGTAGCTCTCCCTAGGTGTATTTGACCAACAGTGAACTGAAATGACCCTGTTGCTCCTCCTCTTACTGCTACTTGTCCAAAGCACTCCCCAAAAGCTCTTCAACCTTCACACTCCCTTGTGACATCGATCAAAAGCAAGAGAGCACTCAACCCTGCCCCTTCCACTATAATGTGCGCTTATCTCTGTCCATCTAGAGCAAAAGAAAGCAACCCCCTTTTTATGACCACTGTTGCTATCGACAACCCAAGAAAACCCCATGAAGATGTCCCCCAGCTACCGTTCGAGAGCTGGACACCTTGCCGCCTTTTCCTTGAATCTGGCTGCTCCTTTCTACAGATACCCCAAGTGCCACAGTTATCCCCGTTGAATGCTCTTCTATCACACAAGACTCACAATGTGCTGTTTAGAGTGCTCCCTCGTGCTTGCCAACAGCAGAATACTGTTATGCACTCGTCCGCTGGAGAAAAAAATTGAAGCAGCCCCCTGTCATGAACATCCTGATGAGCATCAGCTAAAGCGGCTGCTAATGCTGCTCCTAAAAGCTTCTGAGTTTCTGGAGCTCTTCAGAAAAAGCACTTTGCAACGGTAGTAAATAGCTCCACACGAACCTGCTGATATACAACTGCTAGAGTGTTGAACTCATCAAAGATCCTGTCTTTGATTTCACTACTTTGTGTGTCTGCGAACACTGATACTACTTGCTTTAGAGGATTGATCACACGCTCTGCTATTTCTCCTCCATGTTGCCCCCCAAAACCTGTAATAGAGTAGCCCCCTTTTTCTCCTGTTCGTAACCCTCCACAAAAACAACAACAGCCACCCAAAAATGGCTCTGTCCTTTTCTTTTCCTCCCGCTCTTGCGGGCCTCTCTGCATGGAGTCCCCACTTCTTACTGATGAGAAATGGCCAAAAGAAACCACCATTGATGGCAGAGCTACACGGAGTAGCAGTGCTGGCGTGAGGGCTCCTCTATCGCCTTCGATAGTAGTGGCCAAAAAAATCAGAAGAAAAAACTTCCTCCTTTTCTGCAACAAAACGGAAAAGCGCCCTATAGAATTAATCTTCTTGGGAAACAAAAGCTGGACCTTGCAGAACAACAGGACGCCCTCTCATTGACTTTAGGTATGAATGATCATGGCTTTGATGGAAGAGAAAGCACAAGCACGATGGATGTTTTTTTTTTTAAGCGGCTCCCCAAGGTCTGATGATGTCATTGTATTAGGAATTTCCGTTATTGTTGCATTTTCTGAGCCCTTGTCCTGAATAGCTGCTCCAAAGAAAATTCTGACTTTAAGTCAAACATTCTCTCGAGAGCTTGCATGTTCTCTAATATCTCGCTCACAATCCTGCTATCAGCCTCATCACATCTCAGGTGTGTCATGGATCCGTGTAGGAGCTAGTTCACTATACCCCTGCTGAGGTCCTCCACGAGCGAGTCTTGTTCTTCTTGGGTATGTCTTCACCCATCTTAGTGAGACATTTCTCCAACTCACTACTCCGAATGTTCTCTGTATATGATTGCAGCTTCTTGATTGTTGGAACTGTTCCAAGTGAGTCTCTCCAGGACTCAAAGCTTCTTAGCTCTTCCTCTATAATGACATGAGCCTCCATTGCCTTTCCGTGCAGCTCGTGATCTTTGATCACATTGCCAATGTTTCCACAAGCTGCAATTGGCAATGGTATAAACATCACATAATGTATTGGCGAGATAATTGTTGTGTTGAACATGTTGAGTGCCCTATTGAGATAGACCATCTGTGTAAGCACACATGCGGTAATCACCATAACAAAAAGTCATATCTCCAAGTATTGCCTCCCTTGACAGCATTCCTCTTTGACCAAGAAGTCGTCATGTAGCCCCCAAATAATTCCCATCCATCACCTAATCACCCTTCAAGTACCTGAAATCAAACATATTTTCCTGCCAAATAGAACCACATTAGTGCATCAAAACCAACCATTTTGTGAGCTAACATTCACCATTTCAAATAATGCTTTTTCTCCATTGCACAACAGCTTCTGGTTTATCTATTATATCTTTCTTCACATATTCTGTGTATGCAACTTCATAAGCAGTGAGTCGAGATTTTGTTACTACTGACAAATTTCCAAATATTTCTGATTCTCTTTCGAAAAATCCATAATCAAACGCATCTTCATAAATCTGAAGATAATGACTACCCAAAAATGTTGTTCTGCTATAATAAGCCATCAAACATATCCTATCTGGGGTTTCACTGAGATCAAATAATAAAGCATCAGCTGGTGAATTAAAGCCAATGTAATTGAGAATTCTGACATCTGTATCTGTAAAAGTCTCTATACATGCCAATATGAGTCTCATTACTCTAACTAGGAAAATACATGCTGGGTCATTGACATCTTTATATGTAGATATAACAGACTCTGCTGTGTCCACCATATATTTCTTTGTTGGCCATGTTCCTGCCTTTGGTCCTGCTATTTTTGGGAAATTCAACCATTTTGATGGAATCTGTCCTGCATTCCTTCTTTCCCAGAAAACTATCCACTCCCTTCTCCTTGCTACTAGACAATAAGCTGGATTAGTTTTTAACTGAATTGGTGCTTCTTTCCATATTTTCTTGCATTCTTTGTTGGCATCCAACCACCTGTTTCTCCATTTAGGATTGGCTTTTTCAAATAATTCCTTTGTCACATTGATGTCTTCTTCATATTCTAAATACTTTTTTGGAGGTAATCCCACCCTTGCTAACGGATAATTTTTAATACTTTCAATAATCATGCAAAAGGGTATACCTAAACCATCTGCAGCCCAATGGTGTTGATCCGGATTTATTCCTTTATTTAGAGCAAACTTGACAATTTGTTCCTCGTATTCATTATTCATTTTTCTAATAAACTCCATTCTGGATTCTCTGTCTGTTAGAAGTCTCTGAACAAACTCCTCTGAGTATTCCTCTATTGCTGTTTTATTTTCTTGTTCATCACCATGTTGGGTTCTGTTATCATCTCCTACTTCATAGTCCTCTGCTTGTGTAGTCTCTTCCTGCTCTTCAATCTGAGTTTGTGGTTTTTCCAATTTTTTTTTCTGTAGCTCTTCTATCATCAACATTAAACTTTTATTTTGAGAGGTCCACAACTCTCTTTCTGATTTCCACTCATTTCTTTCCTTTTCTATACTCAACTGCCAATCACTTCTTTCTTTTTCTATATCCATATGTAACTTATTATATCCCCTCATTGAAGTAGCAGCATGTATACTTGCTTGTTTTTCCAACTTCTTAGCTTCTTTCAACTCTGTTTGCAATCTCATAATTTCTTTGTTCAGATCTTCCTTCTCATCATGTGTCACCTATACAGTCTTTCTTTCTTCCTTCAATTGGCTTTCTTCCATTAATAACTTGTTTATTTCCTCATTGGCTTTGACCATAATTTGATATGAACTCTGTAGGGTTCTGTATCTTCCTTCAATTTTCTTCAGCTCCGTCTCCATTTTGTTACTATGCTCTATCTGTTTTGCACATTTCTCTTCAAGAAATTGAATTTTGTGCTGTGTTGAACTTCCAATTCTTCCAAGGAAATCACTGTGTTGGTCAAATCCTCATTCCTTTCTTGAACAGTTTTCAATTGTTCTACTAACTGTTCCTTTTCTTTCATGTGCTCATTAATGATTCTGCTGCCTCTTACAAACTCAGATTCAGCCACCATTCCTGATATGACCATGTTTCTACTTGATGGTCTAAACTATTCTATATTGCTCATGATAACCTTGCAAGCAGATCTTATATCTTTAGGTATTCTTTCCAACCAAGCTTCTAATTCCAGTTGTTTTACTTCTATCTACTTTTCTTCTTTGCAATCATTCTCTTCTTTATCTTCTTCCTCATACTCTATGACCTGGTGCTTTTGTTCTTCATAGCCCTTACCTGCTTTCATTTCTTCTTTGTCTGCAACATTTTCCTCATGTTCTAATATCTGATCCTCCTTCTTCTCATATCCTGATGTGTCTTTCATTGTCTCCATTTCTTCTGCCTCCTTTTTCTCCATTCCTTGTTCTTCTTCTTCAAGGAGATGTCCTTCCTTTTCCTATACTTCCTTTTCCTGATTTAGAGTTGAATCAATATCCACAGAGAGTTTTATTTGATCATTAATTATTTGCTCCTTTTGTCCTTCCTCTTGCTCATCTATATCCATGAGATCCGGATCTTCCTCTTGTCCCTCGTCTTCTGTAGTTGTAAATTCTTCATTCTGATTCAAGTCATATAATATGTCTTCTATGCTTTGGTTTATCTCTTTTTCTGTATCCCCTTCTTCTACTTCTTGAGCATTCCTCTTTTCCACTACTTTCTCTGTTTCCTTGATTTGATTTGTATCTTTTTGTTTGTATATTGAACTGCATAACTGAACTTCTTTTTCTACTTCTAACTTTCCTTCATCCAATTTGAAATAGGTTTGATGTAAAGGTTTTGTCCATATTGTCTTTAATCGTGAATCCACTAATCCACAGCTGAATTCCTTCCTTACTTCAATCTCTTCTTCCATCATCACTGCTTTGCCTTTCAGTAACCTTCTCTCTTCTCCACGACTGACTTGCTTTGCTGTTTCTTCTTGGATTTGCTTTCCTTGTGACTTCTCACTCAAGTCTTCACGTGTTTTATTTTTTTCAGAGACTTGTGTTATCACATTTGGTGTGCTAGGCACTAATAAGTTCAAACTTTTCAACAAAAAGTTTTCAATATCACTTTCAGAATCTGAAGAAAATTGTGAAGAGCCTGCTATTCCTGATTTGTCCATTCTTGGTTCTTTCACATCAATGGATTCCTCCTGCTATTTTTCTTCTACTGTTACTTCCTCTGTCTCCATCCTTGGTACAGGTTCTGCTACTGATTTTCCTTTACTTTTCTTGGTTAACTTCCTCTTCTGTACAGGTTTCTTCTGAACCTTCTTCTTCACTACAACTGTAGTTCTAGTTTCAGGAGGTCCTTGTAGCTCTTTGAAATATGCTAACAGTTCCACTTCTTTTTTGACAAAAACTTCCTCTGTCTCTGCTGCCATCATCTGATCATGGAGCTCTTCATAGTGTTCTACTTCTTCTTGAATCCAATCAGTTGCTTTACAAGAGTAGTCCTCCAACATCTTTTGATATCGAGCTTCATATACTGCCCTTTTATTATTTCCCTGAGTCAAATAGGTATACAACTGCTGGAGGGTGAGGATCATTTGAAGACTGTACTTGCTTCTGAGCAGCTTCATGCTCTTCCTTAGTTGCTTCCACCTATTCCAATTCCACTTTTCTTGGATCCAATCTTCTTTTCTTTACAGGAATAACTTCTTCTGAGATTCCCTTACTTTTCCTTTTTGCTCCCCTCATGCTTGGTTGGGCTTCCACCTCCCTTATAGTCATTTTCTTGGAAGGGCTCTTAATTCCTGACATTAAATTTCTGAAGTATTGGGCTTCTGGAGCCAACTTTAACTGATCCTCCATTCCTAAAACATGATATATAATTCTGGTTAAGAATTGAGCTCCAGCCATGTACTTCTTTTGCTCCCAATGTTTAGCTGCTTCCTTCAATTGTTCATGTATGTATGGAGTTACATCCATCACTCCAAAAGGTTTGGTTCTGTCCTTATTATTGAACATGATCAATGTTGCTAGTTTGTGTGGCATGGTATATCTAGGTAGTTTTGGAAAACAGAAATACTATAAGAACATTCTGATAGCATATTCCTCATTCTCTTTTCCTTTAAAATTAGGAAATTTGGAATACCCTGCATATGTAGCTTTATTTTTCTTGACAAAACTGTTTTCCAACTTAGTTCCCATAGTATAAAACTGAAGGGCTGTCCTGATATGCTCTGCTTTTATAGTAATGTTCACTTCTTGGTTTTCTTTGTTCTTGACATTGCACCTGAAATATGCCTCATTGCCCTTCCCAACTTCTAGCAAACTGTTCATTACCTGTGCCACTCTTTCAAAGTCTATGAAAAATAAGGGTTCATCCAACAACCTATGTATTCCTACTACTTTCCATCTTTTGTAATTGATTGCAATTCTTTGAAATTTGTAAAACTCTTGGCACAACATGGTGTACTTGTATCCTCCTACACTTACAGTGAATATGTGCTGACCAATGATACCCAAAGTTTCCTTGAGTTCCTTGACTATCTTCTCTGCTTTTGGAATTTCCTGCTCTTCATCAGACTCCAAATCCACCTCCTCTATTGCAGCTTCACTATCCAAGAACCAATGTCCTCTAGACAGAGTAACTGAGTTAGCTTTGAAATCATGGATTGGTAACTCCTTGGGATTCACCATTCTGGAGAAAGTGTAGGATTACACAAAAGAAAAACTCCACCCACATGAGTCTCAAGAAACATAAATAAAATCACCTTAAACTTGAGATGTAATGAGAATAAATGAAAAACAAGACTTAGAGAATTCCTGACTTTCCTATTTGTATCACAGATAAAAACTCAATCGAAGTGATCATTACATGTGTAGCAAGATGTCTAGTGCTCTATTTTCTTCTGTCAACTTTTATAAAGAAAGGAAATATTTGAAAAAAATAAGAAATTGAATAAATAAAAAACAAAAAATAGACACCTGCTACAATACCATCTATATCTTGCTTGTGTTGTATAACTTATATAATTAAAAAGAATTATAAAAGAAAAATAGATAATTTTTCTCTCTCCCTTTTTTCTCTTTTTTTTTAATGATAATAATATTTTTTCTTATTTTTTCTTCTTTTCTCTTTCTCTTTTTTTTTTTTAATGATAATTTCTCCACTTCCTTTCTCCCCCTCCTATTTCTCTTCTTAGAAAAAGGATAAGGTATAAAAAATTGAAATAATTTCCAAGATGTCATAATTTCTTCTCTGTAACACTCTGATTTTCTTATCAAAAATCCTAAATGTATATCAGATAATCATGTTCTTTTTCCATTAAATCAAATCTGATTTTTTTACCCAATAATATTTGATCTTTGTTGACCCTGTTCTAGGGATAAACCCATCTTCTTTTGATAGGTTGTTCTTGGAATTTTTTGGCTTCCATATCCATTTAGTTCTGAGAACTTGTTTTGATGAGCAGTGCTTGTGTGTACTTTGTTTCCACATTCTTCTCGTTCTGATGCCTTGATGCTTCTGACTATTCCATGGTTGCCACCTTTCTTCTATCTCTTCACCATCTTTTGGTCCTTCAATTTCCTCCTGTTTTTTATTGAATGAAGCTTGATCATAAAGTGGTGGTATTGATAATGCCTTTGTATCTTCTAATGAAAAAGTAAATCCTTCCAAGTCTGAGTCATGAATTTCCTGTTGATCTTCCTGTTCTTCATTACTCCATAAAAGCATTAAAAACCTTTTGTCATTTACTGTCAATTTAAGCTTCATTTTTTTCAAAATCCAAAATTACTTTACCTTGCTTTAGCCATGGTTGTCCCAAAATCAATTTCTCAGTCATCATGTGATCTGGCCATTCTTCACAATCTATTCTCATATATTCTATATTGAACTTAATTTTAATAGAAGGTGAAGACATGCTTTGTATTATCCGTCCTTCTAAAGTTTTGATAAATGTTCTGCTTTCAGTCCTTTTTAGGTTAAACTTATCCAACAAAGCTGAACTGATCAAATTTACTTGTGCACCTGAATCTATCAAAACTTTGATTATTTCATCCTGAAAATTCATTGTTATAACAAGCAAATGTTCTCTTACTCTTAAAGGTGTTTCACACAAAAGGACTTCTCTAAAATCTTTGGTTTTTCTTATCCTTTCCTTTGACTCCTGTTGAGCCTCCTTCCTAATGTTTTCCTCTTCTTTTTTCCTATTTTGAGCTTGATGTATTCTTCTCCATTCAGAAACAGTTAATGGTAGATCATACCTTTTTACTCTACATCCACTTATGAAATTTGGCATGATTTCTCCATCTATATTAGCTAGTTGGATAGCTCCACTATTACTTATTTGATGGATGATATAAGGCCCATGTCCTTTTTTCTGAAATTTTTTCTGATGTTCCTTTACTGTGTATGTTAGAACTAGATCTCCTTCTTGTAGGTCTTTTTCTTTAATATGAACATCATGATAAGCTTTTTGTCTTTTCTTGTCTGCATATATGCTCATAATTGCTTGGATTCTAGAAGCTCCCAGTTTTTCCAATTCCATCACTCTCTTAGATAATTCATGTCCAGTCCATTTGTATTGACTTCCCACCTTTAGTGTTGGAATAAGGAATTCTATGGGCAGAACTGCATTTTGTCCATATACCAGATTGAATGGTGTGGTTCCTAATGCAGTTTTGTATGCCACTCTATAGGCCCATAGGACATGATTAAGGTGTAAATCCCAATCATTCGTGTTTGTGTTTACTAATTTTGACAATACAATGCAAAGTAATTTATTAGTACTTTCTGCTAACCCATTGGCTTGTGGGTGATATGGGGCTGACTTTCTATGACTAATCATGAAATATTCAGTTATGTTTTCTATGATTTGGTTCAAAAAATGAGTCCCCCTATCACTTACCAATTCAATTGGTAGTCCAAATCTGGTAATGATATTTTCATAGAGAAACCTTGTAGTAGTCTGAGCATCATTTCTTTTTGTAGCCTTGGCCTCTGCCCATTTGGTCAGGTAATCTGTGGCTACTAGTATATATTCAGCATGGGATTGTTTTGCTAGAGGATGTATGGGTCAAATGAAATCCAACCCCCATTTACTAAATGCTCTTGTTGAAATCAATGGGACTAATGGCATATTGTCTCTTTTATTTGGTTGACTCACCCTCTGACAAATGTCACATCTTTTTACATATGTTCTTGCATCAGGAAATAGGGTTGGCCATCAAAAACCAGAATATAATATGAGTTTAGCAGTCCTTTCACTTGAGAAATGTCCTCCTGCCACTCCAGAATGTGCCATTTCTAACATTTCCACATATTTATCTTCAAGAACACAAATTCTTAAATATCCATCCATGCCTCTCTTATACAATTGTTCTCCTATTAGTTGATACTCTTCAGAAATCATTTGTAGATTCTTTGAGTCTGCACTAACTCTTACTTGTTTTCCTTTCTTGTTTCTTTTCAATTCCTCAATTATGTTCACACTCCAATCTGGGTTTTTTTGAAACCAATATAGAGTTACAAGTTCTGAATTTTGCAAGGATTGGCATTCCCAATAGTTAGCAATATATTTTGTTACATCTTGAATCTTATTAGGCCAATGTACTCCCATCCTATTGAGATTACTTAAGGTGACTATTATGGAAGCATGAGTACAAGGGTTCCAACAATGAGCTCTTTTCAGATATTCGTCTGTTGCTCCTCTTCTGGAGTACAATATTCCAATATGCCTGTATGGTTGAGGTGATACAAGTGCCCAGCTAACAACATAAAATTCCTGCTTTGTAATACTAAATGTGTGTTGTTTCCCAATGTTCTACAAGGTCCCATGGTTAGCAAAGGTACTAAAGTCATGGCCCATTCAGGAATACTTTCTACTTTGAACAGATATGTATCTGGCAGGTCATCATCTAAAGGTGAACTTGGTTCTTTAGCCTGGATTCTGGACAAAATGATCTGCTCTCAAATGTGTTTTTCCCTGTCTGACCATCACCTCAAACTCAAACTCCATCAGTAGAAAAAACCATCTGACTATCCTACCAGTGTGATAAGGTTTGCTTACTAGATAGAGTAAAGCTTGGTGATCCACAAAGAATTTAAACTTGTTGGCCAAAAGATAATGTCTATATTTTTTCACAGCAAATATCATTCCCAACCCTTCCTTTCAGTGGTTGTGTAATTTTTCTCTATTGAATTCAGCTGCCTACTAGCATAAGCAATTGGGAAATCCAATTTGCTTCCTTCTATTGGTTTTGCTAACACACATCCCAAGGCATAATTTGAAGCATCCACATGGACATGGAAAATTTTATCCCACTGTGGTGTTTTCAAAATTGGTGATGTTACCAAACAAGTTTTTAGAGTCTCAAAAGCTTGATCACACTCTTTGGTCCACTCAAATTTTGTGATCAAAGCATACAAAGGTTTGGCTACGTTAGCAAACTTGTGTACAGATTTTCTATAATACCCGCAATGTCCCATGAAAGTTTGAAGTTCCTTTACATTTGTTGGTCTTGGAAGTTCCACTATGGCCTTAATTTTTCTCTCATCAGTTGAAATTCCATTTTTGGAGACTATGTGACCTAACATTCTTGCTTGACTTACAAAGAACACACACTTCTCTGGATTTAAACATACTCTGTATGTTCTGCATTTCTTGAATATGTTTTCTAAATCTTCCAAATGATCCTGTCTTTTTAATGAAAAAGTACAAAGATCATCCACATAAATTTCCATTACATTCCTCAGGAATTCTTTGAAGATATGGCACATCAATCTTTGAAAGTTTGTTGGGGCATTAGTTAACCCAAAGGGCATAACCCTAAAAGCATAAATTCCCCATTCTATGGAAAAGGCAGTTTTATGTTGGTCTTCCAAAGCTATGGGTACCTTATTGTATCCTGAAAAACCATCCAAAAAACTATAAACCTCCTTCCCTGCAACTCTTTCTAGAAGATGGTCTGTTATAGGCAATGGGTAGCTATCCCTTATAGTTGCGGCATTCACTTTTTTCAAATTAATGCATACCCTAAGTTTCCCATTCTCTTTTGGTACTACAACTATAGGAGATATCCACTCTGTGTGTTCAATCTCATAGATGAAATTAGCAACCAACAGCTTATCAATTTCTTCCTTTATTTTAGCAGAGTATTTATCACTGGATGTGTAATGTCTTTGTTTGCTAGGATTTGCATCAGGTGTAATAGGAATCTTATGCTCACAGATTTTAGGATCAATACCTTTCAAATCCTTGTAGCTATAAGCAAACACATCCCTATAGTTTTTGGCCAAATTTCTTAATGCTTCCTCCTCTTGATTTGTCATGTCATTAGCTATTACAATATGTCTTTCTTCCCTCTCTTCCTGGGTGGTCATTACCTTCTTAGTTTGTTCTTCATTGTCGTATGCCTCCCCTTTTTTCTTTTCTCTCTTTGGTTTCATTTTTAGAAGTAATCTGTCTTCTACTTCATAAGTCTTGAAATTTGCAGGTACATCAAACTGTTGATCCTTGTTTGTCATTTTCTCATTTTTTTCATCCTCTTGATCTTTTTCTATTTTCTTATGTTTGTTTTTTCTATATTTTCCTGAGATTTTATCTTTTATTGCATCTGTAGCTTTTACCTCTTCCAAATATTGTGTTTTTCCATTTTTCAATATCATTTCTTTTTCCTGGTCCTCTTCTATTTTTGATACCTTTATCATTTGTATTCCTATGTGAAAAACATCATATCCTTCTTCATTTTGGAAATTCACTCCCACATACTCATCATTGGCTAGATCCATGGTAGCCAAAATCTGGTTCCAACCATAAGGCTCAAATTCTTCATCTTTGAATTTTTGTGGTACATAGCTCTCATCTTGTAATTTTATCCCTTCTACACAATCTTCTTTTCTTAATCTTCTTTTTCTATTTGTAAGATTTCTTAACACATTGCACTTCCATATTGATGATTCTGTTTCATTCTGATCTTCCAACTCTGACTCTTCACTTAATTCCTGATTTTGATGTATTTTGAACCATTCCTGAGGGGACATGTCACAATAATGACCATTTCTTAGATTCACTCTGGTTATCCTTCCTTTGCTCTGAGGATATAAGCAATCATTACCCCAATCTTGCACAATTTGCATTTGTCTCATAAATTGTCTTCCTAGGATGATTTCATATGAAGTGGATTGTGGAAATTCAACTATGGCAAAAGTATGCTCTATTTCTATTCCACATATATCCCATATATCCACAATCACCTTTTCCCATATTCCTAGGGGTTTTTCTATGTGTCCATTTGCAAGTTGCAATCTAATTTTAGTGGGTATTAATTCATGTTTTCCCCATCTTTCCCAAGTTTGTTTAGTCATGATAGCCACACCTGATCCACTATCCAATATAGCTTGGGCATTATTTGTACCAAATTGTATTCTCAGAATTGAGTTCCCTTCTTCTCCTTCACAATATCCTCCTAATTTATTAATAGGATAAGCCATTTTACCATTTCCTGTGGATTAAAATTCTCTGGTATTGCTTCCCATTTTACCATTTTGTATTGTAAGTGAGGATTCTATTTTACCAATTCCTCTATTGTGGTGTGGTATAAGATTGTACATTGTTTGTCTATATTTACCTGGAATGTTATTTGTGAGTTATCTTCTTGATCAATAATTTGCCTTGTTCTTGTTACCTTTGTTTCTGCAGCTATTGTTTGAGAATTATCTAGTTCCCCCAGTTTAAGTTGTGCTTCTTGTATGATTTGTTTGCATTTTTGCATTCTTTCATGCTCTATATCCGGTATAGGATAAGCCATTACATGGTCTGTGGGATTTGGTCCCTCTTGAATTCTTCCCTTGTATGCTTTTATCATAGTTTCCAAACTTTGTGAATTTCTTATCTCTTGCTGAGTTTGTGTCTTTTGGGGTGGGCTATGTTTTGGCAGTTCCATATTTTCTTCTTCTTGACTTTTACCCATTCTCATTTTTCTCTCCCATCTCCCTTTTTGTCTGTTTTTCTTCTCCTTTGGAGATGAATTCTTCTTTTGTTCCTTGGTTGTTTCCTGTTGTTTGGCTTGTGCCCTTGTTATAGCATCTACATTTACTTGTTTAGGGTCACTCAATTCTTCTTGCTCCATGATGTTGACTGCTTGTAATGGTATGTTATTAGAAGTATTTTGTTGTTTTTGAGGATTTCTTGGACAATTCTTTATTAAATGTTCCCTGCCACAATCCTTGCAATAGGCTCCTTCTACTCTTAGTGTGGGAGGTTGTGGGCAGTCTCTAATGAAATGTTCCCCTCCACATCTATAACAAGTTATTTTTTGACTCCCTTTGAACTGAGGTCTCTGATTAGACATGCAGTTATTGGTTATGTACATGAATGTAGCTGTATCCATTTCAATTCTCCCATTTCCCAAATCTAGGGCTTGTAGTTCTGGTTCTCTCTGCTCATATCTTTCCCACTCTTCCTGATATCCTTCATTCCAATGATAATCTTCTTTGTATGGTGATCTTATTCTTGAGTTTCCCTCTTCTATTGGTGTGTATTTGACTGGTACCACATTTGTTGGTAATGGAGGTTGTTGCCCAAGTACCGGTCTTGGTTGCTCAATAAATCCAGATTCTCTTTGGTTCGCATATTCTCTCTCCTTAATGGGTTGTTTATTGTAAAAGCATTCTTCTCTTGTATGATTTGTCCATTTTCTTTCTAGTGTACAATATTTGAGTGTTTTCCTATCTTGCAAATGTTGTGGTTTTTGATATGGACATTGTTGTACCAAATGATTTTCTCCACAGTTATATCATTTTTTATTTGTTGTTATCTTGGTGTTTATCAAATTTGTTTTGGTGCTAACTTCTAGGGCTTTGGCAATGGCTTGCGCCAATTCTTCTACTGGTGGGATTTTATCTTCATTTGTTCTAGGTTGATCAAATGCTAACAGGTCTTGTCCTCTGTTATCCTCCAAATCTATTGCCTCTTTCACACATGCTCCTAGATCAGGGCACCTCCTATAATACACGAGGGTTCTTAATTGGGCACTTCTCAATCTTTCTATGAATAGGGATACTTGTCTTGCCATGGAAGGTACTTCTTCTCTGGGACATCTATCAATATATTGCTTAAATCTTCTAGCTGCCTCTCTAACATTTTCATCTTTTTGCTCTTTAAAGCTATGTATCAAGGTAGCTCTGCTATGTTTTATTCCAGTTTTTGAGAATTCCCCGATGAAGGCTTCTAGGAAAGATTCAATATCCAGATACATTTCCTTCCTCAAGGGGATGAACCAAGATAGTGCAGGTCCAGTTAAGGTTAGACCAAATGCTTCAAATTGGACTTTGTAATCCTCAACTTCTTCTGCTCTAATTAATTGTCTAAATTCTGCAGCATGAGCATGAGGATCAGAATATCCTTCATATTGATTCTTCATGCATTTGGCTACTTGATAGGGCCTAAGCATTCTTCCCTGATTTTGCCACTGATGTCTTCTTCTCAATGGAAAATCATTAAGTCCTTTTGCTTCTCTCTCAAAAGGGTTTGGGGAAGCATGTAGTCTCCTTCCTTGTTGTTGTTCACTATTATTGTGAGTTTCATATTTTCTTGGCAAGTCTGCTTGCCCTAGGTTTTGTTCCCAAGGTCTCTTGTCTGCACATTGCCCTAGGTCATTAGAATTTTCTGGGTCTTGTGAAAAGATGTATACACATCCTTGTCTATCCTCATATCTACCATCCTTGAACTGTGCTACTAGTGTTATATTCAGGGGAACTTCTAAGTTTCTCAATCTGATGAGAAACTTATGCATCCCATCCTGATATACATAGGTTCCAAACCTATTTGTGTACATGTATTTGAGAATGTTTCTATAATCACCAGTTTCAGAGGATTCATTGGTTTCATTTAAATTCTCCATATTAATTTCTTGGCCAAATTCTTTTTCTTGTAATTCTCCTATCACTCGCTCTACCTCCTTCCTTCCTAACTCTTCCTTGGAATGTGTGTTCAATTTATTACCAGATCTAAGAATCATTCAAATAATTCATGATTCTGTGTTGGGAATCCTGTTTTTTCATGATTCTGTGGAGGGAATCGTGTTTTTTCACAATTCTGTGGAGGGAATCATGTTTTTTCACAATTCTATGTTAGGAATCGTGTTTTTTCACGATTCTGTGGAGAGAATCGTATTCTTCACGATTCTGTGGAGAGAATCGTGTTTTTCACGATTCTCTGGAGGGAATCCTGTGTTTTTTCACGATTTTGTGGAGGGAATCGTGTTTTTCACAATTCTGTGGTGGGAATCGTGTTTTTCACGATTCTGTGGAGGAATCGTGTTTTTCACGATTCTATGGAGAGAATCGTGTTTTCCATGATTCTATGGAGGGAATCGTGTTTTTTTTCACGATTCTGTGGTGGGAATCGTGTTTTTCATGATTCTGTGGAGGGAATTGTGTTTTTCACGATTCTATGGAGAGAATTGTGTTTTTCACGATTTTGTGTTGGGAACCGTGTTTTTCACGCTT
Organism: Ceratopteris richardii; assembly: GCA_020310875.1. Lineage (NCBI taxonomy): Eukaryota > Viridiplantae > Streptophyta > Polypodiopsida > Polypodiales > Pteridaceae > Ceratopteris > Ceratopteris richardii. The sequence continues at coordinate 126,645,354 of CM035424.1, forward strand.
CTGTTCCCAGACGATCGTGATTGCTCACAATCTTTAGAAACACGATTTTCATATGAAAATCGTGCTCTGGGAATCGCGATTTTATGTTTTATTTCAGAGAATCACGATTTTGTGTTTGCCCACAGAATCGCGATTCTGTGCAGATTTTTAAAAAAATTTTAGGTTGTTTATTTTTGAGTTTTTGTTTCTCCAAAAGAATCGCCTATTTAAAATTTTAGCATGCAATAAAAGAACTTTAACAAAATTATTATTATTTCTCAGTAAAACTCAAAATTCTAAAAGTCGCGATTCCGTGATTTTACTGATTTCTAAGTTTTTTATGTTCTAAACATAATATGAGAACTTGAAATAATGCAAAAATTTGTTAGGAAATCCTTACCTTACTTGCTTGATTAGAAAATGTCCAAAAACTTGTGTTTGCAAAAAATCGCGATTTTGTCCACTCTCACTCTCTCTCTTCCTCACTCAAATGAATTTTTTTCTGGGATTCCAGCTTTTTATAGACTTCACATAATCGCGATTTTGTTCAATATTTTCAAAATCTTCACTTTTCATTTGTTCAAGTTTTTACCCTTCACAATTTTATGATTTTGAGTCACAATTCCTAACTTTTCATCACAAGCTACTTTCTTTATCCCACTGGTAAAAATTGTGATATTGTACTTAATTTTCAATTTTACTCATTTCATGCTCAATTCTCTCTGATATTTTTGAAATTTGAATTCCTTACCCCACTTTATGAAATTCTCTTACAACCTCTTACCTCTATACCCAAATGTGCAAAACATAATTCAACTTCTTTTCCTTACAGAAAATCGTGATCCTGTGCAGAGAATCGTATTTTTTCTTAACTTCCTATTTTTTTGCAATTTTGATTCTTCTTTCCTCTTAATCTTCTTCAAGATTCTTCACCAACTCCAAATCACTTGTCACTTGCAATTTTACACCATCAACAAAAATTAGCGATCCTGTGAAGAGAATCATGTTTTTCTAAACTTCTAGTTTTTTTCAGTTTTTTACTTTTCTTTCCACTTGGTCCCCTTTACTCTTAACAACAACACTTCAGTCCAACTTCCTAAGGGAAAAAGAAATTTGTTTGAATGTTTTAATGGATTTTATAAATTTTTTTAGTATTTTGCCCTAAATTAAGGTAAACACTTCACTTAGGGTTTCTTGTTTAGTGATCTATTGATCCTGTGTTTCCTGATTGGTTATACTCCTTTATGCTTTGCTATCTGATCAGTTCATGAGCAAATCTTCCCAAAGAAAAATGTGCTAAGAAGTGCAATTATCAATTTATGCAAAGATAAACTCAAACATTTTTCTTTTCAAGATGCAAACAAACTTTTTCTCAGGATTATTGCTTTGCCTTGGTTAACAATGGATCTTATCTACTTGCATTTAGCTACTTTACTTGACTTTCCTCAATGCACTCATGTTATCTATCCCAAGATCAACAATTTTGCTTGGTACTTGGTCAAAAAGCACTCTACAAATGCAAAGATAGACACATTTTACCTTATCTTCAGCTTTCTTGATTCATTTTTTCACACACCTGCACTTTACTTTCAAAAAATGATATGAGCAACTATCAATTTGCAAGAATTTCAACAAGATTATCTATTGCTTTCTTTTCCCAAAAGACAAACAAAGAAACCTACCTTTTCATGTTTCCATTTCTTGATTAAAGAGTATTGCCTTTTCAATGTGTTCAATACTATCAACAATAGAAGATCCAACAAGGTCCAACTTCAATGAAGCTTTTGCTTTACTCCCCGGCAACGGCACCAAAAAATGTTTGTTGTTACCCTTTGGAGTTGTCCTCTCCAATCATTTTAGCATAAAGAATCAACAATACATCTTATATTTGTCAATCCTGGAAGTATACAAGAGACCACAACCCCTTCTAGATGATAGAATCCAAAAAATAAGAGAAAACTGGCTGGATTTTTGAGAAATAATGAAGACGAAGAGGAATTTCTAGGGTTTTGGTTATCTTGAGCAATACTACATCATTTCCAATGATCTTGGTGTCTAAAGCATGTTATTTTCTCAGCAGAACAGAATCATGAAGTCAAATCTCAAAAATGATACCTGTAACCTTCAGACGAGACAATCGCAATTCTGTGAAAATTGATGATTTTCATCTCTAGCACTATTCTTCAGTAGTTTCTCACTCAACACATCATGAATCAACTCTCTTCATACACATTCATCAGAAATACACAATAGAAGCTTGCAAATTCCATGGATACACATAGAATAGACTTACAAATCAAAGAAAGTACTTGAAAGGAAGAAATACGATTTTCTGTAGGAAACTCTTCTCATTACTTGGATAGCATCAAATACAATTAACGAACCCTCTCAAAATAGAGGAAATTATCTTTTATACATTTTCAAGTGTCCCTTTTCACACTTGAATTTTGGTCCTTTTCCCTTTCTAATCTAAAAATATGCTATCTAGGAGTTTCCAAAAATTCTAGAAAAATTACATATGATTCTAATTTACATGAGGAAGACTCTTCCTCCTTTTTACATCATTTGTATAAATATTTCTACAATTTTTTATCATTTTACAAAGATTCCTCTTCAAAAAAATGCTTCTTCTAACAACTAGCAAGCTACTATCTAGTTTTGAAGCTTGATATCCACATTCATTCAAAAATTTAACAAGCCTGTAATTCCATGCTCTTGGGGCTTGCTTCAAACCATACAAAGCTCTCTTGAGTTTACAAACATAATCTGATCCAATTGAATCCATGAGACCCTCTGGTTGCTCCATGTACACTTCATCTACAATATATCCATTCTGAAATGCATTCTTCACATCTAATTGTGAGAACTTCCATCCTTTACAAGCACCAATTGTGAGAAGTGGAGAATGACATGCCTAGGACTCACCTCCCAGCCTATTTATAGCCCTTGCCTAGTCACCATCTAGAGTTCTTCCTAAGGTTCATCTACTCATCTAGCCATCATGAGTAGGTACCTTGTATGAACTCTCTAGTTTTTGGCCTTGGGTATCCCTCGAGCAGGGAACTTCTCGTTCCTCCAAGCACGTACATCTCTGGAATATAACACTCTCTCCCCCTTCTAAAGATCATTGTCCTCAATGATATAGAAGGAGCTATAAACCTCGGAATCAAAATCTGTGATTCCAAATAATAAAAGTAGAGTGTGGTAGGTGTCTGAAATACTAAATGCTCAAAAAGTAGACAAATAGTCTCTGTGCTTTATATCTAGCATTTCCACCAACAAATAGTAGTCCTTGCATTGGGCATACTATAGGAATCCCTCTGGGGCCCAATGAGTCCATATGTGCACAGCATAAGTACTTGGAATATCCTCGGACTCCCTTTGCCTAGACCTTGACCACTAACTTGTGACAGGTTGTCACCTATAGAGACCTCGACAGCTTGCCCTTGTCTCCCTGAAATACCCACTGACAGCTTTTCATATGGTATGATCATGAAAAATCACTTACTCCACTAGAGTAATGAAAAAAATACTATGCTCATTCAAAACAATGTGACTATATCCCAACTCTCTGTGGAAGAATACTAAAAAGAAATGAAAATCTTTTCCAAGTAGTGTTTTATCTCTAAACTCAAGTAAATCTGCTTGAATTACTCACTGTAATGAAATAAAACTGAAGAAAATCTCATCATGATCCAAACTATGAATCCGAGATGATAATCTATCAACGATCCAGACTATGGACCAAGATCTGGATGTGTCATATATAATAATCCAAACTATGGATCAAAAGCTCGATCTATCATATATGATAATCCAAACTATGGATCAAAAGCTCGATCTGTCATATATAATATACAAACTATGGATCAAAATCTTTCCCATACAAAGTAAATCCTAATCCACTCTCTGGAATCAAATCCATCATGCCAAGTGAAGACGTGCTAAGAAAGCATAGCAACTAGTGGAACTACCACCACCTTCTCAATAATAACATGCAAGATGTTCTAAGTGGATGAAACTTGCTTTATCTTTGACCACCATTTGATCATCACTATGATCAAATCATTCCTAACTAGGAATGAGGTGTCTCAAGCAAACTACTGTAATAATTTGGCACTCCCAGATATAATGAGGACCATAATATGAGTCCACCAAATACACTAAAAAATTGTAAGTAGATGTGTGCACACTCATAGCCCACTAGGCTAAGCATCTAGCTCACCTCATACACACTATGTATGAACCATGGCCTATTCTCAGGCATATCAAATAAAGAGGTACGTACTCTATGAATTTCTTCTCAATGCAATTTCCTATTCATAGTTCTTATGTGCAAACTTTGCCTTTCCGCTTCTAGGTTGCTGGTCTGCGGACTTGCCTTGTTTGCGATCATATACAGAGTGAGTGTCTCAACTGCCCCTCTGTTGTTTAATAATAAGATGATACCAAAAGATCATATAATGAACTCCAAATCATATAAAAAATACAATCTCAGAGACTTCTCTCCCATACCATTTTTCGTACACCTAGGTAGAATACAAAGTTTGATGTCCCATACCACCAACTTTACACTCCACATAGATGCGTGTATGAGATTAAAGTCAAACACTTCTCTCAAAAAATGATAAGAATAACTCGATGAGTACTCACAACCATAAATAATAATAATGAAATCATGAAGTGTTCCTGAGATGGAAAGAACAGAGTCATTCCTATGACTCTATCACGCATACTATTTGTAACATCAACTCATCTTCAGTTGAGAAATGAGAAACTATACAATAGATCAACTCAACTAGAGTTGTGAAGGATGCGGCTTGCATCTGATATCAACTCATGTGACTTGAATCAAATATTGACTCACAATAAATTGGAATTTATACAACTGGTATGAATCCAATTATATGAAATGGGAAGAACTAACAAAGTTCTCATGTTCCATGCTCTCATGGCACTATATATATTTCTGAAAATTTCGACAGATTCTCCTCTATCCTATTGAGAATGGTCAACAAAAACCAATGCTCAATAAACAAATATCTAGGGCATAGCTAGCCCATGGTGATCACACCATCTCAAAAAATATCATAAAAAACTTGTGAAAAGTCTTTTACTTTCAACAATGTCTCCTGCATAAACAATTTCCAACAACAGCAGATGAAATATTAATTTTAGCTAGCTTTTACTCCTCCAAAATGTGAAATTTTCCAAACTTATGTAACTTTTCTCGGGATTTCATTAGCCACAAAAATCACTTGATTTGGATATTTTCTCAGAGTTTTATAACCATTTTACTGGAAGGGTCGAACACTTGATGAACAACTCTGAAAAATGTACAGGGTCATCTTCTTGAAGCCCTTAGACTGATCAAACAAATTCCAAATTTCATTTTCTTTGTGCCCAAATCTAGATCCACTTATCTAGTTTGGTCTCACAAAAGTTTAATTCAAAATGAAATCAAGTACTCATTCAAAAGTATAATTTTATCTCTGCTACACATGCGCTTAGGTGAGCCTAGAAACAATACTGCTACACTTTTATAATATCTTCTAACTATAAATATACATTTCAAAATCCTTGCATTTTGGGTATCTCATAGGGTCTAAACTGGAGTAGCTTCTTCAACAAAAATTTTTGAAATTGGAGTTTCCAATATGAAAATATCATATACTCATCAGACACATCTACCACTCTTTGTAAAATCCTCCCCAGAGATTGGTATGAGAAGAATAGATCATTTGACCTATCAAATGATGTACAATTTATTCCAAATTCTAAGAGCACATATCTACTACTATCTACTTGTATTGATGTAAGTTTCATAGTATTTGGAAATTTGGATCTTTCACAATGACCAAAATACTAAGCCTCTATACCTGCAATATTTTAAAAATTTGCAGAGGCTATGTTTTACTATTTTCTTTATATCTCCTAAATGGAGAAACATTTCATCTTGAAGTTTTATATACATCATCTAGAGATGCTAATTCTAGAAACAAAAATCACTCAATGTTAGTAAAGGAGCTAAGAGAACCAATCACCTCTAGGTGACACGGTCTCTGGTCATTTCATAAATTCCAGAGCCTGCACTTTGATGTGCAGAGATTATTTGACCTCTCAAATGATCTTCCAAAATAATGAAACTTAGCATGCACAAAGTGCATCTATCAAGATTTCATTTCCAACAAAAATCATTCCATTTGAATCTCCCAATTAAGAGAAATTTCTTTTGTAACAGGCCTATGTCACTTATTTCAGGCCTCTACCTCTACTAGCAGCACTTTTAGTGCAGAGGTCATTTGACCTATTAAAAAGGTCTCCAAATTACTTGAGAATTGGTCAGATTAAAGATAAACCTAGGAGCTACTTGCCCTAAAAAGTTCAATAAATGTGGGCATTCCCTTAAAGAGTAGCATCCAAATCTCTATGAGGCTGCTACCTCACTAACTATTTGTTCAATCATTTTTTTAAATTTAAAAATGACGAGATATGTTAATCCTTATGATTAAATGTAATCATTCATTTTTTCTTGGATGGATTATGACATGGAGACATATCCATGCCTATAATGATCATCTAGATAAATGCAAACCAAATAATCATCACAAATCGTGTCGTTGAAAAATCAACTCTTTACATAGTATCCACCTTTTAGTGAAAGTGAACATCTATGGACATCATTCTATTCATTGTGCTTCTTGCACATTCATTGATCTCATCGCAAAAAATCATATACAAGCACTTAATACTTGTATTGATGATAATAATCATAGCACTCTTGTGCGGACTCGAAATAAACGTCTATATCAAGTACATAGAATCGCATGAAAAACAATTTATGTGCTCATGTGTTACTAGTCGAAAACACATTTTAGTTGTTCTTGATCTATATACCTTGTCATTTACTCTCTAAAGGCACAATTAGCCTATGCATGATACCTCTATCACATACCTCATGCTCACCCTAACTCATCGAGGTGATACATAAAAGTGATCTTTTATAAACAGAAAATGCATCATGCACTTCAACTTTCATCTACGTATGCATGCATCCACTCCTACATCTTCTTCTCTACTTCAATAAATTTATATGTTTTTAACTATGCACACATAAGACTTCCTCTCTCACAGAATACAACATCACTCTAGTTCTCACATGGAATATAATGCCATGTGGCTACAAAATTTTCGAAAGCATTTCGTCAAGAAAATGAAGCCAGAAAAAAAAAATAATAGTCTTTACAATGATAGGCATCAGCCTAGTGGTTGGAAAACCACTTTATTTGCTCTGTAAACCTGCAAATAAGAAACTTTTCCACAATGTGTTGTTGGGCACTACACGCCCTCATTACTATGTCTCTTCCTACCTTCAATACCTTCCAAAGATTCTAAAACACACCAACAAGATCTGTGCATGCTTATATAAATCAACATAAGTTAGTGTAACTTCATGCGCATAGATAAATTCATGTAAAAAATAGCTTTCATGCACATTCCAATGTTGATTTCATAAAACTGGAAGAAAATACAATGCAGAATTATAAACTTTGATGCGAGAAGTATTCAAATGAATTTATTTGAAAACAAAAATATGATGCAAATTTATGAAAAAAAATTCATTCCTATCCAAAATGGTTCAAAATATGATAAGGAACTCTTAATTATCATAATTGGACACTCAATTCACTCAAAAAGGGTTTCTCACCAGCCAACATCCATCTAAAAGCTTGTGCAGAGATGGCTTCCAATGGTCCAAATATAGATTATGACAGTGGAGAATCTATAGCAAGTTGAATTTCATGATTTGGAGCTTCCATTAGGAAGTTATGGCCAAAACAATGAAGCTAGGTGAGTGGGCAGCATACCTCTTGAAATGATATGCAGAGAATTAAATGCTCTCTACAGGTGGTTTTTGATTATCCAATGATAGTTTCCAGCCACTCATTGGAAAGCCCTTGAAGTCTACTTCCTATACTAAGTGGAATCATCTAATTTGGATATCATAGGAGAGGGTTAGGACCATTTAAGTGGAGGTAGGTATATTAACCTTGCTCTTTCTCTTCTCTCTCTTTCTTCTTCCTCTCTTTCTCCCTTCTTCATTTTCTTCTTCTCTCTCTATCTCTTTCTCTCTTTCTTTCTTTACATTTCTCTCTTACCCTCTCTTGCTCTCTCTCCACTTTTTTTTTCTCATTTCTATCTCTATGTCTTTCTCCATCTTTTTTTTTTCAATCTCTAGTTTTCTCTGTTTCTCTTCATTTATTTTCTTCTCTCTCTCTTTCTTTCTCTTTGTCTTTCTCTTTCTTTCTCTCTCTACTTCTTCTCTTTTTCTCTCTCTATCTCTTTCTTTTTCTCTATCTATCTCTTTTCTCCTTCTTCTCTTTCTTTTTATTTATCTTTCTTTCTATCTCTACTTCTTCTCTTTCTCTCTTCTCTTTCTTTCTTACTTCTCTTTCTTCTCTCTCTTTCTCCATCTCTTTGTTTTTCTCTTTTTATTTATTTCTTTCTCCTTCTTCTCCTGCTACGTCTTTTTTTCTCTCTTTATCTATCTATTTCTACTTCTTCTCCCTTTTTGTTCAATGCATGAACAACAACGTCTAGATTTAATATATATCTGCATAAACATACTTATCAAGCAACATTGGCTGATTGGATAGAGCAGTTGTAGTCCTCCAGCGAGGTCCTGGGTTCGAATCATGACCTCTGCAATGCGTGGCTATTTGTCCTCTTGTTTGAATTAAAGGAGATTTACCGCATGAAGTATGCCCAATTGTAGCTATCTTTCGTGGTCGAACCACTCTAAATCTGCTTTGAAAACTTCCTTTTTCTTTACACGCACAATGATCGACCTTCATAAAGATGATGATCACGAATTAGAGCACGAATGCGTGACCGACCACCATAAAAAAAATGATGAATCTGAGATCGAATACCCAATGTGAGATTCCTCCATCTTCATCTCTCTCTTGCTCTCCATGGATCTCTCCACCAATGCTCTGATACCAAATGTGAGAAGTGGAGAATGACATGCCTGGGACTCACCTCCCAGCCTATTTATAGCCCCTTGCCTAGTCACCATCTAGAGTTCTCTATAAGGTTCCTCTACTCATCTGGCCATCATGAGTAGGTTCCTTGTATGAACTCTTTGGCTTTTGGCCTTGGCTATCCCCCGAGCAAGGAACTTCTCGTTCCTCCAAGCATGTACATCTCTGGAATATAACAAAAATAGCAATTAGAGTTCTAATTGTAGACATCTTGGCAACTGGACTAAACGTTTCATCATAATCTACCCCATAAGTTTGAGCATAACCTTTAACCACAAGTCTATCTTTATATCTAGACACTTCACCATTTGCAAACCTCTTTGTCTTATACACCCACTTACATCCAATTACCTTCAGATTCTTTGGTCTTGGCACCAATTCCCATGTATCATTCTCAATTAAAGCATCATACTCTTCTTTCATTGCCTTCTCCTAATTCTGTTTACCTTCAACTTCTTCATATGTGATTGGATCTTCTTCTGTCTTCACAATATAAGCATAGTCTTTTGTTGTTAAGAAAGATGTATCATAGATATACCTGATAGGTTCTTTTCTTTCTCTCAAAGATCTTTTGACCTCTGCACTTCTTGAAGTCTCAACCACATTTGATTCTCGCTCAAATCTTGGCCTATCTTCATCATTGCCCTGCAATTTACTTTTACAATTATCATCATCAATATCTTCTTCATACACCTTTACTTTTGTCTTCCCTTTCCTTTGTATTTCTTCAACATCTGCATAATCATTTGTTGACCCTATATACCATGTGCTTTGCTCATCAAATGTAACATCTTTTGTAACAAGAAATTGTTTTGTAGATGGACTCCACAATTTGTATCCCATCTGTCTATAATCATACCCAATAAACACATACTTCTTTGCTTTGGGTTTGAACTTATGTCTTAATTGTGAAGGAACATAAGCATATGCCAAACATCCAAATACCTTACAATGATCAAGAGTAGGTTTCTTACCCCACCATGCTTCACAAGGTGTTCTACCATCCAAAGCTTTGTAGGGTAACCCATTCACAAGATATGTTGCAGTGTTGATAGCTTCTACCCATAAGTAGTTCGGACAATTGTTCTCTTTCATCATTGATCTTGCAAACTCTACAAGAGTTCTATTTCTTCTTTCTGCAACTCCATTTTGTTGAGGGGAGTACCTGCAAGTTACTTCTCTTTTTATACCTGCATTCCACAAATAATCATCAAACTCTTTAGAAAAATATTCTCCCCCTCCATTTGATCTCAACCTCTTGAGCTTTTGTCCTGTAATCCTTTCTACATAAGCATGATAATGCTTGAATGTCTTGCACTTTTGATTTGTCCTTGATTCCATAAAGTGTAATCCATCTTGTTGCATCGAGTTGCTCCACAAAGCTCATGTTTTTAAAGAAGATTTAATCGTAGATAAAACTCAGAGAATAAAACAAGGACTTATCAACACAAACTCGATGCCAGGCATCGAGTTTCTTGGAAAACTTGAAGTTTTGAACTCATTATCACAATAGACAAAGCATGGAGATGGAGGAAAGAGTCTCATACACAGAACTTCTATTATTTCTTTTAATAACTATGGAAACTCAAAATGTTTACAGGTGCCTTCTCAGAGAAGCCCGACTATTTCTCAGTCATACAAAATCTCTCTTTCTCTCTTATTCTCTCTCTTTTTTTCATCACGTCCATTGATACAAACTAACTTATATAGATTTTCTCAATCTCGTGACTTTTGAAAATTCTAGAACTAAAGTATCTAACTTTATGAATATAATACATGTGTGAAATTGTCCCTTCACATAGGCATGTTCTTTTCTTCTTAGACTTTGACCTTTAAATAAGACACCCAAAGAAACAGAGTCTATGCACTCACTAGAATCAGACCCATCATGGTTGCATGAGGACACTTTCGAGGAATTCAAGCCTCATGGTTGGGTAGAGATCTTAGCTACGATGGATATAGCAATGAACAAAGAACAATGGGCTCCTCATTGCGATGAGGATGGTTATGACATTTTCATCTTTATGATAGAGCCCTTAGAGAAAGACTTTATCCTAGAAGAATGCATGGAAGTAGCTCAAGAATCAGACGAGAGTAGTGATGAGGACTTAGAGTCCATTATCATGGAACCCTTCTACTTGACAGAAGAGGAATATCTTTACTTTGTAGAAGCCAAAACCCCTGAGATGGACAAGGAAAATCAAACCAAACAACCTGAGTCACTAATAAAAGATACAAAAAGTAAGCGCAATAAGAGAAAGAAATCACTTAAGATAGAAGAAGAAGAAGAACAACTCATGGAAGTACCGAAAAAATTCAAACAGTATGAAATAGAAGATAGAAGAATCATGGTACGGATGCCTAAAAGAGAAGCAAGCGTCGAAGAAGTATACGATAATCAAGAGAAAACCAAGAAAATCATAGTCACCATAGAAGAAGGAGAACAAAAGTGCACATACATAGGGCATGAATTAATGAATGAAGAAGAAGAAGAGTTAATGGCCCTATTGCAAGAATACAGAGATGTGTTTGCTTGGAGTTACAAGGACCTAAAAGGAGTAGATTCGGATATATGCTCACATAGAATCCCTATGACTCTAGAGGCCAAACTTACTAAGCAAAAACCATACACGTATAATGATAACTATGCAGCCAAGATTAAAGAGGAGATAGACCAATTGATAGAAGCAGGATTTATCTATGAAATTGAGCATACCGAATGGGTATCCCCCATTGTGGTTGTGCCCAAGAAGAACGAAAAATTGAGCGTGTGTATTAACCTTAAAAAAGTTAATGATGCCACGATTAGAGAGATTTATCCTCTTCCTATCATGGAACACTTGTTGGAACGAGTCGTGGGCAAGGAAGTTTATAGCTTTCTTGATGGATTCTCAGGCTATAATCAAGTAGCCATTGCTCCTAAAGATCAACACAAGATGGCTTTCCCGAGAGAGTGGGGCATATTTGCATTTCATGTAATGCCATTTGAGCTAACAAATGCACCCACTACCTTTCAACGACTCATGTGTCATGTTTTCAAGGAATTCTTAAGGAAGAATTTGGAAGTTTACGTGGATGACATATGTGCTCACTCTAACATGAGGCAGACCCACATCCCTGAATTAAGACAAGTATTTGACAAATGTCAAGAATATTAGGTTTGCTTGAACCGAGAAAAATGTGTTTTCATGGTCAAGCATGGCAAAATTCTAGGACACATTGTGTCAAAGAACAGCATATCTACAGATGAAGAGAAGGTGAAAGTACTTGCAGATCTACCTAGGCCGAGAAATGTGAAAGAAGTACAAGCTTTCATGGGACATTGTGGTTATTACTGACGATTTATACACATGTATGTGATCATAGCAAAGCTTTTGTACTCTCTTTTGACCAAGTTTGAATGGACGGATGAATGTGAGAATTCATTCAATGAACTTAAATGATGCTTGTGTTCAGCACCTATATTAACTACACCAGATTGGAGTAAGCCATTCCATGTACATGTGGATGCATCCAGCTATGCCATCGATTGTATGTTGGCACAACCTATGAATGAAGGTAACATGGATCTTCCCATAGCTTACACAAGTAGGTAGTTGAATACAGTAGAAAGAAATTACACCACGATTGAACACGAAGGATTAGGAATGATATATGTAGTAAAGAAATTTAGGCATACTTATTGGCAAACAAGTTAAAATTCTTCACCGATCATCAGGCATTGTTGTACTTAGTCGATAAGACTTGTAATACCGGATGATTGATATGTTGGTTTCTCCTACTAATGGAATACGAGTTTGAGGTAGTAGTAAGAAAATGAAAGACCCATCTTAAAGCAAACCACCTTTCATGACTTACTACACAAGAAGCTCCTCAAGGAATAGAGGATGAACTACCAGATGCACTCGAATGGGCCAAGATTATTGTCCCTATTCTCATATTTGGACTTAACAATCCTAGGATTAGAATCAGATAAGGAGAAATTACCAAGTCACAAAGATAGCAGATACTAGCAAGAAGCATATATAAATAGTATAACCAAAAAATTCTTGCTTGTTGTGTAGACAAATCAGAACACAATAATTGGTTGCAATTAGCACATGTAGGTGCACTCAAGCAACATCATTCGAAACACCGCACATTGCAAACTCTGCATAGACTAGGAGTATATTGGCCTACTATGGAAGCAGATGTCTATAGGCTATGTAAAGAATGCCCAGTTTGTCGTGAAAAACCCCCAGTGGAACATGCCACTTTGTATCGTGTGTCTCTCACACCAGAATGGAGTGAACCGATGGTGACATACTTGAGTATGAAAACATTCTTTCAAGGAATGACTTTAATAAGACAATGAAGACTAGAGCAAGAAACTCAGGACTACTCTCTCATTGGCGATAACTTGTATAAACGAGGAAGAGAAAAGTACCTAAGATTGCACACCAAGGTGTTGCAGGAGGTCATTTTGGCCCCAATAGAGTACTCAAAACCATATTATTTGCAGGATTATGGTGGCCCAATCTTCACATGGATGCTCACACCTATGTTAAGAGATGTGATGTGTGCCAAAGAACATAGTTTCCTACTTGCAGAGACAAAATGCCACTAAAACCCATGATGGGAGGACGTGCATTCTCTAAGTGGGGTATAGACTTTGTAGGACCCATTAACCCCCTTGCTATGTTACATAAGAAGAAGCTCATTTTGGCCGCGATAGAGTAATCAAAGCCATATTATTTGCAGGATTATGGTGGCTCACTCTTCACATGGATGCTCACACCTATGTTAAGAGATGTGATGTGTGCCAAAGAACACAATTTCCTACTTGCAGAGAAGAAATGCCACTAAAACCCATGATGGGAGGACGTGCATTCTCTAAGTGGGTTATAGACTTTGTAGGACCCATTAACCCCCTTGCTATGTTACATAAGAACAAGCTCTAAAATATTATTTTTTTAGGCTTATGGAGTTTATTATTCATGATAAATAGCATGTGGAGGTGTTCACATCTCCAAATTTAGAGTAAAAGTAGATAAAAGTAGATAAAAGTAAAAAGGAAAGGAGAGGTGTCTATTTTTAGACAAGGAAGGTGCTTCTGTTGACAACCTCTCAATAAAAGAGTGGTTCTCTTAGTGTAGGTGGCCAAATTGAGTGTCTTGTTGCGTTGCAAAGCTTAAAACTTTTACTACGTAATTAGATTAGTTTTTCTACAATTTTCAATGAGATATCCCCATGCAAGTAGGCGTTTCTGTAGATCTTCTTTCTTGTGTCTATCCGATGTCCCATCAGAGACATATCTCTCTTCAAACTTTCATATCTCAGTCATTATGAGGTCTTTTTGAGTGATTTTACTTGAAGGGGTTTCCTTAGCTCTCATAATTTTTGTTAACATCAAAATTGTCCATAGATCTTTGGGTTTTCTTACTAATGTTCATCAGCTTACAATTTGGACAATTAGTCATACCTTGCTGTTGTAGGCCTCCACATACGTTGAATTCAAGTTATTCGTTTGGGAGCTATACGCCGCATTTTTTGACATTTTTTGTTTCTAGAGCATGCTACTCATAGTCTAATTTCATAATATATGATTAGCTTTCATAAATTTTTCTCAGAGAGGTTTTGTTAGTTATTTTTCTACAATGTTTGATATTTTGAAGATATTGGGAGGTCTCATCACTTTTATTGTGTACTTTGATGTTTACAAGTTTGTAAACATAACATTGTGGTATCAGAGCTATTTGTTTTTTATCAGATCCTTCATCAATCTGACTGAATTATTTTCTTTGTTTACAACAATTCAATATGGCAGATTTGAGTGCATCGATTGAGAAGTTATCAGATGGGAGAAATTATCCCATGTGGCAATTTAGAATGGAGTATTATCTCATGTCTAAAGGTCTTTGGGGATTGATAACAGGTACAAAAGTGAAGCCGGTATTACCAAAAGCTCCTACACAAGCAGATCGAGCAAGAGAGCAAGAATGGATTGAAAGAGACATAAAAGTTTTGTTTATTATCTCACAAGGTAGATGAAATTGGAGAGGAGGAGGAAGATTCAACAACAATACAAGAGGAAGAGGAAGCTTTAATGCTACTAGAGGAGGAAGAACAACACAAAAAAGTTAAGAGACTCAACCAAATCAGCAAGGTAACTTTACTTTCCATTATTGTGGTAAGTTGGTCATTATGCCAGGGACTGCTTCTCCGCAATTCTTCTGAATCCTTGCCTTGGATCTTCAACAAATGCTCCTGCTTTTGTGAACCTGACTTGCAACCCTTTCTCTACTATCTGCCCAACATTTATCAAATTCTTTGTAATGGTAGGGACATAGAGTACCTTACTGAGTAGGTTGATGTTTCCATCAGGTGCTTTGACATTGCCTATTTTCTCCACGGGATGTTTTGTGTCATCTCCTGTTTGTACCTCATGCTTATTCCTTGGATCTTCTAAATCTGATAGGAGTGCCACATTTCCTACCACATGATTTGAACAACCTGAATCTATGTAGAAAACATGCTCATCAGATTTACCTTGTGGCATAGCCATGTTCATGATCAATAATGAATCCTCTTTCTTTGAGTGTTCTGTGTAGTTATTGAAGTCTCTCCTTCCTTTGTAGCCTCCTTGATAGTTTGAATGATTGTAGTTGTTGTAGTTGCCATGATAATTGTTGAACCTTCCTCTTGAATAGCCATAGCTTCCTCTATTCTATCCTCTGCCTCTTTGATTCCTGGAATTCCTAAAGCAATTTTCAATTGTATGATTAGTTAGTCCACAAATAGAACATGGGTTGGAGCCTTGGGATCTCCTCCTGCCTTGTCTACCTCCTCTTCCTCTACCTCTGCCATGTCTTCCTCTAGCTGCATAGTTAGCTTGATATGTACCTGCTTCATCATCCACTTTCTTTGCCTTTCCTTTGTTATCTTTGGACTTGTTTTTATCAGTGTATAAAGCTGAAGATTCATTATCTTTAGAGATTTCTCTATTTTTGATAAGCTTTGCCTCTTGAGTAAGTAGTTGTCCAATGAGTGTATTGAAATCAGGTACATGCATGTCCATGTACAAATCCATAGTTGTGGTGAATGCTTCCCACTTGTCATCTGCCTTCAAGCCATTGATGACCTGCCTTACAATTTGCTCTTCATCTATTACCTCTCCAATGCTTCCCAACTGATATGCTGTGTCCTTGAGCTTTGTGACAAAATCAGTCACATTTTGTTTGGGAGCCTTCTTGAGAGTTGTGAAATCCAGCCATAGTTGATGCTTCCTAGCTTTAGTACTTGAAGAGAAGAAAGCTTCAAGTGCATCCCACACTTCCTGAGATGTCTTACAACTTCTAATGTGAGGCAACAAAAAATCTGAGATAGAGTTAAGGAGATAAGACCTTGCAAGTGCATCCTTGGAGCACCATGTGCTCAATCTTTCTTGCTCTTCTTGTGTTGGTTGACTTTTGTTCCTGAAACTTGGCATAACTTCATCTCCAGCCACATAACCATATAAACTTCTACCTTGGAGATAAGCTTCCATTCTTAATGACCAAGCTGAGTAGTTACCTCTGTTCAATTTGTCAATTGATGAAGGAAATCCATCTGCCATGTTGTCCAACCTTGCTCTGATACCACTGTGAAGAGATGGATAGGTATGTGCTTGAAGATAAAGAGGTGTTGCAAAATCCTTGATCTACACCAGCCAAATGAACTCTAGGAGTATATGATGGGCCCTTTTAGCTTGCCAATGGATGTATTAGACACCCTTTGTACCTTGGAAGATCACTCTCAAAAAGATAGATCAAAACAGATAAGTTGGAATTAGCTCAGAGGTGAAGAACTTGCTATTTTGGTTCATACACCTGTCTAGTGTTTTGCATAATTCTCTGAGCACAACAGCAATTAGCTTAATTCCTCTTGGGGAACTCTAGTTAACCTAAAGATCTAACTTTCAAGAGTAATCTCATAAAAAATAATGAACCACACATTGAGAAATATGTTTAACAAGTGATGACATCATCCCGATTTTCACGGGCTCCTATAGTAATGAGACCAATGAGCCGAAAAATGAACATAACTCCAGATTTAAGAATCCAATGATTATGCAAATTTGTATGCTTATACTAGACAGTATGTTAAATCCAAAAAACTTTAAATCATTGAATTTGGGTATGTACACAATGAGAAGCAGCTCTGACAAGATGAGTAAAAAAGTCAGGTACCTGACAGAGAAGTGAAAATGAACAGACACTATTGACTTCAACTGAACATAACTGAAGATTGAAACACCCAAATGAAATGAAAATTGGTGATCATATAGTAGACTTATAGAGCTAACTTTACCAAGTTAAATCACTGAAAATGATGCACCAAGCTCAGAGAAACCATCTCTGCAATCTGATTGAGAAAACTAAGAGATATGGCAGTGAGTAGTACACTTCACAAGAACATGGAAATATGAACTCAAATGATCATGAAAATGAAAGTATATTGCTTGTAAAATACAATGGACTTACTGATACATATGTGCGCCTTGGAATCACACCTTGATATGGCATAAAGCTCAGCTCTTGGAGGTCTTCACATAGGTCTCTCTAACCACGACTAAAACTGCCATCTATTTATAGTTGAGCTTGGGAGGCTAACTTCCCTCAATCACTCTCCAATCAATTAGTGATTGATTTGACTCTCTACCTACTACAAATCACAAATTCGTGGCTCCTCTTTCCCTTTTCGATCAAGTGGACTCAACCACTTAAGATTCTTTCACTTGTACATTAAGTAAAGTCTTCAAAAGTTACAAGAGGTAGTTCACAAGTGAACTTTACATAGTCTTCATTTTAAGGCTTCTTCTATGACTTTGTGGGACTCAAGCCAATACTTAGGCTTGTCATAGACTTGCTCCAACAGGAATCAAATCTCATCAAGCAATGTATGCAATATCTAAAGCATGTAGGTCTCTAGTGACTTGCATTTATTTACAAGAAATCATTTCATAAACCACCTCACAACACAAGGCTACATGGGTTACACAGTGGTTGTGGAAAGGGATTGCAGTCTCACTTTATTGGGATCAAAATTTTTTTCCATACTAATGTGTTATTCTTTTGTAGCAGATGACCAAAGCACTCATTTCAATCATCATGCACGCAGAAGGACCTTTCAATGCTGGCCAAGTGCACTAGTGGTCAATTTGGGTGATTTATTAGCTGAATCTTATCCTACATCGCAACCACCAAAATTTCTAGGTTTCGTAGGACCGATGCACATAGATGATCCTCCTCTACGATGCACCAAGAAAGTTCATAGCAACTCGCACTAGTTACAAGGTCTAGCAGGACCCCGTGTAGATGCTAAGTTTATTTATGATGCCATGCTTTGTTTTGATGGTAATAAGTGGGGCATATATCAATTTTTCTCATGTGAATTGAAGAGCTTTAGAACTCAAAAGAATTACGACACATTTGGGTCAGAACTGGTTTCATCGAGTATTTTAGTGACCCTCTACCAAAACTTGATTTCTACTGCTTCTATTACCTGGTCACCACTCTTGAAGCCCCTGAGAGGAAATAATTGCGAAGCACTTTCATCCTACCCTCTCTTGTAAATGATCCATCATATAAGAAGTTTTATCTATTGAAGGACCTCATTAGAGCTGCACTTAAGATCCATGGGACTCATATGCCTATAGAAAGAGAAAGGCTCATCCTGAGCCCATGAAAAGAGGTGACATTTTGAAGTGGACTGACATCTTGGCCATCACTTCAGAATTGTCAAAGCCATTGCACATCTGCATGCAACATTTTGCATTCCCAACATAGGATCGCTTCACCATTCCTTAGAAACATATTTGGTTTGGTGTATATTTATCCACTTCAAGACCTCAGACTATAGATCTTGCTAGCTGGATTATAGATCAACTGTACTTAGCACAGCACAGATGGGAACACAAACACATCATCCACGGATGTTGTGCACTCACCAAAATTGTTTACATGTGTTTGGCATATGACTTGCCCATCGAACTTGCCGGAGTAGAAGGATGAGGTGGGGAGTCAATGATTATGATTGCTTCTTCAATAGGGTCTTTCAGAGTAAGTCGTGCTTCCCTCGCATGGTGCAAGGATTGGGCATCCGTTGGTACGTGAATATACTGACCCGCTTTGGATAGCAAATAGATTCATCATGGGTGAAACTTCGGTAGTGGTTTCCTCTACAAAACCAATTCTCTGAAACCTTGAATGTAAGCTTCTTCGAATCCTCTTGTAGCGAGTTCCTATTCTAAAATTGTTTGACGTTCTTCTTCGGAGAGTTGTCTATGTGCCCAAACTACCTACATAGTGCGGTATAGTTTCTTGATTGCCAATGTGTAAGTAGCTGCTTCAAATGTGTCGTCTTCATGCGTACTTGTGTCACCTTGTGTCTCAGTTTGTTGTTCTTGCTCCTCATTCTGCACATCTTCTTGAGAGTCGTGACTCTCCTAACTGGCTTCATCATCACCATCTTCATTGTTAGTTTCTATCCTCTCTTCTTCTGAGCTGGAGACTACTTGTTCTTCTGGTTGACTAGGGGGTGTGGTAGGGTAACTGGGATGTTCATACTCCTGTGCGAAGAGTTGCCCTTCTAAAAATTGAAATTCACTCGAGAAAGCATCATGCATTTCAAAGTCAAAGGTGGTGTTTGTTGGTTCTGCTTCCAAGTTAGGTATAGGGAAAGTAAATGCTTCCGCACCGATGGTGGTGGGAATTTCTTATGCTGTAGCGATGGGTTCTTGAATTGTGGTGGCCTTTGGAGAAACAATCACTAATTGGACATATATTTGAAGGTCAAATCTTAGGAAGAAAACCCCATGCCTATGTGAAGGGACAAATTCACAAGTGTATCATATTTGTAAAGTTAGTTCACTTTAGTTCTAGAAGTTTCTTAAAATCACGACAATACAAAAATCTATATAAGTTAGTTTGTAACAACTGACGCGAGAGAGAGAGAGAGCGAGAGAGAAGAAGAAGGAGGAAGACAATGAGAAAGTGAAAAGAACTCATTTTTGTATGACTGAGTATAGTCGGGCTTCTCTGAGCGAGAAAGCACTTGTAAGCTTCTGAGTTTTCATAGTTATGACAAGAACTAGTTAAAGTTCTATGTAGAAGTCTTCTTCCTCCATCTCCAGTGTTTGTCTTCTGTGTAATGATTTGAAAGGTTGAAGTTTTCCAAGCAAGTCGATGCGTGGCATCGAATCTCACTTGATAAGTCCTTATCTTCATATCTGATTTTTATCTACTGCCAAATCTTCTTGAAAAGATGATGTTGTTGGAGCAACTCGATGCCTGGCATCGAATTCCAGTTGATAAGTCATATTGTAAGTGTGCATGAAATCACCTATAGTTTTGGTGTCCAAAAGATCAAGACTTTATGCGGGAAGTCGATGCCCGGCATCGAATCCTTGCTGAAAAGTGGCCAAAAACATCCCAAGTCCATGCCCGGCATCGAATTCTCGTTGCAAGTCGATGCTAGGCATCGAATTCTAATTTTAAACAGGCGCTCTTACTATAACAGGAAAGATTTCCAATTTTGGAAGGTCATACAGGGTCATCTTGTGAGAGCCATAACTTGAGTTCTAGAGATCTGTTTGATGCATATGATAGCTTGTTGGAAAGCTCTACTCTTCTAGTTTCATCCTATAAAGTTTCATGGAAAAATAATACTTGAGCTAGGAGAAATTAGCAAAATACTGAAGGTATGTCATTTCAGTGACTAGGAATTTCTGTAGAAGCAAAGTTCTCACTTTAGGCTATCATTTCTCAAAGTTTGGAGTGGCAATGAGTTAATGGTGACCATAGAGGTGTTCTAGTGTCACATTAATTCATTTCTTGTGGTGTTTCATACATCAACAAGTGGTATCAGAGCAGAAAGACTCTCAAGAGCAGAAGACGACAAAGGTACGAGAAGTTTTGTAAAGTTTTCCATTAAAGTTTGAAAGGTGAAGCATTTGAAGACACAAGGCATCAAAAGGTTACTTCAAAAGTATCCTCATACACAAAGAACTTTAAAAGGTATTATCCTTTATCCTTTAAGCTCACAGGTTGCAGTAGAAGGAAAGAACTATGGCAGATCATATTTCCATTGACAAACTGGACAGAGATAATTACCCCGCATGGGTAATGAGAATGGAAGCCTTACTTATGAGTAAGGATCTCATGATATATGTTACAGGTGAAGAAGAGAAGCCAGTATTTGAAGATGAAAGCCGACCAAAGAAAGAAGAACTTGATGCTTTAAAGCATTGGCAGAAGAAGGATGCAAGTGCAAAAGCATACATCTACAATACAATATCTGATCATTTGCTACCACACATCAGAGGATTGGAATCATCTGAAGATATATGGAATGCATTGGAGTATCATTTCCAAAGTACTACTAAAGCACGGAAAGCAAGTCTATGGTCAGAGTTTACAACATTCAAGAAGAAGCCAAGTCAAACCATTAGTGATTATGTCACTAAGATGAAGGATCTAGCAGATAGTCTTGGATCCATAGATGAAGATGTTGAAGATCACAGATTGATTGCTCAATTACTTGCAGGTTTGAGAGGGGATGAAAGGTGGAAACCTTTTGTCTTATCAACAGAACTTTCATTAAATCATTATGTTCCAGATTTGAACCAGTTGCTTGGTTTGATGCTCACATATGAGCAAGACTTGAAGGGAGATGGAGATAAAGGACAAAGTTCTGCAATGTACATGAAGAACAAGAAGAAAGGAGATAAAGGTAAAGCAAAGGATGAAGAGGAGTCGAGTTCTCAAGCTTATTATGCAAGAGGTAAAGGCACTGGTAGAGGAAGAGCAAGAGGTTTTGGAAGAGGAAGAGGTAATCAAAATAACAACAAGAAGGCTGGCTGGATCTGTGGATTGAGTAATCATTTGGCTCATGACTGTTGGCACAACCAACAAGGATCAAACCAGAATCAAAACAACAATAGCAGAGGCCGAGGTGGAAGATATCAAAGTAATTTTCAAAGAGGTAGACAAAGTCAAAGAGGAGGCTATGGTAGAGGTGGAGGAAGAAGTTGGGGACAAAATCAATCCTACAACACCACCTACTACAACTATGCAAATGACACACAGAATGAAAGTCATACATCATTGATGATGAACTCAATCAACACATCAGATAAAGAAGATCTAAAGGTATTTTACATTGACTCTGGATGTTCTAATCATTTGTCAGGAAACATAGAATTGATGTCAGAATTGGAAAAAGGTATTTCGAGTCACACAGTTCAAACTGGTGATAATACAAGACATAGTGTACATTCAATTGAAAAGTGAAATGCAAGAGTGGAGCATATTTGCTAACCAATGTTTTGTATGTTCCTACAATACCTAAAAACTTGATTAGTGTGGGACAGATAGTTGAAAAAGGTTTTCAAGTTAGGTTTACAAATGAAGGAGTATTTGTTGAAGATCCAGAGAATGGATATAATCAGATTGTCTCTGGTAAGAAAGAAGGTAGACTCTTTACTTTAAGAGTGCAAGGGAACATTGGTCAAGCTTTGCTCACACATGATGAAGCAGTGATTACAGAACTTGATCTCTGGCATAAGAGATTAGGTCATTTTAATGAAAGAGGAATTAAAGCTATGGTTGCTAATCAGTCTGTACTAAGATTACAAAATGTGCAAAGTCAACATATGGTTTATAAATGTGAAGCATGTGAAATGGGTAAAGCACACAGGTTACCATTTCAGAAGAAAGGATTCAAACATGATGGATTACTAGAGCTTATTCATACAGATGTATGGGGACCAACAAAAGAAGGATCTATCAATGGCTCAAGGTACTATGTTCTTTTTATTGATGATGCTACAAGATGGATAACATTATATGTTTTGAAGGAAAGATCAGAAGTGTTCGGAGCTTTCAAGCATTTTCATGCATATGCAGAGAGAGTCACAGGTCAAAAGCTTAAAAGACTGAGGTCTGATGGAGGGGGAGAATATTTCTCCCAAGAGTTCAATGATTATCTTTGGAATGTAGGTATTAAGAGAGAAATAACTTGTAGGTATACACCACAACAAAATGGTGTAGCAGAAAGAAGGAACAGGACTTTGGTTGAGTTTGCTAGAGCTATGCTAAAGGAGAAGAATTGTCCAAATTATCTTTGGGCTGAGGCTGTAAATACAGCTACATATCTTGTGAATAGATTACCATGTGCAGCTCTGAATGGAATGACTCCATATGAAGCTTGGTGGGGTAAGAAACCAACACTAGATCATTGTAGAGTGTTTGGATCAATTGCATATGCTTATGTGCCATCACAGCTTAGGCATAAACTTGAACCAAAGGCAGAAAAATATGTGTTCATTGGTTATGATGAAAAGCAGATGGGTTACAGATTGTGGAATCCTCTAACCAAACAATTTATTGTTTCTAGAGATGTTACATTTGATGAACAGAAAAGTTGGTATGCAGATCAAAGTAATACAGCTGAGGAATTTGAAGAAGAGGTAAGAAGATGTGAGAAAGGAAAATCAATTGTGCAGGTGAATAGAGATGAAGACTATATGCAAGCAAGTACATCCACAAGTGGATTAACAAGAAGAAATGAAGAAGCTCCTATATTTGATGAAGAAGTGTATCCAGACAGATATGAAGAATGTGAACCAAGAAGGTCAAGCAGGACAAGGAGACAACTAGAAAGGTATTCTTATGATACTTCTTACATAACTCAGAAGAACTATGCATTTATGGTCAAAGATGATGAAGAACCTCAGAACTATGATGAAGCTAAAGGTAAGAAGCAATGGGAAGAAGCAATGAAGGAAGAATTCAATGCACTGGAGGAGAACAAGACATGGGAACTTGTTCCTAAACCAAATGGTAAGAAAGTAATTGGAAATAAATGGGTTTATAAAGTGAAGAAGCTTGCAGATGGAAGTATAGCCAGATACAAAGCTAGATTGGTGGTGAAAGGCTATGCCCAGACCTATGGCATAGATTATGATGAGACATTCAGTCCCGTAGCTAAGATGTCAACTATAAGGACAATCATTGCTATTGCAGCTTCAAAAGGATGGACTCTAAGTCAATTGGATATAAAAAATGCATTCTTGAATGGATACATATCAGATGAGGTATACATGGAACAACCTCAAGGGTTTATAGATTCCAGGTATCCAAATTTTGTTTGCAGGTTGAGAAGAGCATTGTATGGATTGAAGCAAGCTCCAAGAGCTTGGAACTATAGACTGGTGAAGTATCTCAATGATCTTGGATATCAAAGTTCAAAAGCAGATTCAAGTCTACTTATCAAAAGAACAGAGGAAGGTACAATCTACATTTGTATTTATGTAGATGACATTATAATCACAGGTACTTCAGATGAAGGAATCAAGGAGGTAAAGAGATTACTTGAGAAAGAGTTCAAGATCAGTGACCTAGGAAAGTTGTCATACTTTCTTGGAATGGAAGTCACTTATACAGATCATGGCATATATGTATCACAAGAAAGGTATCTTCTAAATCTATTGAAGAAGTTTGATATGGAAAATTGCAGAGAAGCTTCAACTCCACTTGAAGTTAATCACAAGCTCAGTAAATATGATGGTGCAGAATACAAAGATATGAGGAAGTATCAATCTCTTGTGGGTAGTTTGATTTATGCTACACTACCAAGACCTGATCTTAGTTATGCAGTGGGAGTTTTTTCACAGTTCATGCATTGTCCAAAGGACCCACATTGGATTGCAAGTCAAAGAGTTCTCAGATATATCAAAGGAACTATAAAGGAAGGATTATATTATCCTTTTACATCAGATTTGAAGTTGAGAGCCTATAGTGATTCAGATTGGGCAGGTAACTAGGATGACAGAAGATCAACTCATGGTTACATGATATACATTGGTGATAAGCTTGTAAGTTGGTGTTCAAAGAAACAACATACAGTAGCATTATCATCAACTGAAGCAGAGTACAAAGGACTTGTGGAAGCAGCTAAGGAAGTCATATGGATGCAGACATTGTTCAAGAGCTTAGGCATTGATCAAGGTACACCTACAATACATGGAGATAATATGAGTTCACTTTATCTTGCAGCAAATCCAGTATTTCATGCAAGGACAAAGCACATAGAGATACAGTATCATTTTCTCAGAGAAAAGGTAATGGAGAAGGAGATTGAAGTGGAGTACATTTCTACTAAAGATCAGTTAGCAGACATAATGACAAAGAGCTTGGATGGTGTGAAGACCAGTAGATTCAAAAGCATGGCAGGAGTAAAAGAAAAGAAGATGATATGAAGAAACAGGGAATGTAAATTAGTGATTGAGGGGGAGCTGTTGGAGAAACAATCACTAATTGGACATATATTTGAAGGTCAAATCTTAGGAAGAAAACCCCATGCCTATGTGAAGGGACAAATTCACAAGTGTATCATATTTGTAAAGTTAGTTCACTTTAGTTCTAGAAGTTTCTTAAAATCACGAGAATACAAAAATCTATATAAGTTAGTTTGTAACAACTGACGCGAGAGAGAGAGAGAGCGAGAGAGAAGAAGAAGGAGGAAGACAATGAGAAAGTGAGAAGAACTCATTTTTGTATGACTGAGTATAGTCGGGCTTCTCTGAGCGAGAAAGCACTTGTAAGCTTCTGAGTTTTCATAGTTATGACAAGAACTAGTTAAAGTTCTGTGTATAAGTCTTCTTCCTCCATCTCCAGTGTTTGTCTTCTGTGTAATGATTTGAAAGGTTGAAGTTTTCCAAGCAAGTCGATGCGTGGCATTGAATCTCACTTGATAAGTCCTTATCTTCATATCTGATTTTTATCTACTGCCAAATCTTCTTGAAAAGATGATGTTGTTGGAGCAACTCGATGCCTGGCATCGAATTCCAGTTGATAAGTCATATTGTAAGTGTGCATGAAATCACCTATAGTTTTGGTGTCCAAAAGATCAAGACTTTATGCGGGAAGTCGATGCCCGGCATCGAATCCCTGCTGAAAAGTGGCCAAAAACATCCCAAGTCGATGCCCGGCATCGAATTCTCGTTGCAAGTCGATGCTAGGCATCGAATTCTAATTTTAAATAGGCGCTCTTACTATAACAGGAAAGATTTCCAATTTTGGAAGGTCATACAAGGTCATCTTGTGAGAGCCATAACTTGAGTTCTAGAGATCCTTTTGATGCATATGATAGCTTGTTGGAAAGCTCTACTCTTCTAGTTTTATCCTATAAAGTGTCATGGAGAAATAATACTTGAGCTAGGAGAAATTAGCAAAATACTGAAGGTATGTCATTTCAGTGACTAGGAATTTCTGTAGAAGCAAAGTTCTCACTTTAGGCTATCATTTCTCAAAGTTTGTGGCAATGAGTTAATGGTGACCATAGAGGTGTTCTAGTGTCACATTAATTCATTTCTTGTGGTGTTTCATACATCAACAGTGGCTTGAGAAATCACCATACTGGTAGTACCTTCTACGATAACAGGTCGTGATAGGTGTATATGGATGGGTTGTATAGGTGCAGGGGGTTCCATTGGTGATTGTTATGGGGACTATTGAGGTGAGTTTATACAAAGTTCAGTTGTGATAGAATTATTACAAGGGGATTGGTTATTCAGGATGGGGTTAATGTTAGACAGTAGATAATGAGGAGGCTTCTGGATACATTTTGGTATCCATTTCCTAAGGGTTGCTGAGTGGGTAGTATGCTTCTGCTGAGGGACAAAAGGTGATATTGGATATTGTGGGGTTGAGGGGTGAGGAGATTTTTGAGGGGTATATGTTACATGGCTTGAGTGGTGGGCTATAATACATTGCTTGGGTACCCATATCTACGTGGGTGTGGTTTAGTTGGTTAAGTACTCTTTAATGATCTAAATCTATTGAAGCTTTGTCGAGATCGAAGAAGGTCGATACGATGTTGAATATTGCCTCTGATTTTGCTGAAATTTCATCTTATCATTGTCTGCATTGTTGAAAATTGTCGGTGCTTTCCATCCTTTTGGCACCCATACATGTCTCATGCTGCTTGCTTTGTGATGCTGATATTGCTGCCTTCTTTGCATCGTCTGGTAGGATCGTCGATTTGGGTTCCTCCGTCGTTGGTGCCTCCTTCATGGTTGGGGTTGAGAAGTCGGATGGACACTTGGCTTTGGAAAAGAAGGGAGGTCCAACACTTTCAAAACTTTCCCATTGGGAAGTGCAATATTTCATACCATAGATCTATGCTAGTCCATAGTAAGTGTGGAAGGATGGGCAGTGTAGGGTGTTGTGCCCATTTTTCTGATGATGTAGTCCACCTGACCACTAATGTAACCCACTTGACCGCTGATGTAAGACCCGAGGAAGATCTCTTGACATCCTTTTGCCTGGCAACTATCCATCGCCAAGCTCTCATGGGTTGACTTTGGAAGGAGCATGCTTAGCTGAAGGATCTGGCCGCAAATCTTCTGGTCCTCTTTCACATGTAGTTCATATGGTCTAGGGTTACATACCTCAGGCGGAGTGTTGTGTTAAATGTAAAAATGGGTTATGGGTTAAACTGATACCGATTAAGCGTTACTTTACGTTCTATTCAAATGCTCCTCTTTCACTTGGTTCCAAATCTTTAACCGCAATCGTTCTCTTAGCCACGTGGGTTCTTGGGAGTGGTAGGGGTATGTTAGACAGAGGCCCTGTACTATTTTCCCAACTTTTCACACACTCATAAATACTACATCACGTCTTAACGCAGTGGTTGATTCTGACTACTGACAACTATTCGGCATGCGGAAACTTAGGACTTCTGGACTGAATCTGCTATAGTAATGGAGCAGAGGTCCTGTTCTGGCTTATAACTAATAGAATACTCAACCTCATTAATTGGATACTACTCAATATGCTGCTTCCGTGAGACAGATAGGTATACCAAACAATAATACAAAAGACAGCTATAACCGAGAGTACGCAAACTTATCGTATATCGACTCAAGCAACAAGTTCCTACCACAGTTGATTCATCACAAACTTTACCAATGCTTCTGTTCGTGTACAGACCTTTACCGACACAAGTTCTTCATGAGATCGGAATCCTCAGTGAACGCAGACTATTGTATCGAATCTGGTCACTTAACCGAAAAAATATTAAAATGCAAATGATTCACTTCGACCTTACACAGTCTCTCGCAGGATGACAAACCACACTATTTCGTGACGAAAAAGATCCAGAATCGTATATAACTTATCACCAAACAGATTCACAACACAAGACTACCGAATAGAACTCGGCACGACAGGAAGAATATCAGAATAGTTAGATGCGAATAGAACAGAACAGAACTCAATATTCTCATCAACACCTCATACATGGTCTCAAACAAGATGCTCGCAATTTCCCAAATGGGATCAGTAGAACAGACAGACAGAACGTATACACACACAATGCTATACTTGCAATTTCCAAACACCTCGTTTCGAGACGTAATCAACCCACTCACTACAATACCCAACCGAAGCAGAGACTCTTCCCAAAACTGCTGGTCTTTACCGCTTTCCTTTGTGCGCTTTAAATAGAAGTCTGCTACAATGTTTCCGCGAATCCACTTTTTACGGCACCTGTCCGGGTTCATCCGTCCTGGTTCGGCGGCCCTCTAACAGTTGTTAGGGAAGTCAAGCGGTATCACTCGTTGCTTGTCTAAGGTTCCAACCTGCAAGGAGCCTTGTCTAATATTTAGGTCCACTGAGTGATCATATATCCAATCTTTGCCAAGGATTAGGGGTTCTATCAGGTCATCATCATGGCACACTAGGAGCTTCACCGTCATGGTCACTTCGTGTATGAGGATAGGAAGGTCCATCTCACCCATGCAAGGGGTTTCGATGCCTCCTAGCCCTATGAGGTATGCCTCAATTGGTTGCATTTCTATTCTTGAGTCCTTATAGTGGGACCATCTAATCGCACTAGTCGCAACACCTAAATCAATTAAAGTCCCGAGCTCATGGCAAGGGTTTTTTTTTTTTTTGTTTTTATAAAAGGAAGTTCGGCCTTAGCCTATTCTCTCGGACTTTAATTAAAATAAAGAAGAAAAGCTACAAGTGAATGGGACTAGTGCCCATGGGACCCCCCAAATCCCACAATGTAGGAGAGGACTATGGCAAGCTAGAGGGTATTACAAATGAGGCGGACAAATCTATCATCTCCCTCATGTGGGACCCATTTGGGTTTCAACTTGTTGCTTTCGAGGAGATGAATACATTGATGTCTAAACAATGGAGATCTCTTATCTCAGGAGATTCTTTGACCTAGAAGAAATAGGGATTTCTCAATCGACCATTCCTTTGGAGTTTGGCCAAAATTGACAGCACATCGCTCCCTCCAAATCTTCCAAAGACTCTCACCCCTGATGGCATTCCACAGCCATCATTTACAGCCATGTAAATGATGCTCCTAGCTTGAGCATCCTTTCTCATCCAATTCTTCAGATCTGCAAGTTCTTCCCTAGTTGGAACAGTAGGATCTTCAAACTCAGGCTTTTCTTCTTCTCATGTAATGAATGCCATCAAATCTTTGCTCATGAAGTGTGCCTCCATCCTCATGGACCAAGCTAGATAGTTCTCCCTATCTAGCTTATCAATCTGCAAGCTTTCTCCCATCTTTGATTTTCTGTGTCTGCAATTACTAAGATTTATGATGATATAGCGTACCTTTGATATGAAGCTTTAATCCTTCTTGATCCTTTGAATTTGTGCTTTGTACTTCTTCAGATTGTCTTCAAGAATTTAACCTTGTCCACCTTCGATTAGAAGAAACTTCAATATCTTCAACAATCGAGACTTTCAATGCCTTTACTTCACTTGTATTGCACCTTCAGCTCTGATACCACTATTGGAGACCTTTAATTCTCCAAAGGTTTGATCTATACTGATTTAAGAACAACTTTGTATCAGTTATGGACCAAATTTTATACAATTGTTACCTTCATTTACCAATTCTTCAACTATCACTTCTCTGAGTGAGAATCTTCTTCCTTCAAGAAGTTTGCTTCAAAGATTGACTTCATTACCTACACATATCTTCAGATTTCTTCAAAATAATGATGTACTTATCTCCATGCTACCTTTGCACAAACATATCAACCATTAGTCCTTAAAAAGAGTCATAAAACTTTAATTTGATCCTTAAGATCAAAAGTATGTTAGAAATTGTCTTCCTGAACAAGCGACTTTGACAAAGCTAACTTCTAAGGTTGATTTCTCACAGCACAGATCCCATTTTGCTAAATGCTTTTAGCCATAGCTTCCTTACCTTCTAACCTAGATTTTGAATGCTCATTCATAGAGAACTTTACATTGTACACTGAGATCCAAGCAAATCATTAACACAAAAAAGTGCGTGACTTTGAGAGATCTACCTGCAGACTTTACATACACATGTTCCTATTGATCATACTCACAGCATGAAAGGAATTAGACCATGAAACTTTGAACATAGCTTCATTAGCTTCTAGATTAGATGTGTACAAAATATTTCTTGATCCACATGAATAGGCTGAGAGAAATCATAGAAATACTCGTCGCTAATTTCTGAAGATGACTATGTACACATCTAACTCATTGACACTTGGCTTCTAATGACGCTGATTCTTATTTCTTTACATCATTGACTTATATACATATGTTTCTAGACTTATACTGTGTCTATTTCATTACTCCTTATCATCCTAAGGATCACCTATACTCATAGTACAAGAATTTCCACCTGTAATGTACATATGTATACAAGCTACCATTCTGAAATCTCTTCACTTTCCCAAATAACTTCTTTCACTTCAATCTAACCATTGACTTGCTTCAAGCTATTTGTAATCATCAATTTGTGATTGCTTTTTTCTAACCATTGTCTTGCTCCTTCATTTTTCTACATCATCTTTGTCAACAATAATGAACTTACAGAGGTAGTTGCTCTCTCTACAAAGCTCAAAATTGAATGAATGAGCATCCATTGCAAAGTTATTAGTGTAAAACTTATGTGTACAAATGCTCAAAGAATTTGGTTTAATATATCACACTCTTTCTGTTTTGGGGTCTATCTCTGTGTAGCCCTAAAAAATAGGAGGTAGCACTCTTGAGTGTCAAGTTCATTCCAAAAGCATATTTTTACTTATTACTTGTACTCTTATGCATTTTATACACTCAAATCTATGTGTATCATTCATCCAAACGTATTTTTTTCATTTGTAACCATGCTGGCTGCTATGAGCATTTGAAGTTGATTGTTTCATCCAAAGATAACAAGTGTTTTGAGATAGTCAATGTGCAAACCTACTCGTTCTATATTGACTCTTTCTCCTTGATGCCCCAAAGTAAAAAGTGGATTTTTTTTTAACTTATCACATGCCTATAAGGTCTATTTGAGTCTCCATAAGCTCAAGGGTTGGTCCTATGTTGGTTGGCTAGATCGAACTTCCTTAGTTTGCAACTCACTTATCTACCTCCTACCAGCTTCTCCAAACGGATTCATTGACACAAAGAGAAAGCCCCACTCCAGTAACTATATATGAGTTGAAGGATGTTGAAGACTCAACTAGTGTTACATACCTAGACCAAAAGCAAAGGAGATACTAGCTAGTAGAGGAAGTGGATAGGTCATGACTAAAGTATATGGGGTTTCCTGTATTCCCTCCTTGAGAGCAGGCAAGTAACTCACAAAACCCATTTGGAAACCATCAGGGTATAGAAAACATGACATTAGGACAAACTAGCCAACACAGTGTTCCCATTAGACCTCACGTACAATTTTCTATGCTAGAAATGAATCACCACATCCAAACTAGTCCGGGGATAGGAAATGTGAATAGGCCAACCTTTAGGGAAGACCACCTCAAGGCATAGGACTAGGAATGCACCTAGTAAGACCTGCAGTTCCTATCTTAATTCAACCCCCAAAGCTAGGAAGGAGATTGAGACCAATCCAAGTGGCCAAATGTATGTGGAATCATTATGACTAAACAAGAGAACCCTATGAACACATTTTAGAATTCAAACAAGTATTGCAAGTAGAGCAATTGGACTACTTTTTTGTCCAATATGAATCCTTTGGGTTAACCATCATGGGAACGGTCTTGACTTGGTTCCAACCCTTGGATCCAAATTGCTTTGGCACTATCGAACAATTCTTCCAAGAATTTATTGGGGAATTCACTAAGCAAGGGATTAACCACAATTCATCATCCTTAATCCATAGTTTTAAACAAGCTCTTAATGAAATAGTGAAAAATGTAGCTAGAAGATTTAATCAATATGTGATCCGGTGCCCTGTGATGGAGAGACCTTCTCAGCAAAAAATGATATCTTTATTTCTAGATGGAATAACTAATGGAACATTGAGAACCATAGTATATGTAAACTGATTACAAAAATTGAGTGAGTGTCTTCAAATGTGCATAGATTTGGAAGACAATTTAGCATATGATCTTAAAACCCCACAAAGTTTTACTAGATTAGAGGACATGAGGAGCAATGTGACTTCTATTTCGAGTAATGTTGATGAACTGGTAGAGTTAATAGCAAAAAGACTTGGGAGTGCAAGGACAGAGGAACTACTAGAACCCCCCTTTGAGAGTACCAATGTTAAGGAAATGCATGATGTGCAGCCAAGATCATCCATCCCATGCCTGCACAAGAGAAGGTTTAGGAATGTCACAACCTTATCCCTACAATAGACAACCAATTCAGGGACCTACCATGTACTATCACATTGAGCAAAAATACACTAAGAATTTCCCATTTAACAAGCAGCCAAGACCAGTGATACAACCATAGTATAGACCATATGGATATCCTCCTAGAGAACAAGGCAGAGAAGCTCCAAGATATAACCTCTACCCAAGACTATAGGGAACACCTAGACCATATGAACATGGAGGATATGGCCAACGACACCCTATTCTAGGACAACAACCACCCCATCCACAAAATGTAGTACAAGTAAAGTGCACCCAACCAAAGGAAAACCTAGAAAGAGCCATAGTACTAGCAACAGCATTGACCATCCCGAAGACGGCTAATCAGGGTTTTGATTAGAACCAAGGAGATTATTACTATTATGATGCAAGCCTAATGGAATATGACCAGAATTATGATCAACAATACTATGGTTATGAGGGATATGAAAATTCTTTTGAACCAGAGTATGCTAACCTCATGTACACAACACCTAAGGTCCCAAATCCAATTAGACCACCCACTAGACCACCTCCCCCTAGAGGACCATGCTATAGGTGTGGATGAGATCACTTCATAAGGGAATGCACTTTACAATACAACCTACCACCCCCCAAGGTATAGGAAGGCTATTGTAATGACTGTGATAAGGAACATTTTTGAGACTGCCCTAAGAACCCCAACAAGGTTCACACCACTACCCTGATCAATAGGATAGAAATGATCGAATCATTATGAAGTGATAAAGAATAAACACTACCACTAAAGGCCATTACACGAGCCCAAACCAAGGGGAAGGCAGTAAAAGAAATACTATATGAGCCTCGAATAGATAAAAGATTAGAATCTAAAATTCAAGTAGTTGAGGATTCAAAAGACCTAGAGGAAACTGACAAAACAAGGAAGACTCAAAGATAGAAGGCTAGAAGAGAAAAACTCAAGAATAAATGGATGAAGAAGAAAAATGAAGAGGAAGGGAAAATTATAACACAAAGTTAGCAGCATCAAGAACGAGAGGTGCAATAGACCTCTCATCAAATGACCAAAGAATCTACCCCGATAGAGGCAGGATCAATTTTTGTTGACCCCATGCCAAAAGACTTGAACATGTGGTTGAAAGCTTATTATTCTAGAATCAAGATGGGAACTAGTATAGAGCAACATGAAAAACTCTACCCAAGAGGAGAGTTGGAGAAGGAAAGACTAGAAATGTGTAGGAAATTGATAGAAATAGCTCAAACCACACTTGAACATACCATCGCGACCCTTCCCAAGACAAGAATACCAAAAGACAAATTCAAGGAATGCTTGGATATGAATAGCTTATCCCTAGTTAGGGAACAACCAGAGAAAAAAAAGAAGGAACACATTCGGGGTAACGAGGAAGAACAAGTCTCAATGATTCCAAAAGCAAAGGCAAATTCGCCACACGACCTATGGGCCAGGATTCAAGAGGAATGGTGGAAAAAGGATGGAGACTCCTTACCACCCTTTGAAGAACTAGATGCTTGGGAGAATCATCATGTAATGAACTTGGAAGAGGTATATGAGGAAGTATCCATCCTAGATCAAAATCGAGAAGTGAATAGCATATCCATGCTAGCCAACTATATGGGAGAGTACGAGAGAAAATCAAAAGCGTTCCATGCTCCCACTATCAAGGGCAAAGAGGAAGGATCATGAAATGAGACTTCACATAACTGTCAACACTCAGGAAAACAAAAATACAATGTTCATTAACTATATACGAATTGCTATGAGTGAAACCCCAATTGTGGAAACAACTAGCTAAAGAGTTGAAGGTAAAAATGGAAGAACCTATCAAAGAGAGTAAAGAAGTAGAGGCACCACCAACCATCCAAATCCCAATAGATAAAGTTGGAGACTTTAGTGAGGGTGATGAGGGGAATACTTTTCTACCCATCACCTTTAACGGGTACATGAGTAAAGCAATCTTAGACACTGGAACAGGTGTAGGCATAGCCACCAAAGAAATTTGGGAAAAATGGGGAAAGCCTGCCCTACAACCCACACAAATGAAACTCCAACTAGCTGATGGTCATGTTGAAAGACCACTAGGAATACTGGAAAAAGTTATGTTGACCACATGCAGAGTGGAATTTGAACATATTTTAGCCATATGTGAGTTTCAAAAAGATAGAAATTATGAAATGATTTTGGGACGACCATTCATGAGACAACTAAGAGTTGTGCAAGATTGGGGAAGAGATGCATTGTACCTACAACACCAGGGGACAACTACCAAGATAAATTTACATACCTTTGCTTATAGAGATGTACCCCCAATAAAATGGAATTCAGTCCATAGAGAGGAAGATGAATTATCCATTCACAACATAGGATCTAGTGGCCAATAGGGCACAAGATTTATAGACCTATAGATGACCCGGCATACATGCCACAAATATTTCTTGATGAAGCATTTGAACCATAAGGATGGATGGAAATATTAGCCACCCTAGATGTGTGTGTGTAAATGAAGAAGTGCTAACCATGAACGAGTGTGTAGATGCAGAAGGTTATGATGTGAATCTTTACATGGTAATCCTGCAAGAAATGGAAGACGGTGAATTACTAGAAAAGGAATGGAGATAGGATTACGAGAGTATTGAAATGGAGCTAGAATTTTTTTCCAAGGAACATTACTTAAAAGAAATTAAGCCTAACAACAAGATAGAGGTACCAAGAGTGTTCACCATAGAAAAGTACTCTGAGAAACAAGATGATGAGGAAGTTCAAGGATGAACAGAGCAACCACCGGATCTTATGAGGTTCCAAAACATTTTAAGCAATATGAAATAGAATAAAGAGAAATAGCAAATCAAATGACAAAAAGAGAAGCCCTTAAAAGAGAACCATATGAAAATAAGTAACAAACCAAGAAAGCAATAGTAAGTATGGAAGAGGAAGAGGAGAGATGTACCTACATAGGGAAGGATGTATCACCAGAAGAGGAGCAATAATTGATAGAACTAATCAAAGAATATAGATATGTATTCGCATGGACCTACAAAGACCTCAATGGAGTGGATCCTTCCATTTGCTCCCATAGAATTCCAATGACCCCTGAGGCCAAAGCCTCGAAACAAAGACCATACATGTATAATGATGTCTATTATGCCAAGATTAAGGAGGAGATTGACAAACTGTTACCTGTAGAATTCATTTACGAGATAGAACATACAGAAGGGGTATCACCCTTGGTGGTACTACCTAAAAGGAATGGCAAACTTAGGGTATGCATCAATTTAAAAAAGGTTAATGTAGCTACAATTTGTGATAGTTACCCATTATGCATAACTAAACACCTCTTGGAAAGAGTAGCATGAAAAGAGGACTACAACTTCCTTGATGGGTTCTCAGCTTATAACCAAGTAGCCATTCCTATAGAGGACCAACATAAAATGACATTCATTATTGAATGATGAGTGTATGCTTTTTGAGTGATGCCATTTGGACTCATGGATGCTCCTGCAATTTTCCAATGATTGATGTTTCATGTATTCAAAGAATTTCTAAGAAAAAGCATGGAAGTTTACATAGATGACTTATGCACATATTCTTGTAAAAGGACTAAACACATTTTTGAGCTATAGAAGATATTCCAGAAATGCAAGCAATACAGAGTATGCCTAAATCCGAAGAAATGTGTCTTTATGGTAAGACAAGGAAAGATTTTGGGACATATTATATCCAAAAATGGTATCTCCACTGATGAGGATAAAATAAAGGTCATCTTGGACTTGCTTAGACCACAAAACACAAAGGAAGTACAAGCTTTTATGGGACATTGTGGATATTATCGAAGGTTCATCCACACATATGCCATAATCGCAAAACCATTGTATGGATTGTTGACACAATTCACATGGATGGAGGAATGCAAAAAGGCATTCAAGGAATTGAAGTGACGACAAAGTTCATAACCTATTTTTAAAGTACCCCATTGGAATAAGTCGTTCCATACCATGTGGATGCATGGAGTTTTGCAATTGGATGCATACTAGCTCAACATGTGGATGAAGGAAAATTAGATCACCCTATTGCATACACTAGTAGACAACTGAATCAAGTAGAAAGAAACTACACCACAACTAAAAGAGAAGGCTTAGGAATGGTGTATGTAGTCAAGAAATTCCGACATTACCTCCTAGCCAATAAATTCAAGTTCTTCATCGACCATCAAGCATTAATGTATGTGGTCAATAACCCCTACAATACAAGAAGGCTGGTGAGATGGTTCCTATAACTCATTGAATATGATTTCAAAGTATTAGTAAAAAAATGAAATACAGATATAAGAGCTGATCATTTATTATGGATGACACATGGAGAACCACCCATCGAAATAGCGGATTATCTACCTGATACATACATGTTCAACTTTGAAGTGTGTCCAAAATGGGCAAAAAAATTGACCCCAATCCTCACGCATGGACCACACCATAGGATCAATAGAGACAATAGGAAAGAGATCATGTAGTCAAGGAATCTCCATATTGTGGCTAGTAGTCAATACTACAAGGAACCTAATGGCATGTTGCTAAGGTGTGTGGATTTCTCATGATTCACAAGAAATCAGCTCCCTATCATCCACAAGCCAATGAACAAGCTCAGAGTTCCAACAAAGTACTATGCACATTCTTTACTAAAATAGTTAAAAATGGAAGGTCGGATTGGGACAAACAATTGAATCATGCAATATGGGCCTTTTGTGTGGCATTCAGGACTGCCATTGGAACTACTCCATTCAATTTAGTATATGGGAAAAATGCAATTTTTCCAATTGACATTTTAGTCCCTATTTTATGAGTGACGCAACAAAATGAATGGACGGGCCACAAACTATCTCAACAATTGGATCAAATTAAAAATTGCACGAGACCAGACTACAAGCAGTGGCAGGAATTTATGTGGCTAAAAGAAGACAAAAAGCCTATTATGATGCACACATTAAAGATAAGGGCTTAAAGTAAGGCCATCTTGTATTGGTATACACATTGAAACAACATGCAAAAAAGCTACAACAAGAAGGATATGGTCCATTGTTGATAAATCGAATATCAACTAGCCGAGCAGTAAACTTAGCCACATTAGATGGAGACATACTTCCTAATTACATAAGTGGTTGTAGAGTGAAACAATACATGGAACCATTAACAAAATGGATGTTGGAAAGACTCTTAGGAGTGCAAAACCACAAAAAGCAAGAGGAAAGGATTAGAGAAGTAGCTCAAATGGAAGCACTTAAGCAAATCAGGAAGAGGAAAGAATAGATAAAATAGTGAGATGAACGATATATACAAGCAAAAGAACCCATATCCATGGAAAACTATCAAATAGGTAATGCGGAGAATGTGAGTAATTGTGTCACTCGACCATACTTGAATCCAGGCATCAGCATAAACAAATACCAATTAGTGGATTCCTTAATTGACATAGGGGCTGCATTAAGTTGCATGTGAGTCTCATTAGCCAACAAACTCAAAATGGCCATGAATCCTACTAAAGCATATTTGATAGGAATCGAAGGGCAAGTCATCGAGTGTCTAGGAGAAGTATCAATGTCCCTACATCTAGGAAATACTACCATGATCAACAATTCCATGTAGGTAAGAATGAAGACCTTCTGGAAGATCTGATACTAGGTCAAGATTGGATTCTTGAAATTGAAGTCAGCATACATCTCGTGCAGGGATACATATCGGCTAAAGTAGGGCACAAGGAAGTTTTAAGTCTTCTAGAAGCCATACAACCCAAAGTGACTTGGATGATAGTACCTAAGGCAACGAGTTTAGACGAGAGTAGAGAAAAAATTTCCAACATGTTCATGAATCAAGAGAATCATAACCTTGATTTATCCATACCTTTTAATGTACCACATGATCCTTTTGACACATCTCCTTTAGGAAGTGAAACTATGAGTGAGTGAGGACATTTCATTTGATCACTTTGAAGTTGGGGATTCTAGATATTTTCTTACCATTGCTCCATTTGAGGCCCTCCAGGCAAGGAAGATCCTGTTCACAGAGAAGGCTGGTAGTTGAGCGGTCCCACGCTAAACACTTGCCTTGAAGAAGATTCCATTCCTCGAGGGTAACTCTATGTCTCGGGTCTAAGTCTTTGAACCTAATCCACTAGATGGTCTCTTGTTTCCAGAGATGTTTCCACTGTTTGAAGCCCTTGTTCCATAACAGCTTTGCAGTTTGGAGGTTCCAAGATGCCACCCCCTAATGCCACTGATTGGGAACCAGATAGAGTCATTTTGTCTTATCCCAGCTGCCCACTTCCACTCCTCACTGATTCTGATGAATCGTTTGGCCTTCTTCCAACTCTTCCATAAAGAACGCACGAGGCTAGAGCCTTTAGGGGACACCGGGTGGGGGGAGAACAAAAGCGTGAGAATCCCTATGTCCTTCCAACCAGGATGGCCAACTAAGGTAAGGTCTTCCATGTTTTTGAAGATCAATTTAGCCCAAGAGGACTCACTATTGCTCCAAGCCTTGATAAGCCACTTTGCCACTAGCTTGTCAGCCAACCCAACGATATCCAAAATACCCAAGCCCCTTGAGTCTTTCGAGCTAATGCAAGTTTCCCATTTGATTTTGGGAATCCCCCTCCTATTGGGGTCCCTAGTCCAAAGGAAGTTTCTACAGATTCTTTGCACTTTGGCCAACTCTTTCTCCTTAGGTCTCCAACACGAGATAAAGTAAATAGTCGTAGAAAGCATAAATGTGTTAAAAACCATAGCACGCCCTGCCAAGTTGACTTGCATATCAAAAAGCGGCAAGAAACACTTACGACAAGTCTTGAGTCAATCGATCATGCTCTAGCTTGACTGTAATGAATGGTCTCCTATCCAATATGATAGGATGATTAATTGACTTTGCTTGACACATGGCCATGGGGTATCTGGGTGTTGTTTCTAGATGGTTATAATGTTCTCTCCCTAGTCCTTTTCTTCTCGCTTAATGTGTTCTATAACTTCTGCTTGAGCTTCTGCATGTACTCTCTTTTCTTCCTCCTTAGGCTTCTTTGCCAAAGTGAGTCTTCTAAGCATATCCTCAGTAAGAGGTTCTTGATAAATCTTGACTCTACAGCCACTAATGTAATTAGGCATTATGTCTCCTTCTAGGGTGGTGAATTGTACTGCTCCACTTGTCGAGAGTCAATTAATTATCATAGGTCCATAACCTTGCTTTTCTAATTTTCGTGCATGCTATTTCAATGTATACACTAGGACTAAATCTCCTTCTTTCAAGCCTTTGTCTTTCACATGTGCATTGAAATAGGCTTTCTGTCATTTCTTTGCTGCATATATGCCTGCTAGTGCTTTCAGCCTGGTTTCTCCTAATCGTTCCAAGTCCATTATTCTTGATGATAGTTCATGGCCAGTCCACTAATGTTCTTGTGCAACCTTAAGTGTGGGTATCAAGAAGTCCAAAGGAAGCACAACATTCTGACCAAAAACCATCTGAAAGGGAGTCACATTGAGTACAGTCTTGTAGGCCACTGGATATGCCCAAACAGCGTGGTGTAATTGTTTGTCCCAATGTGAATGTTTGTTGTTCACGAGTTTTGTCAGTATGTTACAAAGGATCTTGTTAGTGCTTTCTGCTTGACCATTGTCTTGAGGATGATATGGTGCGGATTTCTTGTGAATCACCATAAAATCATGTAAAAAATATTCAATGACTTGGTTTAGAAAGTGAGTTCCTCGGTCGCTCACTAACTCTATAGGCAGTCCATATCTTGTCAAGACATTGTCAAATAAGAATTTTGCAGTCATGTGTGCATCATTCTTTTTTGTGGCCTTACCCTCTACCCATTTGGTAAGATAATCTATCGCAACTATGATGTATTCTGCATGAGTAACTTTTTCAAGGGGGTTAATGGGTCCTATAAAGTCTATACCCCATTTGGAGAATGCATATGCTCCCATCATGGGTTTCAGTGGCATTTCATCACTGTGAATAGAAAACTGAGTTCTTTGGCACACATCACATCTCTTAACATAGGTATGTGCATCCATGTGAAGGTGGGCCACCATAATCCTACAAAGAGTATGGCTTTGATTTTCCTATCGGGGCCAAAATGACGTCTTGCAACACCTTGGTGTGCAGTCTCTAGTATGCTCAAATAATCGCTCTCATGTACACCTTGTCTTAGGTATCCATCTCGTCCACGTTTGTATAGATTGTCGCCAATAAGTGAATAGCCTTAAGCTTCCTGCTCTAGACTTCGTTGATGCACTAAGGTTATTCCTTCAGGGAATGTTTTCGTTCTCTACGTCACTAATGGTTCACTCCATTCTGGTGTGAGAGACATATGATATAATGTGGCCTCTTCTACTGGTGGTCTTTCACAACAAACAAGGCATTCTTTACACATCTTGTAGACATCTGCTTCCATAGAAGGCCAATAGACTCCTAGTCTATGCAAAGTCTGCAAGGTACAATTTTTTGAATGATGTTTCCTTAATGCACCTACGTGTGCTAATTGCAACCAATTCGCGTGTTCTGACTCATCTACACAACAAGCAATAATTTTTTGATTATCCTGTTTATATACACTTCCTGCTATTATTTGATATCTTTGTGACTTGGTAATCTCTCCTTCTTCGATCCTTATCCTAGGATTCTTGGGTCCATATGTGAGAATAGGGACGATAGGCTTATCCCATTCTAGTACTATCTCAAGGTTAAACAAATATGCATCGGGTAATTCATCCGCTATTCCTTGAGCTTCTCCTATGGTTAATCTTGAGAGGTGGTCAGCTCTAAGGTGTGTCTTTCCCTTCCTGACTACTACTTCAAAATCGTACTCCATGAGTAATAGAAACCATCGTATTAGTCGTCCTCTATTACACGGTTTATTGACTAAGTACAGTAATGCTTGATGATCCGTGAAGAACTTGAACTTATTTGCCAACAAGTAATGACTTAATTTCTTTTCTACGTAGATCATTCCTAATCCTTCTCGTTCTGTACTGGTGTAATTTCTTTCTACTGCATTCAACTATCTGCTCGCATAAGCTATGGGGAGATCTATATTACCTTCATTTGTGGGTTGTGCCAACACACATCCCATGGTGTAGTTGGACGCATTCACATGTACATGGAATGGCTTGCTCCAATCCGAGGTTGACAATATAGGTGCTAAGCACAAGCGTCATTTAAGTTCATTGAATGAATTTTCACATTCATCTGTCCATTCAAACTAGGTCAAAAGATAGTACAAAGGCTTGGCTATGATTGCATACATGTGGATGAATCGTCTGTAATAACCATAATGTCCCATGAAGGCCTATACCTGCTTTATGTTCCTTGGTCTAGGTAGGTCTCCAATTATGTTTACCTTTTCTTCATCCGTCAAAATCCTGTTCTTTGACACAATGTGTCCTAGAATTTTGCCTTGTGTGACCATGAAAACACACTTTTCTGGGTTCAGACAAATGTGATATTCTCGACATTTATCAAATACTTGCCTTAGTTATGGGATATGAGTCTACCTCATATTTGAATGAGTACATATATCATCGACATAAACTTCCAAATTGTTGTGTAAGAATTCCTTAAAAGCATGGCACATGAGTCGTTGGAAAGTGGCAGGTGCATTTGTAAGCCCAAATGGCATCACATGAAATGCAAATATGCCCCATTCTATGGCAAAAGCCATCTTGTGTTGATCTTCTGGAGCAATGGCTACTTGATTTTATAGCCTGAGAAACCATCAAGAAAGCTGTAAACTTCCTTGCCCACAACTCTTTCCAATAAGTGTTCCGTGATAGGAACAAGATAATTGTCTCTAATCATGGTGGCATTAACTTTTTTAAGGTTAATACACACGTGCAATTTTCCATTCTTCTTGGGCATGACCACAATGGGGGACACCCATTCTGTATGCTCAATTTCGTAAATGAATCTTGCTTCTATCAAACGATCTACTTCTTCTTTAATCTTAGCAGCATAGTTATCATTGTACGTGTATGGTTTTTGTTTCCTAGGTTTTGCGTCTAGAGTCATAGGAATTCTATGGGAGCAAATATACGGGTCTACTCCTTTCAATTCTTTGTAGCTCCAAGCGAACACATCTCGATATTCTCGCAATAGGGCAATTAACTCTTCTTCCTCTTCATTCATCAAATCATGCCCTATGTATGTACATTTCTCTTCTTCTCCTTCTATGGTAACTATGATTTTTTTGGTTTTCTCTCGATTATCATATACTTCTCCAATGTCAGCTTTCCTTTTAGGCATTCGTACCATAATTCGTCTATCTTCTACTTCATACTTCTTGAAATTCTTGGGTACTTCCTCTTCTTCTGCCTTAGGTGCTTTCTTTCTCTTCTTTTTCTTGCTTTCTGTATCTTCTATGAGTGACTCATGTCGTTCCATTTGACTTTCCTTTTCTTCCTCAAGGGTTTTGGCTTCTATAAAATAAATATATTCCTCTTCTATAGAACAGAACGGTTCCATGATGATGGATTCTAGATCCTCATCACTATTCTCATCCGGTTCTTGGGTCTCTTCCATGCATTCTTCTAGGATAAAGTTTTCCTCAACAGGATCAATTCTAAAGATGGAAATGTCATACCCGTCCTCATCACAATGAGGGGTCCATTGTTCTTCATTCACTGCTATGTCCATCGTAGCTAAGATTTCTACCCAACCGTGAGGCTCGAATTCCTCATCTGGAAATACTATAGGTGCATAAGCTAGGTCTTGAAGAGTTCATGGATGTCGTTCTGAGCCTAAGGTCCTGGCTTCTAATCGTTCTTCCTCTGGTTTTGCTACTTTACACATCCATAGATGAGTATCCTCGTGCGACCATGAGAGGTCTGATTCCAATGAGTCTATAGACTCTGTTTCTTCTTGTGTCTTATGGATGGTGTTCCATTGTATTGGGGGTACATCTCGATGGGAATAGTCTTTAAGATTAACTTTAGTAGTCACTCCTAAATGTTGCAAGTACAAAGAATTAGTTCCCCAATCTTGTACAATTTGTAACTGATGCATGAATGGTCATCCTAAAATCATCTCGTAAGCATGATTTTTCCCAAAATCACAAATGGTGAAAGTATGCTCAAAGTCCACACCACAAGTGGTGAGAGATATGCCTTCTAGTAAGCCCAATGGCTTCTCAATATGTCCGTCATCCATTTGTAGCTTCATCCTGGTGGGTCGTAATGCTGGCTTACCCCCATGTTTCCATAAAGCAGTAGTAGCGATAGCTACTCCGGCTCCTGAATCTAAGATGGCTTTGGTGGTGTAGCCCTTGTGGGTTATTGGAAGATAAGTGTTACCTTTCTCTCCTTTGCTCACATCTTCGATTCTTTCTATGGGTAACTTGGGTACCTTCTTGTGTGATAAAACGATAGCCTTTTCTTTCAGAACTATACCCAACAAAATATATTTTAATGCCTTAGCATCCAATTTCTTGCATTGTTGCTCTGGCACTAATTCATATGCTAGACAACCGAAAACACACAAGTGAGCAGCAAATGGCTTACAACCATGCCAAGCCTCATATGGAGGGATAGACTGTAGTGCCTTAGTGGGAAACCTGTTAAGTACATACAACTCCATTCTATTGAGGTGTATAACACTAATGTTTTATCCCACATTCAACCAAAAATGCATTAAAGTCAAAAGACATATATTCCCCCCTCAATTAGAATGGAGGGTGCCCAGCTTACATGTTGATAGATTTTCATCCAAAACTAAAAAGTGTTTGAAGCACATAAACACTTCAGAATTTGCTTTCAATGGATATACCTATGCATGTCTGGAAAAATCATCAATGAAGGTCATAAAGTAAAGATAGTTTCCAAAAGAGGGTGTCTGCATAGGACCATAGACATCACTATGAACAAGCTATAATTTCTGAGTATCTCAAACTGAACCATCTTTTGGGAATGAGGAATGCTGCATTTTGCCCAAAATACAACCTTCACATAAATGTTTACCAGGTGCCTCAAGTTTGGGCAAAGAGGACACCATTTTAGATTTCTACAAGTGTAGCAAACTAGCAAAATTCAGATGACCAAACCATGCATGCCAAAGCTTTGCATCTAACATAGCTTGAGGACCTTGAACTACACATGCTGAATCATTCACAGATTTTGCATAATCTATGAGCTTATACAACCCACGAGATAAGATG
Source organism: Ceratopteris richardii (assembly GCA_020310875.1). Classification (NCBI taxonomy): domain Eukaryota; kingdom Viridiplantae; phylum Streptophyta; class Polypodiopsida; order Polypodiales; family Pteridaceae; genus Ceratopteris; species Ceratopteris richardii. Next base: position 126,690,241 of record CM035424.1, read on the forward strand.
CCAAAAGAAATAATGATATCACCATTTGATAGATCATGAACTCTACATGTGTGATCAACAAATTTCACAACCAATCTAATCTTGACTAATGCTAAAACTGATAACAGATTTTTCTTGATCCCTAGCACATATAAAGCATCTGAAAATGTAAAAGAACTACAATTAGTAGTAGTCATGAATGATCTTACCAACTTTGTTGACACTCAAGGTCAAGCACAAGCATGGAAGCACATCAAGTAAGTGGACACATAAGAAGAAGGAGCATGTAGGGAGCTCCAAGAAGCACATGTCAAATTTTCAGAAGAAATCCCTATAAAAATAATGATTTTTATCACTAAAAACCATCGTGAAATACCATTTTTCATTTTTTCAACTCCATTTTGTTCAAGCCAAGGCATCCTCAAGCTTGAGGAGTATTAGAACTATCATCCTACCAATTTTCATAATTTTTAGACTCCATTTGAGCCCCCAAATAAGTCTCAGAACCTAATTTTTAACTAGGTTAGACACTAGGTCTGGACTGGGCCAAAACCACTCAAAAAACTATAAAAAGGGCTAGAGAGCTCATTTTTGAGGTTAGCTTGTTGTAGATTTGAGCTTTGTAAGAGAGTTCTTTTGTAATCGAAGATCTTCCATTGTTCCACTCTTTGCTCTTACTTTGCACGCTTGTGTGTGTATGTGTGTGCATGCTTGTGTGCTTTCACTCACGCATTGGTGCCATCACTTGCTCACGACCTTCATACCGGTCCTCACGTCTCCATAGATTGACATTTATGAGGTGAATCTCCTCACATTGGTACTTGCCATCGTGCTAGAGTAACATCAAATTTGGAGCCCTTGCCAGGGAGAGAGCTTGGAGGACAAGCGTGTGATGGTAAGATGTAGAGTAGCGATGTTGGAAGGTAAAAAAATCACCTGATTTTTTTTCATTTTTTGATTGTCCATTCACTTCGTTTTCACTTGTGGTTGCGAGAAAGAATCTTACAGAGGGTGCAGAACTGAAATGCTGAAGAAATACACCTCAATATACCCAAAGATTGAGTGAACTGTCCCGGACGTGACACGACCTGTGCCAAGTGTCGCGAGTGCAATATCTCGGGTTTGGAGGTAGATTTTGCATCTACAGACACATAAGAGTAACAAGGACATAAGGTACACATTTGCAAAAAAAATTGAATTTGGACTCAAAAAATCCAAGTGTCGTGACCGGTTGAGTTCAAGTGTCGCGATACTTGAATTCTCGTGTGTCATGATATTTGGTAGATATCGTGTGTCGCCGATATCTTTCACTCCCCAAGTGTCGTGATATCTAGATATCGTGTGACATTGGGTTGAGCATCGTGACATCTAAGTGTCGTGTGGCCAAGTGTCGCAATATTCCTCAAGTGTCGAGTGTTCTGCTCAGGGCCAAGTGTCACGATATTCCTCAGGTGTGGAGTGTCTTTCTTAGGGCCAAGTATCACAATATTCCTTAGGTGTCGAGTGTCGTGACCAACCAAGTGTCGTGCGGCCAAGTGTCGCTATACTTCCCAAGTATCGTGTGTCACGGAATTCCTAGTGTCGTGCATCGTTTAGTTCAGATATCGTGTATCGTGGCAAGGAAAGTATCGTGTATCGTCTGCTTCCAAGTATCATTGATACTTACTAAGTGTCGTGTATCACCTATTCTGAAGCAATCCCAAAGAGGTAGTGTTTCCTTGTTTTAACCCTCAAAACCCTGAACTGGCATAACTTTCTTATACGAAATCCATTTGTTGTGATTTTGGGTTCATTAGAAAGCTCCTGGGGAGTACTTTGAAGTTGACCCTCATGTGGGACTAGGAAACCAAGGGGACACCAAGGGAGTCTGAGCAATACAAAGGGGAAATTTTGGACTAGAAGACAAAGCTTATGAACCTGAGATCTGGTAGACACTTAGGCAAGGATAGGCAAAGCATTAGATCATCTGAGGCCATTGTCAACCATACAGCCAAGTCTTGGGCTCAACAACTAAGTGGTTATCCCTATGTGCTAAGTTCTGACACAAGTGACTCACAAATGTCCTTCAACATGGAGAGCCACACATAGCTCAGGTACTTCCTATTCACAGACACCAAAAGGTCCCTATAAGACACAATTGGAATATATGAGGACCAACCAATTAGATGCTCGCATCTATGAGGATGGCCTGAGGCAATTGGTGGTCCAACTCAAAAATCTAGATCAACCCTTTGGAATGGAACACCTAGTGGTCAAGTTCGAATAGGGTTCATACATTGATAAGGAAGGAACCATGTATGTGGTAACCAACCTCCCAGATAGGACATATGAGTTTAGAAATATCATTCGTGAGAATGAGATAGGAGACCTAGAGCAAGGGGGCCTAGGAGGAGAACCCAAGACTCCTAGAGGTAAGTCAGTCTTGACTAGAGTAATCGCTCCAGATTGGATCTCTCAAGATAACAAAAGCATAGAACTATTCTTGAATAGAGAAATAGAGGAAGCCTTTTGGAGATTCAGGCTAGATCGACCCAGCCCAGTAGCCACCATCTATGAATTCAAGGATCCAGAGACACTAGGGAAAGTTGTCTATCTAGATCACACATCTGAGAAAATGGTCTTGATAACAGAGCAGGATAGGCATGCATACACTTGATAGGGTAAATCAATTTTCCCTCCATCAAGATCTAGTGTTTCCCATGGTATCCAAGGAGTAGGATCATCCAAGGCTCATGAAACCTAGAGCGAAAGAATGAGAGAGAGAGAGAGAGACCTGAGGTAAGCTTTGCACACACGGTGGGTAGAGACCGATCGGGATGAGGAATTGAAAGACCTAAAAGGGAGAGACATAGAGTACATAGGCATCAAAGAGATGAACATGATTTTCCATTGCCTAGACCTCGAGAGCACTCAAGAACCCTTAGGCCTTCTCAAGTGTTCAAGGCTATGAAGAACTATTTTGATGGGTCAGGAGATCCTTATGATCATGTGGCCGAGTTGAAACAAGTGTTAAGATCTGAATGGGTCGAGGACTTGTTCACTCAGTTCAAGACATTTGGTTTGACTCTTAAGCATATTGCCTTAGCTTGGTTTCAACCCCTAAATAGTCACAACTATCGAGACATAGGCCAATTGCTAGAAACATTCATTGTAGAATTTTCCAATAGTGGTATCTGTTGGGAATGATGGATGGACACTCCAAGAGATTGAGTAGGTACTACCAAATCCTGCTTTGTACCAGCCCTTTGATGCTTCAAAGTTGATAAGTGGAACCTTTTAGCTTTCCAATGACACCATACAATGGCCTATGTACTTTGGAAGTGATGTATGAAACAAATGAATCAAAACAGATAACTTTGAACTTCAAGCCTTCAAGAAAACTTTCTATTTTTGACTTCACACCTACTGTATCTTTTGCTCAGTATGACCAGCACAATAGGAATTGGAAAACTTCCTTTTACGGGTATCTAATTAGCTTAGCAATCTAACTTTTCCAAGTGATATCACTTAAAAAGATTAACTATGCTCAAAGAAATCAATTTAGCAAGTAAACCTTTACCCCCGATATTTTAGGACTGTTGCAGACTTTGACCAGTGATCACCTCGAGGAGGTTTTCTCTGCAATGGCTGAATAGAAATCCTTCAAATTTTGTTAGCATGTATAAAACTTTGCTTTGGTTCCAAGAAGCTTTAGATCTTTGAATTTGGTGAAGAAATGAGTGAGATATGCTCTCCACAAGTTGACAGACTTTTAGAGACTATGATAGAGAACTCAGAAATGAACAATGTAGATATATGTATTAATGAACACTTGTGTACAATACCATTGAAATGAAGATCATTGCCTAATGGTGTAGATAGGTGTGGGCTAGAGTGTAGGCCTCACACACACTCAGAATTGACAATGAGAAGCTCAGAAAGTGACTCTTCTACCCGTGACTTTTTTATGAACACTTTTATAGTGGTTGAGTTCAAAGTTTGAATTTGGATTCAAACTTTTGGCTCTCTATAATCATACTCGTATATCCTAGGAGATATTCCATCAATCAAAGCTAACTTTTTTCCACGAGTTCCTTTGGTAGGTGTTTACAAAGATTCCAAAGTCAAATGTGACTTTTACAAAAGAGTAAAGTGGTAATTAACCACTAGCCTTTGTTCCTATGCTTCTCCATATGTGTATGTATTACAAGCCAAATTTGTAGGCTTGTGAATTGCACCAACAGATCCCCCTCAAGCCAAACATTTTGGCTTGGTCTTCATCCTTCATTCTTCATGTATATCCTGCAACCCAATCATTAATTTAAACCTGCAAAGCTTGGTGCCATCCAATGCTTTAGTTAACAAATCTGCACACTGCATGTTTGTTGATACATATGTTAGTTGAATGTCCTTGCTTAGTAACTTTTCTCTCACATAATGGTAATGGACCTCTATATGTTTGGTCCTAGCATGATAGATAGGATTAGCTGCAAGGTGAAGTGAGCTTGTATTATCTCCAAATATCAATGGTGACCTAGTATACAAACCCAATTCTGTATACAATAGCTTGATCCATATGGCTTCTTGGGTGGCATTAGCCAATCCTCTATACTCTACCTCTGTAGAAGATAAACCAAAAGTAGGTTGCTTCTTTGAAGACCATGATATTGGTTTATCACCTTCAAATGAAATGTATCCAGAAGTGCTCCTCCTATCATCCTGGCATCCTGGCCAATCTGCATCTGAATAGATCTTGATATCCAAGTCTGAAGTGTAAGGAAAATACAAACCATGATGTTGAGTGCCTTTGAGGTACTTTAGAATTCTTTTGGTAGCTTCTAAGTGAGGTACCCTTGGCTTGTGCATAAACTGACTTAACACACTAACTCCATATGCAATATCTATCCTTGTTAAGGTAGCATAGTTCAAGCTTCCAACTATGCTTTGGTAACCTGTAATATCATCAATTTCATCACCTTCATGGGCACTTAGTTTTAGGTTTACCTCCATTGGAGTACTTGCAACTTTGGCATCCTGCAAATGAAACTTCTTCAACATATCCTGTATGTATTTTTTCTGAGTAATATATATTCCAGAGTTAGTATAGACTAACTCAAGTCCAATAAAATACTTTAGTAGACCAAGATCATTGATCTTGAACTCCTTCATCATCTGGTTTTTTATCTGTCTGATTCCATTGACATCATTACCTGTAAGTATGATGTCATCAACATAAACACATAGGTATATTACCTCTGAATTACTTCTCTTGATGAATAGAGAAGTGTCTGCCTTGCTCATGAAAAAACCTTGGTCTTAAAGGTATGTTGTTAACCTGTGATTCCATGCACTAGGTGCCTGCTTTAATCCATATAAAGCTTTATTCAATTTGCATACATGTGTTACCTTATTAGGATCCTCATAGCCAGGAGGTTGTGACATATATACCTCCTCTGAAATCCATCCATTCAAAAAAGTATTTTTTACATCTAGCTGATACATGTTCCAATTTTTTGATGCAGCCACACTCACCAACACCCTGATGGTTGGCATCTTGGCTACAGGTGAGAATGTTTCTTCATAGTCAATGCCTTGGGTTTGTGCAAAACCCTTGGCTACCAATCTGGCTTTGTATGTGTTTAATGACCCATCAGAATTTCTTTTGAGTTTATAGATCCATCTGGATCCTATTATCTTCATGGATTCTTTCTTTAGTACTAGTTCCCATGTGTCACTTTCCTTGAGTGCTTCAATCTCCTCATCCATAGCTTCCTTCCATTCTGTCTTGGTTATAACTTCTTCATATGATCCTGGTTCTTCAATTGACAAATCTTTGGCAAGATAAAGAGAATGTTTAGTAACAAGAGAGGTATCATACCCATATCTGATAGGTTTTTTGCTCTTCCTTTGTGATCTTTTGATTGATTGATTTGAAGATTCAGGTATGTCTTCAAGCTTCTTCATTTTGACTTTTCCTTTGGACTTCCATGCCTTGAATTCTTCAAGGTTGATAATGTCTTCATCATCTGAAGTGGTGTCTTCATTCTCAGTAGGTTCCTCCTTAGCAAGACTTGGAAACTCCTCCTCCAAGTCATAGGGTAGTTTAAACTTCCTGCATTCATTCTCATACCAAGAATCATTTTCATCAAAGACAACATCTCTACCAACCATGAATCCTTTATTTGAAGGGTTGTAAAACCTGTATCCTTTTTGATTCAGATCATATCCAATAAAGATACACTTCTCAGCTTTAGGGTCTAGCTTACCTCTTATCTGAGAAGGAATGTGTACATATGCTACACATACAAATATTCTGCAATGGTCAAGTGAGGGTCTCTTCCCATGCCATGCTTCATAAGGTGTCATCCCATCAAGGGATTTTGACGGTAACCTGTTTATGAGATAAGTGGCAGTAGATACACTCTCTGCCCATAAATAGTTAGGTAATTTCTTTTCATTTAACATTGACCTAGTTGTTTCAACAATCAACCTATTTCTTCTCTCAGCTACCCCATTCTGTTCAGGAGTATATCTTGTGGTGATTTCTCTCTTAATGCCTCTGTCCTGCAAGAATGCTTCAAACTCATTGGAGAAGTACTCACCTCCTCCATCTCACCTTAGCCTCTTTATATTCTTCCCTGTCTGATTCTCAACAAGTGCAAGATACTTTTTAAAACAATTGAACACTTCATCTTTGTGCTTCATAAAGTACAACACAGTCCACCGGCTATAATCATCAATAAAAGATACATAGTACCTTGATCCTGATATTGAGGGGTCTTTGCTTGGTCCCCATACATCTGTATGGACAAGTTCTAGGTAGTCCTCATGCATGTATCCTTTCCTTGAGAAGGGTAACCTGTGAGACTTCCCAAATTGACAAGCACCACATTTATATATCATGTGTTGTTTGGAAACATTGGGTATTCCAATTACACATTGATCCGTGCATATCTGTTTCAATGTTATTTCTCCTACATGCCTCAATCTTTTATGCCAAATCTCAAGCTCTGAAAGTGTTTGATCTTTATAACTGTAGAGTGCAATATTCTTTGTATCTTCTAGCTCAAAAGTAAAAAGTCTACCTGTCTTTTCTCCTTTAGCAATCCTTTTGAAGCCTTGCTTAGGATCTTCCACAAATGCTCCAAATTGGTTGAACCTGACCTGCAAACCTTTTTCCACAATCTGTCCAATACTCATCAGATTTTTGGTAATGGTTGGTACATATAGTACCCTACTCAACAAGTTCTGATTTCCATCACAAGTCTTAACATTTCCAAATTTAACTACTAAGTGCTTTGTGTCATCGCTTGTTTGTACTTGATGCTTACCTTTTGGTTCTTCAAGGTCAGAGAGTAGAGCTACATTGCCAGCCACATGATTTGAACATCCTGAGTCAATGTAGAATAGATGGTCATCATTTGTACCTGGTTTTGAAGTCATATTCATGATCAGAAGAGAATCATCTTGCTCTTCTGTATAGTTGTTGTAATCCTTTCTGGTTTTGAATCCTCCTTGGTAGTTTCCATTGTAGTTGTTGTTGTAGCCTTTGTGATGGTTGAATCTACCTATTATCTGTGAGTATCCACCTCTTTGATATCCTCTTCCTCTCTGATTCTTGTAATTCCTCAAACATTCATCTGTAGTATGATTTGATAAACCACAAATGTTGCATGGTGAGGAGTTATAAGATCTCCCCCTACCTTGCTTACCTCCTCTGCCCCTTCCTCTTGATGATCTACCTCTCCCTGCATAGTTGGCTTGGGAGGTAGTGCCTTCATCTTCTATCTTCTTGTTCTTGTCTTTATCTTTAGCTTTACGTTTATCAGTGTATAGGGCAGAAGAGCTATTACCTTTGGATGAATCTCCATTCTTGTTGAGCTTGGCTTCATGAGTGAACAATTGCCCCATGAGAGTTGTAAGATCTAGAATTTGCATGTCCATGTATAGGTCCATGGCAGTGGTGAAGCTTTCCCATTTGTCATCAGCTTTAATCCCATTAATCACTTGCCTTACTATCTGATCTTCTTCAATCTCTTCTCCTATGCTTGCTAACTAATATGCTACATCTTTAATCTTGGTCACAAACTCTGAAATAGCTTGCTGAGGTTGCTTCCTTAGTGTGGTGAATTCAATCCACAACTGATTTTTTTTGGCCCTTGTGTTGGAAGAAAAATAGGATGACAAGGTTTCCCAAGTCTCTTGGGATGTCTTACAATTTCTAATATGTGGGAAAATAAAAATGGAGTTAAGTAAGTAAGACCTTGCTAATGCATCCTTGGCACACCATGTGTTGAGCTTTTCATGTTCTTCCTTTGTTGGTAGTCCTTTGGTTTTGAGGGCAATTCCTCATCTCCTGAGATGTATCCATAAAGACTCCTTCCTTGTAGATATGCCTTCATCCTTAGAGACCATGCCTGATAGTTGGTCCTGTCCAATTTATCAATAAATGAAGGAAAACCATCTCCCATTTTACCTTAACTTGCTTTGATACCACTGTTGGGAATGATGGATCAACACTCCAAGAGATTGAGTAGGTATTGCCAAATCCTGCTTTGTACTAGCCCTTTGATGCTTCAAAGTTGATAAGTGGACCCTTTTAGCTTTCCAATGACACCATAAAATATCCTATGTACTTTGGAAGTGATGTATGAAACAAATGAATCAAAACAGATAACTTTGAACTTCAAGCCTTCAAGAAAACTTTCTATTTTTTACTTGACACCTACTGTATCTTTTGCTCAGTATGACCAGCACAGTAGGAATTGGAAAAATTCCTTTTAGGGATATCTAATTAGCTTAGCAAGCTAACTATTCCAAGTGATATCACTTAAATAGACTAACTATGCTTAGAGAAATCAATTTAGCAAGTAAACCTTTACCCCCGATATTTTAAGACTGTTGTAGACTTTGACCAATGATCACCTCGACGAGGTTTTCTCTGAAATGGCTGAGTAGAAATCCTTCAAATTTTGATAGCATATAGAAAACTTTGTGCTGGTTCGAACAAGCTTTAGATATTTGAATTTGGTGAAGCAATGAGTGAGATATTCTCTCCACAAGTTGACAAACTTTTAGAGACTATGACAAAGAACTCAGAAATGAACAATGTAGATATATGTATTAATGAACACTTGTGTACAATACCATTGACATGAAGATCATTGCCTAATGGTGTAGATAGGTGTGGGTTAGAGTGTTGGCCTCACACACACTCAAAACTGACAATGAGAAGCTCGAAAAGTGACTCTTCTACCCGCGACTTTTTTATGAACACTTTTATAGTGGTTGAGTTCAAAGTTTGAATTTGAATTCAAACTTTTGGCTCTCTATAATCATACTCCTATGTCCTAGGAGATATTCCATCAATCAAAGTTAACGTTTTTTCACAAGCTCCTTTGGTAGGTGTTTACAAAGATTCGAAAGTCAAATGTGACTTTTACAAAAGAGTAAAGTGGTAATTAACCACTAGCCTTGGTTCCTATGCTTCTCCATATGTGTATGTATTACAAGCCAAATGTGTAGGCTTGTGAATTGCACCAACAGTATCAGGCATAACACATCATCCTTGATCTAGAGCTTCAAGCAAACACCCAAAGAAACAGTGTGACTTGCAGGAAGATGGTTTAAGTAATACTTAGAAAGATGTCCCATAGCAGAACTACCCACACCTACCAAACAAGTGTCCCTATTTTTAGATGGCTTACTAAGCACAAAGTTGAGTTCATATTTGTACTTGAAAGAGCCTAGATCCATAGAAGAGTGTGTGTGCATGTGCATTGACATAGAAGACAACTTGGGTGAGGAGTTAGGACTTTCCAAACTCTATAAGGACTCTGATAGTTCTACTAGTCATACCTCTAGAACCTCCATGGAGATAGATGAGATAGTTGAGCAAGTTGCCAAGAAGCTAGGACTTCAAAATAGACAAGCACCAAGGGCCACCTCATTGAAGTGGTGTTATACTTGTGGAGGAGACCACATGGCTAATGTTTGCCCAGTGATGGCTCAACCCCAAGGGAACCCTAATTCTCTGTATTGCACCATTGAGAGAAAATACACAAATCATATGGCTCAAGATTGTCCATACAATAGGCAGGCTGTCAGACAAAATTATCAACAACCTTACCAACAGGGTAGGTATCAGAACCAGTACCAATAGCCATATTATAGGCCACAACAACAATTTCAACCTCAATACCAACAGCAATATCATGCACCATACATGCCACAACCAGTTCTAAAAAGCCAACCTATAGTGCCTGCAAATGTGATTCCAGTTAAGTATGCAATGGCATAGGAGAACCTTAATAGAGCATTGGTGCCAATGACCCCTTTGATTTCAGAAAATGACTCTCATGCTCATAGTTCAGACTACTCCCATGAAGATAGTCCACATGGTTATTACACAGCATCACCTGAGCCTAGTGAGAATTATTCGTATCAATATGAGGCACCATCTATGGAACAAAACTGGGAGCCAGAATACTCCTATGTCATGTACACTAATCCAAATCCCAGGCCCCAAGTGAGACAAGTAAGACCACAAGCCCCTAGAGGTCCATGTTTTAGATGTTAGGGTGACCATTTCATTCGTGAATGTCCCCACCCATCAACTCCAAGACAAGTATTCTAGCATCCGTGGAATTAGGAACATAAGCTCCCATTGGTGGTGAGCTTCCTCTTTCAATAACTGGTTGAGCCTGTGGAGGTAAAGAAACTTGTGGTTTGTTTACCAACTGCTCTAATCTTTCTAGTAAGCCCTAGAAATGCAAATCCGGTTTGACAGAGTTTGTCTGATTGAACTTTTGACTAGTCTTGAGTAGAGCTTGAGCTTGTTCTACCATTTTCATGCACATTTTCATCCATTCAATCTCTAAATCTGCTCTAGGGTAACTCTTGTCTAGGTTTGCAACTGTTGGCCCTTCTTGAAGACGAGCCTAGTAGGTCTTGAACATCATGTCCAAGCCTTCTGGGGTTGGATCTGCAAGAACAGACCTTGGTTGCATCCTATTTACAATGGGTGGTGGGGTGGGATGAGGTGGAGTAGATGGAGTTTTAGTATGCGAGGGGCTTTGAGAAGCAATGTCATCTATTTTTGTTTTCGCTTCTTTCAGGCTTTCTTCTAGTTCTGATAACTTTTTATTCCACTTGCCATTGGCCTTCTCTCTAGTATCCTTCCATGTTCTTGTTTTCCTCTTACTAGGTTCTCCCGATTCACTCGACTCCGATTGCTCTACTGGTTTATCATGTTTTAAGGCTTGTGCTCTAGTGACAGCTTGTATAGGAGCCACATTATTGCTACTTGAACTTGAATCATCCACTAAGCCTACCACATTGATGGGTGTAATCTTGGGTGCACTGGAGGGGTTTCTTGGACAATATCTGGGGAGATGGTCTTTACCACATTCAGGACAAAAGGCTTGTATTGTGATAGCATGTCCTTGTCCCGGAGTTGATGGGTGGGGACATTCATGAATGAAATGGTCACCCTGACATCTCAAACATGGTCCTCTAGGGGCTTGTGGTCTTACTTGTCTCAATTGGGGCCTAGGGCTAGCATTTGTGTACATGACATTGGAGTATTCAGGCTCCCAATTTTGTTCCATAGGTGGTGTCTCATATTGATACGGGTAAATCTCACTATGTTCAGGTGACTCTGTGTAATAAGCATGTGGACTACTTTCATGGGAGTAGTCTGAACTCTCAGCATGAGAGTCATTATCTGGTATCAATGGGGTTAGTGGCACCAATGCTCTATTAGGATTTTCCTCTCCCGTAGCATACTTGACTGGAATCACGTTGGCAAGAGCTGGTGGTTGGTTTCCCAAGACTGGTTGTGGCCTATATGGTGCATGATATTGTTATTGTGGTTTATAATATGGTTGTTGGTATTGGTACTGATACCTACCTTGTTGGTAAGGTTGCTGATAATTCTATCTCACAGCCTGTCTATTGTATGGACGCCGTGTGGTTCGTGTATTTTCTCTCAATAGTGCAATATGGAGCATTCCTTTCTCTAATGTTTTGGTTTTTCATTGGGTGTATGTTAGCCATGTGGTCCCCTCCGCAGGTATACATCGGTTCAATGAGGTGAATCTCTGTGTTTGTCTATTTTGGACTCCCAGCTTCTTGGCAACTTGCTCAGCTATCTCATCTATTTTCGTGGAGATTTTCGAAGTATGACTAGTAGAACTATCAGAATACTTATAGAGTTTGGACAATCCTAACTCCTCACCCAAGTTATCTTCTATGTCAATGCACGTCCGCACACACTCTTCTATGGATCTAGGCTCTTTCAAGTACACATATGATCTTAACTTTGTGCTTAGTAAGCCATCTATGAACAAAGCCACTTGTCTGGCTGGTGTGGGTAACTCTAGAGCAGGGCATCTTTCTAGGTACTCTCTAAACCTTCTACCTGATAGTCGCATTGTTTCTTGGGGTGTCTGCTTGAAACTGTGGATCAAAGATGATGTGTTATGCCTGATACCACTCTTGGAAAATTCTACAATGAATTTTTCTAGCAACTGACCGAAATCGCGATAGTTGTGACTACTCAGTGGTTGAAACCAAGCCAAGGCAGTGCCCTTAAGAGTCAAACCAAATGCCTCCTACTGGGTGAACAAATCCTCAACCTGTTCAGCTCTTAACACTTGTTTGAACTCAGCCACATGATCATAAGGATCTCCTGTCCCGTCAAAATAATTATTCATTGCCTTGATCACTTGAGTGGGTCTAGGAGTCCTTGTGTGCTCTCGGGGTCTAGGCAATGGAAAATCATGTTCATCTCTTTGTTGCCTATGTGCTTGATGTCTCTCTCTTTCAGGTCTTTCATTTTCAAATCCTAATCTATTTCTGCCCACAGTGTGTGCAAAACTTACCTCAGGTCTCTCTCTATTTCTTTCTCTCTGGGCTTCATGAGCTTGGGATGATCCTACTCTTTGGAGGCCATGGGAAACATTCGATCTTGGTGGAGGGAAAATCAATTCACTCTTCCAAGTATATGCATGTCTATCGTGTTCTGTTACCAAGAACATCTTCTCTGATGTGTTATCCAGGTAGACAACTTTGCCTGGTATCTCTAGATCCTTGAACTCATAGATGATGACTATGCCCAATTGGCTAGGTTGATCTAGCTTAAATATCCAAAAGGCTTCCTCTATTTCTCTATTCAAGAATAATTCTATGCTTTTGTTGTCTTGAGGGATCCAATCTTAAGTGATCACTCTGGTCAAAACTGACTTACCTCTAGGAGTCTGGGGTCCTTGTCCTACATTTCCTTGTTCTAGGTCTCCTATCTCATTCTCATGAATGATATTTCCAAACTGATCGGTCCTATCTGGTAGGTTGGTGACCACATACATGGTTCCTTCCTTATCAATGTATGAACCCTCTTCGAACTTGACCACCGGGTGTTCAAGTCCAAAGGGTTGATCTGGATTTTTGATTTGGACCACTGATCGCCTCAGGCCATCCTCATAGATGCAAGCACCTAATCGGTTGGTCCGAATATATTTCAATTGTGTCTTATAGGGACCTTCTGGTGTTTGTAGATGGGCAATTCCTGAGCCACCTACAGGTTTCCCCATGCTAAAAGACATTTCTGAGTCACTTGTGTCAGAGTTTAGTACATAAGGACAACCACTTAGTTGTTGTGCCCAAGACTTAGCTGTATGGTTGACACTAGACTGAGAAGATCTAATGCTTTGTCTATCCTTGCCTAGGTGTTTTGCATCTTAGGACTTGTGAACTGCCGACGGTAGGGCTTGCAAACTACCACACACAGAGATATGATGTCTTCGAACCTCCCAGTCATCGAGCAAATCTGTTTTCTTAATGAGGCTCTATCTCTAATAGAGGCTCTCTCTTTTATTGTTCTACCCATAGTATATCATGTGACATTTCCTTCCCCTTGAAAGCATTTTCGTCCTCGAAAATGTAGATGAAATGTCTGTAATGGTAGAAGAAAGTGCTCAGACTCCCCTGAACCCCATATACTCTATGTACATGGTCATCTCTGTGTGTTGTTTCCCCATATCCTTCCCCTTAAGAGATCTCATATGAGATCATCTCAAAGGTGGGAAACCGTCTGAGTGGTGTCTACTATCTCCCATATACACTCCACCTCCAAACTATCACTCCCATAACATACAACATCATCCAAATGACCTAAGTCCTTATGATGTATCCTCCTTGGAGCAATAGCATGTAAAGCAAGTGTAAAAGTGCCAAGCTTATAGGCTTGACCATACCATAATGGAGATAATAAACCATATAATCCTATGAAATATAGAACAAAGTCCCATAACAAGTGACTCCAAACCCATATAAGACTAAATGGTAGATTGCCCTCATACCACTCCAGGTCTTCCTAACGTTGAGTGTAATCACAAGTAATTGTTTAACTTAACTATCTTGTGAACTATGCAAATCCATCATCTAGCTCATGGTAGTAAAATGCAATCTCTACATTTCACCAACCAAGAAATCTGTGGTTTTTCATCCATTACCTTTGGACTAAGTTCTATTGGAAGAGCATCTATTGGCACTTGTGCAAACTCTAATATTTCTCTTCCTTGTAGTTTGTCATATGAATGCAGAAAGCATTCCCTTTGAGATTCAGATAATCCCTAAGTACCCATCCTCCCAATTGATGTTTACTCATCATACTCATGATGTAACACCAACTAAGAGTTTGGTACCCTAATAGGTTAGATATATCCCTATCTCCTGGAAACTCAAAAGAGAAGTATCATCAATCTACTCCCAGTCTAACTAATGTTAATACCTAGATTATCTCATCTAGTCAAAGACCATTACTGAAAATAGCATAACTACTTCTCTCTAGAGTTTACAAGTGAGACTCAATCTAACCATCATGATTAACTGATCTCCCTCTTGTCTTTGATAGAAAAGTGCCAATTCTATGTAGACAACCAAAATGAGAAATTAAAATTCTCTCTCTGAGCTGTCTCTATAATCTCCTCTAAGGAAAAGAGCTCTGGTAGTGGAATCTATTCCACTTTCCCATTCCGTTTGAAAGAGATTCCTTTGAATACATATGTATTTGCTCGACTCATCCATAACTAAGAACACATATATAAGCTTTCCATACTTTTTCCTCCCAAAATAGTGGAGAATTATACTCCCATGTGAAGGAAAATTACATTGAAAGGTAGAGGAAATGAATTCCTTCTCTATAATATAGACTAAGAGATGTTTCCTAAACACCTCTTCTCTCTAAAGGAAAACAGAATCTATTCTTCTCCTATGAAGAAATCATGTTTTCCTTTCCTTCTTTCTCTCTCAAAGAGTAGGAGCTAAAGTGAGACCAGTGAACTAAAGTGAGATATGTCATGGATTTGTGAACTGATTTCCACTTTCTCCTTTCCTTAAAAGCGAAATTCATGAATTTATGTAGTCCTCTCTTCCATAAGTAAAGTATAATCCCTCATTACATATATTCCTATGAAGATGGAGAACGAATCTCCCGTGACTAATGAAGGTGTATGTAGTGAAGAGTGGAGAAAATAAATTCCTAATAAGGGTCAAAGCCCTCTACTAAAAATGGTTAGCAATAATGTGACATGATACCGTAAACACATGTGTATCCATACTAAAAAGCTATCTCTACCAACCGTACTCTGTGCATGGATCTATACGATCCAATCAAACTGATGGAATTATCCTTTCTGAAAACTCAAAATGAGTATGTGATACCAATGGTGATAAAATCACCTATCACATTCTCTACTGGAAGAATAAATCCTCCCTAAACTATGAAGGATAACTCCCAATCCTAAGGAGATGTCTACTAAGAGCTCTCCTCTGATCTCGTGAGACATGACAACATGAATCATGAGTCCTTTTCTTCCTGGCCATAGAAGAAGAGTGCTCAAAGGGAAGTCGTTTCCACCGTCCCATACCAGTGAAAACTTCTTCTAATTCACGATATCATACCTACACTAAAACAAATATATATTCCATGTAATGGAATATGCAAGTGGACTCTAATGAATCCCATATCCAAAAATTATGTCAGTGGACTCAAATGAGTCCCATGTCCTTGAACTAGTATAGTTTGGTTCTAGTCAACAAGTGACAATGGATATCCATTTTTGTTCCAAACCAACTTGTTCCTAGGTACCAACACTAGGTCTAGGTACCTTTCTGTAGATCCCTATATACACTATAAAATTTTAGCAAGAGAAGTGAAGGAAAAGCTTTAAACTTTTTTTTGAAGTTTGCATTCGGAGACAGTAGCCCTAGGTTGTGCATCCTCTCCCCTTTCCACTTTCATACACCATAATCATGCTAGATGGACTTCTTGTATAGCCCCAGGGGCTTGAATATCATCCCTCTTATTGGCTACACTCACTTTGTGTTTCCTCCCTCATAAGGCGAAGGCTTGGCATTGGAAGATGCTTTATGAAATGGCTTGTCTCAAACTTCTGGTTACCAATAGGAAGATGTCATCAACGTTGCTAACTTTAAGAACGATTCTGCTATCGAAGTTGTACAGGGTCATGTGAGGGGGCTCAATAGAGGATCTACATAAAAGTCCTCCTTTGCAAACATTGTGCATAAGGCTAATGTCTTGAACAACCCCCTATTCCATCTAAAAGGTAATCCTTTGAACCCTAACCCTAATGCGACAAAAGGTAAAGAAAAATTCAAAGAACAGAGTTATAAAATTCATCTATATTTTGATTATGAAGACCCAGATGATACAACCTTGATCATTGACAAGAGTACTCTAAACAATTGCCATGACCAAATTCACAATACGTTTCTAATTGGCCTTTGTCATGGCCCCAAACCGGCCCAAGAAACACTTAAGTGGTGGATTAAGAACAACTAGGAATCACACGGACGTTTTGTGAAACATGATCATTTTTCGCTGAAGAACTATTACCCTTTTTTTTGATAATGCTAATAGTGCAATGCGGATCATTATTTAGGGGAAATGGATCATATGTAGTACCTTGCTATGCTTCTTTAAATGGCACCCAGAGCTCAACCCTAGAGGCCCAAAACCAACTAGGGTTCTTGCATTGATGGAATTCCCTGATTTGCCTATGGAATGCTTTTCATTGGTTGATGGTCTTAGGAAACTGCTAGGGAACATGCTAGATCAGAGAACCACGAATGGAATGAACCCCAAATGGGATCCTCAAATCATAGTTGAGATAGAACTTTCCAAAGAAATTAATCTTTCCCTTATAATAAAAGACTCACATGGTTGTAAGCTCCATGAACAAAAAAGCCTTTACAAAAATCTCCAAAATGCCTACTTCAATTATTATAAGCAAGATCATCTCATTACAAAGTGCCCATTTCTAAATTCTAAAGAGGATGAGAATAATCACCATGGAACTTTTTCCAAAAAAGATAAAAAAGATATCAATCACCAAGATAGCTTTAAAGGTGGCAAGAAAGGGTTTCAAAAGGTGACAAAGAGGAGAAGCCCTAATAATTATCAGAAATTTAAGGTTCTTTTACGTAATGTTTTTAATCCCCTATCTGAAGAATTTTATAACAATTCTGATCATCGAATAGAATTTCAAAAAAAAAAATTAGCCCAAATTTTGAAAATGCTCCCTTCAAAATTGGTGACCAAAGTGGGATTGAGTTGAATGATGATCTTACTAATAAGGCTGACCATGATTCATTTAATAGTGCTAAATAGAATCATCCTTCATATGCGAGTTGGACTCAGGTGGTAAGAAAGAAAAGATTACCCTCTTCTAGTGCCAACTCTAGATATAAATCTTCATCTCCATCATCTAGTGATAAAGAAGATAAGAGTAAAAATGGTAATGACTCCACTTTTTTTTAATAGCTAAATGAGAAAGATAATGAGGAAATGTAGGTCTATCATGCTTTCAATGAGGACATGCCTATGACTCAGTATAAGGAAGAGTGATCTCCAACACCCAAATTGGTGAAACGAAAGAGGAAAGTCCCTACTAGAGTTTATAGATCCATTCTGGAACCTACAAAAGATCATAAGAAATGTTTTTGTGGGGTGGACGTGTTGCATGTATCAAAATTCCTAAGGTGGCCTGCAACATTTGTTGCATGAAAAGAGAGGAATGGGGTTTGAGCATCTTCTGCCCTTCTAGAATGTCTAACCTTATGTCAGCTAAATGGATTCTGAGATCTATTTGGTGTGATGACTTCTAGGCCTCTTTGATTAAGCGAAAATGTTGTAATTTTTACATTAAAGGATATAAAGATTGGAATAATATTAACTTCTAGGATATCATCACCTTTCCCTTTGATTTTGTCCCTATAGGTAGCAGAATCATTACCAATTTTTGGAATGCTTGGAGAAAGCTATAAAACATCTAGTTCAAATTGAATAACAAATTTGCTACTAACTCCTCTTTCCTTTTACATGATTCTATATGGACTAGCTAGGAAGGTCAATGGAAGAATCCTAGTTTCAATATCAATGAAAATAAGTGCAAGAAAAAGGGATTTGAGTCCTAGAATAACTTCTAATCCAGTGGTGAGCTCTTATCTGATCATGACACTATGGACATTGATGCTCTATCTTCTGCATGTAAATAGGTGATGGTGAAAAGTAAAAGAGTCATTAGTTGCTCGTTGGAGAAGTAATAGCAACATGGACAGGTGGAGTTGTGGTTGTAGACACGTATGATTAGTTCAAAAGACACTATTCTTCCATAGTTGACATGAATCACATGCTAAATAAGAATTGGTCCATTCAATGGAGCCCTCACCAATGGAAGTATAGATTCAACAGCATATGGGCTTTCCCCTATTCCATCATGCATTCCATCCTCTTTTGGCTCATCCTCCATCAAGGGGTCCAATTTGGAAGCGAAGCAAGGACACCATATGGATACTGGCAATTGTATATTTTGTGGTAGAGTGGAGGATCTTTCCCACTTGGTGTATGAATGCTGGCATGCTCAAAGATTTTGGAAGTTCTTGTACAAGTACTATATCAAATGTTGGAAGTTAGGAGGTCTCACTAGGTGTCTCTTACAAGATGGACATCTCCCTTTGGAATATCTAGAGATCTATTATTCTTTGGAATATTTGGTCTAGTAGAAACCAGAAATTATTTGATTCTAGCAAAAAAGAATTTATGTACTCTTGTATATCTGAATTGAAGAAATATGCCAATCTCTATACCAAGGCCACTAGGGAAATACCCCCTAAAAATTTCAGTACTTGTGCTGATCTTTTCGCTATTAACATTCACAAATGGAGGGATATTTGTTTATCCTTTTACTCTGTAGCAAGTTTTGAAATGATGTATTCTTTGGATTAGGAATTATTCCTTGGAGAGGGGTCTTGCCCTCTACACATTTGTACATTGCCTATATCAATATAATTTCTGTCTAGTACACTTTTGGTTGTTCAAGAGAAAAAGGATCTATGCTTTCTATTCATACTCTCGAAACCCTATTTCTTGTTGTGGCATAAATCCATCCTCTGTGTCATTGGGCCTTTGTCGCGGGGGGTGTGGTCTACCCCTCTATGAATTGGTGTTGATATATTTAGGTAGTTATGTGTGTGAACATTCTAGGACCGCCAGGGCACGTTTTTCCCTCTTTAGGAGGGTTTTTTCTCTCGGCTTATATATACACCTATATCCCTAACGAATCATATATTTTTTTGTACGTTCTAGTGGTAATACATTTAGTTTTGTGTGTTATGCTCCAAGCTTCTTCTTCTTCCTTGTGTTGTTCATGTGCTTCCATAGACCTCAAATCCAATAATTGGCATCAAAGCAGGTCGTCACTTCATTTAGGGCATCGATGACACCCCTCCGGGCACAATCTTAGAATCACATGAAATTTGGTGAGCATACTCAGGGTGATTAGGAGATCAAAACAACTTCACTCTATGGTGCCAAAATCATGATGTGAGCTTGTTTTGGCCTTTGAATGCACTATCACAATCCTTGTGCAAGCAATTTTGTCTTTTTGTATCAAAGCTATATATAGGTTTCTGTTTTCCAAAATAAGCACCTTCAAGTCTGCTATAGGTTTTGTGGAAGTCATCAGGGTAGTTTTGTTCAACTTTTTGAGATACACTCATTTTTGTGCATCAGGGTATTCTAGTCAATGGCCATGGTTGAAACTAGTGATGTATTCTGTATGTTGGCTATTGAGGATAAGTTGGATGGTACCAATTACCCATTGTGGGCTTATATGATGCATCATGTAGTGGTTGCTAAAGAACTGTGGAATATTGTGCAGGGTGTTGAAAAACGTCCTATTTCACTTGCAAACACACTTGAAGGTGATGCAGATGGCATTGAAGATGGTGATATTCTTCATGTTCATGTTCGTGTTGCAGTTCGTGCTGCACCTACTATAGAGAAAAATCCTTGGGATGGCATAGATGCTCAGGCACATGCATTGATAGCCTTGTCTCTCAAATGTGCCATTGTTCCCCACATTCACTCTTACAGAATAGCTAAGGATGCTTGGGATACACTTACCACTTTATACCAGGCAAGGAATGAGGCTTGTGTTTCTTACCTCCGAAAACACTTGGAGAGTGAACACATGAATGAAGGAGATTCCATGGACAATTTTCTGCCAAAGATCAAACAATTCAAGGACTAGTTGGTTTCTGTTGATGAAGTCTTGCCTCACAGTTCACTTGTGCAAGCTATTCTGAATGGTCTTCTTGATTCATATCAAAGTTTTGCTTCTACTCTTCGTTTGATGATGAAAGGCAATCCAAATGCCTTAACATTTGAGGAGTTTGTCTTTGGTCTGTTGCAGGAAGATTAGTCTAGGCAAAATAGGTCCATTATGCATGTTGTATATCAAGCTTTCTTGGCTAGTCAAAAAGGCAAAGGTAAATGGAGTTCTTCTACTACTAAGCAAAATCCGCTAATTTTGCACAATCAAAGAAGGAACATAGAGATGAGAGGAAAACAAAAAAGCAAAAATTGTTTTGGAAATAATGTAAAGGTAATGATCATGTCATCAAGAGCTATCCAAAATTGGTTGCTAAAGAGGCAAGGAAGAAAGAGGCTTGAATGGTTGTTGCAGAGGCCTCTACACTCAAAATAGAGTTTGCTAATCTTGTGGAGAATGAAGAATGGGTGTTTACTATTATTTGCAGTTTTAACCCATCTTCACATAAACAATGTATGTTTGTAATAGAGATAGATGTTTGGTACTTTGATAGTGAGGCAACCAAACATATTACCTCGTCATGCAGTTCCTTCACTTCACTGGAGTCTGCCCCTACAAAAAATATTGTCACATGTGCTAGCAACTCCTCATATCGTGTTATGGGAGTTTGTCACTCTAGCAAAATGGCAAGTACCAACGTGAGAAGATTCACCTCATAAATGTCAATCCACGAAGACGTGAGGACCGGTATGAAGACCTTGAGCAAGTGATGGCACCAATGCATGAGTGAAAGCACACAAGCATGCACACACATACGCACACAAGCACACAAAGTAAGAGCAAAGAGTGGAACAATGGAAGATCTTCGATTACAAAAGAACTCTTACAAAGCTCAAATCTACAACAAGCTAACCTCAAAAATGAGCTCTCCGGCCCTTTTTATAGTTTTTTGAGTGGGTTTGGCCCTCTCCAGACCTAGTGTCGGACCTAGTTAAAAATTAGGTTCCAGGGCTTATCTGGGGGCTCAAATAGAGTCTAAAAATTAGGAAAATCGGTACGATGATAGTTCTAATACTCTTCAAGCTCGAGGACTCCTTGTCTTGAAAAAAATGGAGTTACAAAAATGAAAAACGGTATTTACAATGTTTTTTAGTGATAAAAATCACTATTTTAATAGGGATTTCTTCTAAAAATTTGACATGTGCTTCTTGGATCTCCCTACATGCTCCTTCTTCTTGTGTGTCCACTTCCTTGATGTGCTTCCATGCTTATGCTTAATCTTGAGTGTCCTTGCTAATGGCTCATTGAGGAGATTCTTCAAGTGCATGCTCATGTCTCCTCTCTTTGTCTTTTTTGCTTCCTCTTTTATCTATTTTTCTTGCTTTCTTTCTTTTTCTTTTTCCTCCTTTCTTTTTTTTTCCTGGAACAATGGCATAAAACAAGAAGAAAGGTGTTAGCATCAATAAAATATTTTACATATGTCAGATGTGTCACATGTGCCTGGGATTCTCAATTGTGTCTATGCACAGTCGTGTAATGTGGCCCTATGTTGATGCATACTTTGGAAATGCATGACCTCAATGGTGCAAAAGACAAGGTTATGCCAAAGGCACATGGTTGTTGCACGTTGAGGCTTTTAATGTTCTTGCAAATGTTGATGCAGCCTTTGTTGGAGGTATCCACTAGATGTCAAAAGGACAACTAATTTTAGGGACCCATTTCAGAAATGTGTTGGGCTACGTACAAGTCCTTGTTGACTTCTTCATCTTTGGTTGGTTGCTTAAATTTTGTATCCGGAGTGGTTGGTTCTTTGGTGCTGTGGATGCTACTAGTACCTTAGGCTTCCAAACCCATATCCTTGATGATTGTCTTCTTAATTTTGCCAAAGGGTTGCGTTTATCTTCTTTTGTTCTTTGTGCTCGGTTCTTACCCTTTTCTCTCCCTGTCGTCTTTGTTGAGACCTTTTGCATGGTGGAGAGCATAGGCCTTTGTGAATGTAAGAGTGCTGCTAATTTTTTTGGTACCCAAATTTGTCGAAGACCTTCTAGTTGAGCTGTCGCGGTTGCTTGGTTCTTGTCTTCACATGGTTGGCTTGCCTAAGTGGGAATTGTGTTGGAAAGGCTGGTGGTTGCTCTCCTTTTCGTATCCAGATATGCTTCATGCATGGAACTACTTTCTTCTTGCACTCTCTTTGTCTACTTGATATACCAGTTGTCATGTACTGTTTCGCTTGCCTTTTTAGTTGAGTTGGTGTGATAGCATTAGTCTTTATACAAGAGCAAGAGTCTGCTTGCCTTTGAGCCGGTCCTTCCATGATTGAGTTCTTCTGGAACATTGAGTTCTTGATACATACCACATCTTTTTTGCTATGATTAGTCCTAGAAGAACTAAGAGAATGTGTGACATCTGGATTTGTGAGCATGAAATTCTCTAATTCTAAAGTAATGCATTGTTCGTATACCCAAACTTGAAGAAGCTGACTTCTTAGGTTCAAGTTGACTGCATGGTTGTAAATCCAATCTTGACCCAAGACAAGTGGCTCTGTAAGGTCTTCATCGTGACACACTAGCATTTTGACTTTCATTGGAACATCTTGAAGGTATATGGGAAGTTCCACCTCGCCCAAACAAGGGGTTTCCACACCTCCCAAACCTATGAGATAGGCTTCTATGGGTTTAGGTCTTGGCAGTATGAAAGTCTAACTGCAATAGTTGTTGCACCTAAGTCAATCAAGGCTCTCACAGTCCTTACACTCTTTCCTCGTCCTACCTCCACAGTCACAAAGGGGCATCTTATGCAAGAAGTAATTATGCCCGATTTTTGGCACATGTCCATGTGATATTTTAGAGCTTTTGGGTTGACATCTAGGCCTAGTCACCTTAACTTATTTTGCCTAATGCGCTCCCTAGCCTCTACCTATGCTTCTTCTCTGACCCTCAACTCTTCTTCTTTTCACTTCTTAGCAGTGTTGAGTCTCATTAACATATCCTCTGTAAGAGGTTCTTGATATATTTTGACTCGGCATCCACTAATATAGTTTGGCAAGATGTCACCTTCCAAAGTGGCCAATTGCACCGCTAGTGGAAATTCTATTAATGATCATGGGTCCATATCCTCGTTTCTCCAATTTACAAGCATGTTGCTTTAGTGTATAAACCAACACTAGATCTCCTTCTTTCAATCCTTTATCCTTTATATGGGCATCAAAGTATGCCTTTTGCTGTTTCTTTGCAGCATAAATGACTACTATTGCTTGTAGCCTTGTCTCACCTAAGCGTTCTAGATCAAAGATCCTAGAGGACAACTCATGTCCATCCCACTCGTGCTCTTGTGCTACCTTTAAAGCTGGGATTAGGAAGCCTAATGGTAGCACATCATTCTGTCCTAAGACCATCTGAAATGGTGTGGCATTTAGTACCGTTTTGTAGGCAACTCGATAAGCCCAAACAACATGATGAAGTTGTTTGTCCAAATCAGAGCATTTATTATTTACCAGTTTTGTCAACACATTACATAGGATCTTATTTGTGCTCTCGACTTTTCAGTTAGCTTGTGGATGATAGGGGGCACACTTTCTATGTATTACCAAGAATTCTTGGAGAAGGTTTTTAATAACTTCGTTCAAGAAGTGCATACCTCTATCACTTACTAACTCTATTGGTAGTCCATATCTCATGAACACGTTCTCAAATAAGAACTTTGCCATCGTTTGAGCATCATTCTTTGTTGTGGCTTTCACTTCCACCCACTTTCTAAGGTAATCTGTGGCTACAATTTTGCATGGGAGTTTCTAGCTGGGGGGTTTATGGGACCAATGAAGTCTATACCCCACTTCGAGAATGCACGTCCTCCCATCATTGGTCTCAAAGGCATCTCATCTTTTCTTATGGGATATTGTGCACATTGGAATGTGTTACATTTCTTCACATAAGTATGTGCATCCATATGAAGAGTGGGCCACAAAAGTCCTGAGAATAGAATGGTCTTAATTACTCGGTGAGGCCCAAAGTGTCCACTTGCAACACTGCAATGTGCAATTTCTAAGACTTTCAAGCAGTCTGATTCATGAACGCACAGTCTTAGGTAACCATCTTTGCCTCTCTAATATAGGTTGTCTCCTACTAAGGCATAGTCCTGAGCCTCTTGCTCCATGCTTCATTTTCTTGCTAGACTAGCCTCGCTAGGTAGTGTTCATGATCTCATAAATTCTACCCATGGAGCACTCCAATATGGAATTAGTGACACATGATAAAGGGTAGCATGCTCCATTGGGAATCTCTCTTTGCACATTGGACAATTCTTAATCCATTCATGTATTTCTTTGTCCATACTAGGCCAATACACTCCTAAACGTTTTAGATTTTTCAATGTTCGTTGTTTAGACTCTAGTGATTTCCTAGAAATCCTTCATGGGCTTGTTGCAACCAACTACTATGTTCATCGTCTTTGACACAACAAGCTAATACACCCTCTACAACTTTTTTGTACATGCTTCCTACCAATATTTGATATTTTTGCGATTTTACAATTTCTTCTCTGTTTGTTTGTACATTCTTATTTGCGGGTCCGAAGGTCAAGATAGGTACCAACTTATTTTACCATTTAGGAACAACTTCTAAATTGAACAGATAAGCATCCGACAATTCTTTAGACACTCCTTGCGGTGACTCACTTAAAGTGATGCGAGAAAGATGGTCTGCCCTGAGGTAGGTTCTACCTTTCCTAACAACCACTTCAAAGTCATATTCCATTAATAAGAGAAACCATCTTACTAAGCATCTTGTATTGCAAGGTTTATTGACCAAATACAATAAAGCTTGATGATCAGTGAAAAACTTAAACTTGTTTGCCAATAAGTAGTGTCTAAACTTCTTCACAACATATACCATGCCTAAACCTTCTCGCTCAGTTGTGGTATAGTTTCGTTCAACAATGTTCAATTGCCTGTTAGCATATGCTATAGGCAAATATAAATTTCCTTCACCTATTGGTTGTGATAGCACACATCCTATGGCATAATTGGATGCATCCACGTGGACATGGAATGGCTTATTCCAATTAGGAGTGGTCAATATTGGTGCTATGCACAAATGTCTCTTCAGTTCATTGAAGGAATTTTTGCATTCATCATTCCAGTCAAAGTTTGTTAGCAAGGCATAAAGAGGTTTGGCTATGATTGCATACATGAGGATGAACATATGGTAATATCCACAATGGCCCATAAAGGCTTGTACCTCTTTAACGTTCTTTGGCCTCGGAAACTCTACTATGGATCTTACCTTGTCCTCATATATTGATGTTCCATTCTTACAAACAATGTGACCTAAGATTTTACCTTGTCTTACCATGAACACACACTTCTCAGGGTTCAAACACACTCAATATTCTCTACATTGTTGAAAATCTCTCTGAGCTCAAGGATGTGGTATCTTCTTTCTTAGGAATGAGCACATAAATCATCCACATATACTCCTAGGCTCTTTCGCAAGAACTCCTTGAAGACATGACACATGAGCCTTTGCAATGTTGCAAGTGCATTGGTGAGCCCAAATGGCATCATGTGGAATAAAAAGATTCCCCACTCTGTGGCAAAAGCTGTTTTGTGTTGATCTTCTGGGGCAATGACTACTTGGTTGTAACCTAAAAATCCATCAAGGAAGCTATAAACTTCCTTGCCTGCAACACGCTCCAATAGATGTTCAGTGATTGGAAGTGGATAACTATCTCAAATCGTAGCAGCATTAACGTTTTTAAGTTAATGCACACTTGCAACTTTTTCTTGGACACTACTACAATGGGGGACACCCATTCAGTATGCTCAATCTTGTAGATGAATCCAGCTTCAATGAGTCTATTAATTTCTTCTTTTATTTTAGCTGCATAAGTGTCATTATATGTGTAGGGCTTTTGTTTGGTGGGTTTGGCGTTAGTAGTCATGGGGATCATATGAGAGAAACTTTTCGGATCTACTCCCTTCAAGTCTCTATAGTGCCACACAAACACGTCCCTATATTCCCTTAATAGAGCTACAAGCTCTACTTCTTCTTTTGCACTTAGGTCATCTCCTATGTATGTACATCTCTCTTCGTTCTCCTCAATGGTTACAACAATTTTCTTTGTCTTTTCTTTATTATCATATACTTTTCCTATGATAGCCTCTCTCTTAGGCATTCGTACCAAAATTTTCTGATCTTCAACTTCATACTTCTTGAAATTTTCTGGTACCTCAAATAGTGATTCGTCCTCTTCTTGTTTCACTGCTTTTTTGTTCTTTTTCTTTTGACCTCCTTCACTTCCATCCTTTGAATTTACCATTTTAATGCTTGTGAGAGGTTCTTCTTCTTGTTGGTTAAATACTCCTACATCTTCTAGATAGTGCTTCTATGAATTAAAGAAACTATCCATCATAATGGACTCTAGATCATCGTTGTCTTCTTCTTCTTCTATGACATCACTTGGGTCACATTCTTCCAACAAGGGCTGACACATGAATACAGAGATGTCATAACCCTCCTCATCACAATGAGGTGTCCACTATTCTTCATTGACAACAATGTCCATGGTGGCCAAGATCTCTGCCCAACCATAAGGCTCAAATTCCTCATCTGGAAAGATCATTCGTGTATAGGCTGGGTCTTTAATTCCTTTATCTCTTGGAGAAGTTCCTTCTTCTCTCACTTTTAGGCATCTTTCCTCTTCCTCTGCGACCTTGCACATCCACAGATGAGTATCTTCATGCATCCAGGATGGGTCAGTTGAACCTCCAGAATGCATAGAGATAGAGTCTTCTTTCGCTTTGTGGATAGGATTCCATTGTAGGGGTGGTACATCTCTGAAGGTATAATCCTTCAGATTGACCTTGGTGGTGACCCCTAAGTGTTGTAGGTACAAGGAGTTGGTTCCCCAATCTTGTATTATTTGCAGTTGTCGTAGGAAGGGTCTTCCTAGGATCATCTCGTAGACATTATTTTTTTCAAAGTCACATACAGCAAATGTGTGTTCAAACTCTACACAAGTGGTTAGAGTTATTCCTTCGAGCAATCCTAGAGGTCTTTCAAAATGACCATCGGCAATTTGAAGCTTCATTTTAGTTGGTCTTAATGTGGGTTTGCCCCATTGCTTCCACAAGGAGGTGGTCGTAATAGCAACACCCGCACCTAAATCTACGATCGCTTTGGTTGTTTAACATTGGTAGGTGATGGGAAGATAAGTATTACCTTCTTCACCTTCACTCATGTCCCCTATTTTATCGAGAGGTATCTCTGGAACTTTTTTCTTAGAGCCTGCTTTTGGCATATTGGAATCAACTTCTGGAACCTGATCCTTCATATGATTCCATAGCTCAGGTTTTGCTTTGAGCAACTCTTCTACGGTGATATGACACTAAACCTTAGTGTTCTTCACGACATCAATGTTCCTTGGAACCACTGAGTCTTCGTTTCTTACCAGCATTGTGGGAGCTCTAATCTAGAGAGATTCAAATTCCCATGGGCCTGTGAATTGTGGCAACTTTTGTAAAGAATTAGATTCAAGTAGTCTTTCATCTTCTTGCTGCTCTATTTAGTCTCCATAGATAGACGAAATGTCTTGGGGAAATTGATCGTGAAGATCATCAATTTCAAAAATAGGAGGGGGATTACCCTTCTCCTTGGTCCATTTCTCTTCTTGTATTTCTCGCAAGAACTCTTGAGAGTACTATAGAATTGAAAGAGGTGCTCCCTCATCTATGGAATCACGAACATACGCTTTCCTTGGTGGAGAGTTTTCTCTTTCAACAACTCGTTGAGCCTATGGAGGTAAAGAAACCTGGTGTTTGTTTACCAATTGCTCTAATCTTTCTAGTAAGCCCTCGAAATGCAAATCCGGTTTGACAGAGTTTGTTCGATTGAACGATTGCAGTACTCTCAAGAGTTCTGTGGGAAATACAAGAAGAGAAATGAGCCAAGGAGAAGGGTAACTGTTGGCATACAGGTCATATGAAGAGCATACAGGTACAATAGAGCAGTCATGCACAATACGGCAACAAGGGCTAATCATTTTTTCCATGGATCATTCACAACTCAAGTGATTCTAATCACTACACAAACATTGTAAATTCCGTTTTTGGTAGAATAGACTCCATTTTCTGACTCCACTTAATCTAGTTCCAGGCCAACCACCATTCCCTCCGGATAAGCATTTTGTAGGAGCTTTTGGTCTCCATATCCATTTTGTCCTTGATTCCTGTCTTAATGAGCAGACCGTCTGTAGGCTTTGATTCCATGTGCTTCTTGTTCTGATGCTTTGATTCTTTGAACAATTCCATGATTGTCGTCTTCTTCCTATCTCTCCATCCTTCTTTGTTCTTCCAATCTTTTTCTGATTTTGATTATATGAAGCTTGATCGTCTAACATTTGTATTGGTAATGTTTGTGTATCCTCAAATGCAAAAGTGAATCCTTCCAAACGTATATCATGCACATCTGATTGAATTTCCTGTTTCTCATTACTCAATAAAAATATTAAAAACCTTTTGTCATTTATGTTCAATTTAAGCTTCATTTTTTCAAAATCCAAAATCACTTTACCTTGTTGAAGCCATGGTTGACCTAAAATCACTTTTTCAGTCATCAGATTATCTGGCCATCTTCACAGTCTATTTTCATATATTCTTCATTAAACTTTACTTCAATAGTCAGTGAAGACATACTCTATACTATTTGACCTTCCAATGTTTTGATTAGGGTTCTACTTTCTTTTCTTTTTATGTTGAATTTACTTACCAGGGTTGAACTAATCAGATTTACTTGTGCTCCAGAATCTATCAAAACCCTAATGCTTTCATTTTGAAAATTCATTATCATCACAGGGACATGTTCCTTTGGTTTGAGAGGAGATTCACACAGACAGACTTCCCTAAGCTCATTGATTTTTCTTATCCTTTCCATAGCTTCCTATATTGAGCTTCTTTTCTAATGTCTTCCTTTTCTCTTTTCCTGTTTTGGGCTTGTTGTAACCTTCTCCATTCATCAACAGTTAATGGATAATCATATCTCTTAACTCTTATAAATTTTGGCATGATTTCTTCGTCTATGTTAGCTAGTTGAATGGCTCCACTGGTGCTTATCTGATGTATAATATATGGTCCATGTCCTTTTTTCTGGAACTTTTTTTGATGTTCTCTGACTGTATATGCCAGCACTAAATCTCCCACCTGTAGATCTTTCTCTTTTATGTGAACATCATGATAAGCTTTTTGTCTTTTCTTGTCCACATATAAACTCATAATGGCTTGGAGTCTAGATGCTCCCAACTTTTCCAATTCCATTACTCTTTCTGATAGTTCATGTCTAGTCCAATTATAGTGACTCCCTACTTTTAATGTTGGAATAAGGAATTCCATAGGTAAAACTGCATTTTGTCCATATACTAGATTGAATGGTGTGTTCCCTATTGCAGTTTTATAAGCCCATAGGACATGGTTAAGTTGTAGATCCCAATCATTTCTATTTGTGTTTACTAATTTTGATAGTACAGTACAAAGTACTTTATTAGTACTTTCTGCTAGCCCATTGTCTTGTGGGTGATATGGGGCTGACTTTCTATGACTGATCAAGAAATATTCAGTGATGTTTTCTATGATTTGGTTTACAAAATGGGTCCCCCTATCACTTACTAGTTCAATTGGAAGTCCAAATCTGGTGATAATGTTTTCATATAGGAATCTGGCAGTAGTATTAGCATTATTTCTCTTTGTGGCTTTGGCCTCAGCCCACTTTGTCAGGTAGTCTGTAGCCACTATGATGTATTCAGCATGGGATTGTTTTGTTGGAGGATGTATAGGTCCAATGAAATCCAATCCCCATTTACTAAAGGCTCTGGCTGAAATTAATGGAACCAATGGCATATCATTTCTTCTATTTGGTTGACTTACCCTTTGACAGACATCACACCTTTTTACATAGGTTCTTGCATTAGGAAATAGCGTTGGCCACCAAAAGCCAGAATATAAAATGAGTTTAGCAGTTCTGTCACTTGAGAAGTGTCCTCCTGCCACTCCTGAGTGTGCCATTTCAAACATTTCCAGATATTTATTCTCAGGAACACAAATCCTTAGGTATCCATCCATTCCTCTCTTATACAATTGTTCCCCTATCAATTGATATTCCTCAGAGATTACTTGTAAGTTTTTTGACTCTATACCAGCTATCACTTGTTTTCCTTTTTCCTTCCTTCTTAATTCTTCAATGATATTTTCACTCCAATCTGGATTTTTCTGGAACCAATATAGAGTTATGAATTCTGAATCTTGCAATGTTTGGCACTTCTTGCAATTGGCCATGTATTTTGATACATCTTGAATTTTATTAGGCCAATGTATCCCCATCCTATTGAGATTACTTAGGGTGACTACTGTAGAAGCATGAGTGCAAGGGTTCCAATGATGAGCTCTCCTCAGATATTCTTGTTGCTCCTCCTCAGGAGTGCAATATTCTAGTATGCCTGTGTGGTTGAGATGGTATAAATGCCCCGCTAGTAACATAAAGTTCCTGCTTTGTAATACTAGGTGTGCATTATTCCCCATTGTTCTACAAGGTCCCATGGTTAATAATGGTACTAAAGTCATGGCCCACTCAAGAACACTTTCTACCTTAAAGAGATAAGTGTCTGGCAGATTGTCATCTAAAGGTGAACTGGGTTCTTCAGATTGGATTCGAGATAAATGATCTGCTCTCAAGTGTGTTTTCCCTTGTCTGACCACCACTTCAAACTCAAATTCCATTAACAACAGAAACCATCTAACTATTCTCCCAGTGTGACAAGGTTTATTTACCAAATATAACAAAGCTTGATGGTCTACAAAGAACTTAAACTTGTTGGCCAAAAGGTAATGTCTGTATTTTTTTATAGCAAATACCATGCCCAATCCCTCTCTTTCAGTGGTTGTGTAATTTTTCTCTGCTAGATTCAATTGTCTACTAGCATAGGCCACTGGAAAATCTAACTTGCTTCCTTCTATTGGTTGTGCTAACACACATCCCAAAGCATAATTGGAAGCATCCACACGAACATGAAAAATTTTATCCCATTGAGGTGTTTTCAGAATTGGGGCTGTTACCAAACAAGTTTTTAGAGTTTCAAAGGCTTGGTCACACTCCTTGGTCCACTCAAACTTTGTAATTAGGGCATATAAGGGTTTTGCTATGTCAGCAAATTTATGTACAAATTTCCTATAGTATCCACAATGTCCCATGAAAGTTTGAAGTTCTTTTGCACTTGTTGGTCTTGGAAGCTCTATTATGGCCTTTATTTTCTTTTCATCAGTTGAAATTCCATTTTTAGAGACTATATGACCCAGCATTCGTCCTTGTCTGACAAAGAATACACATTTTTCTGGATTTAAACATACTCTGTAGGTTCTGCATTTCCTGAATATATTTTCTAAGTCTTGCAAGTGATCTTGTCTTTTTAATGAAAAAGTACAAAGATCATCTACATAGATTTCCATTACCTTTCTCAGGAACTCTTTGAAAACATGGCACATCAATCTTTGAAAAGTTGCTGGAGCATTAGTTAATCCAAAGGGCATAACCCTAAAGGCATAAATTCCCCATTCTGTGGAGAAGGCAGTTTTATGTTGGTCTTCCAATGCTATAGGAACCTGGTTGTATCCTGAAAAACCATCTAAAAAACTATAAACCTCCTTCCCAACAACTCTTTCTAGAAGATGATCTGTTATAGGCAGTGGATAGTTATCCCTTATAGTTGCTGCATTTACCTTTTTCAAGTTAATGCATACCCTAAGTTTCCCATTCTTTTTTGGTACCACAACTATAGGAGATATCCATTCTGTATACTCAATTTCATAGATGAAATTAGCAGCTAATAGCTTATCAATTTCTTCCTTTATCTTTGCAGAATATTTGTCATTAAATGTGTAATGTCTTTGCTTACTAGTTTTGCTTCAGGAGTAATAGGAATCTTATGCTCACAGATTTTAGGATCAATACCTTTCAAATCCTTGTAGCTATAAGCAAATACATCCCTATAGTTTCTTGCCAAGTTTGTTAGTGCCTCTTCTTCTTGAGTTGTCATGTCATCAGCCACTACAATGTGTCTTTCTTCTCCCTCCTCCTGAGTGATCATGATCTTTTTAGTTTCTTCCTCATTATCATAAGCTTCTCCTTTCTTCTTTTCCCTCTTTGGTTTCCTTCTGAGAAGTAATCTATTTTCCACTTCATAAGTCTTGAAATTTTCTGGTACATCAAACTGTTGATCTTTGTTCACTTCCCTTGTCTTCTTCTCATTCTCCTGGTTTTCTTCTATTTCTTTGTGTTTGTTTTTCTTGTACTTACCTGAGATTTTATCCTTAATAACATCTTCAGCTTTTACTTCCTCCAAAAATTGTGTCTTTCCTTTTTCTAATATCATTTCTTCTTCTATGTCCTCTTCTGTTCGGGATACCTTTATCATTTGTATTCCAATGTGAAAAATATCATATCCTTCTTCATTTTGAAATTCCACACCTACATATTCATCACTGGCTAGATCCATGGTAGCCAAGATTTGATTCCACCCATAGGGCTCAAATTCCTCATCCTTGAATTGTTGAGGTACATAATTCTCATCTTGTAACCCTCTTTCTTCCACACAATCCTCTCTTCTTAATCTTCTTTTCCTATTGGTCAGATTTCTTATCATATTGCACTTCCATACTGATGATTCAGCTTCATCCTGGTCCTCCATTTCTGATTCCTCACTCAACTCTTGATTCTGATGAACTTTATACCATTCTTGAGGGGATATGTCACAGTAGTGCCCATTTCTTAGATTTACTTTGGTTATTCTTCCTTTGCTCTGTAGGTATAAGCAATCATTACCCCAATCTTGTACAATTTGCATTTGTCTCATGAATGGTCTTCCTAGGATAATTTCATATGAAGTAGATTGTGGGAATTCAACTATAGCAAACGTATGTTCTATCTCTATTCCACATATGTCCACAATCACTTTTTCCCATATTCCTAAGGGTTTTTCTATATGTCCATCTGCAAGTTGCAATCTCACTTTTGTGGGTAATAATTCATTTTTTCCCCATTTCTCCCAAGTTTGTTTAGTCATGATGGCCACTCCTGATCCACTATCCAAAATAGCTTTGGCCTGGTTTTTACCAAATTGTATTTTTAAAGTTGAGTTTCCCTCTTCTCCCTCACAATATCCCCGTATCTTATCAATGGGAATATACCACAACTCCTCCATTTCCTGTAGTTGTGGGTGAAGATTTTCTGGTGTTGTCTCCCATTTCTTCACTTGGCTCTGTAAGTGAGGATTTTGTTTCATTAAATCTTCCCATGTGGTGTGATACAGAATTGTGCATCTTTTGTCTACATTCACTTGGAGTGTTACTTGTGGGTTTTCTTCCTTGATACTCTTTCCTCTTGTTTTTGTTGTCTCAGATTCCTCAACTGTTTTTTGAGAATTGTCTTCTTCCCCCATTTTGAGTTGTACTTCCCGAATGATTTGTTTACATTTCTGCATTCTTTCATGTTCTAAGTCTGGCATAGGATAAGCCATTGTATGATGAGCAGGGCTTGGTCCCTCTTGAATTCTTCCTTTGTATGCTTTTATCAGAGTGTCTAGACTTTTTGAATTTCCTATTTCCAATTGGGTCTGTGTCTTTGGAGGAGAAGTATTGTTTGATTGTTCCCTATTTTCTTCTTCAATATTTTTACTCATTTTTTGCTTCCTCTCCCATTTCCCTTTTTGTCTATATTTCTTTACCTTTGAGATTGAACCTTCATTTTGTTCCTTATTTGTTCTTTGTTGTTTTGTTTGTGACCTTGTTATAGCATTTACATCCACTAGATCAATGTCACTCACTTCTTCTTGTTCCATGATACTGACTGCTTTTAGTGGTATGTTATTAGGTGTGTTTTGTTGTTTTTGAGGATTTTTTGGGCAATCCTTTATCAAATGCTCCCTGCCACAATCCTTGCAATATGCTCCTTCTATTCTTAATGTAGGAGGTTGTGGACAGTCTCTAATGAAATGATCTCCCCCACACCTATAACAAGTTATCTTTGGTCCTCCTTTGAATTGAGGTTTTTGATTGACATGTAATTATTGGTTATATACATGAAAGTGGTAGTGTCCATCTCAATTCTTCCATTTCCCAAGTCTAAAGCTTGTAATTCTGGCTCTCTTGATTCATAACCTTCCCATTCTTCTTGATATCCCTCATTCCATTGATAATCTTCCTTGTATGGTGGCTTTGTTCTTGAGTTTCCCTCCTCTATTGGTGTGTATTTGATTGGCACCACATTTGTTGGTATAGGAGGTTGTTGCCCAAGCATAGGTCTTGGTTGCTCATTATACACTGATTCTCTTTGGCTCCCATAGTCTCTCTCCTTTATGGGTTGTTTATTATAGAAGCACTCTTCCCTGGTATGATTGGTCCATTTCCTCTCTAGTGTACAATATTTAAGTGTCTTTCCGTCTTGCAAATGTGGAGGCTTTTGATATGGGCACTGTTGTATCAAATG
The DNA here is from genome assembly GCA_020310875.1 of Ceratopteris richardii. Classification (NCBI taxonomy): domain Eukaryota; kingdom Viridiplantae; phylum Streptophyta; class Polypodiopsida; order Polypodiales; family Pteridaceae; genus Ceratopteris; species Ceratopteris richardii. The sequence goes on from CM035424.1 coordinate 126,725,357, forward strand.
ACTTTCTCCACAATTGTAGCATTTTTTATTTGTGTTTATCTTGGAGTTTATCAAATTGGTTTTAGTGCTTACCTCTAGGGCTTTAGCAATGGCCTGAGCCAACTCTTCTGCTGGAGGAATTTTATCTTCATATGATCTGGGTTGATAAAATGCTAACAGGTCTTGGCCCCTATTATCCTCCAAATCTATTGCTTCTTTTACACAAGCTCCTAGGTCAGGGCATCTCCTATAGTACACTAGGGTTCTTAATTGAGCACTTCTCAACCCTTCTATGAATAGGGATACTTGTCTAGCCATGGAAGGTACTTCCTCTTTAGGGCATCTGTCAATATATTGTTTAAATCTCCTGGCTGCCTCCCTGACATTTTCATCCTTTTGTTGTTTAAAACTGTGTATCAGAGTGGCTGTGCTATGTTTTATCCCGGTCTTTGAGAATTTTCCAATAAAGGCTTCTAGGAAGGATTCAATATCTAGGTACATTTCTTTTCTCAAAGGGATAAACTATGATAATGCTGGTCCAGTTAGGGTTAAACCAAATGCCTCAAATTGAACTTTGTAATCTTCCACCTCCTCAGCTCTAATCAATTGCCTAAACTCTGTAGCATGAGCATGGGGATCTGAATACCCTTCATATTGATTTTTCATACATTTGGCTACTTGATATGGTCTAAGCATTCTACCCTGAGGTTGCCAATGGTGTCTTCTTTTGAGTGGAAATTCATTATATCCTTCTGGTTCCTTGTCAAAGGGATTTGGGGAAACATGTGTCCTCCTCCCATGTCGTTGCTCAGTATTAGTATAGTTTTCATGTGGTCTAGGTAAATCTGGCTGTCCCATGTTATGCTCCCAAGGTCCTTTGTCAGCACATTGCCCTAAGTCATTTGAATTTTCTGGGTCTTGGGGGAAGATGTACACACACCCTTGCCTATCCTCATACCTACCATCTTTGAATTGAGCTACAGGTGTTATGTTTAGGGGAGCTTCTAAGTTTCTCAATCTAATGAGAAACTTATGCATTCCATCTTGATATACATAGGTGCCGAACCTATTTGTATACATGTACTTGAGGATATTTCTGTAATCCCCAGTTTCAATGGGCTCATTTGTTTCATTTAAATTTTCCATGTTGTTTTCTTGCCCTAAATTTTTTTCTTGCCCTTCCCCTATTACTGACTCTACCTTCTTCCCTGCTAGGTCTTGCTTATTAAGTGAATTTAGTTTGTTCCTAGACCTAAGGATCATTCAGCTAATTTTCACAATTTTGAACGCAAAATCGTGTTTTTCACGATTTTGTGTTCCAACTAGTGATTTTTCACCAATTTCTGTTGAAAATCGTGTTTTCCGCGATTTTCTACCTAAGCTATTGTCTTTTCACGATTTTATGACTAAAATCGTGTTTTTTCACGATTCTGTGCTCAAAATCGTGTTTTTCACGATTTTGTGCTTAAAATCGTGTTTTTCACCATTCTATGCTCAAAATCGTGTTTTTCACGATTTTGTGTTCAAACTAGTGATTTTTCACCAATTTCTGTTGAAAATCATGTTTCCCACGATTTTCTACCTAGGATAGTGTTTTTACGATTTTGTGACTAAAATCGTGTTTTTCACGATTTTGAATTGAAAATCGTGTTTTTCACGATTTTGAATTGAAAATCGTGTTTTTCACGATTTTGAACTGGAAGTCGTGTTTTTCACGATTTTCTAAGTAGGATAGTGTTTTTTCACGATTTTGTGACTAAAATCGTGTTTTTCACGATTCTATGCTGAAAATCGTGTTTTTCACGATTTTGAACTGAAAATCGTGTTTTTCACGATTTTGAACTGAAAGTCGTGTTTTTCACGATTTTCTAAGTAGGATAGTGTTTTTTCACGATTTTGTGACTAAAATCGTGTTTTTCACGATTCTGTGCTGAAAATCGTGTCTTTCATGATTTTGAACTGAAAATCGTGTTTTTCACAATTTTCTAACTAGGATTGTGTTTTCCACGATTCCGTGACTAAAAATCATGTTTTCCAAGATTTTGAACTTAAAATCGTGTTTTTCACGATTTTCTACTTAGGATTGTGTTTTTCACGATTTTGTGCTTCAAAATCGTGTTTTTCACGATTCTGTGCTCAAAATCGTGTTTTTCACGATTTTGTGCTCAAAATCGTGTTTTCCACGATTCTGTGCTTCAAAATCGTGTTTTCCACAATTTTGTGCTCAAAATCGTGTTTTTCACGATTCTGTGCTCAAAATCGTGTTTTTCACAATTCTGTGCTCAAAATTGTGTTTTTCACGGTTTTGTGCTCAAAATCGTGTTTTTCACGATTTTGTTCCCAAACAATCATGATTGCTCACAATTGTAAATAACACGATTTTCTGATGAAAATCGTGTTCTGGGAATTGCAATGTTGTTCTTTGTGCTCAAAATCGCGATTTTGTGTTGACCTCAGAATCGCGATTTTGAACAATCTTTTGAATTTTTTCAAGTTTTGATTTTCAGATTTCTCTTTCTTCTAATAGAGTCGCCTTATTGAATTTTTAACATGCAATGAAAGAGATTTATTAGAAAATACTTTTTTCCTACTGAAAACCCAAAAAATCAGAAAGTCGCGATTCCGTGATTTTGGCTATTTCCTATTTTTTGGTTCTATTTGATCACTCTCATGCAAAAATATGTACTCAAAAATGATGCTAAGACTTTTTACCTTGCTTGCTTGGTTGAAAGTTTCTCCAAAGATAACTGGTTGCAGAAAGTCGTGATTTTGCTCGATTTTGCTCACTCTCTCTCTCCCTCACTCTCACTCAAATGAATTTTTCTTTCAATTCCAGGTTTTTATAGTATCCAGAAAATCGCGATTTTGTGTGGTTTCCACAATTCTTCACTCTTCCACTTGTCCAATCTTTACTTACCCAATCTTGATGACATCTTTTGCCATTGTCTTTCTCAAGGAACCCAAATATGCTAGAAATTCCAGAAATTTTCCCTTACAGAAAATCGCGATTTTGTGCAGAAAATCGTGTTTTTTCTGTAGATCTTATCTTGTGCAAATTTGAGTATTCTTTCTTCTTGTTCTCTTACAATACCCTATACTCATTGCAATTCACCAAACTCCTGTACTTTTGCATCAAAATCACAACCTTACTCAAAAAATCGCGATTTTGTGCAAAAAATCGTGTTTTTTCTAAACTTCTGATTTTATGCAATTTTGAGTATTAACCCTTTACCAACTCTAATTCCACAATCACCTGCAATTTTACCTCACAGCTACAATCATTGATGAGGAAATCGCGATGTTGTACAAAAAATCGTGTTTTTCAAATTTGCTAATTTTTGACAACTTTTTTACTTTTCTCTTACTTGGTCCCTATTACTCTTATCCATAAAGCTCCAGTCCAACTTCCTAAGAAGAAAGGAAATTTGTTTGACTGTTTTTGATGAATTTTATGAATTTTTTTAGTATTTTACCTTAAAATAAAGGTGAACACTTTACTTAGGGTTTCTTGTTTGGTGATCTAATGATCCTTTGTTTCTTGATTGGTTATGATTTCTTATGGCTTAGCTATCACAACAGTTCATGAGAAAAATTTTCCAAAGAAAATGTGCTATGAAATGCAAGCAATTTTTGCAAAGATAAACTCAATCACATCTTTCTTTTCAAAATGCAGATCAACTCAAGATTTATGCTCAGATTTGGTTAACAAATGAATCCTTTCTATTTGCACCTAGCTACTTTAATTGACTTTTCCTTAGTGCAACCATGTTATCTTCCCAAGATCCACAATGGTGCCTAGTACTTGGTCAAAAAGAACTCTAAAAATGCAAGAATAGACTCATGAATCTTTCCTACTTGCATCTAGCTACTTTAACTGACTTTTCCTTAGTGCAACCATGTTATCTTCCCAAGATCAACAATGGTGCCTAGTACTTGGTCAAAAAGAACTCTAAAAATGCAAGAATAGACTCATGTTACCTCATCTTCAGCTTTCTTGGCTCAAATCTTCCACACACCTGCACTTTTACTTCCACAATGTAATGAGCAACTATCAATTTACAAAAATTTCAGCACTTCTAATTCTAAAAGATGATCTATTGCTTTCTTTTCCCAAAAGACAAACAAAAGACATCTACCTTTTCATGTTCACATTTCTTGATTAAAGAGTGTTACCTTTTCCTTGTGTGTGTTACCATCATCAATAGAAGATCCAGCAAGGTCCAACTTCAATGAAGCTTTTGAATTACTCCCCGGCAGCGGCGCCAAAAAATGTTTGTTATTGATCTTTGGAGTTGTCCTCTCCAATCATTTAGTATAAAGAATCAACAATACATCTTTATTTTGTCAATCTTGGAAGTATTCTTGAGACCACAGCCCCTTCAAGATGATAGAATCCAAGAAATAAGAGAATAATGGCTGGAATTCTAAGAATAGTGAAGATGAAGAGGAAATTTCTAGGGTTTGGATTATCTTGAGCAAATCTCCACCATTTTCTACAATCTTGGTGTCTATTGCATGCTATTTTATCAGTAGAACACAATTATGAAGTCAAAATAAAAAAATATCACCTATATCATACAGCCGAGACAATCGCGATTCTGTGAAAACAGATGATTTTTCACTCCAGCACCAATCTTTACCAACTCATCACTCAACACAACAGTATTCAACTCTCTTCATACGCATTCAACAGATTTACACAATAGAAACTCACAAATCTCCATGGATACACAAGAACAAGACTCACAAATCTAAGAAACCACATAGAAGAGGAGAAAACACGATTTTCAGTAGAAAACTCCTTCTCTATTCACTTAGATAGCATGTAAACAAATGATTAACCAACCCCCTCATAATAGAGGAAATTAGCTTATATACATTTTCAATTGTCCCTTTTCACACTTGAATTTTGGTCCTTTCATCTATTATTCTAAAAATATGCTATCTAGGAGTTTCCAAAAATTCTAGAAAAAATACATAAGATTCTATTCTACATAAGGAAGACTCTTCCTTATTTTTACAACAGTTGCATAAATATTTTTACAAATCTCTATCATTTTACAATTACTTTCCTTCAAAAAGGTTTCTAAAAATGCATCTTCCAACACCTGTCTATCGCGACAGACCAAATTCCACGGCAGACTCAGTCTATCGCGACAGACACCGTCTATCGCAACAGACCAGTCTATCGCGACAGACACCGTATATCGTGACAGACACCATCTATCGCGATAGACCAGTCTATCGCGACAGACACCGTCTATCACGACAGACCACTCTATCACGACAGACACTGTCTATCGCGACAGACACCATCTATCGCGATAGACAAACATTTTTGGCAAAAATTAAGGGGTAATTTTTTTGGGAATTTAGGCTAAATTTTGGGCATATTTGCATACTCAAATACTCATACACTTACAAAGGCCTTAGAAAAATGCATTAAAACTCCCGAAAGGTTCTGTTTGTCTGTTTAACCCCCTAAACCCTGAACGGTCATAAATTTTTCATACGAAATCCATTTTTTGAGCTCTAGGGCTTGTCGGAAAACTCGTGGCATATACTACACGCCCTCAACTGTTTTTTATAAAGATAATGCATTGATTTTCAGATATGATATTTTGAAGTTGACACACTGAGGGGTAGCTACGCCAAGGGAGCTCTAAAGGAAATTTTTTTTAGCAATACAAAAGGGGGAACAAGGGTCATTAAAAAGTGTCTCAAATAAATTGTCTGTCAATTGAAGGATCAAATTGAAGCTAAGCTTGGGGTTTTTACAGGATCATCGAGAGCTTTTGGAAAAAAGCAAAGTAAGATTTGCCCCCGGAAAACGATGCTATACCTGTGGAGGAGACCATATGGCTAATGTGTGCCCCATCATGGCTCAACCCCAAGTGAACCCTAACAACCAGTACTGCACCATAGAAAGGAGGTACACCAATCACACAGCACAAGACTGTCCATATAACAAACAAGCTGTTAGACAAAATTATTCTCAGCCATACCCACAACAAGGAAAGTACCCTAATCAGTACCCACAACAACAGTATGCTAGGCCCCAGCAAATCTATCAACCACCCTATCAAGGGCAACAAAGACCGCAACCAGTCCTAGCGCAGCAACCTCCTGCCCCCACCAATGTGATTCCAGTAAAGTATGCAGCGGCAGAAGAAAATCTAAATAGAGCTTTAGTGCTAGTGACATCCTCGCTTCCAGAAAGTGATCCAAGTGATCATAGTTTTGACTCCACCCATGTTGAGAGCCCCCAGGCCTACTACATGCAATCACTAGAGCATAGGGAGTCATATTATTATGAAGAACCGAATGAATCTAGTGGGGAGCCAGAATACGCAAACGTCATGTATGCCAACCCCAACTCGAGATCCCAACCTAGGCCGATGAGACCTCCATTTCCTAGAGGGCCATGCTATCGTTGTCAGGGAGATCATCTCATTCGTGATTGCCCTCTACTTGCACCGACACAAACCCAATCTGTGACAATTCAAGGCTTTTGTCCCGATTATGGAAAGGAGCATTTGTTACGAGAGTGTCCCAAGAACCCCGCCAATATACCAAAAATTGCTCCTATCAATGTTATTGGCTTAGTGTTAGACTCCACAGGAAGTGTGACTTCCACAGCCCCAGTACAAGTCATCAGGAGAGCCCAGGCACTTAAGCAAAACCAAGACTTAGGCTAGGAAAAGAATGCGGAGGTTAGTGAGACTGAGAGCCAGAATAAGAAGAGGACAAGAGCTTGGAGAGATAGCCGTGAACGTATGAAAAGGCAATGGGCAAGAAAGATGAGCGAACTGAGCCTACGAGAAAACAAAGCCAAAATCATAGAAATCACATCTCAAACGCACTCTCACACATCCCCGCCACTACCATCCCCTTCACCCTCCATTCCTCCACCCACCAATCCACCACACGTAACCCAACCACCACCCCGAGTAGGATCAGTCTTAGCCGATCCCACTCCTGAAGATCTAGACATGATGCTTAAAGCATATCAGGCCAGAATCCAAGAAGGGCCCAATGTAACAGATCATGAGAAATGTTACCCTAGAGCTGATCTAGAGCTTGAACGAACTAAGTTGTGTGCCAAGATGGTGGAATTGGCTCAAGCCATGTTTGAGACCAGTCGCCTTTTCACTTGCTCTAGCCCCACTAGAACACCATTGCATTTTGATGGTCTATTAGATAGATTAGAGATGTTAATTGCAAAGTCTGGAAAAGGAGCCAACTCCCAGGCTAAGGAGAAGGCAAGTGATGGAATAAGCATTCCTCCCAAGGAAGCTTATGTGCCTAACTCCACTGAACCAGAAACCCCTTCTTCTATGAATCGATACACACATGAATTCTTGCGAGAGATTCAAGAAGAGAAATGGGCTAAAGAGAGTGAAGTTCCTCCTCCCATTGAACTGGTGGATGACACACACGATCAATTCCCACAAGACCTTCCGTCCATTTATGTAGAGCAGGAGAGCGTCCAATCTCAAGAGAGATTCGACTTCGAGTCCAATTCCTTACAAGAGCTACCCCATTTCACAAGTCCATGGGAAGCAAAGTCTACTTGTATGAGAGCACCCACAGTCATGGTAAGAAACGAAGACTCAGTTATACCTAGGAACACGGAGGTAGTGAAGAATACCGAAGTGCAGTGCAATCTCACTTTGGAAGAGCTGCTTAAGGTTAGACCAGAAGTGTGGAAACATGTAGCCAATCAAGTGACCGAAGTAGCAAAACCACATTCCCAGGTAGGATCTCAAAGAACAGTGCCAGAAATACCCTTGGACAAGATAGGAGACATGGGCGAGGGAGAAGAAGGAAACACCTATCTCCCCATCACTCATCAGGGCTACACAACCAAGGCCATTTTGGACTCAGGTGCAGGAGTTGCAATTGCTACCACTTCCCTATGGAAGCGTTGGGGCAAGCCAGCACTCAGGCCAACGAGAATGAAATTGCAGATGGCTGACGGTCACATAGAAAGACCCTTAGGACTACTAGAGGGGATAACTCTCACTACTTGTGGTGTAGAGTTTGAGCACACATTTGCTATCTGTGACTTTAGCAAAAATCAAGCCTATGAGATGATTTTGGGGAGATCATTTATGTGGCAGTTGCAAGTGGTACAGGATTGGGGAACCAATTCCTTGTATTTGCAACACTTAGGTGTTACAACCAAAGTCAATCTCAAGGATTACTCTCATAGAGATGTCCCTCCTATCCAATGGAACCCCATCCATAGAGCCAAAGATGATACGGAATCGGTGCATTCCATAGGATCAGGATCCTCCTGGATGCATGAAGACACTCACTTATGGATGTGTAAAGTGGCAGTGGAAGAGGAGAAAAGAGAAAAAGCTAGAGAGGTAGGTGCGAAGGAAACACATAGATCAGTTCAAGACCCAGCCTATGCACCTGTAGTATTTCCGGACGAAGAATTTGAACCTCACGGCTGGGCAGAAATTCTAGCAACTATGGATGTAGCCATCAATGAAGAGCAATGGACACCCCACTGTGATGAGGATGGCTATGACATTTCTGTCTTCTCCATAGAGCCAATCATGGGAGATGTAGTTTTAGAAGAATGCGAACCTAGCCCTGATGCATTTGAAGATGCAAGTGACTCCGATCTTGAGTCAATCATCATGGATCCACCCTTTGCATCAGACGAAGAATATTTCTATGAAGTAGAAGTTTACCCTCAGAGACATGAAGAGCTCACTCATGATGTGAGATTAACCACACGAGTGACCACTAAGAGTGAAGGAAAGAAAAGGAAGAAGAGAGAAGCCACACCAGAGGAGGAAGAATCCCTGTTTGAGGTCCTTGAAAATTTCAAGAAGTATGCAATAGAAGATAGGAGAGTCATGGTAAGAATGCCAAAACGCGATGCACAAGCAGGAGAGGCCTATGATAACAAAGAAACCACCAAGAAGGTAGTGGTAGCCATAGAAGAAGGAGAAGAGAGGTGCACTTACATAGCACATGACCTCACTGAGGAAGAGGAGCATGAGCTGATAGCTTTGCTAAGAGAGTACAGAGATGGATTCGCTTGGAGCTACAAAGATTTGAAAGGTGTAGACCTTGACATATGCGCCCATACGATTCCCATGACCACAGAGGCCAGACCTTCTAAACAAAAGCCATACACATACAATGACAACTATGCTGCCAAGATCAAAGAAGAGATAGACCGCTTGGTTGAAGCTGGATTTATCTATGAAATTGAGCACACTGAATGGGTGTCCCCCATTGTAGTGGTGCCCAAAAAGAATGGTAAATTACGTGTATGCATTAACTTGAAGAAGGTTAACGCAGCCACTATCAGGGATAGTTATCCGCTTCCTGTCACTGAGCATTTATTAGAAAGGGTAGCCGGCAAGGAAGTGTACAACTTCCTAGATGGGTTCTCAGGCTACAATCAAGTAGCCATTGCACCAGAAGATCAGCATAAGACGGCTTTTGCCAGAGAGTGGGGCATATTCGCTTTTAGGGTAATGCCATTCAGGCTTACCAATGCTCCCGCAACCTTCCAGAGATTGATGTGCCATGTGTTTAAAGAGTTCCTGAGAAAGAATTTGGAAGTCTATGTTGATGATCTCTGTGCTCATTCCAACATTAGACAAACACATATACCTGAACTCAGGAAAATCTTTGACAAATGTAGAGAATATCAAGTCTACCTGAACCCAAAAAAGTGCGTTTTCATGGTCTGGCAAGGCAAGATTTTAGGACACATAGTGTCAAAGAACGACATCTCCACTGACGAAGAGAAGGTGAGGGCTATTGTAGAACTACCTAGGCCAAAGAATGTCAAGGAAGTGCAAGCTTTCATGGGGCATTGTGGTTATTACCGACGTTTCATTCACATGTATGCCATCATTGCAAAGCCTCTGTATGGACTTCTGACAAACTTTGAGTGGACTGAGGAATGTGAGAACTCTTTCAATGAGCTCAAACGGCGATTATGCTCAGCACCAATCTTGACTACACCAGATTGGAATAATCCCTTCCATGTGCATGTGGATGCGTCCAATTATGCCATTGGATGTGTGCTTGCACAACCTACTGGTGAAGGTAATATGGATCTTCCAATTGCCTATGCGAGTAGATAGTTGAATGCATCTGAACGAAATTATACCACTACAGAGAGAGAAGGACTAGGCATGGTCTATGCGGTTAAAAAGTTTAGACAGTATTTGCTTGCAAATAAGTTTAAGTTTTTTACTGACCATCAGGCACTGCTATATCTCGTAAACAAGCCATGCAATACAGGGAGATTAGTAAGATGGTTTCTCTTGCTAATGGAATATGACTTCGAGGTTGTGGTAAGGAAAGGGAAGAATCACTTGAGAGCAGACCATCTCTCTAGGCTCACATCGGGAGAAGCCCCACAAGGAGTGTCAGATGACCTTCCTGATGCTTACTTGTTTAAGTTGGAAGTTGTCCCTTAGTGGGCTAAGCCATTAGTGCCAGTACTGACCTACAGGCCTAACCACCCAGTTATAAACACTCAAGATAGAGAGGTAGTAAAAGCCCAGAAGTACCATATCATGGCAGGAAGTATGTACAAGCACACAGATAAAGGGATCTTGGCTTGTTGTGTGGAAGAGGATGAGTACGCTAAATGGTTGCAATTAGCACATGTAGGTGCATTAGAGCAACACTACTCAAAACAACGAACCCTACAAACACTAAGGAGACTCGGAGTGCATTGGCCTACTATGGAAGCTGATGTCCATAAGCTGTGCAAAGAATGCCCGATCTGCTGCACTAAACCACCTGTGGAACATGCCACTCTTTATCAGGTATCCATAGTGCCAGATTGGAGTGAACCACCAGTAGCATTCTTGAGGACGAAAACATTCCCTCAAGATATGACATTGGCCAGACAAAGAAGTCTAGAACAAGAAGCCCTCGATTACTCACTCATTGGTGATAATCTATACAAGCGTGGTAAAGATGGTTACCTGAGACTATGTGTCCATGAGAGTGAGTACCTGAAGATCTTGGAAACTGCTCACCAAGGTGTAGCAGGAGGACACTTTGGACCAGATCGGATGATCAAGGCAATACTATTTGCGGGCTTCTGGTGGCCGACCCTTCACATGGATGCACATACCTATGTGAAGAAGTGTGATGTCTGTCAGCGAACTCAGTATCCTATATGCAAAGATGAGATGCCACTGAAACCTATGATGGGTGGACGAGCATTCTCTAAGTGGGGAATAGACTTTGTAGGTCCTATTAATCCCCCAGCTAAGGGCTCACATGCTGACTATATCATTGTGGCCACAGACTATCTAACGAAATGGGTAGAAATAAAAGCTATGACGAAGAATGATGCGCAAACCACTGCTAAGTTCTTATTTGAGAACGTATTCACTAGATATGGGCTACCAATAGAGCTAGTAAGTGATAGAGGGACTCACTTCTTGAATGAAGTCATTGAAAATCTTCTTCAAGAGTTCTTGGTGATACACAAGAAGTCTGCCCCCTATCACCCACAAGCTAATGGACAAGCCGAAAGCACAAACAAGATCCTGTGCAATGTGTTGACCAAACTAGTGAATAATAAACGCTCTGATTGGGACAAACAACTACACCATGCTGTTTGGGCATACCGAGTGGCCTATAAAATGGTACTCCAAGCCACGCCCTTTCAGATGGTTTTCGGCCAGAATGCAGTGCTACCATTGGATTTTTTGATACCAACCTTGAAAGTAGCACAAGAGCATGATTGGATAGGCCATGAGTTGTCCTCTAGAATCTTCGATCTTGAACGATTAGGTGAAACACGATTGAGGGCTGCAGCAGGAATTTATGCAGCCAAGAAGAGGCAAAAGGCATATTTTGATGCACACGTCAAGGATAAGGGATTGAAAGCAGGAGACCTAGTCCTAGTCTACACCTTGAAGCAACATGCACTTATGGGCCAATGATTATCAATAGGATCTCCACAAGTGGAGCAGTTCAACTAGCCACTCTAGAGGGTGATATTCTACCAAGTTACATAAGTGGATGCAGAGTCAAGTTATATCAAGAACCCTTGACTGAAGAGATGCTAAATCGACTCAACACTGTTAAGAAACGTAAAGAAGAAGAGAAAGGAATTCGAGAAGAAGCACATGCAGAAGCTTTAGAACGCATCCGACGAATGAAATTGAGGAGACAAGGCAGAGACCAGCCTATGCCTGACACTCAAGAACCTCTAGGTTATCCCATGGCCATGTGTGAGGCTTCAAGTGGACATTCCCATAGAATAATCGACCGACGGCCTTTTGTAACCCTAGAAGTAGGCCAAGGAGAAAGTGTAAGGACAGTGAGAGCTTTAATTGACTCAGGGGCCGCCACTAGTGCAGTTCGACTTTCTTACTGCCAAGAGCTTCAATTACAAATCAATCCTATAGAGGCATATCTCATAGGATTGGGAGGTGTGGAAACCCCTTGCATTGGCGAGGTGGAACTTCCCCTCTACATTCAAGAGGTGCTAATGGCAGTCAAAGTGCTAGTGTGTGAGGACGAGGATCTTATCGAACCTCTTGTCCTGGGCCAAGACTGGATCTATGATCATGCAGTCAACCTCAACCTAAGAAGTGGACTTCTTCAGGCATGGGTAGGCCAAAACCACATCACGATTGAATTAGAAAATCAAGCACATAGGCCGCTAGAAGAGGCACCGAATCCTGGTCCTTCCAGGAGTCCACCTGAAATGAACCATGCTACTCTTGACCAAAGTTCTATGGTGCAAAGGATTGCCACTCATGACAAAGGTACAGAAGTCAACAAGGAGTTCTCTTCTTTTCCAAAGAGAATTCGAGGAAAGCAAGCCGGAAAATACAAGATACAGAGGAGCCCGAGGACCAAGAAGAATGAACACCAACCAGTACAATACAGAATACCCCATGGCATGAAGCAGATCTGGATACGCAAAGGTGAACAACCCTCGGCTTGGGAGACAAGATTCCAAAGAGGCATCAAGCAAGCTACAGTGTCGAGGACTACAGCGAAGGAGTACCCTAGGCATCAATCTAGACAAACCATTTCTATTTGGGTTCCAAAGCAGTCAATGAAGGCTATCCCAAAGGCTAGACAAATATGGGTGCCCAAGACCTGCTTACCAGCTCAGATAACTTCACCTCCAATCACTAGATCAAACCAACACTCATGAGTCCTATTGGCTCCCATCCAACGGCAAACATCTACACTCCACACCACCACATTCTCAGTCACGCTTCAGAATGTTTGGAAATGGGTACCCAAAAAGTCCCAAACCCAACACACTCCAGTCTGCAAAACCTCACACATCATCGCCAATAAAAGCAACGATTCCAGCATCAAAGTTTGGAGACCTAAACCCCATGTCAAACCCCCTGACCCACCTGTGTAAATCCTTCCCCTCTGATGTAGGTGCATTCTGAGAACAGTGCACAACCAAAGTATGCATCTAGAGTGAACCCTAACCTAATAACCCACATGTACACACATCACTAACACTTCACCCACTAACCTATAACCACTCAAAATGTCATGTTGGTATTGTGGAGGGAACACCATAACATCCTGTTTCCAATGCAATGCTAATGTGCCTCTCTCTTCTTCTAGCAGATAAGCATCAGCAACTACAAGCACTCTCATGGCAGAAGCAACAGGTCCGAGCTCACAGGCAGGAATAATTACTGCAGGAATTGATGTGGATAGTCTACCTGTTGATGTGCCACCAACTGAACGACCTGTGGAGCTGCAACACCTTCAATAGATCCCGGTACCGGATCCACCCACAGGGATCACAGAAAGAGTCCATGCCAATCCTCATTGGTTCAATGGCATGCCAGGCCCATTAGGAGAGGCCAAGTATATATGGGAGTCTAAGTGCGAGTATGACAGATCTTGGGTCAGATTCCAATTCTTCTCCAAGGATTGTGAGACTCTACAGAACACACAGGATCTTCAGACCATATGGCAACGTGCAGGGCTAGCTGAGTACTTCGAGGCACCATTACCCAAACCAGACCTCCTCCGATGCTACTATCTGGTCTCAACATTACAGGCTAATGCAAAAAAGGACAAACCAGGATCGTTTGTTCTTCCTTCCTTGCTGGGCAACAACGAGTTAAAGAGGTTTGAACTTACCTTGGAGTTGGTGAGCTCTGCTTTGAATATGCACGTCACACATGTACCTTCTGAGAAGGATGCTCTCGTTCCTACTAACATGAAGGATAGGAAACTACTGAAGCTTAAAGATATGGCAGCACTCACACCAAACATGTCCATCCCTCTCCGTATGTGCATGCAACATTTTGCTTTCCCCGGTCAAGACCGCTTCACACAACCACACAAAAGAATTTGGTTCGCTCTCTACTTAGCGGAGACAGGTGTGTTACCAATCAAGCTTCCTGTATGGATTATAGAGCAGTTGCATGAAGCAAATAAAAGGTCTTCTAGGAAATTAGTGGTGAACGGTTGCTGTGTAATCACACGCACTATCTATCGGTGCTTAGCATACGATGTACCCATTGAACGTGCCTTAACGTGGGCACAATTACAAATGTTTAAGAAGCTCAAGACGTCCACACATCAATCCAAGCGCAGTAGGGGTTTGATCCCTTGTGTCCAGACACGTGAAGTTTTGACTACTCCTGAAGCTTCGCCACGAGGGGAGGCCACTGTACCTCCTTTTACCATTAGAATACCCAGGTCTAGATCTAAAACTACAACACAAGCTGCCCCTTCGGCTCCTCCTGCTTCATCTGAATTTGAATTTGCTCTGGAGATGCTGAAGGGATGGATCCCGATGACTTCGAAGCATTCTTACAAAGTACACAGCTCTCTGATGTAGAATTTTATTGAGATACAGAAGAACAAGGCACATCTTCACAAAGAAGGAGAAAATCCACAGAAGGTCGCCATGTACATTGGGGTGACAATCAGCAAGGTCAACAACAAGGACACCTAGAAGAAGAAGGAGCAGACGAAGAGGAGACCACTGAAGCCCCAGCTTATACAGCAGAACTCCGAAGGCTGTATCAAATCATGGAACGAGTGCGATCGCAACAACTGCTCATCGAACAGAGCAGTAGGGTACTCATGACTTAGCTGTTGGAAGAAGCAGGAGTTGACTCATAATATAGTGAAGGTCTCTTATTAATGGCAGAGACATATGGGGTAGTAGAAGTAGTTCGGACCGCCATTAGGAGGTCTCCAGTTCAATATGATCCACGGAGATTCCAAACACGACCACGGTCAGGTAAAAACATCCAAATCCCCATTAAAACGGCAGAAGGGCCAATTATTACATCCGAACCCATTGGGACGACCTCCCAAGCAGCAGAAACCGCTAGCCAAGAGCACCCAGTCACCCATGAGGAATCAACCGAGCCACTACCACCCACACCCCCACCATCGCCTCCTAGAACAGAAGCCGTGGAGATCACCTCGACCACTCAACCCACCGAACAAACCTTCATCTTCCGTACTCCCATCTCTAGTTCAACCGTATTCTCCACCTCTGAAAACCCAATCTATGAAGCAACCACCATCACTACACAATCCACCGAATCGCTCATAGAGCCTGCCCTAGGCCAACCATCCCCCATGCCCTCAGCCATAGGTCATCCTGACTCTCGATCCATATTCATGGGTTTCCCTACTACCACACCACCTTTCATGATCTCCCCGCCTCTACGACCTCAACCCCCAACCCCCATCCACACTCGCATCCACTCCTGAAAGTATGGACATTTCACCACCCACGGCACCTCCCCCACCCCCCACACTTCCACCTTCTCCCATCCCCCCCCACCAATTTCACCGACACACACATCTCCATTAGACACATCATTCACTCTTTCCCTTCCCCAATCCCCTTCCCGTGCATCCTCCATTGTACAAACCACACCATCATCCATAGGAAATGCATTGGACACCATGCTCACATGTATATCACAGTTAAGGACAGAGTACAATCAGCTCCAGCAACATAACGCACGACTGCAAGAGCACTCGGAGGTGCTACAAAATCGTCTTGCTGCAGTAGAAGAGGAGAATGCTCGCCTCCATACACAATTCCAAACTTTACAAGAGGCTCATAGTGTATTGGAAGTACAGTTGCAGAATATAGACCAAGAAGCAATACAAGTGGTAGAAGGCCATCTCAAAACACAACTAGAACGCAATTCAAGACTTCAACGAAATATGGCACTTCTTAGAAGACACCTTGCAGCTGCTCACGAGGAGAATCGACGCCTACAGCAACAGAACCAAGAGAACTTAGAAGAAGCCATCGAAAGCACACCAGGGGCACCCATCAGCCCATCAAAGTTTCAAGCAGTGACCCCCGACAATATCAAGATCATATTGGAAGACTATGCCATGCTGCTTGAAGCACATGACCAGCTATGAGAGGAACTAGGTCAACTAAAGCAGAAACACCAAAAAGAAACAAGAGCTGCCTCTCAAACCACCTCCTCCGCGGCTTCACTTCTCACAGACTCAGAGGCCTTAAAAGATCTCCAGAAACAGGTCACCGAATTGCAAGCACGTCTACTACAATATGAGAGACCACCTTCCCCTCCAGAGGCTCCCACCGATGAAGAAATAGTACAAATTCCTGTGGAACAAACATTTGAAGAAGAATACGACCCACAACCCTTCCTAGGAGGTCAACAAACGAAAGAAGGTCAGGACACCTTTGAAGCACCACGACCCCCATGGCTACGCCAAGTGGAGGAAATGGGGAGTTCACATGAAGAGCGAACCGTCGTGCAAAATCAGGCTATGAGAGTCATAGAAGAGACTGTATTACAATCCAATTACTTCAAAAACCTGTCCTCGAGATGCCTTATCCTCTCATCCGAACTCCAATACAAGCCTTACTATATCATTTTGGCAGATTATAACGTAGAAATACAGAGAGTTAGAGGGAAGATACCTTCCTTCGCAACCCAATTTCAACCCGAAGACCTTCCTCTAGAGGTGCAAAAAGGCAAGATCCGTCAACCAACATGGCGGCAGAAACTTCTTGAAACCTATCCTGAAATGCTCCGCACCTGGAACAATGCACCATTACATCTCCTCTATAATCCATGCTATGGCCCTGTTCCACGATGCCGCTCATGGAAAGCATTCAACATAAAGGTCCAGAATAATGCACAATGCAAGGAATGGCTCAATTATCCATACATTGCGCCACCACAGGGACCACCGTCAGTAGCGTACATGATGGGAACAATTCGACATTGGATGCCACGATTGAAGCCCATGCCAGATGTGGCAGCTCAAATGATGCTTAAGATTTTAGATATGATGCAGGTAGTACTGAAAACCTTTAGAAATGCAGCCGAACCACAGGTACGTCTACCGGGGTTCACTAATGGAAACTACGATTTAGTGTATGACATGAGCACCACCCCCAGTATTCGTGTGGCTTACGCTTGGCATGCACGCATCAAATACCTCCCTGCATGTTACAAACAGACATTCGAAGAAATGTTCAGATCAGGTTTCTGGGAGTATCACTTGGAGATCTTCGCACCGAAGCCAACACACCTGCTCCATCTCTTTGCTTGTGAACAAGCCATGTACTGTGAGTACTATACCACACCGCAACCAGAGGTCCCCGGTGCAATAAATTGGGATGCATTGGAAGCTGATCTAGCAAGAGGCTTAAGGATAGGAGAACACGAACTTGCCACCAATGTCATCCAATACTATATCGACCACCCGATAGAACAGAGGTCTGTCAAGGGCGACAAACGCTAGGAAGGGGGGAGAATGTTGGCATACAGGTCATATGAAGAGCATATAGGTACAATAGAGCAGTCATGCACAATACGGCAACAAGGACTAATCATTTTTTCCATGGATCATTCACAACTCAAGTGATTTTAATCAGTACACAAACATTGTAAATTCCGTTTTTGGTAGAATAGACTCCATTTTGTTCAAGCCGAGGAGTCCTCAAGCTTGAGGAGTATTAGAATTAGCTACATACCAATTTTCATAATTTTTAGACTCCATTTGATCCCTCAAATAGGCTCTAGAACCTAATTTTTAACTAGGCCGGACACTAGGTCTGGACAAGGCCAAAGCTAGTGAGAAAACTATAAAAAGAGCTAGAGAGCTCATTTTTTAGGAGATTGTTTGTGAATTGAGCTGATGTAAGAGACTTTTTGACTAATGCAAAGAACTCCATTGTTCCTCTCCTTGTTCTTGCTTTGTGTGCGTGTGTGTGTGTATGTGTGTGCATGTTTGTGTGCTTCTCACTCACGCACTTGTGCCTTCACTTGCTCATAGTCTTCATACTAGTCCTCACGTCTCCACGGATTGACAATTATGAGGTGGATCTTCTCATGTTGGTACTCACCATTGTGCTAGAGTGACAGTAACTCCCCTCCTATTCCTGAGATTGATGATCTTCATGATCAATTTCCCCAAGACATTCCATCCATTTACGGAGATCAAGTGGAGCAACAAGAAGACAAAAGGTTAGATTTTGAATCTAATACCTTAGAAGAACTGCCTCAATTTCCAGGCCCATGGGAATCTGAATCTCTTCATATCAGAGCTCCCACAATACTGGTCAGACATGAAGACTCAGTGCTCCCAAGGAACACTGATTTCATGAAGAACACTAAGGTTCAATGTCATCTCACGATAGAAGAGCTGCTAAAAGCAAAACCTGAACTATGGGATCATGTGAAGGATCAGGTTCCAGAACTTGATTCCAATATGCCAAAAATAGGCTCTAAGCAAAAAGTTCTAGAGATATCTCTCGACAAAATAGGGGACATGTGTGAGGGTGAAGAAGGTAATACTTATCTTCCAATCACCTACCAAGGTTACACAACCAAAGCAATCATAGATTTAGGTGCCAGTGTTGCCATTGCGACCACCTCCTTGTGAAAGCAATGGGGAAAACCCACATTAAGACCAACTAGAATGAAGCTTCAAATGGCTGACAGTCATTTTGAAAGACCTCTAGGACTGCTCGAAGGGATAACTCTAACCACTTGTGGTGTGGAGTTTGAGCACACATTTGCTATATGTGACTTTGAGAAAAATAATGTTTATGAGATGATCCTAGGAAGACCCTTCCTATGACAATTGCAAATAGTACAGGATTGGGGAACCAACGCCTTGTACTTACAACACTTAGGGGTCATCATCAAGGTCCATTTGAAGGATTACTCCTTCAGAGATGTACCACCCCTACAGTGGAATCCTATCCACAAAGCAAAAGAAGATTCCATCTTTGTGCATTCTGAAAGTTCACCTGATCCATCATGGCTGCATGAAGATACTCATTTGTGGATGTGCAAGGTCGTAGAGGAAGAGGAAAAACGTTTAAAGGCAAGAGAAGAAGGAACTTTGCCAGGAGATAGATCAGTTAGAGACCCAGCCTACACACCGATGATCTTTCTAGATGAGGAATTTGAGCCTCATGGCTTGCTAGAAATCTTAGCCACCATGGACATTGTTGTCAATGAGGAACAATGGACACCACATTGTGATGAGGAGGGTTATGATATTTCAGCGTTCATGTGTCAACCCTTGCTAGAAGAATATGACCCTAGTGATGTCATAGAAGAAGAAGAGAATGACGATGATATAGAGTGCATTGTGATGGATAGTTGCTTTAACTCAGAGCAGCACTATCTAGAAGATATAGGAGTGTTCACCCAAAAAGAAGAAGAACCTCTCACAAGCATTAAAACAGTAAATTCAAAGGATGGAAGTGAGAGCAGACAAAAGAAAAAGTGAAACAAGAAGAGGAGGAATCATTGTTTGAAGTACCAGAAAACTTCAAGAAATATGAAGTTGACGACCGCAAAATTTTGGTACGAATGCCTAAGAGAGAGGCCATCTAGGAGAATCATATGATAATAAAGAAAAGATGAAGAAAATTGTAGTGACCATTGAAGAGAACGAAGAGAGATGCACATATATAGGAGGTGACCTAAGTGCAAGAGAAGAAATGGAGCTCGTAGCTCTATTAAGGGAATATAGGGATGTGTTTGCATGGCACTATAGAGACTTGAAAGGGGTAGATCCAAGAATTTGCTCTCATACTATCCCCATGATTGCTGATGCCAAGCCCATCAAACAGAAGCCCTACACATATGATGATACATATGCAGCCAAAATAAAAGAAGAAATTGATAGGCCGATTGAAGCTGGATTCATCTATGAGATTGAGCATACTGAATGGGTGTCCCCCATTGTAGTGGTGCCCAAGAAGAACAAGAAGTTGTGAATGTGTATTAACCTTAAAAAAGTTAATGCCGCTACGATCAGAGATAGTTATCAACTTCCAATCACGGAACACCTATTGGAGTGTGTTGCAGGCAAGGAAGTTTATAGCTTCCTTGATGGATTTTCAGGTTACAATCAAGTAGCCATTGCCTCAGAAGATCAACACAAAACAACTTTTGTTGCAGAGTGGGGAATCTTTGCATTCGTGTGATGCCATTTGGGCTCACCAATGCACCTGCAACATTCCAAAGGCTCATGTTTCATTTCTTCAAAGAGTTCTTGCGAAAGAACTTAGAAGTGTATGTGGATGATTTATGTGCTCATTCCTAAGAAAGAAGATTTCACATCCCTGAGCTAAGACAAATCTTCAACAAGTGTAGAGAATATCAAGTGTGTCTGAACCTAGAAAAGTGTGTGTTCATGGTGCATCAAGGTAAAATCTTAGGTCATATTGTTTATAAGAATGGAATCTCAACAGATGAAGATAAGGTACGAGCCATAGCGGAGCTGCCAAGGCCAAGGAATGTTAAAGAGGTACAAGCCTTTATGGGCCATTGTGGATATTACCGTAGGTTTATCCACATGTACGTGATCATAGCTAGACCCCTTTATGCCTTGTTGTCTAATTTTGAGAGGAATGATGAATGCGAGAATTCTTTCAATGAACTGAAGAAATGTTTGTGCACAACACCAATACTGACCACTCCTGATTGGAATAAACCATTCCATGTCCATGTGGATGCATCCAATCATGCCATAGGATGTGTGCTAGCACAACCCAGAGGTGAAGGAAACTTAGATTTGCCCATAGCATATGCTAGTAGATAGCTCACCGTAGCTGAATGAAACTATACCACAACTAAGCGAGAGGGCTTAGGCATGGTATATGTTGTGAAGAATTTTAGACACTATTTATTGGCCAACAAGTTCAAGTTTTTCAATGATCACCAAGCTTTGTTATATTTGGTCAATAAACCTTGCAATATTGGACGCTTAGTAAGATGGTTCCTCTCACTAATGGAATATGGCTTTGAAATTGTTGTCAGGAAAGGTAGAACCCACCTCTGGGCAGATCACCTTTCTCACATTACTTCAGGAGAGTCACCTCAAGGAGTGTTTGATGACCTACCTGACGCTTATCTCTTCAATTTAGAAGTTGTTTCTAAATGGGCAAATAAGTTGGTACCAGTCCTAACCTTCGGACCTGCAAATAAGAATGTGAAAACATCACAAGAAGAAATTGTAAAATCACAAAAATATCACATATTGGCAGGAAGCATGTACAAACAAGATACTGAAGGTGTATTAGCTTGTTGTGTTGAGGACAGTGAACATAGTAGTTGGTTACAACAAGCTCATGAAGGATTGCTAGGAAATCATTATTCTAAACAGCGCACATTACAAAATCTGAAACGTTTAGGAGTGTATTGGCCTAGCATGGACAAAGAAATACATGAGTGGATTAAGAATTGTCCAATGTGCAGAGAGAGACCACCAGTGGAGCATGCCACCCTGTATCAAGTGTCATTAATTTCTGATTGGAGTGCTCCATTGGTAGAGTTTATGAGATCGGGAACCTTACCCAAAGAGGCTAGTCTAGCAAGAAGACGAAGCATGGAGCAAGAGGCTCAGGACTATGCTTTAGTTGGAGAAAACTTATATCGAAGAGGCAAGGATGGTTATCTAAGATTGTGCATTCACGAATCAGGCTATTTGAAAGTCTTAGAAACTGCACACAACGGTGTTGCAGGTGGACACTTCGGTCCTGATCGAGTAATCAAGACCATTCTATTCTCAGGACTTTGGTGGCCCACTCTTCATATGGATGCTCATACCCATGTGAAGAAATGTGACACATGCCAACGTGCACAATATCCAGTTAGAAAAGAAGAGATGCCTTTGAGGCCAATGATGGGAGGGTGTGCATTTTCGAAGTGGGGCATAGACTTCATAGGTCCTATTAACCCCCCAGCTTGAAACTCCCATGCAGAGTATATTATTGTAGCCATAGATTACCTTACAAAGTGGGTAGAAGTGAAAGCCACAACAAAGAATGATGCTCAGATTACGGCTAAGTTCTTATTCGAGAATGTGTTCACGAGATATGGGCTACCAATAGAGTTAGTGAGCAATAGAGGCACACACTTCTTGAATGAGGTCATTAAAAATATTCTCCAAGGATTCTTGGTGATACATAAGAAGTCCGCCCCTTATCATCCACAAGCTAACGGACAAGCCGAGAGCACAAATAAGATCCTATGTAATGTATTGACAAAACTAGTGAATAATAAACGCTCTGATTGGGACAAATAGCTACATCATGCTGTTTGGGCTTATCGAGTTGCCTATAAAACGGTACTGAATGCCACCCCATTTCAGATGGTCTTTGGACAGAATGTTGTTCTACCATTGGACTTCCTCATCCCAGCCTTAAAAGTAGCACAAGAGCATGAGTGGAATGGACATGAATTGTCCTCTAGGATCTTTGATCTAGAACGCTTAGGTGAGACAAGGCTACGCGTGAGGGCAGGCATCTATGCTGCAAAGAAAAGACAAAAGGCATACTTTGATGCACACATCAAAGATAAAGGATTGAAAGAGGGAGACCTAGTGCTGGTTTATACGCTAAAGCAACATGCCAGTAAGTTGGAAAAAAGAGGATACAGACCCATGATCATTACTAGAATTTCCACTAGCGGTGCAGTTCAGTTGGCCACTCTAGAAGGAGATATCTTGCCAAACTATATTAGTGGATGTAGAGTCAAGTTATACCAAGAACCTCTTAAAGAGGATATGCTTACGAGACTCAACACTGCTAAGAACCGAAAAGAAGAGGAGTTAAGGGTGAGGGAAGAAGGACAGGTAGAGGCCAGAGAGCATATTAGGTGAAATAAGTTAAGGCGACTAGGCCTAGATGTCAACTCAAAAGCCCCAAAATATCACATGGATATGTGCCAAAAATCAGGCATAGTTACTTCTCAAGTCATTGACCGACGACCCTTTGTGACCATAGAGATAGGACAAGGAAAGGGTGCAAGGACTGTGAAAGCATTGATTGACTCAGGTGCAGCAAGTAGTGCAGTTAGACTGTCCTACTGCCAAGACTTGCAGTTGAACATCAATCCCATAGAAGCTTATCTCATAGGATTGGGAGGTGTGGAAAACCCTTTTTTGGGCAAGGTGGAACTTCCCATCTACCTTCACGATGTTCCAATGAAAGTCAAAGTGCTAGTGTGTCAAGATGAGTACCTGACCGAACCACTTGCCTTGGGTCAAGATTGGATCTATGACCATGCAGTTAACTTAAACCTCCGAAGCCGACTTCTTCAAGTTTGGGTACTCTTGCCACCGATCAAACTATACTAGGTCACCCTTCATATCTCCCAGCCCTCGGACAGCCACTTGCCACTAGCCAAACCTTAACACACCCATTTCCATCCACCAATACATTTCCTCCCTCCCAACTCCTATCCACGGTACCCCTTGTAACACCCTCGGAATCAACCCAAATCACCCAACCTTCATTCTGGACACACCTTGTAAATATACTCCAACAAGTTGAGAACTATAATAAAAAGTCCCTTCCCCAACCCAGCTCCCCCACATTCACGGCCACCACTAACACACCACCTACCATTCCCGTTTTCACAATTCACACTCCACACACTATCACGTCCGAGCCCATGGACATTTCACCACCCACAGGAGCACCCACCACCACGGTTGTTCCAACATCATCACATTTCACTTCACTCATAGGCACATCATCCACTTTTCCCTTCCCCATTTCCCGACCCTTTGCATTTTCCACCTCTACCCCTGCATCCACATCATTTAGTAATGCACTAGACACCATGTTCGAAGTGGCCACTCTACTTAAGCAAGAATATAAGTTACTGGAAGAAAATAACACAGAGCTATGCAACCTCTCGGCTCAACTCGAGGCACATGTCAATGCCTTGGAGCTAAGTAATACAGCATTACAACACGAAGTGACTGTCCTCCAACAATCGAATGCAGAGATGGAAGCCAGGTATATGGAGACAGGTAAGGCTATGGAGGAACAACTCAGAGATCAGTTGGGACGCAATGCTAGACTACAAAGAAACATGACTCTACTTCGTCGCCACTTAGCAGCGGCTCAAGAAGAAAACAGAAGGCTA
This sequence comes from Ceratopteris richardii, assembly GCA_020310875.1. Lineage (NCBI taxonomy): Eukaryota > Viridiplantae > Streptophyta > Polypodiopsida > Polypodiales > Pteridaceae > Ceratopteris > Ceratopteris richardii. The sequence goes on from CM035424.1 coordinate 126,749,761, forward strand.
CAACAACAAAACCAGGAGAATCTAGAAGCAGCCATGGAAAATACCCTAGGAGCACCTATAGACCCCACCAAATTCATGGCTATATCCTCAGCACACATTCAACAGGCGTTAGAAGAATATGCTACCCTCTTGGAGGCACACGACCAGTTAGTAGACCAGGTAAAGGACCTACAAAGATCCCAAGTGCATACACCACAACCACCAACAGCTAAAGAGATGGTCAATGCTGCAACTTCACCAGAGCCTGAATCATCAATGACCAATGAGGTACTTGAGCTACGACAGCAGGTGGCGGAATTAAAGATTAAGCTGTTACAATATGAACGACCTCCCTCTCCACCTAATCAGCCAAACGAAGAGGAGACCATTGTCATTCCGGTGGAAGAAACATTTGAAGATAATTATGAGCCACAACCTCTTCCAGGAGGCAGAATCACGGAAGAGGGACAGGACACTTATGAAGAGCCCCCTTCGGCATGGATGAAACAAGTAGAAGAAATGGGGCGGACTCATGAAGAACGTATCTCCAACCAGATGTTGGCCATGAAGACCATTGAAGAAACCATACTTCAATCAGAATACTTCAGACATCTAGCCCCTAGAAGACTGATAACTAGTTCAGAGTTACAGTATAAACCATATTTTGTACTGTTGGCTGATTATAATGCTGAAATCAAACGCCTCACCAACAAATACCCCACCTTCGCAACTCAGTTTGAACCAAAGGATATCCCAGAGGCAGCCTAAAAGGGGGCCATATTCCAACTCATCTGGAGGTAGAAATTACCGGAAACCTATCCAGAGATGCTACGGACATGGGACCATGCTCCCATGCATTTGAAATATAACCCTTGCTTTGGGCCAGTTCAAAGAAGGAGATCATGGAAAGCATTCGCCATCAAGGTTCAGAACAATGCAAATTGTAAACAATGGCTAAATTATCCCTCCATTGCACCCCCAACAGGCACACCTACAGTAGCATATATGATGGCTACTATCAGACATTGGCTTTCACACCTCCACCCCATGCCAGACGTAGCTGCCCAGATGATGCTCAAAATATTGGATATGATGCAAGTAGTGCTCAAAACCTTCCCCAATGTATGTCACATTCAGCCTCCGATTCCCGGGTTCATTAATGGTAATTATGACCTACTATATGATATGAGCACAACCCCGATGTAGCTCAGTGATGAGAAGCACCTCCTTTAATGTCAATCCGGGAAGACGTGAGGATGGTATGAAGACCTCGAGCAAGTGGCGGCACAAGTGCGTGAGTGAGAAGCACACAAGCATGCACACACATACACACACATGCGCACACACAGCAAGACAAAGAGAGAGAATCAATGGAGTTCTTTAGATTACTTTCACAAGCTCTTACAAGTTCGTTCCAATTACAATCTAACCTCAAAAATGAGCTCTCTAGCTCCTTTTATAGTTTTTGACTAGCTTTTGGCCCTGTCCAGACCTAGTGTCCGGCCTAGTTAAAAATTAGGTTCCAGGGCTTATTTGGGGGCTCAAACGAGATCTAAAAATTATGAAAATTGGTACGCAACTACTTCTAAGGCTCCTCAAGCTCAAGGACTCCTTGGCTTGCACAAAATGGAGCTACAAAAATGTGAAATGAGATTTACAATGATTATTAGTGATAAAAATCACTGTTGTTGTAGGGATTTCTTCTAGTGATCTGCCATACATATCTTCAAGCTCCCTACTTGCTCTTCTTCCCTGCATGTCCATTTCTCTGATTTGCATTAATGTCTTGAAAAAATATTGGCCTACTTGCCGGATCTTCTTTGACTGCCCTGTTTGCTTGTGCTGTCCCTTCGCTCTGACTCCCTCCTTTGACTTTCACGTCTTGTAGGTCCTGATGTACCAAGGCTACTGCCAACACCCCCCCCACTCTCGCGTCTGTCGCCCCTGACAGACCCTTGTCTAGCTGCTTTTTGTACGTAGTATTGTACAACATCGGCGGCGAGGTGGTGTTCTTCTAACCTGAGTCCCCTTGCTAGATCTGTCAGCAATGCATCCCAATTGACTGGCCCTGGGACATCTGGATGTGGCACCCGTAACTGTTCTGAGTGAATGGTTCGCTCCACAGCAAATAAATGGAGGAGATGTGAGGGTCTGGGTACAAATATTTCTGAGTGGTATTCCCAGAACCCTGTTATGAACATCTCTTCGAATGTTTGTTTAAAGCAGGCCGGGAGGTATTTTATTCTGGCGTGCCAAGCGTATATCACCTCTATGGAAGGAGTGGTGCTCATGTCATACACTAAATCTTGGTTTCCTGTAAGGAATCCGACGCCTGAGAAGTGTGGGTCCTTGATATTCTTGAATGTCCTGAATGTAATAAGCATTAACTCAAAAATTTTCATGCACATCTGGGCCATTACATCAGGGGTATTCTTTAGTCGGATGCTCCAGTGCCGTATAGTGGAGATCATGTAATTGACTGTGGGAGGCCCTTGAGGGGGTGCTAGATAGACGTAGTTTAACCATTTGGCGCATCCCTTGATATTCTTGACTGCAATGGTAAACTCTGGCCATGTACGTCTACGGAGTACAGGAACGTAGCAAGGGTTATATTTAATAAAAAGAGGCATATTCGTCCAGGTGCGAACCATCTCCGGATAGGTTTCGAGGAGTCGGATCCTCCAAGTGGGTTGATGAATGGATCCTTTTTTAGCACTCTCTGGGATGTCATCTGGCCCAAATTGTGTAGCAAACGTTGGAGGTTTGCCACATTTATGTTGGATTTCTGCATTGTAGTCCGCCAGGAGTATACAATAGGGCACGTATTGATCATCATTGGTTCCGATCCATCTATGGTGGGACATGCTGCGGAAGTATTCTGATTTAATAATAGTGTCCTCTATCTTTGCCATAGATTGTATCTGGACTGCCACTCGATCTTCATGAGTTGACGCCGTTTTTTCTAGTGTTTGGAGCCACTCAGGTACTTCGATTTCTAACGTATCCATTCCTTCTGCGGTTTGCTGACCACCTGGCATTGGCATAGGAACGTAAGGTTCCTCATACGTCTCATCTACCTCGATGGGTACCAAATCCTCGGGTTCAGGTTCGACCACTGGAGAGGGTTGCCTTTCATGTGTGAGTAATCTTGCCTGTAATTCGGCCACCTGCTCTTTCAATGCCTTGACTTCCTCTGAAGTCGTGGTCGTTTCTGTGACTTTGGGTGCTGTCTGTTGCTCTTGGAGTTGATTGCGCAGCGCATCCCGTTCCCTTTCCAAGTCATCATGAGCTTCTAATAGATCTGCATAGCTGTCCAGGATGGTCTTCATTGTCTCTGAGGGCACCGCTTTAAACTGCTCTGGATCAATTTCGTGTGGAGAGCCTTCCATTGCTGCTTCTAGATTAGCTTCATTTTGCTGCTGCAGCCTCTTGTTTTCTTCTAGGGCGGCCGCCATGTGTTTTCTGAGAAGTGCCAGGTTACGCCGGACTTTGAGATTATCGGCTTGGTATACCTCGAGCAAAGCTTCGAGTTGTTTGGCACCTGATTCTGTCGATGGTTGGGGTGCTGTCAGTAATGTTTGGTGAGCCTGCTCAAGCGTCGCGTAGCGTTGATTCAGTTCTGCATTTTCTGTTTGTAGAATGTGAAATTGTGTTTGTAAGTTCTGATGGTGCGTTTCCAGTTGCTGATACCGGTTGTCCAGAGCTTTGTACTCATGTTGGAGCTGGTATACACATTGGTTTAATGCAAAAAATATGTTATTTACATTAAATAATGTTGGGAAAGGTGAAGATGCAGGGGGAATGGGGGCGGGAATGGGGGAGGTGGATGCTGTGGATGTAAGTGGAGATGTGGGTGGAGGGGGTATGGGAGATGAAGGTGGCATGGGGGGAGGGAGCGGTGCTGTGGCAGGTGATGTTTCCATCGTGTCAACTGTTTGAGTGACTGTGTAGATGGGAATCGTTGGTGGAGTGGATGTGACATCGGTGAACAGGGTGGTGAAGGTGGGCATGGTGACTCCCCCGAATTGGATTCCCGGGGAGAGTGGGATGCCCATGACAACGGTAGTGGTAGTGGATGTGATAGTGTCAGTGTCCTGTGGTGGAGTGAATTGTGTAGTGTGAGGTGGGGATGGGGGTGATAACGGTGCTTCCTGATATTCTTCTGCTTGCGCTGCCCCGCCTGGTGCTGATGTATTGATGTGAATTTGTTTCCCGGACCTCCTGGGACGAACGGGAACTCTTTTTTCAAACCTGTGTATGTAGGCCATTGCCTCATGAATGGCTTCGTCCAGTCCTACGGCGTCAGCATGAAGGTTCATGGACTCAATGAACAACTCGTCCACACCTTCCTCCGCTAGCAAGTCGTTCATGAGTCTTTTGCCCTGTTCTAGAGACATCTTATGCTGTTCCTGAACCAGTCGCATGGTTCGATATAGTCTCTTGATTTGTGCAGAATATGCTGGGGCACTTGCTAACTCGGAGAGTTCGTCATATTCTTGATGTTGTTCTTCGTCGGCTTCTTCTTCGTCTCCTCCTGCCTCTTGGTCATCTACATCGACTTCTACAGTTTGTGGTGGGGTGGGGGCCGATGTTGTTTGGGGTCGCGGTTCCTGAGCTCGCGCTGCTTCGGCTTCGAGGTTAGAGTCATAGATTAATCTGGCAATCTCTTCATCCGTGAGGTCCTCAAGAGTAAATCCCTGCGGAAATTCCAAATCGGATGGAATGGGTGGAAACACCAGATTAGGCCCCTCCGTGCTTGGTCGTGGTAACCGGATTGTGAATGGCCTAACTCGTCGTGTCTGGGGAGGGGTGACTTCTGGTGTAGCAGTAGCTCCCCTTGGTTGGGCACAGGGTAGTTGGACTCCCCCCCTCATCTTCTTAGATGGGGGACCTGCTGCTGACAGTCTTCTTTGGAATTCTTGGACTCGGGACCATACGAGTGCCCGCTGAACAGGCACATCATAAGCCAAGCATCTGTAGATTATTCTGGTCAAGGCACAACACCCGTGGAGCACGTTCTTCTGTTTCTTGTTCCACCTTTGATGTGCTAGGTGGATCTGGTCTATGATCCAGTGTGGCACATTGATGGGCAGGCCTTCGGTTTCTGCTAGATATAAACTGAACCAGATTTTTTTCGGGGGCATTGTGAATCGTTCTTGTGCGGGAAACGCAAAGTGTTGCATGATGGTTCGCAGGTGAAGCGCAATGGTAGGTGTCATGGCTACCATATCCTTCAACTTATTCAAATCCTTATGCTTCATTCGACCTGGGACCATGGTTTCCTTTTCTGTGGGAATGTGCATGCCATACATAGCCAACGCTTCTCTTACCAGATTGAGGGTCAACTTGAATCTTTTGAGCTCATTACCCGGCAGCAGTGATGGCAACACAAAGGTGCTGTCGCCGCCCTTGACCCTGCTTGGCGTGATTGTACTGATCAGATATGAACATCGTAAAAAATCCGGCTTTGGTATGTGGGTCCTGAAATAACTTTCCACACCTGCTTTGACCCAAACTGATCTCATGACCTCGGCATTTTGGTAGCTTTCAAATTCGCGTGTAAAAAAGTGGTATCTACCCCATTTGCCATTGAACTCCAATTCTGCCTCCCAGAAGTAGGTTCCATCGCCCAGTGGTCCAGCAACATCACTGAACCAATGCGCATGCTTACCTACTTGGGAAGTGTGTCCTTGAGGAGGATTCTGGATGGGGAGCACATGCACATCTTGAAGCTCTTGCGGTCTTGCAGTGAGGCGTGGCTCAAGGAGAAGTGTTTCGATGTCCACGATCTGGGGACCAGGTCCGGCTTGAGAGCTGGTACCTACTTCTGCCATGGCCTGTTTGCTGATTGGTTCTGTGAGAATATAGAACCAAGTGTTAACATTGTAATGGACAAAATAAATCCGTTGTTGTCCCCGTTACAACATTAACATAAGGTAGAGGGTGAGTTAGTGGTTAGTAAGTGTATGAAGACAGTGTGTGTAGTTAGTGATTGTGTTGTTCTAGGAAACTATTGCAGTTAGTAAGTGGGTTATGAATTTACAATTTGGGGTCGGGGGGTTTATTACAGGCCCTAGGCTGCCAAATGCAGTGAATGGGCTTTGCTTTCGGTTTCGGAGAGTCTCTACAGAGCTTTCTCGGTGTCGTGGTTTGAAAACGAGGCCTTTTTGGGACCCATATACAATTGATTACATGCACGTTCTTGGGCTTTGGTGTGTACATGAGTGTTGAGAACGAGTGAAATCTGGCTGCATGCGTCGCTGCGTTATGCTGTTTAAGTTGTGGTCTCAGCGTAGCTACTTGTGCCATCAAGCAAGCCTTAGGCACCCAAATTTGTCTTGATTGTGGACTTGCCTTCATCGACTTCTTAGGCACCCAAATAGATTTTACTTTAGCGGAAGAATTTCTGAAAGACTTCTTGTTAGCGTTGCGTTGTTGGTCACTAATAAGAGGCTTGGCTGCTGTAGTTGACGGTGGTGCAACTGGTCGTTCGCCTTTCCGCACCCATACCTGGTCTATTTTCTGGGCTGTTCTGCTGCGCAGGTACTTTTGATCTCTGACATAGGTAGTACCCTGCTTCTTCTGCCTTTGATCCACCTTGGGTTGCTGCCTCCTTCTAGCCTTTGGAAAAGAAGGGCGTTCCGTTGCCTTCCTGACCCCTTTTTTGCAACTATCATTCCTCTGCAACACATAGTTTTGGACAAGAACAGCATGGTCATCTTCATGTGTACCCCTGGAAGGACCAGGAGTCTGTGCCTTTCCTAGTTCCTTGAGTGCTCCATTGTCTAATTCTACTGTAACTCGACTATGATTGACCCAAACCTGGAGAAGTCCACTTCTTAGGTTTAGATTGACTGCTTGGTCATAGATCCAATCCTGACCCAAGACGAGAGGTTCAGTGAGATCCTCATCCTGACACACTAGTACTTTAACTGTCATTGCTTCATCATGAATGTAGAGGGGAAGTTCCACCTCGCCCATGCAAGGGGTTTCCACACCTCCCAATCCTATAAGATATGCTTCCACAGGATGGACAGTTAACTGTAACTCTTGACAGTAAGACAACTTAACAGCGCTAGTGGCAGCACCTGAGTCAATCAAGGCTCTTACGGTCCTCGTACTTTTTCCTTGTCCTATATCTAGAGTTACGAAAGGACGTCTATCAACTATCCTATGCGAGCTTGTTCCTGCGACTTCACACATGGCCATAGGAAATCCTTGGTCTGCATAGTCATTCGCACCAGGCCGATCTCTACCTTGCCTTCGTAGTTTCATCCTTCTGATGCGTTCTAAAGCCTCTGCTTGAGCTTCTTCTCTAATTCTCTTTTCTTCCTCTTTGCGTTTCTTAGCAGTGTTGAGTCGGCTGAGCATTTCCTCCGTGAGGGGTTCCTGGTACAACTTGACTCTGCATCCGCTAATATAGTTAGGGAGAACATCACCCTCTAATGTGGCCAATTGTACTGCTCCACTTGTGGAGATCCTATTGATGATCATAGGTCCGTAGCCTCTCTTTTCTAGCTTTCTCGCGTGTTGTCTTAGTGTATAGACTAAGACGAGATCTCCCGTTTTCAAGCCTTTATCCTTCACGTGGGCATCAAAGTATGCCTTCTGTCTCTTCTTGGCGGCATATATTCCTGCAGCGGCTCTTAGTCTTGTTTCTCCTAATCGTTCAAGGTCAAAGATCCTAGAGGAGAGCTCGTGACCTGTCCATTCGTGTTCTTGTGCTACTCTCAATGTAGGAATCAGGAAGTCCAAGGGTAGCACAGCGTTTTGGCCGAAAACCATCTGGAAGGGGGTGGCTTGGAGTACCGTTTTATAGGCAACTCGGTATGCCCAAACAGCATGGTGTAGTTGTTTGTCCCAATCAGAGCGTTTAGTGTTCACTAGTTTCGTCAGTACATTGCATAAAATCTTATTAGTGCTCTCAGCTTGTCCATTAGCTTGAGGGTGATAAGGGGCAGACTTCTTGTGTATTACCAAGAATTCTTGGAGCAGATTTTCAATCACTTTGTTCAAGAAATGAGTGCCTCTATCGCTTACAAGCTCTATAGGTAGTCCATATCTCGTGAACACATTCTCAAACAAGAATTTGGCAGTTGTTTGAGCATCGTTCTTGGTTGTAGCTTTTACCTCTACCCACTTGGTGAGATAATCTGTTGCCACAATGATGTATTCCGCATGAGAACCCTTAGCTGGGGGATTAATAGGACCTACGAAGTCTATTCCCCACTTAGAGAATGCCCGTCCACCCATCATAGGTTTCAGTGGCATCTCATCTTTGCGTATAGGATACTGAGTCCTTTGACAGACATCACACCGTTTCACATAGGTATGTGCATCCATGTGAAGGGTAGGCCACCAGAAGCCCGCAAATAGTATCGCCTTGATTACCCGATCTGGTCCAAAGTGTCCTCCTGCTACACCTTGGTGAGCAGTTTCCAAGATCTTCATATATTCACTTTCGTGGACACATAGTCTCAGGTAACCATCTTTACCGCGCTTATATAGATTATTACCGATGAGTGAGTAATCCTGGGCTTCTTGTTCTAAACTCCTTTTCCTAGCTAGAGTCATGTCTGGAGGGAATGTGTTTGTTCTCAAGAATGATACTAGAGGTTCACTCCAATCTGGCACGATGGATACTTGATAAAGAGTGGCATGTTCCACTGGTGGTTTAGTGCAACAGATTGGGCAGTCCTTGCACAACTTTTGGACATCAGCTTCCATAGTTGGCCAATACACTCCGAATCTCTTTAGAGTCTGCAAAGTTCTTTGCTTTGAATGGTGTTGCTCTAACGCACCTACATGTGCTAATTGCAACCACTTAGCGTACTCATCTTCTTCTACGCAACAAGCCAAGATCCCTTGATCTGTGTGCTTGTACATGCTTCCTGCCATGATATGGTACTTTTGGGCTTTTACGATCTCTCTATTCTGTGTGTTCACCACTGGATGATTAGGCCCGTATGTCAATACTGGTACTATTGGCTTGGCCCACTGCGGCATCACTTCCAAATTAAACAAGTAAGCATCAGGAAGGTCATCTGGCACTCCTTGTGGGGCTTCTCCCGATGTGAGCCTAGAGAGATGATCTGCTCTCAAGTGGGTTCTACCTTTTCTTACCACAACCTCAAAATCATATTCCATTAGCAGGAGGAACCATCTTACTAATCTTCCCGTATTGCATGGCTTGTTCACTAAGTACAACAATGCCTGATGGTCTGTAAAAAATTTAAACTTATTTGCAAGCAAATAATGTCTAAACTTTTTAACTGCATATACCATGCCTAATCCTTCTCGCTCCGTAGTGGTATAATTTCGTTCAGCCGCATTCAATTGTCTACTGGCATAGGCAATTGGAAGATCCATATTACCTTCACCAGTAGGTTGTGCAAGCACACATCCAATGGCATAATTGGACGCATCAACATGAACATGGAATGGCTTATTCCAATCTGGTGTTGTCAAGATTGGTGCTGAACATAATCTTCGTTTAAGCTCTTGGAAGGAATTCTCACATTCATCCGTCCACTCAAAGTTTGTCAGAAGTCCATACATGGGCTTTGCAATGACAGCATACATGTGGATGAAACGTCGGTAATACCCACAATGCCCCATGAAAGCTTGTACTTCCTTGACATTCTTTGGCCTAGGTAGCTCCGCTATGGCTCTCACTTTCTCTTCGTCAGTAGATATGCCATTCTTTGACACTATGTGTCCTAGAATCTTGCCTTGCCTGACCATAAAAACGCACTTTTCTGGGTTCAGGCAGACTTGGTACTCTCTACATTTGTCAAAGATTTGTTTGAGTTCAGGAATATGGGTTTGTCTAACATTGGAATGAGCACAGAGATCGTCAACGTAGACTTCTAAACTCTTCCTCAGGAACTCCTTAAACACATGGCACATCAGCCTCTGGAAGGTGGCTGGTGCATTGGTAAGCCCAAATGGCATTACTCTAAAAGCAAAAATGCCCCATTCTGTGGCAAAGGCTGTCTTATGCTGATCCTCTGGAGCTATGGCTACTTGATTGTAGCCAGAAAATCCATCAAGGAAGCTGTACACTTCCTTGCCTGCCACTCTTTCTAAGAGATGCTCTGTGATGGGAAGCGGATAGTTATCTCGAATTGTGGCGGCATTAACCTTTTTCAAGTTAATGCACACACGCAGCTTGCCATTCTTCTTGGGCACCACTACGATGGGGGATACCCATTCAGTGTGCTCAATTTCATAGATAAATCCAGCTTCAACCAGTCTATCTATCTCTTCTTTGATCTTAGCGGCGTAATTATCGTTATATGTATACGGCTTTTGCTTAGAGGGTTTAGCATCTGAGGTCATGGGAATAGTGTGTGAGCATATGTCAGGGTCAACACCTTTCAAATCCTTGTAACTCCAAGCGAATACATCTCTGTATTCTCTTAGCAAGGCTATCAATTCGTACTCTTCTTCTTCTGTCAGGTCATGGCCTATGTACGTGCATCTCTCCTCTCCTTCTTCTATGGCCACTACTATTTTCTTAGTAGTTTCTTTGTTATCATAGGCCTCTCCTGATTGTGCTTCTCGTTTAGGCATTCTTATCATGACTCTCCTGTCATCTATCTCGTACTTCTTAAAATTTTCTGGGACCTCAAACAAAGATTCCTCCTCTTCTGGTAAGGCTTCCCTCTTCTTTCGTTTCTTTCCTTCTTCCTTAGGGGTCATATGCGTTGCTAATCTTACATCATTTGTAACTTCTCCATGCTTCTGGGGTTGAAATTCTATTTCATGGAAGTACTCTTCATCTGATGCAAATGGTGGGTCCATAATGATTGACTCTAGATCGGAGTCACTTGCATCCTCAAATGCATCAGGGCTAGGTTCGCATTCTTCTAGAACTGCCTCTCCCATGATTGGCTCTATGGAGAAGACTGAAATATCATAGCCATCCTCATCACAGTGAGGTGTCCATTGTTCTTCATTGATGGCTACGTCCATTGTTGCTAAAATTTCTGCCCAGCCATGGGGTTCAAATTCCTCGTCTGGAAAAACTACAGGTGCATAGGCTGGGTCTTGAATGGGTCTATGAGTTTCGTTCGCACCTACCTCTCTGGCTTTCTCTCTCTTCTCTTCTTCTACTGCTACCTTGCACATCCATAAGTGAGTATCTTCATGCATCCATGAGGATCCAGATCCTATGGAATGCACCGATTCTGTGTCATCTTTAGCTCTATGGATGGGATTCCATTGGATAGGTGGGACATCTCTATGGGAATAATCCTTGAGATTGACTTTGGTTGTAACACCTAAGTGCTGCAGGTACAAAGAATTGGTCCCCCAATCCTGTACCACTTGCAACTGTCGCATGAATGGTCTTCCCAAAATCATCTCATAGGCATGATTCTTGCTGAAGTCACATATGGCAAAGGTATGTTCAAACTCGACACCACAAGTGGAGAGAGTTATTCCTTCTAGCAATCCTAGGGGTCTCTCTATGTGACCATCGGCCATCTGCAATTTCATTCGTGTTGGCCTGAGTGCTGGCTTGCCCCAACGCTTCCAAAGGGAAGTAGTGGCAATTGCAACTCCGGCACCTGAGTCTAAAATTGCCTTGGTGGTGTACTCTTGGTAGGTGATGGGAAGATAGGTGTTCCCTTCTTCGCCTTCACACATATCCCCTATCTTATCCAAGGGAATTTCTGGCACTGTCCTATGGGATCCTACCTGGGAACGAGGTTTTGCTATCTCTGGCACTTGTTTGGCTACATGTTTCCATAATTCAGGTCTAACCTTGAGTAGCTCTTCTAACTTAAGATTACACTGCACGTTAGTGTTCTTCACTACTTCGGTGTTCCTAGGTATGACTGAGTCGTCGTTCCTTACCATGACTGTGGGTGCTCTCATACATGTGGACTTTGCTTCCCATGGGCCTGTGAAGTGGGGTAGCTCTTGTATGGAATTAGACTCAAAGTCTAATCTCTCGTGAGACTGAACACTCTCATGCTCCCCGTAAATAGATGGGATGTCTTGTGGGAATTGGTCGTGTGCATCGTCCACAAGTTCAAAAGGAGGGGCGACCTCGCTTTCGTTATCCCATTTGTCTTCTTGAATCTCTCGTAGGAAGTCTGGTGCAAACCGATTCATAGAAGAAGAAGTGTCTGGCTCCGTAGAATTGGGCGCATAAGCAACCTGTGAAGGAGGGTTGATTCTATTGTTGACTCTCTCCTCGTTCTCGCAAATGGCTGGAGCACAAGCTTCTAGGGGAGGATTGCTTATTCTGTTACTCTTCCGGGTAGGCTCATACACTCTCTGGGAAGGAATGTGGGTCACCTGTGGAGGTATATAAGCTTTCGGGGGAGGCTCATGTGACTTTTGGGGGGGAAGATAAGCTTCTTGAGGAGGCACATGGGCTTCCTGAGGAGGCTGGCTTATCAGTTCTCTTGCCCTCCCCTTTCTTTGAGGGGTAGATTCCTTTTCTGGCTGTGCTATTGGCCTATCTATTCTTTCTAAGGAGGGAAAGTTGTCCGGTTTAGGGGAATTGGCCACATACACTTCGGATGGGGAAGGATCCATATTTTTGCTTGCCTTCTCTCTCTCTTGATTTTTTTCGTCCTTGGCGGATCTTGCAATTATTCTCTCTAATTTCTCTAGGAATCCCTCCAAGTGTAATTGCGTTTTGGCTGAGCCCGAGTAATTGAAAAGGCGACTGGCTTCAAACATAGTCTGAGCCAATGCAACCATTTTCGCGCACAGTTTGGTTCTTTCTATCTCTAGGTCAGCTCTAGGATAGCACTTGTCATGATCCGTGACATTTGGCCCTTCTTGGATTCTGGCCTGATATGCTTTAAGCATCATGTTTAGGTCTTCAGGAGTGGGATCTGCTAGGACTGATCCTACTCTAGGGGGTGGTGGGATTTGATGAGGCGGTGGGGAAGGTGGTGGGTCAGATGGAGATGGGAGGGGTGGCGGCGGTGTATTGTGAGAGGGGATTTGAGAGGTGATTTCAGTTATCCTAGCTTTGGTTTCTCTTATGCTTTCCTCAAGTTCACTCATCTTTTTAGCCCATTGTCTTTTCATTCTTTCCCGACTATCTTTCCATGCTCTAGTCCTTTTCTTGGTTATGCTCTCGGTTTCACTGGCCACTGAGTTCTTATCCTGGTTTGTCTCTTGGTTTTGCTGTAATGCCTGAGCTCTAGTGACTACCTGCACTGGTGCAGTGGAAGTGACGCTTCCTGAGGGATCTACAACCAAACCGATCACATTGATAGGAGTGATTTTTGGCATATTATTGGGGTTCTTAGGACAATCTCGTAAGAGATGTTCTTTTCCACAATCTTGGCAGAAACCTTGAATAGTCACTGACTGGGGTTGTGTAGGTGGAGGCGAGGGACAATCACGAATGAGATGATCTCCTTGGCATCTGTAGCACGGTCCTCTTGGGAATGGAGGTCTTACTTGCCTAGGTTGAGGCCTGGGGTTGGGGTTTGCATACATGACATTCGTGTAATCCGACTCCCAACTAGGTTCACTTGGTTCCTCACTGTAGTAAGACTCACCATGTTCTGGAGACTGCATGTAGTAAGCCTGGGGACTATCGACATGTGTAGAATCAAAGCTATGGTCACTTGGGTCACTTTCTGAGATCAATGGGGTTACTGGTACTATGGCCCTATTCAGGTTTTCTTCTGCAACAGCATACTTTACTGGAATCACGTTAGTGGGGTTTGGGGGTTGTTGAGCTAGCACCGGTTGGGGTCTCTGTTGGGCCTGATATGGTTGCTGATAGGTTTGTTGGGGTCTAGCATATTGTGGTGGTGAATTTTGGTTCTGGTATCGGCCTTGTTGGTAGGGCTGCGGATAGGGTTGCCTAACTGCCTGTTTGTTGTATGGGCAATCTTGTGCGGTGTGATTGGTGTATCTCCGTTCTATGGTGCAGTACTGGCTACTAGGGTTTACTTGGGGTTGAGCCATAATAGGGCAGACATTCGCCATATGGTCACCACCGCATGTATAGCATCTTTTCACCGGGGCAAACCTTGGGATTTGTTTGCTCGATACACCTAATTTCTGAGCTACCTTTTCGGCAAGTTCCTCAATTGATGTGGACTGCGTGGAAGAGTGACTCGATGCACTATCTGAATCTTTGTAGATTTTGGAAAGCTCTAGTTCTTCCCCTAGGTTATCTTCAATGTCAATGCACATGCGTACACACTCTTCTATAGTCCTAGGGTCCTTCAAATACACATAGGATCTCAATTTCGTACTCAGCAATCCATCAAGGAATAAGGCTACTTGTTTAGCAGATGTGGGTAGCTCCGAAATAGGGCACCTTTCAAGATATTGTCTAAATCTTCTTCCTGCAAGTCTCACAGTCTCTTGGGGGGTCTGTTTGAAGCTGTGGATCAATGAGGAGGTATTGTGTCTTATGCCGCTCTTAGAGAACTCTACAATGAATGCCTCTAGGAGTTGGTCTATGCTCCTGAACTGGCGTTCATCTAATGGCTGAAACCACGTAAGTGCTGTGTTCCTAAGGGTTAGACCGAAGGCATTGTACTGCGTGAACAGATCCTCCACTTGTTCAGCTCTCAAGACTTGCTTGAACTCCGCCACATGATCATAGGGATCTCCTGTGCCGTCAAAGTAATTCTTCATGGACTTAACTAGCTGGGTGGGTCTCAAAGTTCTTGTGTGCTCTCTAGGCCTCGGCAGAGGGAATCCATCTACATTTCTTTGGTTCCTGTGGGCTCTATGCATCTCAGGTTCTACCCTATTCGTCTCTGTTCTCGTTCTTTCTCTGCCCACGGGGTTGGCGAAACTTACTTTTGGTTTATCCCTACTTCTATCTCTTTGTGTACCATGAGCTTGGGAAGTTCCAGCCCCAGGGTGACCATAGGATACATTTGATCTTGATTGGGGGAAAATGAATTCACCCATCCAAGTGTAGGCATGCCTATCATTTTCTGTCACCACAAAGATCCGTTCTAAAGCATGATCTAAGTAGGTCACTCTGCCTGGGCTATCCGGATCCTTAAGCTCATAGATCATGATATTTCCTATATCAGTTGGCTGATTGGATTTATACCTCCAAAAGGCTTCATCAGTTTCTCGATTGAGGAGCAACTCTATGCTCTTGTTGTCTTGGGGGACCCATTCAGGCGTGATAATCCTAGTGAGAACCGATTTACCTCGAGGGGTTCTAGGTTCCGCACCCATGTTCCCTTGTTCCAGGTCACCTAAATCCGCTTCTGAGATTACATTTCCAAATTCATCTGTCCTATCGGGGTGACTAGTGACAACATATATAGTTCCTTCCTTGTCCAGGTATGCACCATTTTCAAACTTGACAGCTGGGTGTTCTAGTCCTATGGATTGGTCAGGGTTTTTAATCTGGACCACAGATCTTCCTAGGCCATCCTCATAGATGCTCGCACCTAATCGGTTGGTCCTAAGGTATTCCAGCTGTGTTTTGTAAGGGCCTTCTACCCTGTACAAATAAGGCACTCCTGAACTTCCCGTAGGTCTGTCCATGCCTTGAGACATTTCTGACTCACTGGTCTCAGAGCTAGGGTAGTATGAGTGGTGGCTCAACTGCTGGGCCCAAGACCTTGCAGTGTGATTGACACTAGCCTCTGAAGACCTAAGGCTTTGTCTCTCCCTTGCTAGGTGTCGTCCTGATCGAAGGTTCATATGCCTAACTGATTATCCCAAAAATTTTTTTCCCAGAGTACAACCTCGTTGCCAATCAATTGGTACCAGTCACTTGATTCTTTTTAGTTAATTATTGTGTTTATGGTCTTGTTTGATATCCCGTCGTCAGGAACACTTGAATGTTTTTCGTACTTTTAGGTTGATCGTTCCACGTTAGGTTCTTTTCCTTTAGGTTATCGACAGTACAGAGATTATGTTTTTACTTGAACTTGAGTTTTTTAGGTAGTCTTCAACTTGATAACTGCCTATCGTCGCCCTGACTTACTCCTATCTCTACTCGTTCTTAGCTTGAGCTAGGAAATGACAGAGGGAGTTGAGAATATTCCAACCTTACTTGTTGATCCCTTGCTTTATGGTGCTCAAGAACCCGGTTCTCAAGCTTGCAAAGAAACCTTGCTTTGTATGCTCTCAGTTGCTCTCAATGGACCTGTAAAAGACCCACGGTTAGCTCAATGCTTATATTCAAAGAACAAAACCAACCACTTTCATTCATGTGACACAAACACACATTTGCATTGTGACTTTTAGGAAAATAATTCTAAAGACTCCTGACTTTGATCCCCCTGGGTATGGTCAACTTCAAATTACCCTCTCTGAAAATCAATGCATTATCTTTATAAAAAAACAGTTGAGGGCGTGTAGTATATGCCACGAGCTTTCCGACAAGCCCAAGAGCTCAAAAATTGGATTTCGTATGAAAAAGTTAGGACTGTTCAGGGTTTAGGGAGTTAAATCAGGATTCAATACAAGCTAACAGTCAAACAGGAATACTCGAGTAGCTTGTGGCACGGCCTAACAATGCAATACTACACCCTAGAGTTTGTCCCACACTTAATCACAATTTAGCCCAATCACCTTGCCTTAAAAATTTGACCTAATTTCCCCTTCTAACGTGTTCGCAAAGTCTGTCGGTCGCGATTGACAGGTCAGTCGCGATCGACGTGTCGATCGCGATTGACAGGTCCGTCGTGGCTGTCAGTCGCGATTGACTGGTCAGTCGCGATTGACAGGGGTTACGAAAAGTCAATCAGTCGTGGTCAAAGCGTCGTTGACTCTGTCGGTCGCGATTGATGAGTCGATCGCGATTGACAGGTCGGTCGCGAGGGTCTGTCGATCGTGGTCAAACCGTCGTTGACCGTGTCGGTCGCAATTGACAGAGGCGTCGTGGTCTGTCCGTCGTGGTCAAACAGTCGTTGAGTGTGTCGGTCGCGATTGATGAGTCGATCGCGATTGATGACTCGATCGCGATTGACACGTGTCACGCGTATGGTCAGTCGGTCGCGGTCAATCGGTCGTTGACTCTGTCGGTCGCGATTGACAGAGCCGTCGTGGGCTGTCGGTCGCGATTGACGTGTCGATCGCGATTGACAGATCTGTCCGTCGTGGTTTGTCGATCGCGATTGACAGAGCGATCGCGATTGACAGAAATCTGTGGAATTTCAAAAAACTAAACACATTTTTGGGAAGCTCTAGGCCTGTAGGTCATGGATAAGCACTTTGTTTAGCAATTAGAGCAAGTTTTCAGTCGGTCGCGATTGACAGAGCTCAGCGACACACAGACAGTTACTCAGATTTCCGTACCTGCGCAGGGTGCTGGGGATGATGATGCGGCCTGTACCTGCAGAAAGCTCACAAAACATGCAAAAAACAGCACATGCAAATTCGCTCTCTCGCTCTCTCTCACAAGTGAAATGAGGGAAATGAGGTGGAGATGGGGATATAGTCAAAAAACTGAAATTTTTTTGCGATGATGGAGATGGACGTGGGAGATGGTGATGATGATGATGGTGATGGAGATGGTGAAGAAAGTACAAGAAAATCGATGAGAGTGAAGAAAATACCTACAACTCCAACGCGTCAACTCTACGTCTTACCATCACACGCTCGTCCTCAAAGCTCGATCCCCGGCAACGGCGCCAAAATTTGGTGTAGCTCAGTGATGAGAAGCACCTCCTTTAATGTCAATCCGGGAAGACGTGAGGATGGTATGAAGACCTCGAGCAAGTGGCGGCACAAGTGCGTGAGTGAGAAGCACACAAGCATGCACACACATACACACACACGCGCACACACAGCAAGACAAAGAGAGAGAATCAATGGAGTTCTTTAGATTACTTTCACAAGCTCTTACAAGTTCGTTCCAATTACAATCTAACCTCAAAAATGAGCTCTCTAGCTCCTTTTATAGTTTTTGACTAGCTTTTGGCCCTGTCCAGACCTAGTGTCCGGCCTAGTTAAAAATTAGGTTCCAGGGCTTATTTGGGGGCTCAAACGAGATCTAAAAATTATGAAAATTGGTACGCAACTACTTCTAAGGCTCCTCAAGCTCAAGGACTCCTTGGCTTGCACAAAATGGAGCTACAAAAATGTGAAATGAGATTTACAATGATTATTAGTGATAAAAATCACTGTTGTTGTAGGGATTTCTTCTAGTGATCTGCCATACATATCTTCAAGCTCCCTACTTGCTCTTCTTCCCTGCATGTCCATTTCTCTGATTTGCATTAATGTCTTGAAAAAATATTGGCCTACTTGCCGGATCTTCTTTGACTGCCCTGTTTGCTTGTGCTGTCCCTTCGCTCTGACTCCCTCCTTTGACTTTCACGTCTTGTAGGTCCTGATGTACCAAGGCTACTGCCAACACCCGAGCATACGAGTTGCTTATGCATGGCACGCACGAATCAGATATCTCCCTGCCTGCTACAAGCAAACTTTTGATGATATGTTCACCACGCGGTTCTGGGAGGCACACTCAGAGGTGTTCGCGCCACGGCCCACTCATTTGCTACAACTCTTTGCATGCGAACAAACGATGCATTCAGAGCTCTACACAACGCCACAACCGGACATACCGGGACCAGTCAATTGGGATGCCCTTCAGAGAGATCTGATCAGAGGGCTACGGATCAAAGAACATGACTTGGCAACCGACATTCTCCAGAACTACATTGACCAAACCGCAGAGCAAAGGTCTGTTAGAGGCGACAAACCCTAGGGGGGAGAGTGTTGGCAGATGAAGCAAGTACGAGCATACATGCAGATCTAGCACCAAGGCAACCCATTAAATTTTTCCAAACCTTACACCATGTTAAAAGTGATTCTCATCACTAAAAACCCTTGTAAATATTGTTTCACCTTTTTGTAGCTCCATTTTGTACAAGCCGAGGAGTCCTCGAGCTTGGGGAGCTTTAGAAGTAGTTTCCTGCCAATTTTCATAATTTTTGAATCTCGTTTGAGTCCTCAAATAAGCCCTGGAACCTAATTTTTAACTAGGCCAGACACTAGGTCTGGACAGGGCCAAAGCTAGTCAAAAACTATAAATAGAGCTAGAGAGCTCATTTTTGGGCTAGCTTCTTGTAGTTTTGAGCTTGTATGAGAATTTTGTTGCAATAGAAGTGATTCCATTGTCTTAGTTTCTTTGTCCTTGCTGTGTGTGCGCGTGTATGTGTATGTGTGTGCATGTTAGTGTGCTTCTCACTCACACATTTGTGCCTTCACTTGCTCGAGGTCTTCATACCATCCTCATGTCTTCCCAGATTGACATTAAAGGAGGTGCTACTCATCACTGAGCTACACCACTGCTTCTTAGCCTTAAAATAGTCTTTCTTGGATATAGGGAGTCATATTGACTTGATTCCTGATTTGCTTAATAGCGTGTGACAACATTTGCACTACTATCTTTTGAGGAGCAGTGTACCTATGCATGTTCGAAAAACAGAAGTGTTGATGGATGAGTCTCACTTCATCCTCAATATCAATGCGGTTAATGTCATTGAAGGTACGGGTCTTTGCTCCTGGATTTTCTTCCTTCAATACCGTGGTTCCATCATTTTCTCATCCAAAAGCTTCTTTTATTAGGTCATGCGTGAATTGGATGATGACCCATTCACCTACTGCATCCATGACTCTAGCCTCTAGCACCAATGGATCATGTAAGGCAGGCTGCAACATATTCATCACTTGCGCACATCATTGAAAATCACGCTTGTATATTGGTAACTCAAAGTATTTATGAATGCCCGCCTTCTTCAGAACATCCATAGTTGATGTGAGTTCATGTACTACCTTGAAGTCTTTGGACATCACTGGGAACTGATGATATGTATCCATGATTTTAATGGTCACCAAAAATAGGTAATCCCCTGTAGGTTGGTCATCTCTAAACCAATGTCCTTTTGCTTTAGTCACACTCTGTAAAGGGAATTCCATCACTTCCTCCTGAATGCTTGCTTCGGAATCTTTGGAGGCCATCTGCACTTGTAATGAAAAGAGCATTAGCTTCTATGGAAGACATGTCTTTTGTGATGTGTGTTGTAGTGACATCTTGTTTGGTGCATCACTCCGCTCCCCTTTGCTCGTATAAGTAAGATCTCTTACCGCATATATTTTTTTCATTTATACAAAAAGAAACAAGAATTAGCATAGCCGAAGCCTTTACTTATTTACATAGTATGTCCATTCCTATAAAATAGAAGCTATGACCTATTCCCCATTGGAGAACGTGCACCACTAATTCTATTTTGTACATTATGTGCCGAATGTCTGGCCTCGTAATGTGGCCCTATCTTGCATACTTTAGGTGCATTGGAAGCTTCATGTGTGCAACAGAAATCTCCTTGGTTCTGGTGTTCCATTCCTTGCTATTGCTTGGGTTTCCATATCCATTTCTTAGTAGATGTTTCAAGTCTTTTCTTCTCCTCATTTTGTTGTGCCACATGTGTATTTCTGCTCATTGTTGTTATCCGAGTTGTGGGGTTCCTTCTCTTGGGGTATTGTGATGAATCTCACCCGTCCTTAATGCACTATTGTGTCGATATAATGTTTCCTCACACTTCTCTATCTCTTGAATGGCCGCTTGCCTGACCTGCATCATAATACACCTTTTGTCTTCTCTTGGCCGTGTAAATCCCTGCAACCGCTTGTAATCTAGTCTCATGCAGCTTCTCAATCTGGTCTACTTGCTTGGATAACTCATGTCCTATCCATTCATACTGTTGGGCTACTCTCAAAGTTGGTACTAAAAACTCGATTGATAGGATCGCGTTCTGTCCGTACATTAGATTGAATGGGGTAGTTCCAATGGCAATCTTGTAAGCGACTCCAAACGCCCAAATGGCATGATGCAATTGTTTGTCCCAGCCTGACCTTCCACTATTGATGATCTTTGTCAACACTGTGCATAACACCTTATTGGAACTTTCCCCTTGAACATTGGCTTGAGGGTGGTATGGAGCTGATTTTTTATGGATCACTAAGAACTCATTCATTAAAGACTCTATCACTTCATTAATGAAATGTGTTCCTCTGTCACTCACAATCTCAATTGGTAATCCGAAATGAGTGAATATATGTTCAAAAAGAAACTTAGCAGTGGTTTGAGCATCGTTCTTTCTAGTAGCCTTTGCCTCCACCCATTTTGTCAAATAATATATGGCTACTATGATATATTCGGCATGTGACCCTTTGGCTGGTGAATTAATGGGTCCTATGAAATCAATACCCCATTTGGAAAAGGCTCTAGTGCAAACCATAGGTCTCAATGGCATGTCATCTTGCCGAATCGGGTATTTGGCCCTTTGGTATGTCTCACAACTTTGTACGTAGGTATCAGCATCCATATGTAAAGTTGGCCACCAAAAGCCCGCGAATAGGATCATTTTTATAGTTCTTTCGGCTGAAAAATGACCTCTTGCAGCACCTGCATGTGCCATTTCTAATATGGGTAAGTACTCACCTTCATGCACACATAACCGTAACTGATTATCTTTCCCCCTCTTGAACACTTGTCTTCCCATGATTACATAATCCTTGCTCATTTCCTCCAGGGATCGCTTCCTTGACAAGCTAATTCCCTCCTCATGTTCTCTTGTCTTTAGGAATTTCACCAATGTTTTACTCCAATTGGGTGCTATTGTTGAGAAAGGTAAGGATGTATGATCCTCCGGGATGGTCTCCTGGCATTCTGTGCAGCTACTAACATAATCATGGACATCTTTAGGCATATCCGGCCAGTATACTCCTAGTCGTTTCAATTCTCTTAGAGTTCCATGAATTCCTTTGTGTGTCCTCCATTTGTTCACATGGGCTTGTTCAATTAGCTTCATTTGTTTGTCTTCCTCAACACATCTTAGTAGTACACTACTGGGTTCCTTATAGTACACACTTCCTGCAATAATGTGCAAATTTCTTGACCGCAAAATTGCCTTTTTACTCTCTTTATTGATTGAGTGTTGTGGGCCATGAGTGAGTATCTGGATTAGTTTCTCTGCCCACTTTGGACACACTTCCAAATTAAATAGGTAAGTGTCTAGCAATTCATCTAGCACTCCACTTGGTGGTTCTCCATGTGTTAACCTAGAGAGGTGATCTTCTCTTATATGGGTATTTCCCTTTTTCACTATTACTTCAAAGTCGAATTCCATCAATAGCAGAAACCATCTCACAAGTCTTCCCGTGTTACAAGGCTTATTGACTAGGTACAATAAGGCTTGATGATCTATGAAGAACTTAAACTTGTTAACTAAGAGATAGTGTCTAAATTTTTTCACTACATAGACCATTCCTAATCCCTCTTGCTCTGTAGTTGTATAGTTTCTTTCAGCTTGATTCAGTTGTCTACTCGCATAGGCAATTGGGTGATCTAACTTTCCTTCATCTGTTGGTTGAGCTAAGATGCATCCTATTGCATAATTTGAAGTGTCCACATGAATATGGAAAGGCTTGTTCCAATTTGGTGTTTTTAGAATTGGGGCCGTGCTAAGTCACCTTTTTAACTCGTTAAATGCCTTCTCGCATTCATCAGTCCAAGTGAATTGAGTCAAAATTCCATACAAGGGTTTGGCAATTATGGTGTACATGTGGATAAATTGACGATCGTATCCACAATGTCCCATAAATGCTTGCACTTCTTTTGCATTCTTCAGTCTAGGAAGTTCTAAAATGACCTTAATCTTGTCTTCATCTATGGATATTCCATTCCTAGACACATTGTGTCCTAAGATCTTTCCTTGTCTTACCATGAAGACAAATTTTCCGAGATTCAAGCAGACTCTATATTGTCGGCACTTATCGAATATCTTCCGCAATTCAGGAATGTGGTCTTGCCTTTCATTTGAATATGTAGATAGTTCATCCACATACGCTTCCATAATCTTCTTCAGGAATTCTTTGAAAACATGACACATCAATCTTTGGAAAGTAGAAGGTGCGTTAGTGAGTCCAAAAGGCATCACTCGGAAAGCATAGACTCCCCATTCAGTCGCAAATGCGGTTTTATGTTGATCCTCAATAGCAATGGCTACTTGATTGTATCCTGAGAATCCATCTAAGAAGCTATAGACCTCCTTTCCTACAACTCTTTCCAATAGATGGTCAGTGATGGGTAATGGGTAGCTATTGCGAATCGTGGCTGCATTGACCTTTTTTAGGTTAATGCATACTCTGAGTTTTTTGTTCTTAGGCACAACCACTAGTGGTGATACCCATTCAGTGTGTTCTATTTCATAAATGAATCCAGCTGCTAATAGCTTGTCTATTTCTTCTTTTATTTTGGCAGCATAGATCTCATTGTATGTGTAGGGGCGTTGTTTTGATGGTTTTTCCTCCGATGTCATTGGTATTCTACGGGAACAAATAGAGGGTTCCACACCCTTGAGATCCTTGTATGTCCAGGCGAATACGTCTCGATATTCCCGGATCAAGTGTATCAATTCTTCTTCCTCGTCTGGGGACACATCTTTTCCTATGTAGGTACATCGTTCTTCCCCATCTTCTACTGTCACTATTATTTTCTTTGTTTGTTTCTTATTGTCGCAAGCTTCTCCTTCTCTTGCCTCTCTTTTAGGAATTTGAATAGCTATTTTTCTCTCCTCTACTTCGTATCTTTTAAAATGCTTCGGAACCTCAAAAAGTTTGGGGTCTGGTTCGATCTTACTCACACTTTCCTCTTGCGTTGGTACTATGGGGACTGCTTCTATTGCTAAAACTTTGGTCATTTCATGCTTGTCTTTGGTTCGAATGGTTTCTAAGTAACGTTCTTCTGAATCAAACTGTATTTCCATCTCTATGTTCTCGTATTCTTCTTTCCATTCCTTTTCCAGTATTTCTCTTGCTTCGAATTCTTGAAGGATAACCATGTACAAATTTACGTCATAGCCTTCTTCATCCACACATTCATTCATCGTCAGAACTTCTTCGTTCACACATACATCCAAGGTTGCTAAGATTTTCATCCATCCATGCAGTTCAAATGTTTCATCAGGGAAGATTTGAGGCATGTACATTGGATCTTCTATGGGCCGGTAATTAGGATGTCCTATTGGCAACAAATGCCTTTTATTATCCTCTTTCTTGGCTTCTTTACACATCCATAATTGGGCATCCTCATGCATCCATGATTGATCGCTTGATCCAATGCTATGAATAGATATATCATCTTCTTCCTTGTGTATAGGATTCCATTGTAGTGGGGGTACATCTTGATATGCAAACGTATGCAAGTTTATCTTAGTGGTATTTCCTTGATGTTGAAGATATAATGAGTCTCATCCCTAATCTTGTACTACCCTAAGTTGTCTCATGAAGGGTCGTCCTAATATCATCTCATAGTTACTTGCTTTTCCAAATTTACAGATAGCTAGGGTATGTTCAAATTCAACTCCACAGGTGGTTAGTTTGATCTTTTCTAATATTCCCAAGGGTTTCTCAACATGGCCATCTGCTAATTGAAGCTTCATACGTGTGGGTCCTAGAGCAGGTTTCCCCCATTTCTCCCAAATTTCTTTGGTCGTAATACCTACTCCCGCTCCAGTGTCTAATATGGCTTTGGTCATATAGCCATTGTAAGTGACATGTAGACACATGTTACATTCATCTCATTCACTAAATTCTCTGATCTTATCCAGAGGGATTTGTACGTTAGGTGGGCTTTCCTTTCCCTTGTTTTCCTTCTCATTCTTCTCCTGATTCAACTCCAATTGTCCCGCTATTTGTTTCCATAGGTGTGGTTTAACACGAAGTAGTTCTTCCACAGTCAAGTTGCACTGTACTTTGGCCTTCTTTAGTTCGGTTAAGTTGTGTGAACTCTTATCTGAGATTCCTTTTCCTCATACCGTGGGTGCATGGAAGATTAATGAATCTTTTTCGTATTCTCTCATATAGTTAGGTAAGGTGGAAATGCTATGAGTCTCCTCTCTGTGTCGGTCTAGTTTTGAATCTTCTTCATATATTTCCTCTAAGTTTGGTTGGGGTTGATAATCTTCCACGTCTAACTCCTTGAAAGGGGGTTTTACAACTCCATTCCTTTTCCATTGATCTTCCTGAATTCTCTTCCACAATTCTTTTGGCCAATCAGCTTCTAAGTCCGGGATGGTGGACATAGCTTTTCCCCGTGTATTGGGTAATTCCTTCCCTTTGCTCCTCTCTTCGGGTTCCAGGTCTTTGGTTTCCATACAACTTTGATATTGAGTTTCAGACATTCTTGTTTTAGGGAGGACCGGGATGGTCTTCTCCAGGGTGGCCTGAGCTACCTCTATGAGTTTTCTCCAAATGCCCAACCTCTCCTTTTCTAGTTCCCCTTGTGGGTAAAGTTGTTCATGTTGTTCTAAGTTTGGTCCATTCTTGATTCTAGCTTGGTAAGCTTTTAACCACATGTCCAAATCATCCAATTTTGGGTCAGCTAGAATTGATTCTGGTTTCTTTGGCTCCCGTGAGTGTGGTGGAATAGAAACTTCTTCCTGAATCTCAAGTTCTTTTGATGTCATATTGTTGCATGTATGTCTCTTGTCTTCCTTGTTTTTGTTTTTCATCCATTTTTCCTTAAGTTTTTCTCTCCTTTCTTTCCACTTTTGACTCTTTGTTGCTTTGGTATTCTCGTGTAGGTCCTCTGAATCTTCCACAACTTGAATTCTGGGTTCTAGGTTTTTACCCTTCCTTTGTTCCGATTTTGCTCGTGGTTTTTCCTGCTCTTTCATTTGTGCTCGTGTGATCGCCTTCAAAGGTACTATGTATTCCTTGTCACTTCCTGATGTTTCTATGAATTTGATCACATTAATAGGTGTTGTGTCCTGGGTCTTATTAGGATTTTTAGGGCAATCTCTAAAGAGATGTTCTTTTCCACAATCACCACAATACCCTTCCCATGTCCTAAGAGGTGGTTGGTTGTATGGCCGAGTGCATTCTCTGATGCAGTGGTCTCCTCCACATCTATAACATGGTCCCCTTGGCATATGTGGTCTGAGGGATGGACTTAAGGGTGCCTGAGCCTTAGGTGCGTTGTACATTAGTGTCGCCACCTCTGGTCCATAGACATTGTCATACCCATTGTACCCATAGTAGTGTGGATCATAAGTTTGTTTGTACTCAGGCGTGTTAGCATCATAGGGATAGTACTCTCCCCGGAATGGCTCGTAACCTAGGTTTGTCGACTCTAAGCTGGTCATAGGTGATGTTGGTAGGATGGCTCTTTCTAGGTTTTCCTCTGGTTGAGCATACTTGACTGGTACCACATGTTGAGGAAGTGGCGTTTGTGGTCCTAACACCGGTTGAGGGTTTCCAAATTGTGCTAGTTCATATGGCCTAGGCGCTCCTGCTGGTCTTGAATAAGGATTATACCTAGGTATCTCCCTTCTTGGTTGGTTGGCTGCACTCTTATTGGTGGTCGGGGCCTTACTGTTGGTCGGTATTGATTACCTACTCTAGGGTGGGTCTGAGTGTGTGCCTGCACTCTGGGTGTTGCGAATTGCACATGAGTTCGGTTCGGAACACTCTGTTGGCTTGTTTGTCCCGACATTGTATGCTCTACCTCTTGTTGTGTTCCGAAGGGGTTCTGAGAGGTGGTTGCCTGCTCTCTCTGAGGGAACACAGGCAAATCCATATACTTTAGCGTTGTAGTGTACTCAGATACTTTCCTATGTCTCTCCATTCATTTTCGTACTCAGACTCATGAAATTGCTCATACTCATATATATGTGGAACATAGTCAATTAAGTTCACATTCTTTATTAGATCACTTTCAAGATCATCATCAAATCTAGCTCTCGATAACATATCAGCAACTGAGTTTGACTTACCTGAAATATGAACTAACTCAGGATTTATGAACTTAATATATGAGATCCATCTAAGCATGGCTATATCAGGAGATGAACAATTGGCTATCATTCCAATGAGAGGCAAACAATCAGTCTCAACTTTGACATTTGCACCAATGAAATATTCTTTGTCTATTTTCAAAGCTGTTACCATACCCCATAGTTCTCGTTTGATCTGTGGATATTTTTGTTGTGTTTCATGTAGAATTTTGGCACCAAACCTAATTGCATATCTATTCCCTTCACTATCGTCTTGACTTATGACCCAACCTATACCAATAGGACTAGTATCAACAGTCAATATAATAGGTTTGTTAGCAGAATAGTCTACACGCTTAAGGATGGGAGCTTCAAGCAATAATTTCTTCAATTTACGCATAGCTTGAGTGTGTTTTTCAGTCCAAATAGATTTTCGTTTCTTCCTCAACAAGTCATAAAGACAATCAGCAACATGAGCAAAGTGTGGGATCCAAATAACATAAAAGATGCAAGCACCAAGAAATCTACGTACCTCACTCACATTGTTACATGTTTCAGAAATCTTGCTAATGGCATCAACTTTTTGTGGGTATGGCTTTCGACCATAATGGCCACATAAATGTCCAACAATAAGCACCTCGTTGACACCAAAAACAGATTTCTCTATGGAAAATGTGAGACCTACCTCTTCAAATCGTTGAAATATTCTTTCACAATCAGAGATATGGTCAAGAACAAATTTACGACATCCAGATGAATCTACAGTAATGTCCTTTACAAGTTCCTCACTCCCTTTAATTGGAATATCATCAATGAATGGCATAGTTATATGAGGGAGAAAATCATGTAAGACCATATTCATAGCACTCATCATATGAGCCACATAATTAGTCGCTCCTTGAGGTAAAGTACACATTTGCACTAAGCCTAAAGGAGTTTTCATTGTGGTTATGTCACGACTGTCAATTGCTAACTGGAATTGGTCATATCCAGAATATAAATCACCCATTGAATAGATCGAATGTCCTGAAAATGATTCAGCAAACTCATCTACAATGGGTCCTGTTCCTACATTCCTTATGGTGACTTTATTGACGGGTTGGAGATCTTGAATAAAACGTAGTTTCCCATTCTTTTTAGGCATAGTGAACCATCTGTTTGACTAAGGTGCAAAAGATGGCTTTTATCTTCTCCTTAAGTAGTTTCATTAGCTCAGGTAAGTGAGCCTTTGGAACAGGTATAGGACAAAGATTCCATGGAATATGTGGATAGTAAAGATTATCATGGGTGCAACTAGCTTAGGATCTACACAACCAATCTCATGAGGATACATAGTAAAGGCTTTTCCATGGCTACGTATAACTCTCTCAAATTTATCTCTCTCTGCTAGCAAAAGAAAGTCATCATCTCTACCAATTTTCACATGTTTGATTGTCTCATCCGTGAATTTATGTCCTATGTTTTTCTTATCCCAAAGAATTGGATCATTTTTCACATCAATAATTTTTTCATTACTTCCTTGAGGTAATGGTTGAGCTATGGGTTTGATTTTTTTGTCTACAGTTTTGTACTTTGTTTCAACTAAGGCATCATGTGTTTGGATAAATTTTGAGCACTTGTCAACATTGAGAGCATACTCTTGGATTAGAGCATACTCATCAAGGGAAGAAAGAAGAATAATATGGGAATTAGAATTTTGTTGAAGACATAACTCTAACTCCTCAAGAGTAGAGAAACAATGAGATGTTTCAATCACATGCTCAATGTTCTCATCATGTTCCATGATTTTGTTGTTTTTATAATTTTTTTGGGTTTTTTGGATAAAAGACTTGGACAATTGACTCTTATGAAGAAAATCTAATCTAGAATGTGGAAAACAAAGTGACAAACTATTGTACATGTTAGTTGGATGCGAGATGTCAAACCAATATCCACTGTTGTCCCGCTCAACAATGGATTCTATCCGAAATTTTGATCATATGTAGCTCCAAACATGAATCGAGGTGCACAATCACTACAAGCATGCTCATGACCCTGAGTAACAATAGGTTTCTTTCTAATTGACAATCAATTTCTAGGATGATTCACTCCTACCGTAATGACTTGAAGTGATTGCATTCCATCCTTAGACTTAAATCTAGCATAGGTAGACCCATCATCCATGGCTTTAGTTTCCATACGACTCTCACAAATAAAGGGTTGACCTAAGAGAACTTCATAGGAGCAATTATCTTGAATAAAAAAGTGAAACTCTTCTCTGATTCCTCCTATGGATATGGGCACACTAGCACAAGCTCCATATAGGGTACCTACACCATTATCTGCAGTTCTCATACGCCATCCACAATCTTTATCTATGGGCCATCGAAACTTATCATAGACTTCTCTTGAAATCACATTGATTTCAGAGCCGGAATCTACTAATGCATTTACAGTGATAGTGTTCTTATCATTTCCTATTTTAACATGCATCTCTGATGTACCTCTAGACCAAAATGTTCTTTTAAAGTGACTTTCAGGATTGTTTTCATGATTTTCATGGTCAGGTTGAATAGGTCCTAAGAAATTTTTATTAACATTTACTTCATCATCATCAAAGTCCTCTTCATCAGATTCATCAAAGTTTAAGGCTTCATTCATAGCTTGACCTTGATCTAGAGAATCTTGCATCTCAGTATCTAGAGTAAGCGGAAACCTCTTCCTTTTAATTAGGCCGATAAAGTTATCTTTAAAAATAGGCTTTGCAATAGAGAAAACTTGTTCTAAAGACATAGTCACTTGACTCTTGTCTCCTCTCTCAGTCTCTTAAGTATTTTTACATGTCTTCTATTTCTTCTATGTGTGAGAAGGCTCCGCAGTATTGCGTTGAACTAGTGAGGATGTTTCTTTGATTTTGTGAGTAAACTCTATCATCATAATTCACTTGCATGCATATAATCCATACATACCCATACATATTGATTAGTTTCTGAAAGTGTATAAGAAGCTCCAATATTGGACCATTCTTCCTTTCGAAACTGGTTTATGTGTAAGGGTTCCATCTATTCTCGTCATGCATACATATCATCCAAAGAAGACTATGCATATGGATTGGAATTAGGAAGTGTTTAAGAAGCTCCTTCAATGGACCATTCTTCCTTCCAAATTTCATTCGTATGTATGGTTCTCTTTCATTCTTATCATTCATGTTCATAAATCTAACTTGCACTCCTACATTCCTATTCCCATAATCATTTCAACATCTCTCTCTTCTCCATACTCAACATTAATTTTACTTTCATGTCCTTAAACCATCCAACATTCATTAGCTTCATACACCCTGTGTGTGCCACGACCGGACCCGATCCACCCGGATTGCGATCACCTCCACATTTGAACCCGACGTGAAACGCTTTGTGGCATTTGCTTCTGATCTTGTTGGGAGGTTGTGATCCATATCCTTTGTTTCATATTTTTTATCCTCATCATATCATTATCACCATTCTTGAGTGTTACACTGGATTTCTCACAATATCGTGCACATCTTCGTCATGAAGTAAACACATTTGTGAGAGATCTAGAGCATCGTGCATCACTTGCTTATTCACATAAGATGGAGGAAGGATTCAAATCCCTTATTGTTGAGAAACAAGGCCAAAGAATAGTCTCTTCTATGTTGAGAGAGAAGGGAAAATTCAATGGCATCAACATTACAAGCTACTTAGATTTGTTTGAAGAGCAAGCTATGATTTTTGGTCTTCCCGAAGATCTTTTGATATCATTCTTTGAACGAATTGTTGATAGCTCTATCATAAACCGTGTCACTCAATATGATAGTCTTCCTTGGAGTGATTTTAGAAAGGAGATGCTCAAAGAATTCTATCTTGAAGATTATAGCCAACATAATCGGGATGGATTCTTACGATGGGTCAATTCCCCAAAGCCTAGTAGCTCTATTACTCACTTACAAAATGAGTATATTAGACACTATGAGCAACTTCCTGATGAGGATAAGATAACTTTGGAACCTGATCTTGTGATCAATTTTCTTAAGCTTCTTCATCCTGAAACTCGTAGGGAAGTTGAACGGCGATTAGAAGAACCAGATAAGCGCTATGGTCTTACTGACAATTGGCAAAAAGTGCGTAAAGTAGTAGAGGCTGTAGCCCATAGACATCAAAGACAATCCATGCTTTATGAGCAAACTAGTCTTCCTCAAGCTAGCCTTCCACAAACTAAGGAGCAAGTTAGAGAACAATCCCATGCTATGCTTTTTGACTCTACTCCTATTCCTCAAATGATGGAGCCTACTCAAGGTTTTAAAGTAGAGCCAAATAAAAGTGTAGTTGAACAACCTCAAGTGGATATTCTCACTAAGCAAATGGAAAGTCTTATTGCTACACAATCCAATTTGGCCAAGACTATAGATGCTTTACAATCTAGTTACACCAAAACTTTCCAAAATCAAATGAACCCAATGACTTTTCAAGAGCCTAATCAACATGTTATAGCTACCAATCAAAATCCACAAGTAGCTCCTACTCAAGCATATCAAGTTCCTCCAATGCATAATCCTTCAATGCAAAATCCTCATCCTCATGTGCAAAATCCTCAAATGTATCAGAACATGTATCCTCAAGCTTCTCAAATAGCTTTTCAAAATCCTCAAAATCAAAATTTTCAAAATCATCAACCGTATAATATGGAAGCTCCTCTTGCACCTCAAGTACCACATGTTGCTCCCCAAGCTCCTCAAATACATCAATTGCCTTATCAAAATCCTAATTATCTTGTTCAAGCAATACCTTATCAACAAAATCCTCAATTTCAAAATTTCGCACCACAAGTTAATCAAAATCCTCAAAATCAAAATGGTTTTGTGCGTGGCCCTCGTAGGTGTCCTTGGTGTGATTCGTTAGAGCACTTTTTGAGAGATTGTGAACTATTGAAGGCTGCTAAGGAGCAACGACTAGTAATAGACATAGACAAGAAAATCTGTGACTCGATCTAGGCTACCTTTGCAAGGAAATTATGGTAAGGGAGGAATGAAAAAACACTATGAAAATATAACTATAACGGATGTAGGAACTAGAGGAGTGAAACTAGAAGCTCTTGATGAAAAATAAGTAGAATCAAGTAAACCCACAAAGGAAGTTGACTTTTCCATAGAGGCTTTAGTAAGAGCACGAGATGAGATTAGGAGAATAACGGCTTGGGAGTCACCGATAGAAGATCAATCTCTTATTTCTCACATATCCAATAGTAGAAGAAAAACGAAAAAGAGATGAAGCTGAGCCTAGTGAAAGAAGAGTGACTCGAAAACAAACCTCAGAGGGAATATAAACAATCATAGAGCAAGGAGAAACATCACAATCCAAAGATAAAAAACAAGAATCGGAACCCAATGAACAAAAACAAGAGGAGAAACAAAAAGGGAAGAAGACAAAGCAAAGAAAAACAGAACCAAAGCCTTTAGATAAACAAGAAGAATCAAAACAAACAGAAGACCAAACACGAGAACATGAACAAAAACAAAATCCTGAGCAAAAACAAAAGAAACCAAAGAGAAAACCTAAAGCCATCTTGATTTTAGAAATTGAGAGAAAAATAGATCCTATGGAGATTTTAGATGACATTTTGCTTAAGAGTCAAGTGACTATGTCTTTAGAACAAGTTTTCTCTATTGCAAAGCCTGTTTTAAAAGATAACTTTATCGGCCTAATTAAAAGGAAGAGGTTTCCGCTTAATCTAGATACTGAGATGCAAGATTCTCTAGATCAAGATCAAGCTATGAATGAAGCCTTAAAATTTGATGAATCTGATGAAGAGGACTTTGATGATGATGAAGTAAATGTTAATAAAAATTTCTTAGGACCTATTCAACCTGACCATGAAAATCATGAAAACAATCCTGAAAGTCACTTTAAAAGAACATTTTGGTCTAGAGGTACATCAGAGATGCATGTTAAAATAGGGAATGATAAGAACACTATCACTGTAAATGCATTAGTAGATTCCGGCTCCGAAATCAATGTGATTTCAAGAGAAGTTTATGATAAGTTTCGATGGCCCATAGATAATGGTGTAGGTACCCTGTATGGAGCTTGTGCTAGTGTGCCCATATCCATAGGAGGAATCACAGAAGAGTTTCACTTTTTTATTCAAGATAATTGCTCCTATGAAGTTCTCTTAGGTCAACCCTTTATTTGTGAGAGTCGTATGGAAACTAAAGCCATGGATGATGGGTCTACCTATGCTAGATTTAAGTCTAAGGATGGAATGCAATCACTTCAAGTCATGACGGTAGGAGTGAATCATCCTAGGAATCGATTGTCAATTAGAAAGAAACCTATTGCTACTCAGGGTCATGAGCATGCTTGTAGTGATTGTGCACCTCGATTCATGTTTGGAGCTACATATGATCAAAATTTTGGATAGAATCCATTGTTGAGCGGGACAACAGTGGATATTGGTTTGACATCTCGCATCCAACCAACATGTACTATAGTTTGTCACTTTGTTTTCCACATTCTAGATTAGATTTCTTCATAAGAGTCAATTGTCCAAGTCTTTTATCCAAAAAACCCAAAAAAATTATAAAAATAACAAAATCATGGAACATGATGAGAACATTGAGCATGTGATTGAGACATCTCATTGTTTCTCTACTCTTGAGGAGTTAGAGTTATGTCTTCAACAAAATTCTAATTCCCATATTATTCTTATTTCTTCCCTTGATGAGTATGCTCTAATCCAAAAGTATGCTCTCAATGTTGACAAGTGCTCAAAATTTAACCAAACACATGATGCCTTAGTTGAAACAAAGTACAAAACTGTAGACAAAAAAATCAAACCCATAGCTCAACCATTACCTCAAGGAAGTAATGAAAAAATTATTGATGTGAAAAATGATCCAACTCTTCGGGATAAGAAAAACATAGGACATACATTCACGGATGAGACAATCAAACAGGTGAAAATTGGTAGAGATGATGACTTTCTTTTGCGAGTAGAGAGAGATAAATTTGAGAGAGTCATACGTAGCCATGGAAAAGCCTTTACTATGTATCCTCATGAGATTGGTTGTGTAGATCCTAAGCTAGTTGCACCCATGATAATCTTTACTATTCCACATATTCCATGGAATCTTCGTCCTATACCTGTTCCAAAGGCTCACTTACTTGAGCTAATGAAACTACTTAAGGAGAAGATAAACATGAGAATTTTAGAGCCATCTTTTGCACCTTACTCAAACAGATGGTTCACTGTGCCTAAAAAGAATGGGAAACTACGTTTTATTCAAGATCTCCAACCTGTCAATAAAGTCACCATAAGGAATGTAGGAACAGGACCCATTGTAGATGAGTTTGCTGAATCATTTTCAGGACATTCTATCTATTCAATGGGTGATTTATATTCACGATATGACCAATTCCAATTAGCAATTGATAGTAGTGACATAACCACAATGAAAACTCCTTTAGGCTTAGTGCGAATGTGTACTTTACCTCAAGGAGCGACCAATTCTGTGGCTCATATGATGAGTGCTATGAATATGGTCTTACATGATTTTATCCCTCATATAACTATGCCATTCATTGATGATATTCCAATTAAAGGGAGTGAGG
Organism: Ceratopteris richardii; assembly: GCA_020310875.1. Lineage (NCBI taxonomy): Eukaryota > Viridiplantae > Streptophyta > Polypodiopsida > Polypodiales > Pteridaceae > Ceratopteris > Ceratopteris richardii. The sequence goes on from CM035424.1 coordinate 126,784,103, forward strand.
AACACATAAAGGACATTACTTTAGATTCATCTGGATGTCGTAAATTTGTTCTTGACCATATCTTTGATCGTGAAAGAATATTTCAACGATTTGAAGAGGTAGGTCTCACATTTTCCATAGAGAAATCTGTTTTTGGTGTCAACGAGGTGCTTATTGTTGGACATTTATGTGGCCATTATGGTTGAAAGCCATACCCACAAAAAGTTGATGCCATTAGCAAGATTTCTGAAACATGTAACAACGTGAGTGAGGTACGCAGATTTCTTGGTGCTTGCATCTTTTATGTTATTTGGATCCCACACTTTGCTCATGTTGCTGATTGTCTTTATGACTTGTTGAGGAAGAAATGAAAATTTATTTGGACTAACAAACACACTCAAGCTATGCGTAAATTGAAGAAATTATTGCTTGAAGCTCCCATCCTTAAGCATGTAGACTATTCTGCTAACAAACCTATTATATTGACTGTTGATACTAGTCCTATTGGTATAGGTTGGGTCATAAGTCAAGATGATAGTGAAGGGAATAGATATGCAATTAGGTTTGGTGCCAAAATTCTACATGAAACACAACAAAAATATCCACAGATCAAACGAGAACTATGGGGTATGGTAACAGCTTTGAAAACAGACAAAGAATATTTCATTGGTGCAAATGTCAAAGTTGAGACTGATTCTTTGCCTCTCATTGGAATGATAGCCAATTGTTCATCTCCTGATATAGCCATGCTTAGATGAATCTCATATACTAAGTTCATAAATCTTGAGTTAGTTCATATTTCAGGTAAGTCAAACTCAGTTGCTGATATGTTATCGAGAGCTAGATTTGATGATGATCTTGAAAGTGATCTAATAAAGAATGTGAATTTAGTTGACTATGTTCCACATATATATGAGTATGAGAAATTTCATGAGTCTGAGTACGAAGATGAATGGAGAGACATAGGAAAGTATCTCAGTACACTACAACCATTACCTAGCTGGACTACGAATAGATTCCGTAACATTAGGAAACGAGCTTATAACTTTTTCCTATGTAATGGTTATCTTTGGAGACATGCTAAGGGTAAGGTTAAGAATCCACAACGAGTCCTAGGAAAGAGAGGTCTTCAATTGCAAGTAATGAAGGAAATGCATGAGACATTATGGGCAGGTCATAAAGGATTTTTTGGAACATATGAAAAAATTAGAAGTACCTATTATTGGCCTAGGATGTATGTTGACATTAGTAGCTATGTTTCTACATGTTCTACTTGTCAACTTCATTCATTAGTCAAACATAGAGATCCGTTGCATCCTACTTATCCACCTTGTATTCACTACAAGTGGGTAGTAGATCTTGTAACTATGCCTAAAGGTATCAACAAAATGCGTTACATTGTACTTGCAAGAGAAGACTTAACTAATCATGTAGAGGGATGTGCACTACGATCTAAGACCACTTACAATGTTTGCAAATTCTTGCTTGAAGATGTCATAAGTCGCTTTGGGTACATAGAGAAAGTAGTTGCCGATCGTGGAGAGTTAAATGCGAGAGAAGCTAAAGAGTTCTTTGAGCGTCATGGTATTCGTTTGTCTCTCACTACTGCATATAATCCAGAGGCCAATGGTAAAATAGAGAGAGGGCATCCACCTATTGTGAAAGCCATATCTAAAGCATGTAACAGTGACATCAAACAATGGCCTAGATTCTTACCTTTTGCACTTTGGGCAGATAGAATGACATGCACACGTACTACTGGGTATATGCCTGCTGAACTTATGTACTGTCAAAAACCAATGTTTCCAATTCAATCTCATATTTTTGCATGGTCAAATTTGCCTTGGTCTGAAAACATGTCTACTGATGACTTTTTGAGTTTGCGCATTAAACAGTTAGAACAAGGTAAAGTAAGACTTGATGATGCTGTTGAGAAATTAAGAGAATCTAGAATGAAGAATAAGCATTATTTTGATAAAACTCATCAATTGCGTCCTAATTCAATTGAAGTAGGAGATTGGGTGCTCATTTATGATAGTACATTTGACTCTCAATATGATGCACGCAAAAAGCTCACTCAACGGTGGTTTGGGCCATACATAGTATCAAAAGTCAACAACAATGGTACGTATGCTCTTTGTGAATTAAATGGTGTTGCACTAAAAACTTTGATTGCAGGTAAAAGGATAAAGCTATTCAAGAAACGTGATAATGACGAGTACATTTTGGATGAGGACATTGAAGAAGATGAAAACAATGAGGCCGATTCATAAACAGGAGTATCCATGTTAAAAATAAAAAATAAAAAAAAAGGAATTAAAAAAAAAAGTATAAAAATATCATTAATTTTTCAAGTTCATGTTGCTTTGTTTTTTTTCAAGTTCATTCTATTTTTTTTCCATGCTTGTTTCATGCATGTTTTTTTCAGTTTTTGCATCAAACGACTGTTCTCCGTCATCAAAAGTGGTTGTACCTTGTATCGGGGTTTAATTTTTCCCCGTCATCAAAAAAAAAAAAAGTTGCTACATGTTACCAAGAAGTTTACACTTTCTTCCACCCCAAAAAAGTGATCGTAACCATAAAGTTCCCGAATCATCATCATCATCATCAAAAAAAAAAAAAAAAGAGCAAGCCAAAGGAGGATAAAGAGGCATAGTAGAATAAATCACGGGCTATGTAGGCAGATTTATGCATTAGTGGAGTTTAGTTAGATTTCCTTGCATGTTATTAGAGAAAGAGCATATTCATATTTATGTAGGAAAGGAGTTGATCTAAAATAAGCTAAAGATGAAAGATGTCTCTTGAAAATCCTAAATCTTTGTTTATAATCATATTTAAGGTAGATTGCTTTATGAAAAAGGTATAAAATTTTCTTCAAGATGAGAGGAACTGATGCTTAAAACGACTCAATACATCCACTTCCACTTCATATTGATGCTTGTTTTTTTTCTTTCTTGTTGCCAATGTTGCTTGTTCATTTGCATATATGTTGTCTATTTGTTCATGCATATTCATGTTGCCTGTTTCAATTCTTTCTTTCATGCAAATTTTGCTTCATGTCACGTTACCTACTGATTCATGCATATAATCAATTTTCCTTCCATGTTTCTTATGTTGCCTATAAAAGAATTTGATGCCTGGAACATTTTGTTTTTCATAGATGCTAGAGTGGCGCTTCCGGAGAAATCGCAGGTTTAGTGGGGGCGTATGTCGTCGAGATTTGATCTCCTCTCTCACTTGTGAAGGCCTACAAAAAACATATTTGGTGAAGGTAGCCGGAATTCCCCGAGAAGTCCAGGATGCATCAAAGATGTCAAAGGAAGGTCACATACAAAGTTTCAAAGAAATCAAGAAAGTCCATGGTAGCGGTCAAAGCTGGGAAATTAGGGCAAAAATTTCATTGTCACCAAATTAGATGAAAATCCATATACTTGTAAAGATTGTCAAAGGCAGTCTATAGCCCAAATTTCAGCAGAAAATGGATTTTGTAGCACATTGATATGCTATGTTCATTTTGTAAAAATGTAATTTTTCTAGTTTGACCCTACAAATTCTTGTATAGAAATTTATGTTAGCCATATGGTTTGGCATGTATAAAGATCATATGTGGCTACATATCTGTACAAATTTTCAAGGCTATCAGAGCTTCCTAGAGACCTTAATGCCACCTTGCAAGCTTCCAAATGTAGTCAAACTTGTACAAGGGAGATTCAGATGGGAGTTTTTTCTGCATATTCCTGAAGGAGATCTTTGGAAACATAGTCCTACAAAGTTTCATCTTCATCAAAGCCTATTTGCAGGGTCAAAGAGTACAAAGTCCAGTTTTCAGGATCACCACAGTTTTCTAGTTTAAGCAAATTGAAGGGTTGAAGGGCCACCACATGGCGAAAGCTGATTGAGCCATGTTGTACGATCAAGATGAGCTCAAATTCAAGGGTGGAGATGCACTTATGCTTAAAGCAAGGATGATCCACGAGTTTTTCCATAAAAAAAGACTTTTTTACAATCAAAGATCAATAATGCAGTGTTTCTCCAAAAATAGTGGCTTATCTTATCCGAATTGATGTCAGCACTGATCCGACGGTCCAGATCATCCTCAGATCCAATGGTGGAGAATGAGGGCGCCTAAATTTCACTCCTTTACACTAGATTTGATAGAAAGAACAATTCCAAGCCATTGAGATCCAAGGGCCCAAATTCATTCAAAAAACTATATAAACCCCCCTCCAAACTCCTAGAGCATCATTGTTAGGCATCCATAGGGCTCATGCTAGCTTACGGTTTCCTTGAGACGATCACCCTCGGTTGAGCGAGTGAGGATCCAAGGTGAGCTAGTATGAGTATAGAACCTAGTTTCAAATTTAAGTTAGAACTCCAATCTAGGATAGGCTCTTGAAACCAGCATCTCTATCTTGACTCACCCTCTGTGGAGCGTGTGAGTGAGTTAGAGCTGATTTTAATGAGTCTTAGACTTCTGTAGTTAGACGTTACGAGCCTAGACAGACATAGGGTCACTGGAGTGGAACTCACCTTCTTACGTGTGACATTCGGTTGAACTTTCATGGTTTGAGGGTCGGAACCACCTTTGATCAGTAGACTGCTTAGCATGACGTACCACGACGATATTTTACATGTAACTTAATTCAAATTCTTTTAATTCATGTCACTTGTCACTTATCTCTTCTCGCATGTCTCTCAGTCTCTTAAGTATTTTTAAATGTCTTCTATTTTCTTCTACGTGTGAGAAGGCTCCGCATGATTGCGTTGAACCAGTGAGGATGTCTCATTGAGCTTGTGAGTAAACTCTACCATCATGATTCACTTGCATGCATATAATCCATACATATCCATACATATTTATTAGTTTCTGAAAGTGTATAAGAAGCTCCAATATTGGACCATTCTTCCTTTCGAAATTGATTTATGTGGAGGTGATCGCAATCCGGGTTCAAATGTGGAGGTGATCGCAATCCGGGTGGATCGGGTCCGATCGTGGCACACACAGGGTGTATGAAGCTAATGAATGTTGGATGGTTTAAGGACATGAAAGTGAAATTAATGTTGAGTATGGAGAAGAGAGAGATGTTGAAATGATTATGGGAATAGGAATGTAGGAGTGCAAGTTAGATTTATGAACATGAATGATAAGAATGAAAGAGAACCATACATACGAATGAAATTTGGAAGGAAGAATGGTCCATTGAAGGAGCTTCTTAAACACTTCCTAATTCCAATCCATATGCATAGTCTTCTTTGGATGATATGTATGCATGACGAGAATAGATGGAACCCTTACACATAAACCAGTTTCGAAAGGAAGAATGGTCCAATATTGGAGCTTCTTATACACTTTCAGAAACTAATCAATATGTATGGGTATGTATGGATTATATGCATGCAAGTTAATTATGATGATAGAGTTTACTCACAAGCTCAAAGAAACATCCTCACTGGTTCAACGCAATACTGCGGAGCCTTCTCACACATAGAAGAAATAGAAGACATGTAAAAATACTTAAGAGACTGAGAGAGGAGACAAGAGACAAGTGATAAGTGACATGAATTAAAAGGATTTGAATTAAGTTACATGTAAAATATCGTCGCGGTACGTCATGCTAAGCAGTCTACTGATCAAAGGTGGTTCCGACCCTCAAACCATGACAGTTCAACCGAATGTCACACGTAAGAAGGTGAGTTCCACTCTAGTGACCCTATGTCTGTCTAGGCTCGTAACGTCTAACTAAAGAAGTCTAAGACTCATTAAAATCAGCTCTAACTCACTCACACGCTCCACCGAGGGTGAGTCAAGATAGAGATGCTGGTTTCAAGAGCCTATCCTAGATTGGAGTTCTAACTTAAATTTGAAACTAGGTACTATACTCATACTAGCTCACCTTGGATCCTCACTCGCTCAACCGAGGGTGATCGTCTCAAGGAAACCGTAAGCTAGCATGAGCCCTATGGATGCCTAACAATGATGCTCTAGGAGTTTGGAGGGGGGTTTATATAGTTTTTTGAATGAATCTGGGCCCTTGTATCTAGAGAAATCAACTCTCAACTCTAGGATCACTACTTTCGATTACAACCATTTGATTAATCAAATCAATGGCTTGGAATTGTTCTTTCTATCAAATCTAGTGTAAAGGAGTGAAATTTAGGCGCCCTCATTCTCCACCATTGGATCTGGTGATGATCTGGACCGTCGGATCAGTGCTGACATCAATTCGAATAAGATAAGCCACTATTTTTGGAGAAACTTTGCATTATTGATCTTTAATTGTCAAAAAAGTCTTCTTTGATGAAAAAATTCGTGGATCCTCCTTCCTTTATGCTTAAGTGCATCTCCACCCTTGAATATGAGCTCATCTTGACCGTACAACATGGTTCAATCATATTTTGACATGTGGTAGCCCTTCAAGCCTTCAATTTTCTTATTCTAGAAAACTGCGGTGACCTTGAAAACTGGACTTTGTACTCTTTGACCCTCCAAATAGGCTTTGATGAAGATGAAACTTTGTAGGACTATGTTTCCAAAGATCTCCTTCAGGAATATGCAGAAAAAACTCCCATCTGAATCTCCCTTGTACAAGTTTGACTACATTTGGAAGCTTGCAAGGTGGCATTAAGGTGTCTAGGAAGCTCTGATAGCCTTGAAAATTTGTACAAATATGTAGCCATATATGATCTTTATACATGCCAAACCATATGGCTAACATAAATTTCTATACAAGAATTTGTAGGGTCAAACTAGAAAAATTACATTTTTACAAAATGAACATAGCATATCAATGTGCTACAAAATCCATTTTCTACTGAAATTGGGGCTATAGACTGCCTTTGACAATCTTTACAAGTATATGAATTTTCATCTAATTTGGTGATAATGAAATTTTTGCCCTAATTTCCTAACTTTGACCAGCTTTGACCGCTACCATGGACTTTCTTGATTTCTTTGAAACTTTGTATGTGAGCTTCCTTTGACATCCTTGATGCATCTTGGACTTCTCGGGGAATTCCGGCTACCTTCACCAAATATGTTTTTTGTAGGCCTTCACAAGTGAGAGAGGAGAGAAAATCTCGACGACAGCGGGTTCCTTTTGAAGCTCTCGACAAGACGCTTGTATTTGAGCTTCAACTCGATTTTGACAACCGTGCTTCAAGTTATGACCAAGACAGTGAATGGCGGGAAACACACATGCTCACTCCACAAGTCGTACCTGCTCACACACACACACTACAACAGCTCAAAAGTGTTGGGGAGGGGTAGACCATAGTCTTACACACACACTCCAAGCTTTACACACACATAAAAGATCATAGGGAAGATGAAAATCTACAGGGAAGAATCAAATTCGAAAGTCAGGAGCTCTCCTTCTTCACAATGGCAAAAAGTCTTTACAAAGAGTCACAAAGTGACTTATATACATGTGCCCTAAAAAATGGTCCTTTCAGACAAGTGACCGGCACTTTATTGGCTAATTTTTATGTTCCTACTATTTTACAAGAAATATATTACAATGATTTGGGATTATGCATCTAGACGACTCCTCTAGTGCATTTACATGGCTTGAGGGAATTTCCTAAGACTTTGAAGAAGAAAAATATGCCCATTAATTTGAAACTTTTGGGGCTCCCCTTTTGTACCTCTTTTCTCTGCAACAGCTTGTAATGGTTATGAGTTTGTACATATATGCCTATATATACAAGTAGAAAGTTGGGAAATAGAGTAAGGGATGATGAGTGACAAGTTTTACAAGTCATTAGAGACTTCAGAAAGTGAGAAGAACTTGATGCATCACTTAGATGTAATTTTTCCTAAATAGAAAAAAGTTGCACCTCAATCTTTTGCTTAGTGCTCCTTTTGTGTTTATCCTATTCAAGAATGCTTTTGTACAAGTCTTATTCTATAATTGAGTGACCTCTGTAAAATTTTTGAGAGTTTAGTTATAATAAGGCTAAGAGAATTTTGAGTAGGAACATTTACATGTGTAAATGTGAGGATGTGAAGATAAAAATAGGTGCAGTTTGAGTGGTCAATTTTTTATCAGATCTCCCTCTACAGTGTAAAGTTTTGAGCAAGTAAGCACTCATTGTTTAATCTAAAAGGTAAGATACTTGTGGCTAAAAGCATTTGAATAAACAGCCTCTAGTTTGGGAGAACCATGCATTAGAAGTTGCAGGTGTCAAAGTCGACTACACAGAAGAAAAGTTTCAGACATAGGTACATTTTTGGAAAAATATCATGATCTATTGAATCTTTTGGAAAGATGTAACTTGGAGAAGGTGCACAAACATTAGGAGATACCGTATATAAAGTTTCATTGAAGACTTTACAATTGGATCAATCAATGAGTGAATTATATGCAGGAGACCTTTCTGTGTAATAACTTTCTTCATAGTTAGTTCAAAGTTTGAAAATTTGGCATTGGTCTTCCGAAATTGGTTGAGGTGTTGAGTTTTTCTTGACATAGAGCTGCTCTAACATCAAGGATAACATCTTCATTTGGAGATTAACATTCTCCATTAGTGGTATTAGAGCAAGAGTCATTAGAATTGAAGAAGGAGGACCTCGATTGTTGCATATATACAGAAATTAATCTTTGATGCACAGGTGAAGAAAGGATGGGAGATTCTCTTCAGATAGAGAAATTGGATAGAGAAACCTATCCTGCTTGGTCAATGAGGATGGAAGCTCATCGTATGAGCAAAGACTTGATAGGATACATCACAGGTGAAGAAGATAAACTAGAGTTTAGAGATCCTAGTAGTCCAACTAGGGAAGAGATCTCAGATTTGAAGACATGGATGAAGAAGGATGCTCAAGCAAGGAGCATTATCTACATGGGAGTCAATGATTATTTGCTACCTCATATTAGAGGACTTGAAAGTGCAAGTGATATATGGAATTCTTTGGAGGAGCATTTCCAAAACACTACAAAGTCAAGGAAGGCATCTTTATGGGTAGAGTTCACCACATTCAAAAAGAAAGCTTCTCAATCTATTTCTGATTATGTAGCAAGGATGAAGGACATTGCAGATGCATTAGGAGCAGTTGATGAAGATATTGAAGAGGAAAAATTGGTACGAAAAGTTCTCATAGGTTTGAGAGGAGATGAGAAGTGGAAGCCATTCATTCTATCCATTGAATTGTCATTAGATCATTTTACTCTTGATTTGAATCAATTGCTATGACATATGCTAACCTTTGAGCAAGATGTCAAAGGTGATGTTGATAAAAGTAGAGGTCAAGTAATGTATTCAAAGGACAAGAAGAAGATTAACAAAGGCAAGCAACAATTGAATGAAGATGAAGGCACCTCTCGCCAAGCTAACTTCCTAAGAGGAAGAGGAGGTGGAAAAGGAAGAGGAAGAGGCAGAACCAATGGTGTCAAAGCTTGCTGGATTTGTGGTAAGACTAATAACTTAGCTCATGAATGCTAGCATAATAATCAGAATGGTGGAGGATACAATCAAAACTTTAATTCAAGAGGAAGAGGTGATAGAAATCAGAGAGGTAACTTGAGAGGTAGAGATAGTAGAGATTTCTTTGGAAGAAATGCAGGTAGAGGCTTTCAAAGTCAATCCTACAATAATACCTACTACAACTATGCTTCAGATCAGAAAGAGGATTCAATATTATGAATGCAAGCCAAGGTTTGATCTAGAATGTGATGAACCAGAAACCTCAAGAAGTGGAGAACTCAGAAGATCATCAAGGCACAAATGGCAACCTACAAGGTATAGCTATGATACTTCATTTTTTACCACTAAAGATTATGCTTATATGGTGAAAGCAAAGGAAGATCCTTCTACATATAAGAGGAAAAAGGTAAGAAAATTTGGGAGAAAGCTATACATGAGGAATATGATGCATTAATGGAGAATGAGACATGGGATTTGGTTCCTAAACCAAATAGTCAAAAGATCATTGGATGCAAATAGGTCTACAAGACAAAGACGAAAGTGTGTCTAGATATAAAGCTAGACTTGTTGTGAAAGGGTATGCTCAGACATATGGAGTAGATTATGATGAGACTTATAGTCCAGTGGAAAAGATGACAACTATAAGTACTCTCATAGCTATTGCTGCATGTAAAGGTTGGAAGATATGTCAATTAGATGTGAATAATTCTTTTCTAAATGGTTACATTTTAGATGATTTTTTCATGAAGCAACTAGAAGGTTTCAAGGATAAAATGTATTCAGAGTATGTATGTAAGCTCAAGAGAGCTTTGTATGGTTTGAAACAGGCCCCAAGGGCATGGAATTATAGACTTGTGAAGTTCTTGAAGGAGCTAGGTTTGCAAGTGTCTAAGGAAGATACTAGCTTGGTTGTTAAAGCAAGTAATGATGTGTTCATTTACATGTGCATATATGTTGATGAGATAATTCTTACGCATACAGATGAGAAGGGCATACAAAGTCTTAAGAAGCAAATGGAGAAAGAATTCAATATTAGTGACTTGGGAGATTGGTTATATTTCTTGGGCATGGAGATTTCATATACTCAACATGGAGTATATGTTACTCAAGAAAGGTATTTGAAGAACTTGCTAATCAAGTTTAAAATGGAAGATTGCAGGGTAGCAACTACTAGAATGGAGGTGAGTCACAAATTGAGTAGATATGGAGGAGAAGAATTCAAGGACATGAAGCTATATCAAAGTTTGGTTGGTAGTTTAATCTATGCTACATTAACTACGCCTCATTTGTCATATGCATTTGGAGTGTTGTCTCAATTCATGCATTGTCTTAGGAAAGAACATTGGATTGCAGGACAAAGGGTGCTAACATACATTAAGGGTACACTCAAATAAGGTTTGTATTATGGATTCACATTAGATACAAACATCAAGATATATAGTGATACAGATTTGGCAGTTAACCCTAATGATAGGAGATCAACCTATGGATATCTATGTTATGTGGGGGATAAATTAATCTCTTTGTGTTCTAAGAAAAAACATACAATTGCTTTGTCATCCAAAAAAGTAGAGTATAAAGGTATGGTTGAAGCTGCAAAGGAAAGGAGGTTATATGGTTGAAGACTCTCATGAAGAGTTTTGACATCATTCAGAGTACACCCACTATTCATGGGGATAATATGAGTTCGTTGTATCTAGCTGCTAACCATGTATTTCATGCTAGGACAAAACATATTGAGATCTAGTATCACTTCTTAAGAGAGAGAAGGTGATTGATAAAGAAATTGAAGTCATACATACTTCAACAAAAGATCAGACTGCAGACATGTTAACCAAAAGCTTAGATGGACCTAAGCTACAAAGGTTCAAGGACATGGCACATATAAAGAAGATGGAGAAAATCACAATTGATGATTGAGGGGGAGCTGTTGGTGCAGAACTATCAACAATTGATGATTTTGACAAGAATTGAAGACAAAGAATAAAGAAAAGTTCAATATATGCGGCTTGAGGATGAGTACATGATCAGAAGATGAAGACTTGTATATACATGTACAATAAACTTGTAATTAGTTTACATATACCTTGTGATGGTTACGAGTTTGTACATATATGCCTATATATACAAGTAGAAAGTCTGGACATAGAGTTAGGGATGATGAGTGACAAGTTTTATAAGTCATTAGAGACTTTAGAAAGTGAGAAGAACTTGATGAATCACTTAGATGTAATTTTTCTTGAATAGAAAAAAATTGTGCCTCGATCTTTTGCTCAGTGCTCCTTTTGTGTTTATCCTATTCAGGAATGCTTTTGTACAATTATTATTCTATAATTTAGTGAACTTTATACAAGTTTTGAGAGTTTAATTATAATCAGGTTGAGAGAATTTTGAGTAGGAACATTTACATGTGTAAATGTGAAGAAGTGAAGATAAAAATAGGTGCAATCTTGGTGGTCAATGTTTTGATCCGATCTCCCTCCACAGTGTAAAGTTTTTAGCAAATAAGTACTCATTCTTTAGGTTGAAAAATAAGCTACTTGTGGCTAAAATCATTTTAATAAACGGGGTCTAATTTGGGAGAACCATGCATTAGAAGTTGCATGTGTCAAAGTCGACTACACAGAAGAACAGTTTGAGACATAGGTACATTGTTTGGAGTAAATCTCAAGGTCTACTGAATTGTTTGGAGAGATTTAACTTGGAGAAGGTGCATAAACTTTAGAAGATTCTTTGTATAAAGTTTCATTGAAACCTTTACACATTTGATCAGTCAATGAGTGAATTATGTGCAGTAGACTTTTCTCTATAATGACTTTCTTCAAAGTTAGTTCAAAGTTTGAAAATTTGGCATTGGTCTTCCAAAATTGGTTGAGCTTTTGAGTTGTTCTTGATATGGAGGTGATCTAACATCAAGGATAACTTGTTCTTTTGGATATTAAAATTCTTCATCAATATCTGGAATAGAAGAGGAAATAACTAGCTCTAGAAGCATTTAACCCTGGGGGCATAGCCAAATATCTTGAATGTTATTGTTCTCTCAAGAAGAAACACACTATACACATTAAATGGCAACAGTAATAGCCCATCTATTGAGATAGTGTCTTCAAAGAGAACAATGCAAAATCAGGGTCCTCACTATAAACCTTATGTACAACACACAATAAATTTGGATTCAATTTTTAAATATAGTGAATAATTGAATGTATATCCAATTTTTCTTTTGCTTTATTCTCTAAAGCCTTCCTTGCAGCCTTCCTTTTTCTTAGAAAATTATCTTCATTTAATATAGATAATTGCAAAGATAGCAACAAAGAAAAATCGATATATGAGCCAAGGGACACGATTAGTTCAAGAGATAAGGCATATAGGAAGATCTTGGAGGAGCCTAATCGTTTGAACTGGTTGCTGCCCAAAATCTCAAGAAACCATACATATAACAATAACCTATGAATGGTTTAGGAGTTGTTTATGGAGAAAGTGAAAAAGAAGAAAGAAATTCTTGAAATGAATCTAGAGCATGACCAATTCAAGCAATTAGGCTCATTGGAAAATCTTGGATGGGCCTAATCACTTGGATCAATTGTATATCACAATCATTACAAATAGAGTTGCAAGGCAAGTGTTTTTCACATACCTTAAACTCATCTTCATCCTGAATCAATTCTTTAGCATCAACTCTTATTGTTCCTTTGTCCTCAGCAACCTCCACAAATGAGCATCCTAGTCCAAATCAATAAATCCCTAGATCTTTCTCTCGCTCATCAAAATCTTCATCTGGAAGTGTTGACTTCTTTACAAGTACTCTTTCATAGAAGTTAGAAGGAGCTTTGGATGAATCTTTAAATTCATCATTTAAAAAGCTCAAGTCCAGGCTTAGAAATACTTCTTTACTTTCTTTCTTCTCATTTATAAACTTCCTTGTAGTTTCTTCAAACTCAACTATTGCATCAACACAATAATCTTCTCTTAGGTCGAAGAGCTCTTGTATGCAATACATAGGAATAAAGTCCTTCCTAGAGATAAAGTAATATGGAAGGTTTGGGACAACAAGTGATTTTTTTTGAGATCTTTACATCTTATGCTGACTCTGTAATGGTTGTCTCTACTCTGAAAATTGCCACATCAAAATTCTTAACCTCTTCTTATTCTGCTTGAAGGTTAATCTCTTCAACATTTTCTTTATTATCAATTTCTGAATATTTTATAAGACAAGGGTCTCGAGGTTCTTCTTCTCTTGAAGTTATTTTCTTCATTCTAGTCACTTGTTGAGTGATCAAGCCAAATCCAAAACCCCATCTTCAATGGAATTGAACAACAACCATTTTCATGTTATGGGCAAAACTCCATCCTGCCAGGAAAGGGGAAAGCCTTCCTACACTTTCTAGTTATTCTATCCTTGTCCAAAGGATCCTTTGCAAAGATGCTTGGGTGAATATATTTCTTGCCAGGCATAAAAATTTCCTATCCATTGACTATGCTAAGGAAGATATTCCATGCATCCATAAGAAGTGGCTTAGTTTTCTCTACAATTGCTTCAAAATCAAAAGAGGGATTGAATATTTTCATTGCATCTGGGAAGTGGTTAACTCTCAAGCCCTCTTAAACCATGAAATCAAGTAGTTTCTCAGATGGAGAGACTATGAGAATTGCATTCTTCTCTTGCATCTCAAAATCCATGAGGGCTCCTCCTATAGATGCAAGGGACGATGGATGCAAGTGAGTAGAGCTAGTTTAAGATGGTCAAATAGGCGCTATCGCTTGAATTGTTCATGTATAGAATTCAAGGTAGGAGGGCTGGAATATGGATGCACAAATTTGTTGAGGTAGAAAATGAGAAAAAGTTAAGGAACCTGATATTTATAGGTGAAAAGAGAATAGCAATGCCCAAATGACATGGACTAATGGGAGCTTGACACATAGTAGTCCCACATTGAAATTTCCAAATGGTCAAATGACATGGATCTATGAGAAGTTGACACATGGCAATGTACATTGGAGTTCACAATGATCAAATGACATGGACCAATCGACGGTCAACACAAACCAGAGACCCAATTTAAGCTCCACACTTAATTTGTGCTATTTTTTGGTGATATGACTTTTGTCTTTTACTTCCCATAGTTTTCTTTTCCAGTCCTTCTCCAAGCCTCTTGTGCAAAAAACAAGTCATTCCTTGTTGAAGTCTCTTGGTGTGCAGGTTAATATATGGGTATCTTTGCTTTTTGAAGTTAGTCACTTATGCTTTTTCAAATATGAAATTTCTTTTGGACACGACTCATTCAAGCAATTAGGTTCATTGAAGAAGCTTCGATGGCCCTAATTGCTAGAATCACTCATGTCCAAGAAGAATAAGTATATCATGATAAATTGTTTTTCCTTGTTTTAAAAGTGTTTTTCCAATTGCTATGAGATGAATTTCATATTCAGCAATTCTTGTAGTTGAAGTTACATGAGGTGACCAATTCAAGCGATAAAAGCCATCCAAAAAGCACGGATGACACTTATCCCTTGAACCGATCATATGCATTGATGCCAATTGTTTAAATCCATTTGCTAATTATGAGTATTAGAGGAAGATTATTTGATAAATGTCATGGAATACACATGAAAGCACCTCAGAGCTTGTGATTTTTTATACAACTGATTCAAGTGATTAGGGGAATTAGAGATTTTTGGATGGACCTAATCACTTGAATCGGCTATGTGCATTGAACTCAATTTTTATGATGGCCCTATTCACTTGAAGTGTTCATGTCTTAAGTTCTTTGGTTTGCCTTCTTTTGTACCCTCATATCCATACGTTTAACCCTCCTCTCATTCCTTTTGTCAATAGATTATGGACAAGACAAAGAAGACTACTAGAAATTTGTACACTACTGAAGAGAAAAATCATGGGGGACTTGCTCTAGAGAGCAAAGGTAATGAGGATGAGAACACAAATACCTAGAATGAGGGTGATCCTTAGAAGGTGTGTACAAAGAAGAGGGTAAAATACCATATCAAATCATTGAGGGAAAGTAGAAGAGCTTAGAAGTTTGTGGGATTCCTCATCCGAAGACTTCCATTCATGAGAGTTGTGAAAGAAATCTATCCCAAGCTTTGCTCAATGATGAGGATAACCTCATTTATGAACGTCAAATGGCAAACCCAATCTCTTATGTGCTTGCAAGAGGTTGTAGAAGACTTTGCAATTGACTTCATGAATGACTCTTACTTATGTGTTGCACATTGTCACAAGGTAACACTTATGGCCAAGGACTATGTTGTTGTGTCGAGGCTAAGGTACAAATTCAACAAAGCCATAGTACATCTGGACATCAATGACCATAAGTTCTTTTGTATTCTCAATATTCATCCAAAAAGAAAACCTAATCCATCTATAGTAAAGATTGAAGAGATCTCTTCTCATGAACACATGACAAGAAATGCAGCAGATATTGGTGAGGAGCAAAGAAAGAAGAATCTTACGTTAGAAGAAGCTCTTGTCCTTGAAGACATTTAGAGGGATGAAAGGAAAATTAGAGCTTTTAAAGAAACAAGATGATCATGTCATTGTGAATGTTTCAATGCGATGAGAGGAAGAGTACATGTTTTACATAAGGTCTGAAGACAACAAGATGTTGAGAGATTTCAATGTTGAAATATCTAACACCATTGTCAACATAGCTCTCAGGTATTGTCTACAAGCCATAATATGTTCATCAATTTTTCAGTAATTGAAAGCCTTCTTGATGCATTTGGTCTGGATTTTATATTGTAGGATCCTACTCCAGAAATGTGAAGAAATTGTTTCAAGAAAGGACTTCATCTCGGATCCACTTGTGATTCAATGAATAGTTTTCAAGCATGAAGAAATTGTTCATTTTCTCATGAATTTTAGTGAGGATATAGAATATATTATTTATCCATATGTTGAAAATTAATTTTTCATAATATCCTCCATATAAAGTCATTCCATTCTTAAGGTTGAAGTTTTATAAACAAATATGGCTAATATTTTCATTGGAGCTTAATAATAATTGACTTCAATGAATACCAAGCCTTAATATTTATGAACTCCCTCTAGTCACAACATGGCAATTGCAAACTGTAAATTCTAGTACACTTTCAATTCACTTTTGTATCACCACATTGCCATGCATTATAATATTGTATTAGCTTTGTAGTGGTAGCAAGGTTTTGAAGATGCACATTGATCAGAAATATTTAGGCATAGATAGCGATTGCTAATGTAGTGAGGTTCTTAGAACAAAAATTTTATAATCATGATTTAAATTTATCTGATTATCTAGATGCATGGGTCCTTTTGGTGAGAGAAAGAGCAATTCATAAGATCATGAAAGATGCTATACTTCCATATGATCAAGACTCACCTCCACCACTAGCATGAGTCTCTTCTACATCTTTGTAGTCACCAAACGTTTATGACATAACTCTTTGTACTATGCTACCATAACTATGCTCCCATGATACGAGAAGAACTAAAGCCGTGAGAGGAAATATAGGGTGACTCGACTTTGCATGTTCAAGTCTAATGTCTCCCATTTGGAATCCTTTCTCCTTATTTCCATAGTCAATGATGCAAATGAGATTCTCTCTCTCTCTATCTATCTATCTATCTATCTTTATCTCTCTTTATTTGCACATATAAAATGGTGCATATAGTGCACAATGGCTATTACTGTGGGTTACAAGTGCAAGTAATAAAAAAACAATACGTTTATAATGATTATTCATGAAGTTGATTTGTGGCATAGAGATCGAGGGACTTATACAATATATTTTTCCTTTGTTTCTCTCTCTCTCTCTCTCTCCTTATGAGAGAAGAGATGAATGATTAATGACCAAGTGTTCAATAAAAAATGTGTAAATATGTAGCAATAATGGACTCTAACTATCTCTTGATGGGAACAACACCACAATCTTGAGATGAGTTACGTGAAGGATGTTGAATGCCTATGATGTAGTAGTGGTAGCTAGATTTCTCTATTGAAAATATATCGATCTATAGGTAGGAGTGTAAAGCTCAGAGGAGCAATGAAAAATGAAGTTATCCTTCACCAATTGAGATAAGGAATAAATCTCATAACCTTGAACCTTTTTCCAAATTGCAGTACTAATTCAATACAACAATAAATTTGAGTATCATGTATAGAATATTATAGAGCCAAGAGCTAGATCATTTCAAAAAATATATATGACTAAATATGTATGCAAATATGCAAGATCTGTATCTACATACTTCTTTAGTGATGAAAATGTTCACAATTAAAAATAGATGATGTGTCACCAATTGAAGCTTCACAAAAATGCCACCAAAAAGGATAAGGGTACCACAAAAATGAACCAAGGAGTGCTTATAAACACTTGAGAAGTAGATATTCACCATCATCTCCATGAAAATGGTTGCTAAAAATGAAGAAACACCACCATGATGGAGAATTGGCACCTAGAATTACCAAGTGTTACCAAGTGCTACCAAAAGTGGATGGGAAAGAGTGGTGGAAAGAGCATGAGGTAGAGATAAAAGTGGACCAAAAACACTCATGAATGCTCACCAAGAATCAAATTGAAAAAAATATGTAGCTTCTTAATGAAAAACTACCACCATGAAAGGAATGTTGGCAAGATCTCTATCACCTCCTCCAAAAGCTCCACCAAGTAGAAGATACCTCCACATAATGATTTCATACCATGATGAGAGTAGACATGCATAAGAAAAATGAACCAAAACATGTACTCACATAACATTTCCAATTTGCTTGACTGAATGCTTCGTGTCATCACCTTTTGTACCTCTTGTTTTCCCTTTGGTTCTTCTAGATCAGATAAGAGTGCTACATTCCCTGCCACATGACTTGAACAGCCTGAATCAATGTAAAGGATATCCTCATCATCTTTACCTTGCTTGGGTGTCATGTTCATAATGAGCACAAAATCCTCTTGATCTTCAGCATAGTTATTGAAGTCCCTCCTTCCTCAAAGCCTCCTTGATAGTTATTGTTATTGTTATAGCTTTGATTGTAGTTGTGGTTGTAGTTGCCGCCACCGTTGTTGTACCTACCTCTTGTTTAACCATAGCCTCCTCTATGGAAGCCTCTTCCCCTTTGGTTCCTTGTATTTTTGTAAAATTCTTTAGTAGTCTGGTTGTTGAGACCACATATGTTGCATGGTGAGTTGTTGTAGGGTCTCCCCCTACCTTGCTTACCTCCTCTGCTCCTACCTCTAGTACCTCTTCCTCTTCCTCCATTATTGGCTTGAGAGGCACTAGCCTCTCCATCTTGTTTCTTGCTTTTACCTTTATCCTTAGCTTTATTCTTATCTCTGTAAAGGGCAAAAGATTGGTTACCTCTTGAGTTGTCACCATTTTTGTTGAGCTTTGCTTCATGGATGAAGAGTTTTCCCATCAAGATGTTGAGATCAGGTATGTGCATATCCATGTAGAGATCCATTACAATGGTGAAGGATTCCCACTTATCATCAGATTTAATCCCATTGATGATTTGCCTCACTATGGGCTCTTCCTCTATCTCCTCTCCAATACTTGCAAGTTGGTATGCAACATCCTTCATTTTGGTTACATAGTTGGCTACTCATTGCTTTGATTGCTTCTTGAGAGTTGTGAATTCCATCCACAATTGATTCCTCCTAGCTCTTGTGTTGGAGGAGAAGTATGATGAAAGCACTTCCCAAGTCTCTTGGGAGGTTTTATAGTTTGTAACATGAGGTAACAAGAAATCAGAGATTGAGTTTAGTAAGTATGACCTTGCAAGAGAATCCTTTGCACACCATGTGATTAGCTTCTCTTGCTCTTCCCTTGTTGGTTGATTCTTGCTCCTCAGAATTGGCATGTCTTCATCTCTTGAGATGTATCCATAAAAGCTTCTTCCTTGGAGGTATGCTTGCATCCTTAGAGACCATGCTGAATAGTTGTTCCTATCCAATTTGTCAATGAAGGATGGAAAACCATCTCCCATCTTGATTGTGCTTGCTATGATACACTGTTAAGAGAGATGGTGGATGATCACAAAAGATGAGATGGTGTAGCTAAATCCTGTTTCACACCAGCTACAATTTATGGCTGGAGAGTATTGTGGGCCTCCTTGAATAGCTAATAAGCATGAATGATCATATATGTTGATTGGAAGATGATGCACAAATGATAGGATCAAAACAGATAGGTAGGCATATGATCCAATGCACAAAACTTACTATTTTGGTTGAGACACCTGTTGAGTGTTTCACTTAATTCTCTGTGTACAATAGCAATTAGCAAAACTCCTTTTGGGGAACTTTAGTTAATTTAATAAGCTACCATTCATGAGTGGAAGCATCTAAAATGATGAACCATGTGCAAAGAATTATGTTTAGCAAGTAGAGAAACACTCTCCACTTTTATGGGCTTATACAATCACAAACTAGTGAGCAATCTTTGATTAATATCTAATGATTGAGTGAGCCAATGTAGATGAAACTTTGTAGGAGTAAAGTAGACGGTATGTTAAAAATATCATGCTTTGAATCATGCAAAATGATGCACCGAACAGTGAGAACCAATTCATACAAGATCACTGCTCTGATAGTGTGACAAAACTATGAGAGTAGGAAGTAATGAACATGTATAGATTAACAGATGTACAATTACAAGATCATTGGCAATAAGGCATTGCTCAATGAGTATAGGATGAGGGAGCTATAGTATGAGCTCCTCTTCACAATGAAAGTACAAAGGAATGATCTCTGAACCTCGAGATAACACGTGGGATTTACATCTCATCTTTTATAGTATTTTTGAAGGCCATCACTTGAATTCGAATTCAAATGCTCACCTAAAAGTGAGCCTAAAGTATAGGATAGATTCTCACTTGACTTCAGCAACCAAATGGATACAAGATGTATGCTTCCTACCTCCTCATGGGTTTACATCACTTCTGCTAAGAGTAATTATACTCAAATTTATAAGAGGTAGTACATATGAAGCTTTGTCAATTGATATGCTAATACATCAAGATAATGTGTATATGTGAAGTATGTAGGCCTGGGCTTTATTGCACCAACAAATCTCAAAGTAAATCATATGTGGGATAATGCGCATTGAAGTAGAATCAATAAACAAAAAAGTACAAGCTACATGGTAAATCTTTGAAATACAAATAAGGTAATACAAAACGGAGATCATCTTATAGAAGTGATCCACCATAGACAAATGGATGGAAATATTAAAAATTAGGATATCTTTTCTTCAACAAATCCATCCTTTGATTCACCAAAACATCAAATCTCATGGGGATGCCCAACAATTTGAAGTTCTTCCCAAAAACAATCTTACAACATCCTTGATCCTTAATGAACTACATGGCAAGTTGACTAAGGGACTTGAAAGTGATTTGTTATGGTTGATTTAAGATCTAATGGAAAGGCAAAGGGTTTCCAAAAATTTTTGAAATCGACTAGTACAACCTAATTGCTTGAGAAAATACAAGTGTCATTAATGAGCATCTTGCACACAAGTTGGTGAAGCCCTTGTGGAAGGGATAAGATAAAGATATGCCCCATTATCTTTCACCATGCAACATCATTTTTCACAATAGCAAAAAGAACATGGGCCAATAAATATATTTGTCTTATGGATCTCTTACAATCAAATGATGGAGATGCAAGAAATGAGGCTCATGTTGCTTACCTCCAAAAATAGTTGAAATAGTGAGCATAGAATGAAGGAGATTATATGGAAAATATTTTGACAAAGATCAAAGATTTGAAGGAACATCTAATTTTTGTTGGTGAAGTCTTACTAGATAGTTCACTTGTGAAGAGTGTTCTTAATGTTCTTACCAATTCATATCAGAGTTTTTCTTCTACTCTTTGATTGATGATGAAAGGAAATCCAAATGCCTTAACATTTGAGGATTTAGTCTCTATTTTGTTGTAAGAAGATCAGTCCAAGGAGAACATGATATTTATGCATGTTGTAGATCAAGCTTTCTTAGCTAGTCAGAAGGGCAACGATAAACGGTGATCATCTACTAGTAAGAAAAAACTGTTGATGCTATAGAGTTTAAGAAGGAAGACAAAGACTAGAAGAAAAATGAAAAGTATAAACAATTTTGCAAATAATGTAAAGGAAATGATCATGTCATAAAGAGTTGTCCGAAATTTGTTGCAAAACAAGCAAAGAAGAAAGAGGTTGGAATGGTTGTTGTAGATTCCTCTACACAAAAAACAGAGTCTACTAATCTTGTGTAGAATGAAGACTCTGGGTGTTTGCTAGTGTATGCAGTTATGAACCATCTTCATGAGCAGTGTATGTCTATAGTAGACTCTGATGTCTCATACTCTAATAGTAGGGCAATCAAACATATTACGTCACAACCCAATTTCTTCAATTCACTTGGGCTTGCCACTACATGGAATATTGTCACATGTGCAAACAACTCCTTATATCTTGTAATCGGAATTGATAAGATCATTTTGACTACCATTGATGGTAGTCCTTTCACATTTTTAGATGCATTGTATGTGCCAGAGATCAAGAAAAATCTTTTGTCAATTTTAGCACTAGCCAACATTGGCTTGGTTGTCAAATTTGTTGATGACGGGTGTACAATTCATGACCTTTCAAATGGCGATGTCATTATTTCTTTTGGAATTTTATGTCATGGGTTGTATAAGCTCATAGACTATGCAAAATGTGTGAATGATTCAAGGTGTGCAATTCAAGATTCTAAAGCTATCTTAGATGCAAAGCTTTGGCATGCACACTTTGGTCATCTAAATTATGCTAGTTTGCTATGCTTGCAAAAATCTGATATGGTCACTTCTTTGCCCAAACTTCAGGAACCTTGTAAACATGCATGTGAAGGTTTTATTTTGGGCAAAATGCAGCGTTCTTCCTTCCCTAAATACCAATCAATCAGAGTTGCTCATAAATTGCAAGTTGTTCATAGTGATTTCTATGGTCCTATGTAGACACCTTCTTTTGGGAGATACCTTTACTTCATGACTTTCGTTGATGATTTTTCCATGCATGCATGAGTTTATGCATTGAAAGAAAAGTCCAAAGTGTCTATGTGCTTCAAACAATTTTTTGTTATGGCTAAATATCTATCAACATGTAAATTGGGCCCCCTTTGTTTTGATCAAGGAGAGGAATGCATGGCTTCTGATTTTAATGTGTTTCTGGGTGAGCAAGGGATAAAACATTAGTGTAGAGTTCTATATACACCTCAAAAAAATTGATTAGTAGAAAGAAAGAATAGGTCTCTCATGGAGATGGTGAGGTGTATGGTTAAAAGTCAGTCTTAACCACATAGCTTCATGCTTGAGGTTGTTATGTGTGTAGCATATTTACTTAACAAGTGTCCCACCAAACCACTACAATCTCCATATGAGGCTTGGCATGGTCACATGCCATCTTTTGCTCATCTACATGTCTTTGGTTTTCTGACATATGCATTAGTGTCTAGACAAAAACACATGAACTTGGATGATAAAGCACTGAAATGTATTTCTGTTGGGTACATTTCTAAAAGTAAAGGTTGTCATCTATATCATCCACAAACTAAACACATTCTGGTTAGCCGTGATATTGTTTTTGTGGAAGATGCAATTCAGCCATTACTTTCATGTATGAAGGAGGCATCAATTAGCTCCAAATATGTGTATGACACTTTATTGCCTCTTTTTATAGGTGGAAATTTAAGTGTTGGTCCAAATGAGGCAATTTCTCATCCTTTATAGGTTCCACATGATGACATAGATCATTCAATTTCTTATGCAACTTTACATGATGCACTTATTTATGAGAGGCTTATATAGAAGAAGCAAAAATTATTCCTAAATGGCTAGTGCAGACTTATCGAGATAGAAAATTATATGCATCTCTATCATATCATAGTCGTTCAGGATCTTATAGTTCTTCTTTTGCATCATATTACTATGCAATGGCTACATCTAGTATTTGTGATGAAAATGAGAGTGTTTCTTTTGATGAAGCACAAAAATCACAATATTGGATGGTTGCTATGCAATCAAAACATGATGTTATTATCAAGAATGGTACTTGGTCTTTCTGTGATTTGGCTTTACAAAAAATATGACATTGGCACTAAATGGGTATATAAGTTGAAGTGTAAACCTGATGACAGAGCTGATAGGTATAAAGCTAGGCTTGCTGCAAAAGGTTATGCTCAAGAGAGCACCATTAATTTTGATGAGACCTTGCACCCAAATGCCAAACGACCATTGTTCGTAGCATCTGTGCACTTGCAAGCCAATCATGGTTGGAATGTATATCCATTTGACATTAAAAATACATTTGTGATTGGTTACTTACATGAAGAAGTGTATGTACTTCAGCCCTATGGTTTTGTGTAGAAACGACATGAAAACAAAGCATGCAAGTTGAAAAAGGCATTATATGGTTTGAAGCAAGCACCACGTGCTTCGTATGAAAAGATACATGCCTACTTGATTGCACATGGTTTTGGAGCAGGCCAACTGAGAACGCCTTATATGTTAAGCATGTAGATAATGTACTTCTAATCATTGTTGTGTATGTTGATGACTTGCTTCTCCTTGGTCTTAATGAGAAGTATATTCTTGAATGTGAGGGAGAGTTTCTCTAATGGAGAGGCCGATTCGGCATACGTGCTCACATAGGATAACATTGGAAGTCTTTTCAGAAAGGCTCAACCTAGAGAGAAGTTTGAAGCTTTTCGCAAAGCTTTGGGCTTACTTCCTTTTATGGATTGATCTCTATCCACATAGCTTGGCACTTCTTTATACATGAGTGCCAACTCCTTGTTCACCACATCACTCCTAGGGGGGATTTGATGTTATATTTCAACACTGATGTGTGTGAACACACTTAGGACCATTGCGGCACTTTTTCCCTCTTTAGGAGTTTTTTTCGTGGCTTGTATATGCACCTATCACCCTAACAAGTCACTTATCTTTGTACATTCACGTGGTAATTCATTCAATGTTCTGTTGCACTTCAAGCTTCTTCTTCTTGCTTGTGTTGTTCATGTGCTTGCTTAGCCCTCGAACTCTAGCAAGATCCTCGATGATCTAGGTCTAAGCACACTGATATATGTAAATAAAATTACCTAACTTCACTTTAGTTCATTTCTAGAGGTAGAAAAATACTTTACTTCTTCACTTTGCTTTACTTCGGCTCTGTAAAATCATTTGTAAAACATTAGTTCGTACATTCTAGGATAAATAAAAGACACTCATGGGAAAAACAATGCCTTTGATTTGATTTTTTCCCACTTTGTTTTGATTTTTTCATTTTTTGATTTTCTTCTTTTTATTTCTTTTTCGATATTTTACTTTTTATATTTTTATTTTTGTTTATATTTTCATTCTTCTATAAAACATACCTGTTTTTCTATCTTTTTCTTTTATTCTTTTAATTACTTTAAATTCTTTTGAATTATATCTATCTTTTAATTTATTTATACTTCTACTTTTCTTTTTAATTTGATTTATTTTTCTTTTTAATTTAATTAATTCCAAGTCTTTATTTACACTTTTATTAAATTGTTTTATTATTTTGTATTTATTTATTTACATCTAAATTAATTCCTAAAATTAATTTAGATCTTATTAATTAAGTGTTTAATTATATAATTATTTTTATGTTTTTATTTTTATATTGAAATACAATCACTCTTTTTCTTTTCTTTCATTTTACTAAATAATTAATTACTCAACAAAAGTAACAAAACAAAAACAAATAAAATAAACTAAAATAACAAAAATCGAATCCCCTTTTCTTTCTCTCTTTCCCTTTCCTCTTCCCCTCTCTCTCTCTCTATCTCTCTCTCTTTCCTCTTTCTCTACAATTTTTGTGCATTTTCTCTCTCTCTACATAGTTCTTTTGTCTTCAAATTACTTCTCTTTGCCATGCTTTCCATTGTGCAAGTTCAAATTTGCCCCTATCTCTCTCTCTCTCTCTATCTATCTATCTGTCTTTCTCTTGTGACTCCATTTCTGCCACTCTATGCACCTTTGTGTAATCACCAAGGCTCAATCTCTCTCTCTCTCTCTCTCTCTCTACAAGGTCACCTTAAAACCATTTCTACAATGCCCTCCTTCTATCTCTCTCTTTTTCTCTCTAGCAATCTTTCTTGATTCCTCGTTTTCTATCTATCTCTCTCTCTCTACTCAAGTCTGCAGCTTCTATGCATTTTCTTTTATAATTTCTCCCCATCTCTCTCTCTCTCTCTCTCTCTATCTCTCTCTCTCTCTCTCTCTACTCAAGTCTGCAGCTTTTATGCATTGTCTTTTATACTTTCTCCCCATCTCTCTCTCTCTCTCTCTACTCAAGTCTGCAGCTTCTATGCATTGTCTTTTATACTTTCTCCCCATCTCTCTCTCTCTCTGTCTTCCTCTCTCTCTCTCTCTCCCTCTCTTTCTCTTTGTTTATCTCTTGTACATGCTATCTTTGTGCATTTCAATCCCACATCATTTTGTTTGTGCAACAACACCAAAAGATCCTCTCTCTCTCTCTCCACCATTTCTACTCTACTCCACATTGAATCCCAAACACAAAGATGAAGCCCCTTTGTTTGGATAGGTATAGGCATGAAAATTCCAATGATCATCGACCATGGGGAGCAATGAAGTAGATATTCTGAGCCCTTTGAGCAATCCATGTTCTGTTAAAATGGTTAGCGAACAAAGCAAATCATGTACTTTGTTAGAAAGGAGCGAGAATGGAGAAGATCATAGAACTTCAATAGAGAGGTGGTCTGTAGAGGTTGAAACAAAGTGAAACAATGAGTGAAAAAACTTCAAGGTTTGCATCCAAATCTTTTCATGCTCATCTCTCTCTCATCTCTCTCTCTCTCTCTCTCTCTCTCTCTCTTTGTCTCTCTCTCTCTCTCTCTCTTTGTCTCTCTCTCTCTCTCCCTCTAATCTCGAATCTAACTCTGCTCATTGGTCTCTATGAGCTCATGGAAAGTTTGAGAGAGGAGGCATAAAATATATTTGGGAATCTCTCTCTCTCTCTCTCTCTCTCTCTCTCTCTCTCTCTCTCTTTCTCTCTACCTCATTCTCTCTCTATGGGCGGTGCTTCGCTAGAGATGGACAGATGAGGGGTAAAGAGTTAACACTCAATGCATACACTCTACCAGGAGAAAAAGAAGTATAAAAAGTGCATCTAAAATCATTTGGAAAAGTCCAATGATTAATTAATCTCATACATATATAGGCTCTTGAATGAAGATTCTATTTCCAACATGCGAAAAGAGAAAAAACTCCTAATTTTGCACATAGGGATTCTTTGGAATCTTTTCTTCCCTTCTTCTATTCTAGAGTTAGGATAATCTTTTTTCTATTTTATTTTTAATTTCTTCTTCTTTTTAAAATTTTTCATTTTTTCTTTTTTATTTTTCATTTCTCTTTCTCTTCTTATATTTTAGAATAAGGCTCAATGGATTAAAATACATATTCACAGAGATGACTAATTTCATGCATATACAAGTGGTTCAATATACAAGGCCTTCGGGGTTCCAAACATGGGTTTCTAGGGTTCCAATTTAGGGTTAAAATTACTATTTTTCTTGCAATTTAAAAATTTAGAGAAGTTCT
Source organism: Ceratopteris richardii (assembly GCA_020310875.1). NCBI lineage: Eukaryota > Viridiplantae > Streptophyta > Polypodiopsida > Polypodiales > Pteridaceae > Ceratopteris > Ceratopteris richardii. The sequence goes on from CM035424.1 coordinate 126,811,109, forward strand.
ATGAAATTCACGAAGTTCATACATATCATTATTAAATACAGACATAACTACATACGGGTCAAACCATCTTTTAGTCAATTTCTTTATTGCATCATACTAAGTATCAGACATACTATCATACACCAATACCCAATCATTGGTGTTGGAACATCAAGCTTACACTATGCTTGAGGTGGATTCGATCTACATCAAAAAGCTACCATTTGGATTATGTCAAAATATCCATTGAAGTGTTCTTTTATTTATGCTCATTTATTGTATTTTTTAAAAACATTTTCTATGGATCAATTACCAATGTAAAAGCTTATAGCTTTACACATCTAAAAGCAAAAAAAAGAGAGCTCAAATTCCAAGAATTTGAGGTGCTTGAGTTTGACAATCAATGAATCAATCAATCACCTAAAAGTAGATCAAATTAGATCTTCACTTTTCCTAGATTATAGGAAAGTGAATTGAATCTCTTCAACAACTAATATTTCCTTCATTTGAATTCAAAATCCACTTGTAAACATTGTGGAACACTTCAAGAGTCTATATAAAGAGTTCAAATCACTTGTGCATTACATGGAAGACATCATTGTCTTGCTCCATTTCTCTGCATCATCGTCTTCAAAAACAATGGGCTGTCAATAGAGCTCCAAATTGGATAAGGGAGCATTCTTTAGAAATATATTAGTGTCGAGTTTATGTATAAAAATTCTGAAAGCCGTTGCCTCATTAAATGTTCTGAAATATTAGTTTTTCTGTCTCGACATCTATCTTTGTGTAGCCTTGAAAAATAGGAGGTACCACCATTCAATGTCAATTTCATTTAAGAAGCATATTTTGCTTATTACTTGTACTCTTGTCCAACTTATACACTTAAAATTATGTGTTTCATTCCTTGAAAAGTATTTCTTTCAATTGTTATCATGTTGGTTGCTATGAGCATTTGAAGTTAATTGTTTCATCAAAATATAGCAAGCTACCTACCTATTTTATATGGACTCTTTTTGCTTGATGCTCTTAATTACATAGTGGATTTTATTGCACTTATCACATGCCTATAAGGTCAATTTGTGTCTTAATAAGCTCAAGGGCTGGTCTTGTGCTGGTTGGCTGGACTGAACTTTGTCACTTTGTACCTTACTTTTCTACATCCTACGAGCTCCTCCAAGTTCTTTAGTGGTACTAGAGCTAGATCAAGATGGGTGATGGCTTTCCCTCAATGATTGAGAAGCTTATTATAAACAAATATGTAGCTTGGAAAATTAGAATGGAGGCCTATTGTCAAGGTAAGAAGATCTATTGAATTGTAGTAGGTGATGAAGTTATGCGTACCCCAAGATCCAAAGGAGGACCTACACAAGAGGAGATAGATAAGCTCACACTTTGTTATGCAAGGGATGATCAAGCAAGGTCATACATACTAAAGTACATCTTTGATTTTCTATTACCACATATTAGAGGATGCAAGACATATCACGAGACTTGGGATGCCCTAAAGACTTTCTTTTCTGCTAGCATAAAGGCAAGGAAGAACCATATTTGGAAAGAGTTCAACCAAATGAAGAATACACCTAAAGAAACCATCATAGAGTTTGTTAAAAGGGTCAAGGAGGTTGCTGATAAATCGGCATCCATTGGATAGCTCATTGAAGACGAGGCCATCATGATGCAAATTCTCAATGGGATAAGAGGTGACAAGCAATGGCTATCTTTCACCACAGCTTGTGATCTCATCATGGATGTGCAAACTCCAGACTTCAAAATCTTTCTTGGACAACTCTTCAATCAAGAGGCCAACAATAGCATAAAGGAAGGTAACTCCTATCATGGCAATTCGACTAGTGCTCTATATGTAGATAAGAAGGACAAGAAGCTGAAAGGCAAGAAGAAGGAAGAAGATGAAGAGGAGACTTCCGAAGCCAATTTTTCAGGCAAGAACAAGTGAAAAGGGAAGAAGAAAGGACCAAATCATGACAAAACCTAAGGCCAGAATGTTCAACCTTGTGCCATCTGTGATAAGACCAAACACACCACTCAGAATTATTGGTTCAATGGGAAGACCCAAAGAGGAAGTGGGAGAGGTGGATATGGCAGCAATAGAGGCAAAGGTGGATACAAATTCAAAAATAAAAATAGAGCCCATAAGAGAAGGGACTACAACAATATTATGAAGATCAACAACATGAAGACTCATTCCTTTTGATGAATCTAAGACATAATGAAGGTAAAGAAGATGATCGTTTGTTATACATAGACTTAGCATGTTCAAATCATGTTGCAAGCAACATTGCTCTTCTATTTGACTTGGAAAGTCCAAAGCATAGACATGAAGAACAAAAAGTGGATGATACTAAGTACAATGTGTAGAAGATTGGTAATGTCAAAGCTTCCAATGGTAGGACAAACATTCTGAGTGAGGTTCTCTATGTACCCACTATCACTAAGAACCTAATAAGTGTAGGCCAAATAGTTGAAAAAGTCTTGCAAGTTAGGTTCACCAAACATGAAGCATTTTTGGAAGATCCATGTGAAGGAAGATCCATGTGAAGGCTTCAAGAAGATAGCTAGAGGTGAGAAGCATGCTAGGCTCTTTAATTTTGAAGTAGGAAAAACTAGGAACATAGATGTATTCACTTTTGGGTCTCAAACCCTAAGTGCGCTTGAAGTGTGGCATAAGAGACTTATTCAAGCTGAGGAGTCCTTGAGCTTGAGGAGTATTAGAACTATCATCCTAAAAACTTTCATTTTTTTTAGACTTCGATTGAGCCCCCAAATAAGACCTAGAACCTATTTTTTGACTAAGCTAGACACTAGGTCTGGACAGGGCCAAAACCACTCAAAAAATTATAAAGGGCTCGAGATCTCATTTTTGAGGTGAGCTTGTTGTAGATTTGAGCTTTGTAAGAGAGTTCTTTTGTAATCAAAGATCTTCCATTGTTCCACTCTTTGCCCTTACCTTGTGCATGTGTGTGTATGTGTGTGCATGCTTGTGTGCTTTCACTCATGCACTTGTGCCATCACTTGCTCATAGTCTTCATACTAGTCCTCATGTCTCTGCGGATTGACATTTATGAGGTAAATCTTCTCACATTGGTACTTACCATTGTGCTAGAATGACACCAAATTCGGCTCTGTTGCCAAGGAGAGAGCTTGGAGGATGAGGTGACGGTAAGATGTAGAGTAGCAATGTTGGATGGTAAAAAAATCATCATTTTCTGTTCAGTTTCTGATTTTTTCTCCATCTTCATCTTCATCATCATCACCATCTCCACCCACCTTTATCTTCTCATATTTTCTCATATTTTGATTGTAGTTTCACCTTGTTTTTCATTTGTGGCTGCGAGCGAGAAGCCTAGAGGGGGCACAGATTTAAAACACTAAAGAAATACACCTCAATGTCCCCAAAAATGGAGTGACTAGTCTTGGACATGACACGAATTGTGCCAAGTATTGTGAGTGTGGTATCACGGGTTTGGAGAGAACGTTTGCATCTACAAGCACATAGTAGTGACAAGGAGGACATAAGGTACACATATTTACAAAACGTTTTGAATTTGGACTTCAACAACTCCAAGTATCATGTCCAGTTGAGTTCAGTTATCCCAATACCAAAACTCCCGTGTATCGCGATACTTGTTGAGTATCGTTTATCGTATCCCCGTGTATCACAACACCTCACATGTATCGTGTATCATCGGGTTGAGTATGGTGTATCACGACCATCAGGTATCAGATATCATTGACACCTCTTACTCCCCGTGTATCTTGATACCATGGTATCGTGTATCGCCAGGTTGAGTATCATGATACTGAAGTATTGTGTATCGCAAGACTTTGAGTATCGTGTATCGTGACTATCTCGTATCACAATACTTAGATATCGTGTATCGTGTTGGTCGTGTATCACGATACATAAGTATGGACATTTCATCATGGTAAGAATCCCCTACTTCGGCAACACCACAACCATGATAGATTAGGAAACCTCTTTATCAGCATACCCTTGAGCACTTCACTCAAGACCCCATTTCTCCCACCATACTTCTTCCAATGCATTCCACAAGTACGCATACATAGGGCCACATTACAAGGCCGTGCAGACGGCACATATTTTTTTCAATCGATGCACTAATGCACTTACCCATCAGTCATTATGGGTCAAAAGTACTTGGCATCCTAGTATGAAACTCATGTTCAAAGCTCCAAAGGACATTAAGAGTACAACAGCAATACCTACGAAGCAATTCAACGTCGACAACTGTTCAAGATCAATATTGACACCTCTTTTGAGAAACTAGAAATCTTTGAAAGCACAGAAATACACTATCCCACTCAAGTCCAAGGAAGAAGTACCTATAAGGGGACCAACTCTTGCATACACTAGCAGTGGAAAACTGAAGACTAGGCCAAGAAACATTTGGAAGATGGACCGATCATGTTGATACATGAAGGACACTACCTCTCAGAGTATTACATGGAACAACCACTCCAACAAGGGTCTCTCAGGGATGACAGACTTAAGAGGGGGGAGTGTTGACACTCAAGGTCAAGCACAAGCATGGAAGCACACCAAGGAAGCACAAGAAGAAGGAGCATGTAGGGAGCTCCAAGAAGCACATGTGAAATTTTTAGAAGAAATCCCTATAAAAGAAGTGATTTTTATCACTAAAAACCATTGTAAATACCATTTTTCATTTTTGCAACTCCATTTTGTTCAAGCCAAGGAGTCCTCGAGCTTGAGGAGTATTAGAAATATCATCCTACAAATTTTCATAATTTTTAGACTCTGTTTGAGCCCCCAAATAAGCCCTGCAGGTTCAAAGCTAGTTTCATGGAGTTCAAAGAAGCAACGAACAGTTGCTCTATCCTCAATTGAAGCATAGTATAGAGGTTGGCCATAGAAACTCAAGAGGCAATATGGTTAAAAGCATTGTATACAGATTTGGGACTTGTGAGTTCCAAACCTCACATATTTGGAGATAATCTAAGTTCCATGCATCTAACAACAAACAACATTTTCCATGCAAGAACCAAGAAGATAGAGGTTCATTGCCACTTCAACATGGAGAAGCTCATGGCAAAGGACATTGACATTTCTTTTGTTCCAACTGAAAATCAAGAAGTAGATATGATGACAAAGGCACTTGATGGAATAAAACTTTGCATATATAAATAAATGGTAAGTATTCAACCTAATAGAGAATGAAGACTAAAACATAGTTTAGCTTGAGGGGGAGTTGTTGGAACATCAAGCTTACACTATTCTTGATGTGGATTTGATCTACATCAAAAAGTTATTGTTTGGATTATGTCAAAATATCCATTGAAGTTCTCTTTTATTTAAGCTCAATTATTGTATTCTTTAAAAAGATTTTTTTATGGATCATTTGCCAATGTAAAAGCTTAGATCTTTACACATGTAGAAGGAGAAAAAGAGAGCTCAAATTCTATGAATTCAAAGTGGTTGATCTTGACAATCAATCAATCACCTAAAAGTAGATCAAATTAGATCTCCACTTTTCCTAGATTGTAGGAAAGTGAATTGATTCTCTTCAAAAATGAATCCCACTTTCATTTGAATTCAAAATCCAGTTCTAAACATGATGGAACACTTGAAGAGTCTATATAAAGATTTCAAATCACTTTGACATTACATTGAAGTAATATACATACACTTTTGGCCATCATTGTTGTTGGAGACTGTTAATTCTCCAAAGGTTTGATCTATACTGATTTAAGAACATCTCTATATCAGTTATGGACCAAACTTTATACAATTGTTACCTTCATTTACCAATTCTTCAACTATCACTTCTTTGAGTAAGAATCTTCTTCCTTCAAGAAGTGTTCAAAAATTGACTTCATTACTGCACATATCTTCAGATTTCTTCAAACTAATGATGTACTTATCTCCATGCTACCTTTGTGCAATCATATCAACCCTTAGTCCTTAAAAAGAATCATTAAAACTTTAATTTGATCCTTAAGATCAAAAGTATGTCAGAAACTATCTTCCTGAACAAGTGACTTTGACATGGCTAACTTCTAAGGTTGATTTCTCACAGCACAGATGTTGTTTTGCTAAATGCTTTTAGCCATAGCTTCCTAACCTTCTAACTTAGATTTTGAATATTCAATCATAGAAAACTTTACATTGTACACTGAGATCCAAGCAAATCATTGACACGAAAAAGTGTGCGACTTTGAGAGATCTACCTACAAACTTTACATACACATGTTCCTATTGATCATACTCACAGCATGAAAGGAATTAGACCATGAAACTTTGAATATAGCTTCATTGGCTTCTTTTGATTAGATGTGTACAAAAGATTACCTGATCCACATGAACAGGCTAAGAGAAATCAGAGAAATACGCATCGCTAATTTTTGAAGATGACTCTCTACACATCTAACTCATTGACACTTGGCTTCTAATGACTCTCACTCTTATTTCTTTACATCATTGACTCATATCCATATGTTTCTAGACTTATCACGTGTCTATTGTGTTACTCCTTATCATCTCAAGGATCAGCTATACTCATAGTACAAGAATTACCACCTGTAATGTACATATGTATACAAGTTACCATTCTGAAATCTCTTCACTTTCTCAAATAAATTCTCTCACTCCAATCTGACCATTGACTTGCTTCAAGCTCTTTGTAATCATCAATTTGTGATTTCTTTGTTCCAAAAGCTCCCCCTCAATCACTAATTGTGATTATTTCATTCTTCTTTACTCCTGCCATCTCTTTGAACTTCTGTAGCTTAGGTCCATCTAAGCTTTTTGTCAACATATCTGCAACTTGTTCTTTTGTTGGAGTATACAATACTTCAATCTCTTTATCAAGTACCTTTCTCTCAAAAATGATATTGAATCTCTATGTGTTTAGTCCTGGCATGAAAAACAGGGTTAGCTGCCAAATATAATGAACTCATATTGTCTCCAAAAATAATTGGAGTACTCTGATCAGTTCCAAAGCTCTTTAACCATATCACTTCTTTTGCAGCCTCTACCATTCCTTTATACTCAGCTTCTGTGGATGACAAAGCAACTCTATGTTGTTTCTTTGAACACCAAGAAACTAATTTATCTCCAATATAACAGAGATACCCATGAGTAGACCTTCTATCATCTGAATCACTTGCCCAATCTACATCACTTAACACTTTGATTCTTGTATCAGAATTAAATCCATAATACAAACCTTCACTCAGGGTTCCCTTGATATATCTAAGTACCCTTTAAGCTGCAATCCAATGAGTCTTCTTTGGACAATGCATAAGTTGTGATAACACACCTAGTGCATATGATAGGTCTGGCCTTGTGAAGGTAGCATAGATTAGACTACCTACCAAACTCTGATATTTCTTCATATCATTAAATTCTTCACCTCCATATCTACTCAATTTATGATTTACCTCCAATGGTGTGGTTGAAGGCTTGCAATCTCCATGTTGAACATGACCAGAAGATTCTTCAAATATCTCTCTTGTGTAACATATACTCCATGTTGAGTATACACAATCTGCATTCCTAAGAAATAAGATAAGTTTCCCAAACCACTTATCTTAAACTCCTTCTCTATTTGTTTCTTAAGCTCCTTGATTCCTTGAGCATCTGTTCCTGTGACAATAATATCATCAACATAAATACACATGTATATATATCCATTTTCACTTGCCTTCACTAGCAAGCTACTATCTGCCTTTGATGCTTGATATCCACATTCATTCAAGAACTTAACAAGCCTGTAATTACATGCTCTTGGAGCTTGCTTCAAACCATACAAAGATCTCTTGAGCTTACACACATAATCTGATCCAATTGAATCCATGAAACCCTCTGGTTGCTCCATGTACACTTAATCTGCAATGTATCCATTGAGAAATGCATTCTTCACATCTAATTGTGATAACTTCCATCCTTTACAAGCAGCAATAGCAATTAGAGATCTAATTGTAGACATGTTAGCAACTAGAATAAAAGTTTCATCATAATCTACTCCATAAGTTTTGACATAACCTTTAGCCACAAGTCTAGCCTTGTATCTAGACACGTTTCCATTTGCAAATCTTTTTGTTTTATACACCCACTTACATCCAATGACCTTCTGATTCTTTGGCCTTGGCACCAATTCCCATGTTTCATTTTCAAGTAGGGCATCATACTCTTCTTTCATTGCCTTCTCCCAATTCTGTTTACCTTTAGCTTCTTCATATGTGGTTGGATCTTCTTCTGTCTTCACAATGTAAGCATAATCTTTTGTTGTTAAGAAAGATGTATCATAACTATACCTGATAGGTTCTTTCCTTTCTCTCAAAGATCTTCCGACCTCTGCACTCCTTGAAGTCTCAGCCACATTTGATTCTGGATCAAATCTTGGCCCATCTTCAACATTGCCCTGCACATTACTTTGACAATCCACATCATCAATATCTTCTTCATACACCCTTACTTTTTTCTTCCCTTTCCTTTGTATTTCTTCAACATCTGCATAGTCATTTGTTGATCCTATATACCATGTGCTTTGCTCATCAAATGTGACATCTTTTGTAACAAGAAATTGCTTTGTGGATGGACTCCACAATCTGTAACCCATGTGTCTATCATCATACCTAATAAACACATACTGTTTGCTTTGGGTTCTAGCTTATGTCTTAATTGTGAAGGAACATAAGCATATGCTAAACATCCAAATACCTTACAATGATCAAGAGTAGGTTTCTTACCCCACCATGCTTCATAAGGTGTTTTTCCATCCAAAGCTTTACAAGGTAACCTATTCACAAGGTATGTTGTAGTGTTGATAGCTTCTGCCCATAAGTAATTTGGACAATTCTTCTCTTTCATCATTGCTCTTGCAAACTCTACAAGAGTTCTATTTCTTCTTTCTACAACTCCATTTTGTTGAGGAGAGTACCTGCAAGTCACTTCTCTTTTTATACCTGCATTCCACAAATAATCATCAAACTCTTTAGAAAAATACTCTCCCCCTCCATCTGATCTCAACCTCGAGCTTTTGTCTTGTAATCCTTTCTGCATAAGCATGATAATGCTTGAATGTCTTGAACACTTTTGATTTGTCCTTCATTACATATAAAGTAATCCATCTGGTTGCATCATCAACAAACAACACATAATATCTAGATCCATTTATGCTATAGTCCCTTGAAGGACCCCACACATCTGTATGAACCAACTCAAGCATATTTGAATACTTGTACCCTGATTTATTGTATGAACTTTTGTGTGCTTTACCTAATTGGCAAGCTTCACACTTGCACACCATGTGTTGACCTTGAACATTTGGCAATCCAAGCACCACATCATTCTTTGAAATTTCCTTTATAGCTCTCTCATTGAAATGACCTATCCTTTTATGCCATAGGTCTAACTCATACATCTTTTGACTTCCCTAAGTAAATAATGCATGTCCCACATTACCTTGGACCTTGAGAGTAAACAACCATCCTTCCTTTTTACCTGCAATGATATTTCTATATCCTTGATTTGGATCTTGTAGATAAACACCATCGTTTGTAACTCTGACTTCATATCCCTTCTCCACAATTTGTCCTACACTTATCAAGTTTTTAGGAATAGTAGGAACATAAAGTACCTTGCTTAAGAGTGTGCTTCAGTCGAATCTATCAAAGGTCATGAGTTTCAAGGAGTTATTGTAGATGGTGGTTCTCGCATTAACTTGATGCCTGAGCATACAATGGAAAAGATTGGCCTACACCCTTCAAAGCATGCAAATTTCATTGTTACTTTGGCAGATCAAAGCAAAGAAAGGCCCTTAGGAGTGATCCCAAAAGTTCCACTTGAAGTACAAGGTAATCTCTTCATTTTGGATTTTGTGGTTTTAAGACTGCCAGGTTGAAGGAGGATTTCCCCTCTTAATTGGAAGACCATGGCTGAGGCATGCAAGTGTCATCCATGATTGGGGCAAAGACACTATGTGGATACAAAAGAAAGGGCAAGAGCTGACTCAGATACATTAAGAAGAGGGCCCAGATAATCAGGGGAACACCATCATGATGCAAATAGTTGGCATTTGCATGGAACTAGAAAGCGAGGACCAACCCAAAATAGATTTCGAGGAAGAAGAGGATATTCTAAATTGGCTCCAAGCAGGCAACTCTTCCTCTTGTTTTGGAATTTTTCTTAATAATTCTTGCACAGCTGAAGGTTATGATGAAAACCAAGAGAAAGTTCAGGTTGATGGATTAGGACAACCCATCACAGACCACAGAAGGGGCAGGAAGACACCCCTCAAATACAACTTGGAGGAGGAGGTAACAACAATAGAGAAGGAAGTTTCAAAAGCTAAAGACAAGGTAAAACATACTAGTGAAGAATGCTCTTTCCCAATTCAAGAAATCCCTGTAGGATGAATGCAAGATAAGGACGAATGCATTGAGATCCAAAATACCCCTGTTTATGAAACAATGAACGAAAAGCTTGCAGAAAAAAACAAGGAAGAGAGAGAAGTGCAAGAGACACACAGTGTGCGACGCAGAGAAGTGAAGTGCAAGGTGTGCATGAAGAGTGACCAAGGAAGTGTGCAGAGAAGTGCTAAGCTAGTCCCCCAAGGATCCCAAGGTCTTATTGAAGTGTGCGCATGCCGACAAAAGGTACCCATCCCTCCCCCTTAGTGGAAGCTTGGTGCAAGGTGTGCACAAGTGCAGGCTTGGAGAAGGTGGAGGTTTGGTGCAGTGGAGGCCGACAGCAACAAGTCCCTTGGGTATTTGGCATTTTGAAATTGAGCACTCTATGGGATTGTGCACAGAAGCATTGGATTGTATTGTGCTTCAACATTGTATTTGTCTTAGTATAATCAATCGACAGAGGCTTCCAGTGTGTATCTTTCTTCTTGTCTTTCCCTTTTCTCCTACAAACACTCAAATCCCTTCTTGTCCAAGAATCCCCCAACAAAATTTGGCACGCCGGATGGGACTCCAAGGAGATTTGAGCATAGGAGAAGATATATTGTAGTTGGAGAAGCAATATTCAAGTGTCGAAAATACTACTTCAGTGGACTAAGAGGTACGTATTCTTATAAATTATCTCATACTAAGAGGACTATGAACAGCCCATGACCGCAACCCCGTCCCAAACATTAAGGGTCACCTACAAGCAAACAAGAAGGAAGGTTGTTAGAAGTTCCTCTAGTCCACTTTCATCAACTTCATCTGTAAGGAGCATGGCTGGTTAGGTAGACTTGGAAACCCTACTATCAAGATTAAATATAAAATTTCCTTCTTTCAAAGGCCTAGCTCAGGAAGATCTGGACGAGTATATTAGAAGGTTTTTAGCACTATGCAAAACTAGAGGCTTAATGGGAAGAGAGGATGCCTTTTTAATACTCTTCCCTGCTACATTAGAAGGATTAGCAGATAAATGGTTTAGCCAGTTTGCTGAGAACCATTTTACAACTTAGGACTTAATGAAAGATGCATTCAAAAATCAATTCCAGCATGGAAATACTACAGAGATCATCATAGAGGAACTAGAAAATTTGAGATTGGGTCCAGGTGAAAAGTTCCCAGAGTTTGTGACTAGGGCCAAGGCACTAATGGATAAATTGCCCGATCCACCACATGATTTTTTTGTTAAGAAATGGTTAGCTAAGCCACTTCTAGTGGCCACCCAATGTAAAATCAAGGAATTAGTGTTGCCTATAGCCTCCATAGAGGAATTCATCAACACAGCTACATGATTGGAACAGATAAGGCAACAGTATGGAGCAACTTCTTCTCAACTACCATACTCTACAGAAATGGAGGATCCAGTAATCCAGCTAAGGAAGGAGCTAGAGGACTTAAAAAGGAATAAGCCCTACAAAGAGGAGGAGAATGATGTTACTTAATTGAGAAGGGAGATTGAAGCACTAAAGCTCCAAAAGGAGGAGGAGGCCCAAGAAGAGGAATTGGCTCAGCTGCGACAGGAGTTGTAGGAACTCAAAGGAGGTGGCATCAAGAGTGGACTTTGGTGTACCATGTGCAGTAAGCAAGGTCATATAGTAAGTGAATGTCCTCTGTTAAGTGTGACTTGCCAATTATGCAGGAAAACTGGTCATGAGGCCCAGGAATGCCAATCAAGAGGAATGCCGGCAACAACATATTGGACACAAGGAGGACCCCTACCACCAGCAAACATAATGGCGGCTGCACCCAATCAAGGTAACAATAACAACCCTAGATAGAGGAATAACTTTGGAAATGGGCCTAGGAGACCAATCATTTGTTTGGGCACTATCAAAGTAGTTGCACTCTACCAGAAAATGCCCCTCCTTGTAGAAACTGCCCAGAGGCCAGAGACCACTATACAAATTGTTGTCCTAAGAACCAAGCCTCTTCATCTGGGCCACACATTCAAATGATTTCTGTGCACAAAGAAGAAATGTTAGATCAAGTCAATGAGCCATCACCATCTACTAGGGTGGTGCAGTTAGAAGAAATTGAATCTTTTACAGTATAGACAAGAAGCAAGGGAAAGGCTCAAGTAGATATAGTTCAAGAATCAAGAATTGATGGATTGAACATAGAGAAAGAGACATCTGAAGACAAGGCCACCGCATGTGCAGGTACAAGGCAAAAAGGAGATCTCATATGTACTAGTGATGCCATTGGGCATGCATTCAACAGGGCTCATGAAGAGTTTGATAATTCAATTGGAGCCCATGCTCTTAAGGAGTTAGAGGCTTCAAAACTACTCAAGTCCATGAAAACGGAGGTTAGTATTTTTTACTTAATAAAGATGGATGGGAAATTCAGGTCAGAACTCTTGCAGATAATTGATGAGGCTTCCACTACAAGTTTGGTGGCAAAGACTGCTGTTATACATAAAGGTAAAATTGTAGAGTAAGCACCCCTTATAGATTATAAGAGTCCTTGGCTGACAGTATCTATCAAAGGTCATGAGTTTCAAGGAGTTATTGTGGATGGTGGTTCTGGCATTAACTTGATGCCTGAACATACAATGGAACAGATTGGCCTACACCCTTCAAGGCCTGCAAATTTCACTGTTACTTTGGCAGATCAAAGCAAAGTAAGGCCCTTAGGAGTGATCCCAAAAGTTCCACTTGAAGTACAAGGTAATCTCTTCATTCTAGATTTTGTGGTTTTAAGGCTGCCCTAGGTTGAAGGAGGATTTCCCTTCTTAATTGGAAGACCATGGTTGAGGCATGCAAGTGTCATCAATGATTGGGGAAAAGACACTATGTGGGTACAAAAGAAAGGGCAAGAGCTGACTCAGATACATTTACAAGAGGGCCCAGATAATCAAGGGAACACCAGCATGATGCAAACAGTTGGCATTTTCATGGAACCAGAAACTGAGGACCAACCCAAAATAGATTTTGAGGAAGAAGAGGATATTCTAAATTGCCTCCAAGTAGGCAACTCTTCCTCTTGTTTTGGAATTTTTCTTAATAATTCTTGCACAGTTGAAGGTTATGATGAAAACCAGGAGAAATTTCAGGTTGATGGATTAGGACAGCCCATCACAAACCACTGAAGGGGCAGGAAGATGTTGATGTATGAAACACCACAAGAAATGAATTAATGTGACACTAGAACACCTCTATGGTCACCATTAACTCATTTCCACTCCAAACTTTGAGAAATGATAGCCTAAAGTGAGAACTTTGCTTCTACAAAAATTCCTAGTCACTGAAATGACATACCTTCAGTATTTTGCTAATTTCTCCTAGCTCAAGTATTATTTCTCCATGAAACTTTATAGGCTGAAACTAGAAGAGTGGAGCTTTCCAACAAGCTATCATATGCATCAAACGGATCTCTAGAACTCAAGTTATGGCTCTCACAAGATGACCCTGTATGACCTTCCAAAACTGGAAATTTTACCTGTTTTAGTAAGAGCGCCTGTTTAAAATTAGAATTCGATGCCTAGCATCGACTTGCAACGAGAATTCGATGCCGGGCATCGACTTGGGATGTTTTTGGCCACTTTTCAGCAGGGATTCGATGTCAGGCATCGACTTCCCGCATAAAGTCTTGATCTTCTAGACACCAAAATTATAGGTGATTTCATGCACACTTATAATATGACTTATCAACTGGAATTCGATGCCAGGCATCGAGTTGCTCCAACAACATCATGTTTTTCAAACACTTCAGTACTGAATGAAAAATATAAAAGAAAATATGACTTATCAATAGAGATTCGATGCCAGGCATCAAGTTGCTTGGAAAACTTGATCTTTGTAACTCATCACACAGTAGGTAATCATGGAGATGATGGAGAGAGGCTCATACACAGAACTTTACTCAGTTCTTCTCATAACTATAAAAAACTCAGAAGTTTTACAGATGCTTTCTCACTCAGAGAAGCCCAACTATACTCAGTCATACATAAAATGAGTTCTTCTCACTTTCTCATTGTCTTCCTCCTTCTTCTTCTCTCTGCGTCAGTTAATACTAACTAACTTATATAGATTTTCTCATTCCCGTGACTTTTGAAAAACTTCTAGAACTAAAGTGAACTAACTTTACAAGTATAATACATTTGTGAATTTGTCCCTTCACATAGGCATGGGGTTTTCTTCCTAAGACTTTGACCTTCAAATATATGTCCAATTAGTGAGTGTTTCTCCAACAGCTCCCCCTCAATCACTAATTGACATTCCCTGTTTCTTCATATCATCTTCTTTTCTTTTACTCCTGCCATGCTTTTGAATCTGCTGGTCTTCACACCATCCAAGCTCTTTGTCATTATGTCTGCTAACTGATCTTTAGTAGAAATGTACTCCACTTCAATCTCCTTCTCCATTACCTTTTCTCTGAGAAAATGATATTGTATCTCTATGTGCTTTGTCCTTGCATGAAATACTGGATTTGCTGCAAGATAAATTGAACTCATATTATCTCCATGTATTGTAGGTGTACCTTGATCAATGCCTAAGCTCTTGAACAATGTCTGCATCCATATGACTTCCTTAGCTGCTTCCACAAGTCCTTTGTACTATGCTTCAGTTGATGATAGTGCTACTGTATGTTGTTTCTTTGAACACCAACTTACAAGCTTATCACCAATATATATCATGTAACCATGAGTTGATCTTCTGTCATCTTGATTACCTGCCCAATCTGAATCACTATAGGCTCTCAACTTCAAATCTGATGTAAAAGGATAATATAATCCTTCCTTTATAGTTCCTTTGATATATCTGAGAACTCTTTGACCTGCAATCCAATGTGGGTCCTTTGGACAATGCATGAATTGTGACAAAACTCCCACTGCATAACTAAGATCAGGTCTTGTTAGTGTAGCATAAATCAAACTACCCACAAGAGATTGATACTTCCTCATATCTTTGTATTCTGGACCATCATATGTACTGAGCTTGTGATTAACTTCAAGTGGAGTTGAAGCTTCTCTGCAATTTTCCATATCAAACTTCTTCAACAAGTTCAGAAGATACCTTTCTTGTGACACATATATGCCATGATCTGTATAAGTAACTTCCATTCCAAGAAAGTATGATAACTTTCCTAGGTCACTGATCTTGAATTCTTTTTCAAGCAATCTCTTTACCTCCTTGATTCCTTCATCTGAAGTACCTGTGATTATAATGGCATCTACATAAATACAAATGTAGATTGTACCTTCCTCTGTTCTTTTGATAAGTAGACTTGAATCTGCTTTTGAACTTTGATATCCAAGATCATTGAGATACTTCACCAGTCTATAGTTCCAAGCTCTTGGAGCTTGCTTCAATCCATACAATGCTCTTCTCAACCTGCAAACAAAATTTGGATACCTGGAATCTATAAACCCTTGAGGTTGTTCCATGTATACCTCATCTGATATGTATCCATTCAAAAATGCATTCTTTATATCCAATTGACTTAGAGTCCATCCTTTTGATGCTGCAATAGCAATGATTGTCCTTATAGTTGACATCTTAGCTACAGGACTGAATGTCTCATCATAATCTATGCCATAGGTCTGGGCATAGCCTTTCACCACCAATCTAGCTTTGTATCTGGCTATACTTCCATCTGCAAGCTTCTTCACTTTATAAACCCATTTATTTCCAATTACTTTCTTACCATTTGGTTTAGGAACAAGTTCCCATGTCTTGTTCTCCTCCAGTGCATTGAACTCTTCCTTCATTGCTTCTTCCCATTGCTTCTTACCTTTAGCTTCATCATAATTATGAGGTTCTTCATCATCTTTGACCATATATGCATAGTTCTTCTGAGTTATGTAAGAAGTATCATAAGAATACCTTTCTGGTTGTCTTCTAGTCCTGCTTGACCTTCTTGGTTCACATTCTTCATATGTGTCTGGATACACTTCTTCATCAAATATAGGAGCTTCTTCATTCCTTCTTGTTAATCCACTTCTGGATGTACTTGCTTGCATATAGTCTTCATCTCTATTTACCTGCACAATTGATTTTCCTTTCTCACATCTTCTTACCTCTTCTTCAAATTCTTCAGCTGTATGACTTTGATCTGCATACCAACTTTTCTGTTCATCAAATGTAACATCTCTAGAAACAATAAATTGTTTGGTTAGAGGATTCCACAACCTGTAACCCATCTGCTTTTCATCATAACCAATGAACACATATTTTTCTGCCTTTGGTTCAAGTTTATGCCTAAGTTGTGATGGCACATAAGCATATGCAATTGATCCAAACACTCTACAATGATCTAGTGTTGGTTTCTTACCCCACCAAGCTTCATATGGAGTCATTCCATTCAGAGCTGCACATGGTAATCTATTCACAAGATATGTAGCTGTATTTACAGCCTCAGCCCAAAGATAATTTGGACAGTTCTTCTCCTTTAGCATAGCTCTAGCAAACTCAACCAAAGTCCTGTTCCTTCTTTCTGCTACACCATTTTGTTGTGGTGTATA
This sequence comes from Ceratopteris richardii, assembly GCA_020310875.1. Taxonomy (NCBI): domain Eukaryota; kingdom Viridiplantae; phylum Streptophyta; class Polypodiopsida; order Polypodiales; family Pteridaceae; genus Ceratopteris; species Ceratopteris richardii. The sequence continues at coordinate 126,828,003 of CM035424.1, forward strand.
CCTGCAAGTTATTTCTCTCTTAATACCTGCATTCCAAAGATAATCATTGAACTCTTGGGAGAAATATTCTCCCCCTCCATCAGACCTCAGTCTCTTAAGCTTTTGACCTGTGACTCTCTCTGCATATGCATGAAAATGCTTGAAAGCTCCAAACACTTCTGATCTTTCCTTCAAAATATATAATGTTATCCATCTTGTAGCATCATCAATGAAAAGAACATAATACCTTGAGCCACTGATAGATCCTTCTTTTGTTGGTCCCCATACATCTGTATGAATGAGCTCAAGTACTCCATCATGTTTGAATCCTTTCTTTTGAAATGGTAACCTGTGTGCTTTACCCATTTGACATGCTTCACATTTATAAACCATATGTTGACTTTGCACATTTGGTAATCCTAGTACAGACTGATTAGCAACCATAGCTTTAATTCCTCTTTCATTGAAATGACCTAATCTCTTATGCCAGAGATCAAGTTCTGTAATCACTGCTTCACCATGTGTGAGCAAAGCTTGACCAATGTTTCCTTGCACTCTTAAAGTAAAGAGTCTACCTTCTTTCTTACGAGAGACAATCTGATTATATCCATTCTCTGGATCTTCCACAAATACTCCTTCATTTGTAAATCTGACTTGAAAACCTTTTTCAACTATCTGTCCCACACTAATCAAGTTTTTAGGTATTGTAGGAACATACAAAACATTGGTTAGCAAATCTGCTCCACTCTTGCATTTCACTTTTCCAATTGAATGTACACTATGTCTTGTATTATCACCAGTTTGAACTGTGTGACTAGAAATGCCTTTTTCCAATTCTGACATCAATTCTATGTTTCCTGACAAATGATTAGAACATCCAGAGTCAATGTAAAATACCTTTAGATCTTCTTTATCTGATGTGTTGATTGAGTTCATCATCAATGATGTATGACTTTCATTCTGTGTGTCATTTGCATAGTTGTAGTAGGTGGTGTTGTAGGATTGATTCTGTCCCCAACTTCTTCCTCCACCTCTACCATAGCCTCCTCTTTGACTTTGTCTACCTCTTTGGAAATTACTTTGATATCTTCCACCTCAACCTCTGCTATTGTTGTTTTGATTCTGGTTTGATCCTTGTTGGTTGTGCCAACAGTCATGAGCCAAATGATTACTCAATCCACAGATCCAGCAAGCTTTTTTGTTGTTATTTTGATTACCTCTTCCTCTTCCAAAACCTCTTTGTCTTCCTCTGCCAGTGCCTTTACCTCTTGCATAATAAGCTTGAGAACTAGACTCCTCTTCATCCTTTGCTTTACCTTTATCTCCTTTCTTCTTGTTCTTCATGTACATTGCAGAACTTTGTCCTTTATCTCCATCTCCCTTCAAGTCTTGCTCATATGTGAGCATCAAACCAAGCAACTGGTTCAAATCTGGAACATAATGATTTAATGAAAGTTCTGTTGATAAGACAAAAGGTTTCCACCTTTCATCCCCTCTCAAACCTACAAGTAATTGAGCAATCAATCTGTGATCTTCAACATCTTCATCTATGGATCCAAGACTATCTGCAAGATCCTTCATCTTAGTGACATAATCACTAATACTTTGACTTGGCTTCTTCTTGAATGTTGTAAACTCTGACCATAGACTTGCTTTCCTTGCTTTAGTAGTGCTTTGGAAATGATACTCCAATGCATTCCATATGTCTTCAGATGATTCCAATCCTCTGATGTGTGGTAGCAAATGATCAGAGATTGTATTGTAGATGTAGGCTTTTGCACTTGCATCCTTCTTCTGCCAATGCTTTAAAGCATCAAGTTCTTCTTTCTTTGGTCGGCTTTCATCTTCAAATACTGGCTTCTCTTCTTCACCTGTTACATATACTATGAGATCCTTACTCATAAGTAAGGCTTCCATTCTCATTACCCATGCGGGGTAATTATCTCTATCTAGTTTGTCAATGGAGATATGATCTGCCATAGTTCTTTTCTTCTGCTGCAACCTGTGAGCTTAAAGGATAAAGGATAATACCTTTTGAAGTTCTTTGTGTATGAGGATACTTTTGAAGTAACCTTTTGATGCCTTGTGTCTTCAAATGCTTCACCTTTCAAACTTTAATGGAAAACTTTACAAAACTTCTCGTACCTTTGTCGTCTTCTGCTCTCGAGAATCTTTCTGCTCTGATACCACTTCTTGATGTATGAAACACCACAAGAAATGAATTAATGTGACACTAGAACACCTCTATGGTCACCATTAACTCATTTCCACTCCAAACTTTGAGAAATGATAGCCTAAAGTGAGAACTTTGCTTCTACAGAAATTCCTAGTCACCGAAATGACATACCTTCAGTATTTTGCTAATTTCTCCTAGCTCAAGTATTATTTCTCCATGAAACTTTATAGGCTGAAACTAGAAGAGTAGAGCTTTCCAACAAGCTATCCTATGCATCAAACGGATCTCTAGAACTCAAGTTATGGCTCTCACAAGATGACCCTATATGACCTTCCAAAACTGGAAATTTTACCTGTTTTAGTAAGAGCGCCTGTTTAAAATTAGAATTCGATGCCTAGCATCGACTTGCAACGAGAATTCAATGCCGGGCATCGACTTGGGATGTTTTTGGCCACTTTTCAGCAGGGATTCGATGCCAAGCATCGACTTCCCGCATAAAGTCTTGATCTTCTGGACACCAAAACTATAGGTGATTTCATGCACACTTATAATATGACTTATCAACTGGAATTCGATGCCAGGCATCGAGTTGCTCCAACAACATCATATTTTTCAAACACTTCAGTACTGAATGAAAAATATAAAAGAAAATATGACTTATCAATAGAGATTCGATGCCAGGCATCGAGTTGCTTGGAAAACTTGATCTTTGTAACTCATCACACAGTAGGTAATCATGGAGATGATGGAGAGAGGCTCATACACAGAACTTTACTCAGTTCTTCTCATAACTATAAAAAACTCAGAAGTTTTACAGATGCTTTCTCACTCAGAGAAGCCCGACTATACTCAGTCATACATAAAATGAGTTCTTCTCACTTTCTCATTGTCTTCCTCCTTCTTCTTCTCTCCGCGTCAGTTAATACTAACTAACTTATATAGATTTTCTCATTCCCGTGACTTTTGAAAAACTTCTAGAACTAAAGTGAACTAACTTTACAAGTATAATACATTTGTGAATTTGTCCCTTCACATAGGCATGGGGTTTTCTTCCTAAGACTTTGACCTTCAAATATATGTCCAATTAGTGAGTGTTTCTCCAACAGAAGACACCCGTCAAATACAACTTGGAGGAGGAGGTAACAACAATAGAGAAGGAAGTTTCAAAAGCTAAAGACAAGGTAAAACATACTAGTGAAGAATGCTCTTTCCCAATTCAAGAAATCCCTACAGGATGGATGGAGGATAAGGAGGAATGCATTTAAATCCAAAATACCCCTGCTTATGAAACAATGAACGAAAAGCTTGCGAAAAAAAACAAGGAAGAGAGAGAACTGCAAGAGACACATAGTGTGCGACGCAGAGAAGTGGTGCAAGGTGTGTATGAAGAGTGACCAAGGAAGTGTGCAGAGAAGTGCTAAGCTAGTCCCCCAAGGATCCCAAGGTCTTATTGAGGTGTGTGCATGCCGAGAGAAGGTACCCATCCCTCCCCCTTAGTGGAAGCTTGGTGCAAGGTATGCACAAGTGCAGGCTTGGAGAAGGTGGAGGTTTGGTGCAGTGGAGGCCGGTAGCAACAAGTCCCTTGGGTATTTGGCATTTTGTAATTGAGCACTCTGTGGGATTTTGCACAGAAGCATTGGATTGTATTGTGCTTCAACATTGTATTTGTCTTATTATAATCAATTGACAAAGCTTCTAGTGTGTATCTTTCTTCTTATCTTTCCCTTTTCTCCTACAAACACTCAAATCCCTTCTTGTCCAAGAATCCCCCAACAAAATTTGGCACACCCGCAAGAAGATTCTTGTCCAAGGATGGAGATGATCACGAAGATAATATGGTAGAGAGAAACCCTGTCAAAGAACTAAAATTAGGCACCACTATACAGATGTTTTTGCATGGCATTATAAAGACTTAGAAGGAGTGCCTGCCAGTTATGGAGAGCATAGAATCCCCCTAGTTGAGGGAGCCAAACCAATACGAGGAAAGAGTTATAAACTTAACTCAAAATATGCTGAAGCTATCTATGTGGAAATACAGAAGATGGAGGATGCAGGAATCATCATTCCTGTGGAACACTCAGAGTGGCTTTCACCTATGGTTATAGTACCAAAGAAGAATACCAATAAAATGAGAATTTGTGTTGACTTTAGAGCACTCAACAAGGTCACCATTCCAGATGGATTCCCAATGCCATTTGTAGAGCAAGTCATTGAAGAAGTGGTTGGACATGCATTATATAGCTTTATGGATGGCTTTAGTGGCTATAATCAAATATCAATACACCTAGAGGATCGTGAATAGACTTCTTTTATCACACCTTGGGGAACATATGTGTATGTAAAAATGCCATTGGGGCTCAGAAATGCTCCATCCACCTTTAACAAAACTATCAACCTCATTTTTGGTCCTTTATTGTTGGAAACACTTAGAATTTTCATGGACGACTTCTCTTCATTTTTAGGTTCTCACAATGAGACCCCTTTAGATTGTTCGGACCATCACTTGCGACAGCTGCAGAATGTTTCTAAGAGATGCAGGGAGACTAGGCTAAAGCTCAACACAAACAAATGTCATTTCCTTGTGACAGAAGGAACTCTCTTGGGACATGTGGTGTCGGCTAAAGGTATGGCCCTAGATCCTGATAAAATCATTTCTATATTAAAGTTGCCTAAACCTAAATCTCCTAAAGAGATTCAGAGTTTCTTGGGGCATGCTGGATACCACAGAAGGTTTATAAAAACGTATGCAGAGATAGCCAGACCACTGGCTAGACTTACAGGTAAAGAAGTGCCCTTTAAATGGGAAGAGGAAGAAGAAAATGCTTATCATACATTGAGGTCCAAATTGGTGGTTGCACCAATTCTTATCACCCCTGATTGGTCAAAAATTTTTCATGTGCATGTAGATGCTAGTGCATATGCAGTTGGTGCAGTATTGGCTCAACATAGTGAAGAATTCAATCTTGACAGGCCTATCCAGTATGCTAGTAGAATTTTGACTAAAGCTGAAAAGAATTATAGTGCAACAGAAAGGGAAGCTCTAGCAATGGTCTTTGCAGTACAAAAATTTCATCATTATTTGCTAGGTGTGAAGTTTGTCATCATCACTCATCATCAACCACTCAGGTATTTATTGAACAAGCCACAAGCAACTGGGAGGATATGGAGGTGGCTACTTTTGTTCCAAGAGTTTGATTTTTCTGTAGTCCATAGACCAGGTAAAGATAATGTTATGGCGGATCACCTATCCAGGATCAATATGATGGATCAAGCTACTGAAGTCAATGAAGATTTTCCAGATGCTAATCTGTTCGCTCTACAAGCTCAAGGTTGGTATTATGATATCAAGAATCTCATTAAAACTGGAGTGTATCCAGAGAAGGCTAGTGCGGTACAAAGGAAGAGACTGCTAATCAAGAGCAGACCTTATACCTTCATTGAAGATAAATTATATAGACAGGGAAGGGATGACAGGTTTAGGAAGTGCTTGGAAGAAGAAGAAGTGAGGGAAGTCCTTCAATCTACACATGAAGGAACAGGTGGTGGGCACCTTCTAGGGCATATTATGAGTCAGAGGATCCTTGATGCTGGTTTATGGTGGCCTACATTATTCAAAGATGTTGATGACTGGGGAAAAGCATGTGATGTTTGCGAGAGGTGTGGACCTAAACCCACCAAGCAGAGGCATAATCCCTTGGTTATTTCCGCTTCTTGGAAACCATTTGAGAAGTGGGGGTTAGATTTTGTAGGACCTATCTACCCTCCGTCGATTCCAAAAAGAGAGAAGTATTTATTGATAGCCACAGACTATGCGACGAAATGGGTTGAAGCTATTGCATCAACTGACTGCACCGCCCAAAATGTGGCTAATTTCATTTACAGTAGCATCATTTGAAGGTTTGGATGTCCACTTGAAATTTGTACAGACCAGGGTTCTCATTTTATGAATAAGGTCCTGCAGGAAATTTTCAACGGGTATAGAATTCTACATAGGACCTCTTGTGCCTACTACCCAAGAGCTAATGGACAGGCTCAATCCACGAATAAGGTATTAATTGCCATGTTAAGGAAGGAATGTATGTTACAACCCACTTCCTGGGGCATTGCTTATCAAGGTACCCTATGGGCATACAGGTTAGCTTACAAAGAGGCCACGGGATATTCTCCATTCCAACTGGTTTATGGCATATTGCCAATTGAGCCCTTTGAATTTTTACATGGATCACCTAAAGTAGCATTCATGCAGGGAAAGAAAGATTGTGGTGTCTCTAAGAGGCTTGGAGCACTGCATAAAGTGGAGGAGATACATCTACTACCAACAAAACAATTGATTGAGACTCAGATGAAGAGGAAGGAGGCACATGATCAAAATTTGTGGAACAACAACATAGAGCCAAGCATGTTAGTTCTTGTCCATAGACCTCATCTTCAAACACAAGTGAGAGGAAATGGCTTCCACACTGGGATGGACCTTATCGAGTTAAAACAATGCTGAATTGGGGTGTTGTGGAGTTAGAGACGCTAACAGGAGAGGCCTTGCCACTGATCAACATATCAAGGCTCAAGGCCTACCATCAACACGCTTGAAGATTTATGGATCACCTGGAACTGCAAAATCTGTCCAGGTTGTACATAGGCTTCTCATTTCATTTTGCTTCAGTTTTAGTAGTTTTTTTATCCATTTCATGCTTGTTCCTTGAGTTTTTAGCAAATTTAGAAGGCATTTCATAACCTTTGCAAAGGTACAATTTTTGGAAATTTTGGGGAATTTTTGGGAATTTTTCAAGCATTTTTTAGAATTTTTTCTAGCATTTTTCATCCCTTTCAATAGTCATTTTCTTGCCATATTAGAGGAGTAAAGGAAGCCCTCTGTGGTTTTGATTGAGGAAATTGCCCTAGACCTTGTAGAGAATTTTTGAGAATTTTTTCAAAATTTGTTTGATTTTTTTGGTATTTTTTTTGGAATTTTTCTCTATTTTTTAAAATTTGGATATTTTCCATGAAAAAAAAACTCCCCCTAGGAAATTTTTCAAAAAAAATCGGAATTAAAAATCTCTCTCTCTCTCTCTCTCTCTCTCTCTCTCTCTCTCTCTCTCTCTCTCTCTCTCTCTCTCTCTCTCTCTCTCTCTCTCTCTCTCTCTCTCTCTCTCTCTCTCTCTCTCTCTCTCTCTCTCTCTCTCTCTCTCTCTCTCTCTCTCTCCCCCTCCCCCGCCCGCCGCCCGCCCACCCGCCCACCCACCCCCCCTCCCCCCCCGCCCGCCCACCCACCCGCCCCCCCCTCCCCCCCCCCCGCCTGCTCGCCCACCCACCCCCCTCCCCCCCCCCCCCCCCCGCCCCCCGCCCCCTCCCCTCTCCCCCCCTCCCCCCCCCCCCCCCCTTCCCATAAATATAGCCTTAGCCCTCCTTTCCCGTTCCTCGCGTGGAAGTATTCCATAAGGTATGTTTATCTATTTTATTTTTTATTTTTTATTTTTATTTTTATTTTTTATTTTTTATTTTTATTTTATTTTTTATTTTTTATTTTATTTTATTTTCTGTATTTTTATTTTTCATTTGCAGACTTTTTCATTCTTTTCATCATTCCTCTCTCTAAACATCTCTGTTTTCTGTGTTTTTTAGGTCGTTCTTAGGGTTTTTCAACATGTACATTCTGATTTTTGAATCATTTTTGCTCAATTTTTTCATTTTAGAGTGTTTATAGCATGCCTCTATGCATTCTTGAATTTTCCATCTTCATTGAAGCGTTAGCTTGTAGTGCCATTCACATCCGATAGCAGCATGGCTTCCTCCGTCCCCCAGCAGGCTTCTTCCAGGGCTACCGAGGAGTTTTCGGAGCTCCCGCCCTCTGCCCTAGGTCTTCCTCAGTCAGATTCCCAGGTATTTCATACCTACTCTGATCCACCCACACGTCTTCCAGCCCCGATCATATCACCCATTGCCCCCCCATGTCTCATTGCCCCAGCCTTTTCCAGCTACTCCCTCTCCGACTCATCCTTGTATAGCCCTTCCCGTCCCCCGCCTGGTCTACCCTTACTCGCGCCCTCCATGGTTCAACCTACCATTCTGCCGTCCCTTTCTGTGCCTGCTATGAGTGAATCGGGCTCGGCATCCTCCCATCAGGCTTCGTTCATGACTTTAGATTTCCCAATTCCATCTTCATCCCTTCACCTCCACCTTCATCTCACACTTCCCGAGTCCTCCCTATTCGATCTCTTCACTGAGGATTACTTACTCATGGAGGGTATTCATCGTCTGGCTTCGATCATGTGGTCGGCGCAAGAGGGTCAGGATATTTATTCGGCCCTCACTTCGTTCCCCCATTTCCCTTCAGGTACTATATCCCCCAGTCCGCTGTGGCTGGTATTGGTTCTTCGTTGACCACATATCGGCCACCTCCTTTATTCCGGTCTCTCTAAAGAAGAGACTATCACTTTTTGCACTCGCATGTTTAGCACTTCCACAACATCCCACAGGATGGTGCAGCTACTGCATGCTTTCACCTTCCATTTCCTTTTCTGCAGCCCAGCTTCCAACCAGCCAATTTATGACATCTGTATAGCCGATCCTTTATATTGCTTTGTCCATGGGCGACTCTATCCCTATGCATTCCTCATGTATGCTTCTTTCGAGCTGCGATGCTGATGCTTCCATGAGGCCCTACCCCGCGGTTCTAGGTCTTTTTCAGTCTACTCTGCCCCTGTCCTGGCTTGGCTCTTTCATTTGCCCGGTCAGGTCACCCCAGCCCCCTCTGCCCCCCCTCACATCGCTCCCCCTCCTCTGCATGTGCTCGATATTGCCTCACCCTCGCCCACTAGCCTTCCCCTCCTACTTCCTCCACCTCGTCCACTCGTCGGGTTCGCCCTTGGACTGCCACCTACTCCCCCGACACAGCACACACTAGCCCCCATGTGGACCAGATAGCCCCACCACCCCTTCAACATGCATCCTTACCACCTTCCCCTCCCCTTTCCGTCGACTCCGCATCTGCACAACACTCCCATTCCCCGTCGCATCAGTCTCCACCTCGCGCCGCCAGCCCCACTTCCTCCACGTTCTCCACATGATGACGTCCCACCACCTTTAGTGGACCCCCCTTCCTAGACTTACTCCAAGATGCGAGCACCGTGGCCCTGGATGGAGCAGATGCCGCACGCCTATCACTCAATTCAGTTACCATGACGGTTGCATTACATCGCCAGTATGCCTCTCTGATACATGCTTCGGCTGCTGCACAGTGGTAGTCTTCTCTGGCCGCTACGAGGGCACTTTAGCAAGAGAGGGACAATTTCCGGGCTGAGGTCGATTCCACGATGCGAGCTCTTTTGGAGATCCGACAGCAGGCTTCTTTGGGCATCTACGAGAGCCCTGCTTGTCGGCTAGTACGATCGAGCGCGACCATCTGCGCCGTTATCGGAGCATGGTTGCTGCTTGTACAGAGCAGGCGGCTATCATCCCCCCATTTTCGTCGGACCTGCCTCCCCATCCTAGAGATGCTCCCCTTGTGAGGGGTTCTCATTCGCCACCAGGACACCAGCCTGACCCCACCCACTAGTGGCCGTTTCTACTACCTATGTTGCCACTTCTCGTCACTTTTTGATCGCTTTGCATCATTTTGCTCTTTGAGGCTATCCCTTCTCGCATTAATCTAGTTAGACATCCTCTTTTTCCTTTACCTTTCTTACGTTTAGTGGCTCTTTCCTGTACTTCAGGCCATTTCCATGGCACTTTCATGTATTTCAGGCCTTTTCATGGCTCTCGTTGTATCTCATTTTGCTACATACATACATATATATATATATATATATATATATATATATATATATATATATATATATATATATATATATATATATATATATATATATATATATATATATATATATATATATATATATATATATATATATATATATGGGATTTTTGCTTCTCTGTTCTTCATGGGATCTCTTGTCTGGTTATTTCCATGTGTATTTAAGCAATTGTGAGTAGTTCTATTCCATTGCATGTTTGATTTATTCATGTAGAATTTATGATTTTTCTTTTCCAATTACACTTCATCTTCCCTTTTCCCCCTACCCTTGTTCCATTCCTCCTCCACCTCCCACCCACCGGCCACTACCATTTCCCCACCACCCCCACTCCCACCCCAAAAAACCCTACACCTCCAACTCCCATTCATCCTTCTTTTTTCCCTTCCTTTGCACCCTCCATTCAACTTCATTCCCTCTTCACTAACCCCTTCACCGTCACTCATAGTCACTACCATTTTCCATCCTATAGACCTTACTTCCACCTGCTCTTCACTGCATATTCTCCACATTCTGGCTTTTCAAAAGTGGTGTTATGGATAGCTGCTTTTATCAAAGGAATCACATGTCCTCTCTGCACTGCATGGAGTTTTGGATGTAGCTCTCCGGGATGGAGAGCACATTAGGTGGTGGGCATGTGTTGAGCCCATAAAAGTCATATTGGTCAAAGTCAAATATAGTCAAAGTCAAACTGTTCAAAGTCAAACTGGTCAAAGTCAACAACATCAAGGTCAAAATCAACAAGGGCAAAGTCAAAGTCTTTGAGGTGCAGGTGTCAAGGTGCATAGGTAGTGCACAATTAATTGTTCATAAAGGGTAAAGTTGCAAAAAGTTGGTTGCAGGTTGCAGAGGTATTTCTGTAATTTCCCTAAGGTTCAAAAGTGTTTTTAAAGTGTTTTGGAAGGTTCAGGTGAACCCTCTCTTAGGTTCACAAGTGAAGCCTTAAAAGGAAAATGTGAAGGTATGTGAAGCGACAGTGTACGCACAAGTGAAAATATGGCTCCCCAATTAAAATTTTTGTTTTTAGTCTAAAGTCACTACAGGACAAAATAGGGATTCGTTGGCTATCCACTTTGGAGACAATCTTGGGACATCAAAGTGAGCACCAAGATACTCTTGCAGTTAGGAGCATATGTGAATCGACACTCAAATGAAGGCAAGGACTATTCTTGGACTATTATAAGACTAAGCAAAAAGTAAGCATAGTAAAAAACAAGGAAGAGAGAGAAGTGCAAGAGACACACAGTGTGCGACGTAGAGAAGTGAAGTGCAAGGTGTGCATGAAGAGTGACCAAGGAAGTGTGCAGAGAAGTGCTAAGCTAGTCCCCCAAGGATCCCAAGGTCTTATTGAAGTGTGCGCGTGCTGACAGAAGGTACCCATCCCTCCCCCTTAGTGGAAGCTTGGTGCAAGGTGTGCACAAGTGCAAGCTTGGAGAAGGTGGAGGTTTGGTGCAGTGGAGGCCGGCAGCAACAAGTCCCTTGGGTATTTGGCATTTTGTAATTGAGCACTCTGTGGGATTTTGCACAGAAGCATTGGATTGTATTGTGCTTCAACATTGTATTTGTCTTATTATAATCAATCGATAGAGGCTTCTAGTGTGTATCTTTCTTCTTGTCTTTCCCTTTTCTCCTACAAACACTCAAATCCCTTCTTATCCAGGAATCCCCCAACACCTTGTATCTTGACTGGGACTCCAGGGACCACTCCCATAGGCTTTACTATGCTTTGGTCTGCCAGTGTTATAGTGAAGTTGGCATGTCTTGAAGGGTATAGTCCAATCTTTTTCATGGTATGTTCAGGCATCAAGTTAATGCCAGAACCACCATCCACAATAACTCCTTGAAACTCATGACCTTTGATAGGGACTGTTAACCGAGGGCTCTTATAATCTGTGAGGGGTGCTTCCCCTACAATTTTATCTTTATGCATAACAACAACCTTTGCCACTAAACTTGTTGTGTACACCTCATCAATTATCTGCAAGAGTTCTGACCTGAATTTCCCATCCATCTTTATTAAATAAAAAATATTGACCTCCTTTCTCATGGACTTGAGTAGTCTGGAAGCTTTTGATTCCTTAAGAGCATGGGCTCCAATTGACTTATCAAACTCCTCATGAGCCCTATTGAATGCATGTCCAATGGCATCACTGGTACCTATGAGATTTTCTTTGTGCCTTGTATCTGCACATGTGGTGGCTTTGTCTTCAGATGTCTCATCTTTGTTCAATCCATTAATCCTTGATTCTTGACCTATTTCTACTTGAGACTTCCCCTTACTTCTTGTCTACTCTGTAAAAGATTCAATTTCTTCTAACTACACCACCCTGGTGGATGGTGATGGCACCTTGACTTGATCTACCATTTCTTCTTTGCGCACAGAAATCATTTGAATGTGGGGCCCATATGAGGATGCTTGGTTCTTAGGAGTGGTCTCTAGCCTCTGGGTAGTTCTTGCAAGGAGGGGCATTTTCTGGTAGAGTGCACCTACTTTGGTAGTGCCCACATTCTCCACATCTAAAACAAATAATTGGCCTCCTTGGACCATTTCCAAAGTTATCCCTATGTCTAGGGTTGTAATTGTTACCTTGATTAGGTGTAGCCGCCATCACATTAGCTAGTGGTAGGGCTCCTCCTTGTGTCCAATATGATGCTGGAGGCATTCCTCTTGAAGAACAGTCTTGAGCCTCATGAGCAGCTTTCTTGCATAGCTGGCAAGTGACACTTAACAAAGGACATTCACTTATTATATGACCCTACTTGCTACACATGGTGCACCATAGCCCATTTTTGATGCCACCTCCCCTTAGTTCGTGTAATTCCTCTCGAAGTTGAGCTATTCCTTCTGCTTGGGCTTCCTCTTACTTTTGTAGTTTCAGGGCCTCGATTTCTCGCCGCAGCAAGGTTACTACATTTTCTTCTTCCTTTTGAGGTTTACTTCTTTTTAAGTTCTCCAGCTCCTTCCTTAGTTAAATTACTGGATCGTCAATTTCTATAGAATAAGGTAGTTGCAAAGAACTTGCTCCATATTGTTGCCTTATTTGTTCCACTCGTGTACCTGTATTGATGAACTCCTCTATAGAGGCTGTGGGCAACACCAATTCCTTGAGTTTACATTGTGTGGTCACTAGAAGTGTTTTAGCTAACCATTTCTTAATAAAGAAATCATGTGGGGGATCTCGCAACTTAGCCATTAGTGCCTTGGCCCTAGTTACAAATTCTGGAAACATTTCACCTCGACCTAGTCTCAAGTTTTCTAATTCCTCTATGATTATCTTTGTAGTATTCCCATGTTGGAATTGAGTTTTGAATGCATGTTTCATTAAATCCCAAGTGGTGAAATGGTTTTCAGCAAACTAGCTGAACCATTTATCTGCTAACCCTTCTAATGTGGCAAGAAAGAGTATCAGAAAGGCATCCTCGCTTCCCATCAAATCTCTTGTTTTGCACAATGCTAAGAACCTCCTAACATGCTCGTCCAGATCTTCTTGAGCTAAGCCTTTGAACGAAGGAAATTTTATATTTAATCTAGAAAGTAGGGTCTCCAAATCAACCTGACATGCCATGTTCTTTACTGATGATGTTGATGACAATGGATTGGAGGATCTTCTAACAACCTTCCTTCTTGTTTCTTTGCAAGTTGCCCACAATGTTTGAGACGGAGTTGCGATCATGAGCTGTTCATAATCCTCTTAAGATGAGATAATTAATAAGAATATTTACCTCTTACCCCAATGAAGTAGTATTGTAGCACTGTTGGCACTTATACTCTTCTACACTTTGCACTTGGCTTCTCCTATGCTCAAATATCCTTGGAGTCCCACCGGGCGTGCTAAATTTTGTTGGGGGATTCTTGTACAAAAAGGGATTTGAGTGTTTGTAGGAGAAAAGGGAAAGATAAGAAGAAAGATATACACTGGAAGCCTCTGTCGATTGATTATGAGAAGACAAATACAATGGTGATGCACAATGTCCAATGCTTCTATGCAAAATCCCACAGAGTGCACAATCACAAAATACAAAATACCCAGGGGTCTTGTTGCTACCGGCCTTCTCTGCACCAGACCTCCAGCTTCTCCAAGCCTGCACTTGTGCACACCTTGCACCAAGCTTCCAATAAGGAGGAGGGATGGACACCTTCTGTCAGCACGTGCACAACTTAAATGGGACCTTGGGATCTTTGGTTGTAAGCTTAGCACTTCTCTGCACACTTCTTAGTCACTCTTCATGCACACCTTGCACTTCACCTCTCTGCGTCGCACATTGTGTGTCTCTTGCACTTCTCTCTCTTGCCTAGATTAGACTATGCTCACCTTGCTTGGTCTCAAGAATAGTCCTTGCCTTCATTTGAGTGTCGATTCACGTACGCTCCTAACTGTTGGAGTATCTTGGTGCTCACTTTGATGTCCCAAGATTGTCTCCAAAAGTGGGCAGCCAATGAATCCCTATTTTGTCCTGTAGTGACTTTAGACTAAAACAAAAATTTTAATTGGGGGGGCCATGCTTTCACTTATGCGTATGTTGTCGCTTCACATACCTTCACATTTTTCCTTTTAATTCTTCACTTGTGCACCTAAGAGAGGGTTCACCTGAACCTTCCAAAACACTTTAAAAACACTTTGAAGCTTAAAGAAATTACAGAAATACCTTTGCAACTTGCAACCATTTTTCTGCAATTTTACCCTTTGTGAATCAATTAATTGTGCACTACTTGTGCACTTTGACACCTGAACTTTGAACACTTTGACTTTTCCCATGTTGACTTTGACCTTGAACATGACTTTGATTGGTTTGACTTTGACTATAGTTGACTTTGACCAATATGACTTTTATGGGCTCAACAATTATCTTCCTCATGCACATTGTTCACATACACTAGAAATATTCTATAGCCATCACTTATTCCTCTAATTATCTGCATAGCAAAAATGAGAATATGCTTATGATAATGCACATCACATACAATGTGGATGGATTCATCGTCTAGTCTTAAAGTGATTGTTCTTTTTTGGCAATCAATTTTGCAGAATTCTAAACTAATGAGTCCATGCCTATGATTGCATCATTTTGTTTCATCTCAATCAGATGAAAACTTGCAAAAAATTTACCTATCAAAAAATGTAAATTTAAGGCTTTCAATGTATCCTTCCGTATAGTGTAGTCATCTATTGGCCATCTCTACAAGTCTTGTTATCTGCATAATTAGGGGTATCCCTATATTTAGTACTTATTTGAAAGATAGAAACAATGTGTACTACCTGAATCGATAAGAAACCTTTGTCACTTTCGTGTTGTCAAAAATTCTAGAACTCGATCTTCTTCTCCATATGGTAGTGTGGAGACCAATAGCATTCTTTTGCTTTCTCTCTAAACACCTTACATAAAACTGGACCAAAATGCATCCGAGTTTGCATATACCACTTCCACCATAGCTTGTAATGCCATGCAAATGTAGGATCCCAATGTTTGCCTTGGATCCTCACTGAATTGTCGAAGATGAAAGAAATCCTCTAGCTCTTCAATCCATGCATCTAGATCTTCGCCACTATTCTTCTCACCATCAAAATCATTCAATTTCACCTTCTTGAAAACTTGATTAAGGGAAAACTCACCTAGTTCCATATCTTCACAATTGTGTTTTTGTCTTCCTCTAGGCGTACCGGATGTTCCCACACCTTCATCTACTTGATCATCTAGCTTCACGAACAAATGTGTTGCACCTATTCAAACTAAGAGCACCTTATACATTAAGCATGTAAATGGTGTTCGTTTGATCATTGTTTTCTATGTTGATGACACACTGCTCACTGGCCCTAAGGCGAAGTATATTGCTAATTTTAAGGCTGATTTCCATGCCTCATTTGAGATGTCAGATTTGGGGACTTAGTTTATGCAAGTTGATGGTGGACTAGCTTTCTGTCAAACAAAATAATTGACACATTATTGAAGTGTTTTGGCCTTGAAGGCTGCAAACCTATTGCCACTCCTATGTAGACAAGTTTATGGTTGAGTTTTCATGATGGTTGAGATGCATTTGATGTTGTTCTCTATCAGCATGATGTTGGATGCTTCATTGACTTATGCATTAATCGACCAGATATTCAGTTTGTTGTCTCACAGATGAGCGGGTTTATGATTGCCTAGGTGTCAAGCATTGGCAAGTGGTTAAGTGCATATTTTGCTACTTGAGTGGTACATGGCTACTTGGATTGTTTTATCCCAAGGGGGGATCACTAGCATGATATTTACGTGTTTTTCCTCATTATGATTGGGTTGGTTTGTGACACTCGTGTGTCCACCAATGGTTTCTGCTTCATCCTTGGTAGCTCATGCATACCTTGGTTGAGCAAGAAGCAGCCTACAAGGCCATTTCAAGTTGTGAGGTTGAGTATAGCTCAACTTTGATAGCAACTATTACATGTGTTGGGTTCAGATGCATTATGGCTGATTTGGGTGTTGGTTAGTCTTCTTCCACCACCATCTTCGTTGACAGTCAAAGTGCATTGGTAGTTGCAAGGATTCCTGTGTTCCATCCTTGCTCTAAGCACATTGAGGTGTATTATCATTACGTGAAGGATTGGTTCTCGGCTAGAGAGATTAGTTTGGCATATGTGCCCACACAAGGGAACATTTTAGACCTTTTCACAAAGGCTATGCCTAAGATGAAATTTGAAGCTTTCCGTAAAGCTTTGGGCTTACTTCCTTTTGTGGATTAATTCCACATAGCTTGGCACATCCTTATACATGAGTGCCAACTCCTTGTTCACGGCATCACTCTCGAGGGGGATTTGTTGATATATTTAGGTAGTGATGTGTGTGAACACATTAGAAACTCCAAGGCACTTTTTCCCTCTTTAGGAGGATTTTTCCCCTCGCTTGTATATACGCCTATAACCCTAATGTGTCACTTTTCTTTGTACATTGTCTTGGTAATGCATTGAGTATTGTGTCTTGTGCTCCAAGCTTCTTCTTCTTCCTTGTGATGTTTGCTTGCTTCTAGAGACCTCAAACTTCAACATTCAACCAATGTAAATGCACAATTAATAGATTACAAGCTCAATTTTTTTGTCAATCATTGCCAAGATCCACATGATGGTTTCAAATCCACACAATGGAAGGAATTCATGATAAAAGAAGCAAACTTACACATGTCTCTATCAAACAAAACAAGGAGTATATCAAACTTACATGTGTCTCCATCAAAAGCTCATCGGGAATGATGTAGTTCATGAGGATGGATGTGTGGAGTGAAAGACAAGCAAGAGAAAAAGAAGAAGAAAATAAAAAAAGAAGGTAATTCATTAAAAGCTCTACACTATGCCCAAAGCCTTGTAGGGGCACCCATCATGCTAAAATGAGACAAAAGGAAAGAAGAGATATGGGTTGAAGAAATGCAATAGGTCCCTTAGAATGCAAAAAGAAGTACAAATAGGACCTTTGAAGCACCACCCACCAAGTTGTGGATATTGTTTCAGCCACTAGTGATGTGTGTGGCCAACAACAAGAATATAGTAGACTTGAATGGATGAAAGTAAAGAATTATCGAGGGGAAAACAAAAGCATTTGAATGAGGATCGGATAAGGTGACAAATTCAAGTCTTGAATGCTTCCTTGAGCATTGGGTGTGTGCAATCAAAGAAGCATAAGCAAGGGAAATTGAAGCACCCATCATGGAGGAATAAGTTGGTGAGTGGGGAAAGAGGATAGCAAGCCTCAATTCCCACATGTATCCCAGGTCCAGCCACAACTTGGGACTCAAGTGAACTTGCATAAAGGTTTTCAAGGAATGATAGAAACTAAGAGGGGGAGAGTATTGTAGAGCTAGGTTGCATTTGACAATTCATTTATTCGTGAATAATTATAGAATTTATTATTTGATTGACTTATTCAATGCCAAGACAGCTTATTCGGAGAAAAACTATCCATCGAATACTTTTTCAAGAGAAAAATATTTTGTCGAATATTGTTTTATAAAAGAATATGCTTAGAGTCATTTCTCATTAGAGTTACTTTGTTTTTTGCAAACTTAAAGTCTCATACAAAGAACACGGTATAAGCTCTTGTGAAAAATATTTAGTCTTTTAGTATTAAAACAATAAAGAAAATTATCTTTGTTTGTGAGTTAAAAACTATTGTGATTGTTTGACTCAACATTGATTCTTACTTCACAATAGTATATGTATGTGTGTGTATGATTGTGAGTAAAAATGGATTGTGATTGTTTGAATTAATATTGATTCTTACTTCACAATAGTATGTGTATGTGTATGTGCATGTATGTTATATGATTGTGAGTGAAAATCTAATGTGATTGTGTATGCGCATGTGTATGTGTGTATGAATATGAGTTAAAAACCATTATATGTGTTGGAAAAGGTTTTATCTTCTTTTTTATAATTCAAGGGTTGAGAAGGTATTAATAAGTGAACTAGAACTCTCTAGGTGTCAGCTATCTATAAGGCTTTGTCTTGTAGAATTATTAACACCTTCTTAGATCCTTGAATTGTAAAGGGATCCAACAAAGTTTCATCCAATAGTATGTGTATGTGCATATGAGTGTACAATTGTGAATGAAAATCTATTTTGATTATCTGACTCAACATTGATTCTTACTTCACAATACTATGTGTAAGTTGTGCATATGATCAAGAACTTGAAATCTATTGTGATTGTCTGACTCAACATTGATTCTTACTTCACAATGGTATGTGTAAATGTATGTGTGTGTATGATTGAGAATTAAAATCTATTGTGATTGTTTGACTCAACAATGATTTTTACTTCACAATAGAATGTGTGTCTATGATTGAGAATTAAAATCTATTGTAATCGTCCGACTCAACATTGATTCTTATTTCACAATAGTATGTGTAATTGTATGTGTGTATATGAGAATTAAAATATATTGTAATTGTTTGACTCAACATTGATTCTTACTTCACAATAATATGTGTAATTTTATGTGTGTGTATGATTGAGAATTAAAATCCATTTTGGTTGTTTGATGCAACATTGATTCTTACTTCACAATAGTATGTGTAAGTGTATGTGTGTGTATGATTGAGAATTGAAATCTATTGTATCTTTTTGACTCAACATTTGATTCTTACTTCACAATAGTATTTGTAACTGTTTGTGTGTGTATGACTGACAATCAAAAGCTATTGTGATTGTTTGATGCAACATTGATTCTTACTTCACAATAGTATGTGTATGTGTGTGTATGATTGAGAATTCAAATCTATTGTAACTCAACATTGATTCTTACTTCACAATGGTATGTGTAATCGTATGTGTGTGTATGATTGAGAATTAAAATCTATTCTGGTTTTGTGACTCCGCATTGATTCTAACTTCACAATAGTATGTGTGTGTATGATTGAGAACTGTAATAGATCGAAAATGTAAATACATAATTAATAGATTTAAAAACATATAAGGGAGATTCATAGTAGTTTGTATATATTTTAAGATATATATTTAAAGGAATGTATATCTTATTTGATTTTTATTTATGTTGTCGTTTTGCAAATATAAAGTCTTCATAAAGCAAGCATTATGGGAAATGGAAAAAAATGGGCATACATGAATATTCATGAAGAGGGTAAAGCAGTCTCCACAATACAATTCAAATGTTGCGGACATTGTTATGTAGGAAATGCAGCTCAGCTAAAAGAGCATCTTTTTAGTACAGGTAATAATGTGTCATAGTGCTCTAACCTAGACAGTAATATATGGGTACACTTTGCAAGTTATGCAAACAAATGTAAATCTCAAGGTATCACATCAAAAAGATTTAGAAGCATGAGTAGTTCATAGCACTTTCAAAGTAGTCCAAGTGTAGAGCAAGAACGAGTAGATGTATCAATGACAACAGAGGATCCTCATGATATTTCTACTCAAGTATCACAAACTATTTTTGAGAATAATCAAGATACATGCACTCCATTTTCTCTAGCTAGGTCAAGAAAGAGTGGAACCGGTGAATGTAGTAAAAACGATGGATCTAATAATGTGTCACCATGCTTTGGCCATACTAAATCACATAATACAATACATATAGCTTTTGAAAAGCAAGATTGTGTTGAGCTTCATCTTAAATGGACTCAAGCATTTTTAGCATGTGGGATTCCTTTCAATGTTATTCTTAATCCTATTTTCAAAGATGCTTTGATGTCAACTCCACAGAAAGGATTCACCATGCCATATTACAATAAAATGCAAACAGAGTATGTAGATAAAGTGAAGAAAAGTATTGAAGCTATTTTAAAATGAACAATTCTTGATTATGTACCCATGTATGGATGCACAATAGCACTGGATGGATGGAAAAGTCATCAAACAAAGCCATTGATTAATGTCATGGTTATATGTCCAAATGGAAGCATGCTTTTGGAAAGTGTTGATACTTCTCTTAAAGAGAAAAGTTCAAATTCTCTTGTAAAGATATATGAACATGTTATATCACACGTGGGTGGTCCAAAGAATGTGACTGCAATAGTGACTGATATTGCATCTAATTTTTGAAGTGTGAGAATTTCAATACAAAACAAATATGAAGGCATACTTAGACTTATAAATTTTAAAAGTTTCAATAGGAGTATCAAAATCATATAGGTCTCCTAACTTTTATTAAATGGTAGAGGGCTAGTGGCTATACATTTGTGTGCAATCTGCCATCACTTTCGACTCCAATCATTTCTAGTTGATAGTTCTAGATAAGATAGCTTCGGAAAATGTTTCTTTGTTGGAAAATGTGTTGCTCTACCAAAGTCACATAGTTTGATATGAGCATGCTCAGCTTCAAAATGCAACAAAATGTTGCTTGGATGGAGATCATTATGGGAAATATTATAGGTGTGTAAAAATAATAGTGTTTGTGATAATCCATTGATCAACTTCTAGACATTTGCCTTCATAGTTTCTATATCTCCTTCTGTATCTTAAATACTTATGCTTCATGGTACGTTTAAGTACTCTTTTTCCATGTTCTCCAGCCACATGTCTAAGGTACCACCATTCCACAATTTGAAAATGTGATAGAGGCATTTTCTATGATGCCTAGCTAATCCAAGAGGACTGATAATTCCATTGTGTGTAACAAGTAAAATTGTGACTTCATTCATGGCTTCGTTTTCTCATATCTGTATGTCATCACCATGTAATTTGAATAAAATTGTGACAAAGATTTCATTGATGCATCTCCAGTTGGTTTATTCTGACTTTATGGATCATTCCATATTGTCCTTCCCCCATGAGAGCTGCATCTTTGAAATGAATAGATGAATATTGCAAGAAACTAAGAATTATGACCACCACATGCTAGAGAGATGAATCTCCTCCCAACCAAATGCCTCTATATATAGCTCTCTCCAGGGGACTGCCTTCTTGGGCAGGTGGATACTAACCATCCATGTGTCGGCCATGTAACTGCATGTGTGCCAAGTGTCCTAGTCAACTTGAGTTAACTCAAGTGGATGCTTCTAGAAGGCTTTAGATCTCTTTGGGTAAAATACTCTCCCCATGTACCCCATGGGGATTGAACCCAAGACCTCTTCCTTCACATCCTTCAGACTTAACCACTAAGCTAAGTGGATCACTTGTTCACAAGAGCACAAGATCTCCTAGTAAGTCTAAACTCGAGATCTTTGGTCATACACATGGATGACCAAACAGTGTCTGATTTCAGATCTGTCTGAACCGGCCACACCCTTGGATCATAGACTTACTTTATTACATTCTTTACCCCTTGGAAAATATTTTCTTCCTCAAAAATAGAGCTATATAGATACTGTAGGCAACCCCCGAGCCTCATGTTCTAAAACTGGAAGAACATGGTCATGTTCTAGAACAGGAAGAACATGTCTCATCTCTGTGGTGGCATCCCTACCCAAATGATTCAAAATACGGTCTCGCTTTGAACTTTGATAAACTGATCAAAGTACAAAGTAGTGAATGAATAATAAGGGTGGATCTAAAAAACATCCCTCGTCAATTCATAGTTTCTCGATGTGTGATCTAGGCATAAATATGTGAACTGGGTGGATTCAAATTACTAGTCCATTTCTAGGCATAGCAAAAGCTAATGATGAGTACAATAAGAAAAGACAATAAGTACTTCACTCGGTGTATGGCGATGTGGTCAGGCAGAGAACTTTGGAATCCAAAGATCGTGAGATCGATCCCTAATTCGTGCTATTTCATATCGAATGGTATTCTCCTCTTTTGCTGTCGAAACTCGAAAGAGGGGCAAGATGCTCCACGTAAAGAAGACAACGAGGAGACTATTAACAATGGAAGCACATTCTAATGAAGAAGATGATGAGCCTAGCAAGGTCACCATGGAAGCTTGCCTAGAGCTGTGATACCAATGCAAGAAAGTAAGAATTACGACCACCACATGCTAGAGAGATGACTCTCCTCCCAACCAAATGCCTCTATATATAGCTCACTTTGATAGTGGCATGGGAAACCATATCCAAAAGGTGATATTTAGTCTCTAGTTTGATACTCAGGAAATGAATACAATTGAGTCAGTAAAGTTTGAAAGAATCTAGCATTGCAAAAGATTCCATGATGAATCATTTGCTCAAGCTATTTGATTCCCTAGAAGGAATCTCAAGTCTTTGAGGAATAATGTTCTCCCAAGTAGTGAGAAGGAAATTCTTTAAACTCTTTCATCAGTAAGTAGTTCCCTAGCAATCCCAAAATGCAAGAAACTAAGAATTACGACCACCACGTGCTAGAGAGATGACTCTCCTCCCAACCAAATGCCTCTATATATAGCTCTCTCAAGGGGACTGCCTTCTTGGGCAGGTGGATACTAACCATCCATGTGTCGGCCATGTAACTGCATGTGCGCCGTGTCCCAATCAACTCGAGTTAACTCAAGTGGATGCTTCTAGAAGGCTATAGATCTCTTTGGGTAAAATAATCTCCCCATGTACCCCATGGGGATTGAACCCAAGACCTCCTCCTTCACATCCTTGAGATAACCACTAAGCTAAGTGGATCACTTGTTCACAAGAGCACAAGAGCTCCTAGTAAGTCTAAAGTCGAGATCTTTGGTCATACACATGGATGACCAAATAGTGTCTGATTTCAGATCTGTCTGAACCGGCCACACCCTTGGATCGTAGACTTACTTTATGAAAAATATGGGAGCAAACAAAGATTATTTGATGTTTGATCTCCCATATTCACATGTATATCTTTTGTATTTTGATATATTGTTGGTCTCTCTCCTTTTTTAGTCATGTTGGGTCTCACTCATGTTTCTCTATTCATTGTTAGATAATGTAAATCAACAAATCTGATTGTAGCGATGAATCTAGGCATTGTGCTGGTATTTAATGTCAATGATTCTATTACTTTGATTATCTGTCCAAAGATACGAGTGAGCTCGTTGGACATTTGCTATTCCAATACCTGTGGTCCTCCTAATACACTGCAAAATTTATCTTCAATATTGATATATGTTGTTCTAGATAGTTGTTCAATGAAATCATTGTAATTTGATATGTCCATTGCTATAGGGATTTGGTCTTCTCTCATTTCATACATGTATGAGTAGAAAAAATCTTCCAAAAACTTTCACTCGTGCTTATTTATTTTACCTACCATATGTGCAAATATAAAAAATAGATTATCAGATAAAATTGAATCAAAATTGATATTCGAACTTCAAACACTAATCTAATTCATAAAAGTAAAAATAAAAAATAAGTCTTATAAATAAAATGATAGATACTTAAATGCATTTTAATTACATATATAAATAGGTACATTGGTAAGTGTATGGATAGATAGATCAATAGTATGTGTAAAGAAATGATAGACATATTGATAGATAGTTAGATAACTAGATTTATAATTAAATAAAAAGTACAATTATCATCTTGAAGTGATTTTATGTAACTATTAAGAAGGTAAGAGTCAAAGAATCATACACTCATAATAGTTCATATACACTCACTATACTATGTATGATATTTGTCACATGAGTTTTTATAACAATTGTGATAGTAAGAGTCAAAGAACGAGACAATCACAATAGTTTCTATAAACCTTTTGACCTACACTATAATTATCCTTATAGGAATGTAAGTGACTCTTGTGAAAGTAAGAGTCAAAGAATTAGACAATCACAATAGTCCTTGTACACTCCCTATACTATTGAGAGAGTAGGAATCGAGGTGTCTATTCAAATAAAATCAATAGATCTATTGCTTAGTCATATACTACTATGAGAGTAAGAATCAATGTAGTGAGTCAGACAGTCACAATAGTGGTTTATTTTAAATTGTATTCATCAATGTATACAAGTAAGAAATTTTTTTGCAAGTCAAACATGTATATTGTTGATTATTAAAATATATAAAACTAATTACATAAATATGAATAATACATATGTAAGAGATACATATGTGAATCATAACATATGCATGGCACAATAAAAATAACAATAAAATAGACAATAAATGAAAAATAGAGCAATACTTGAATGGTATGGTGAGGAAAGGGCTCTATGAATGGTATGGTAGTAGTAGAGCTCTATGAACTTGTGGGGAAGCATGTGAAGAATAATCTTTTTGATCCAATGAAAACATATATTCTTTTTCTTAGAAAAACATTTTCGATCGAAAGCGTTTTTTATCAAAAACACATCCTTGTCTAATTTTTTTTCCCATGTTTATTTAGAAATCCATGAATAAAATGAATATATTCAGTATTTTTTTATTATTTTGTTGAATAAATGCAACCTAGTTGTAGAGGACCAAAAAAAAGAAGGGAACAAAAGCACGCCCTGTTGATATATTTAGGTAATGATGTGTGTGAACACTCTAGGACCGCCAAGGTACTTTTTTCCCTCTTTAGGAGGTTTTTTTCCTCGCCTTGTATATACACCTATTGCCCTAATGGCCTACTTATCTTTGTACATTCTAGTGGTAATACATTCAATATTGTGTGTTGTGCTCCAAGCTTCTTCTTCCTTGTGTTGTTCCCGTGCTTCCGCAAACATCTAACTCCAACAATTGGTATCAAAGCAAGTCACCACTTCATCTAAGGCATCATTGATACCACTCTGGTTGCAGTCTCAAAATAGCATGAATTTTGGTGAGCATACTCAAGGTGTTTCAAAGATCAAAACAGCTTCGCTTTATGGTGCTGAAATCACAATTTGAACTCATTTCAGCCTTTGAATGCACTATCATAGCACTTGTGTAGGCTATTTCATCTTTTTTTGTGCCAAAGGTATATACCAATTTCATTTTGCCAATATAAGCATCTCAAAGTCTCCTACAAGTTTAGCAGAATTCATCTGGGCAGTTCTTTTCAACTTTTTGAGATACACTCAATTTTCTGCATCAAGGTATTTTATTCATCGGCCATGGTTGAAAGTAGTGATGTATTCCGTATGTTGGCTTATATGATGCAACATGTATTGGTTGCAAAAGGACCGTGGAACATTGTGCATGGTGTTGAAAAACATCCTATCACATCTGCAATTGTTACAACTGCAGGTATTGAAGCTGATGTAGAAGATGCCAAAGATGGTGATAATCTGCAGATTCCTGTTCGTGCTGTGGTTTTTGTTGCACCCATTGCATAGCAAATTTTTTGGGATGGCAGAGATACCTAGGCACATTCCTTGATAGCTTTGTGTGACAAACATGCCATTATTCCTCACATTTGCTCTTGCATAATAGCTAAGGATGCTTGGGATACACTTACCACATTGTACCAGGCTAGGAATGATGCTCATGTTGCTTACCTCTGAAAACAGTTGGAGAGTGAGCACATGAATGAAGGTGATTCTATGGCCAGTTTTTTGACAAAGGTCAAGGATTTGAAGGAAAATTTGATTTTTGTTGATGAAGTCCTTCTTGATAGTTCACTTGTACAGACTGTTCTGAATGTTCTTCCTAACTCATATCAGAGTTTTGCTTCTACTCTTCGGTTGATGATGAAAGGCAATCCAAATGCCTTAACATTTGAAGAGTTAGTTTCTGTTATGTTGCAGGAAGATCAATCTCGGTGGAACAGGTCTATTATGTGTGTTGCAAATCAAGCTTTCCTCGCTAGTGAGAAGGGCAAAGGAAAATGGAGCTCTTCAACTAGTAAGCAAAAATCTGCTAATTCTGCACAATCAAAGAAGGAAGACAAAGATGAGAAGAAATAAAAAAAGTAGAAATTGTTTTGCAAATACTGTAAAGCAAATGATCATGTCATTAAGAACTATCCAAAACTTACTCCTAAAGAGGCAAAGAAGAAAGAGGCTGGAATGGTTGTTGCAGAGGCCTCTACACTGAAAACACAGTCTGCTAATCTTGTGTAGGATGAAGAATGGGTGTTTACTACTATTTGTAGTTTTGACCCATCTTCTCATGAGTAGTGCATGCCTAGAGTAGAAACAGATGTTTGGTATTTTGATAGTGGGGTGACCAAACATATTACCTCGTAGCACAGTTTCTTCTCTTCACCAGAGCCTGCAATATCCTCAAAGGTTGATGGCCAACAACTCCTCTTATCCTATCATGGGAGTTGGTAAGATCATTTTGACTACTGCTGATGGTAGTTCTTTCACTTTGTCAGATGCTTTATTTGTGCTAGGGATCAAGAAGAATCTGTTATTAGTTTCAGCTTTAGCCAAGATTGGCTTGGTTGTGAAATTTGTTGATGAAAAATGTACAATTCATGATCTGTCAAATGGCAACATGATTATTGCTTCTGGCATTTTATCTCATGGGTTGTATAAGCTCATAGATTATGAAAAGTTTGTGAATGATTTAGCATGTGTAGTACATGATTCTCAGGCTATGTTAGATGCAAAGCTTTGGCATGCATGCTTTGGTCATCTGAATTTTACTAGTTTGCTATGCCTACAAAAATCTGAAATGGTGTCCTCTTTGCCCAAACTTGAGGAAAAGAGGACATGTATGTGAAGGCTATATTTTGAGCAAAATGGAGTGTTCCTCATTTCCAAAAGATGGTTTAGTCGAGCTACACATAAATTGGAGCTTGTTCGTAGTGATGTATATGGTCCTATGCAAGCTCCCTCTTTTGGAAATTATCTTTACTTCCTGACTTTCATTGATGATTCTTCTAGGCATGCATGGGTATATCCATTGACAGCAAAGTCCGAAGTGTTTATGTGCTTCAAATAGTTTCTAGTTTTGGCTGAAAATCTATCAGCATATAAAATGGGCACCCTCTGTTATGATGGAGGGGGGAATATATGTCTTCTGACTTTAATGCATTTCTAGATAAACGTGGGATAAAACATCACTGTACACTATCGTATACACCTCAACAGAATGGAGTTGCTGAATGGAAGAACATGTCACTCATGGAGATGGCAAGGTGTATGGCCAAGAGTCAGGCTTTACCAAATAGTTTCTGGCTTGAGGCTGTTATGTGTGTAGCATATGTACTGAACAGGTGTCCCACTAAAGAGCTGCCGTCTATCACTCCATATGAGGCTTGGCATGATCGCAAGCCATCTGTTGCTCATCTGCATGTTTTAGGTTGTCTGGCACATGCATTAGTGCTTGAATAACATCACAGAAAATTGGATGATAAAGCACTAAAATGTTGGGTATAGTTCTGAAAGTAAAGGCTATCGTCTGTATCATCCACAGACTAAACGCATTCTAGTTAGCCGTGATGTTGTTTTTGTGGAAGATGTTATTCAGTCATTGCTTTCATGTACTAAGGAAACATCAGTTAGCTCCAAATACATGTATGATACTTTGCTGCCTCTTTTTATAGGTGGACACTCTAGTGTTGGTCCTAATGAGGCAATTTCTCAACCTTTGCAGCTTTCATGTGACGATGTAGATCATTCCATTTCTGATGTAGATTTACATGATGCACTTGTTGATGAGAGAGCTGATATTGAGCAGGCAAAAACTATGCCAGAATGGCTAGTGCAGACCTTGTGTGATAGAAAATTAGATGCACCTCTATCATATAATACTTGGTCAGGCTCTCATAGTGCCTCTTTTGCATCAGATTGTTATGCTATGGCTGCCTCTAGTCTCTGTGATGAGACTAAACCTATTTCGGTTGATGAAGCACAAAATTTTGAACATTGAATGGATGCAATGCAATCTGAATATGATGTTATTATGAAAAATGGTACCTGGTCTTTATGTGACTTGCCTCCTAGCAAGAAGGCCATTGGCACTAAGTGGGTATACATGCAGAAGCATAAGCCTGATGGAAGAGTTGACAAGTATAAAGCTAGGCTTGTTGCAAAGGGTTATGCGTAGGAAAGAGGCATTGATTTTGATGAAACCTTTGCTCCTACTTGCCGAATGTCTACTTTTCATAGCATCTATGCACTTGTAGCTCATCATGGTTGGAATGTACATCATTTGCACATTGAAACATCATTTTTGAATGATGACTTGCATGAAGAAGTGTGTTTTTTTAGCCACGTGGCTTTGTGCAAAAAGGGCATGAAAACCAAGTGTGCAGGTTAAAGAAGGCATTATATGGTTTAAAGCAAGCACCGTGTGCTTGGTATAAAAAGATACATGTCTATCTCATTGCACATGGTTTTGAGAATAGTGCTGATTTTAAGGCTGATTTGCATGCCTCATTTGAGATGCCTGATTTGGGGCATTTGCATCACTAATTGGGCATTTCGTTTATGCAAGTTGATGGTGGAGTGGCTTTGTGTCAAATGAGATATATTGACACATTACTGTAGCATTTTGGCCTTGAAGATTGTAAGCCTATTGCCACTCCTATGGAGACAGGTTTATGATTGAGTCTTCGTGATGTTGGAGATGCATTTGATGTTGTTCTCTATCAGTTGGTTGTTGGATGCTTGATTTGCTTATGCATACTCGGCCAGATATTCAGTTTGTTGTCTCACAGATGAGCAGGTTCATGCATTGCCTAGGGTTCAAGCATTGGGAGGTGGTTAAGCGCATCTTTCGCTACTTGTGTGGTACCCGGCCACTTGGATTGTTTTATCCCAAAGGGGGATCACTACCACGAGATTTGCATGCTTTTTCTGACAGTGATTAGATTGGTTGCTATGACACATGTGTCCACTAGTGGCTTTTGCTTCATGCTTGGTAGCTCATGTATATCTTGGTTGAGCAAGAAGCAGCCTACTATGGTCACTTCCAGTTGTGAGGTTGAGTATAGGGCAGCTTTCATAGCGACTGTTGAGTGTTTGTGGCTCAGATGCCTTATGTCTAATTTGGGTGTTGGTCAGCCTTCTGCCACCACCATCTTTGCTGACAACTAGAGTGCATTGGTAGTTGCGAGGAACCCTGTGTTCCATGCTCGCACTAAGCACATTGAGATGCATTATAATTATGTCAGGGAGAGGTTCTCTACTGGGGAGATCGCTTGGCATATGTGCCCATGCAGGAGAACATTGCAAAACTTTTTACGAAGGCTCTACTTAGGGAGAAGTTTGAAGCTTCCACAAAGCTTTGGGCTTACTTCCTTTTGTTGATTGATTCCACATAGCTTGGCACTTCCTTATACATGAGTGCCAGCTCATTGTTCACTGCATCACTCCTAGGGGGGATTTGTTGATATATTTAGGTAGTGATGTGTGTGAGTACTCTAGGATCATCGGGCACTTTTTTCCCTCTTTAGGAGGTTTCTTCCCACGGTTTGTATAAATGCCTATTGCCCTAACGGGCTACTTATCTTTGTACATTCTAGTGGTAATACATTCAATATTGTGTGTTGTGCTCCAAGATTCTTCTTCTTCTTCTTCTTCTTCTTCTTCTTCTTCTTCTTGTTCTTCTTCTTCTTCTTCTTCTTCCTTGTGCTATTCGCGTGCTTCCGCAGACGTCTAACTCCAACACGCCCATAAAATTTTCACAAAATTACGCATTTTCTTTTCCTAAAAATCCTTCATATAAAGTATCGAGAAATCTTGTAAATGCACTAGAGGAGTCCTCTACATGCATAATCCCTGAAGATTGTAACATTATTTTTGTATAATAGTAAGAACTTAGAGATTTTCAAAGGAGGTGTCGGTCTCTTGTTTGAAAGGAACAAATCTAGGGCACATGTATATAAGTCACTTGTGACTCATTTGTAAAGACTTTTTGCCATAATCAAGATCTAAGTTCTAAAATTTTGAATTTGCTTCTTCTTGCCTCTGTATCTTCTTCTTCATGAGTCTTTGTGTGTGGTTGACGCATGAAGTGTGTGTCTAGAGGTGTTTTCTACCCCTTCCCCATCTCTTTTCACTACTATTGTGTGTGTGTGAAGTGTAGGAAGTTTTGAAGTAAGAGTATGTGATTTCTACCAATCTATTTTTTTGCCATAACTCAAAGTACAGAAACCCCATCATGTTGAAAAAACTATTATTGGTTGTGTCTCATTAAGAGCTTTGAAATGAACCTACTATTGGCTATATCCAGGTGTCAAAGCTAGGAGATATCACTTGATTTGTGTCTACTAGTGCACCAAGTATCACGATACACACTTTGGTGTAATAGGTGTTATGTGAGGTGGATGTTCCCTTTTTTCATGCATTACTTGTCCCTTTCCTACATTAACCATAATTAAGCACATGTTTCCATGCACTTGATCAGGTCAAGATCTTGGTTTGATAATTTAAGGTGTGTATCAAACCACCACTATATGCATTTGTAGGATAATTGAGGTATAGTCTCTTTCATCACAAATCCCTAAGAACTTGTGAGTCTAGGTAGAAACCACCTTTTGGAAAACCATTCTTCTCTTCTCTCTTCTTTATGGGGTAGTCTTCAATTTCATGGCCTTTCTTCTTACATTTGAAACACTCTCCCTTGAACTTCTATTTTTCATTCTTCTTTTTTTTCCATCTTTTACTTTTCCTCCTTTGGCATTTTCTATGAATGCAACATCTCCTTTGTTGCCACCACTCCTTGCACTGAGTTGAAGCTACTCTGCCATGAGTAAGGAACTAAATTCTTTAAGAGTTACATGTTGAGGTCTGAGTTGACTGTTAAAAGTAGTTAGAAAACCATGAAACTCTTGTGGATACATTCAAAGACAATGCTAAGCTAGCTTCTTGCTTAACTTTTGTACACCTGCTCCCACCATTTGATCTCCTAAATTGTTTATGCAAGTGATGAATACCTCTGTAGTCTCTCGATTAAGAAATATTTCACTATTAATTGATTCTCCAAGTTCTAAATATGTGTCTGATTACAAGTTTCATATTGATTTCTCAATGTGTTCCATGCTTCACAAGCACTGGTAGTATGTTGAATGAGACTTAGAACACTATCATTAGTACTTTTAACTAGAGCATAGATTGCATCTGCAGCACTACGTTTTGATGCACAAAAAATGTCAACATTAGGAGAAATCATTCAACCCAGATTATTTAGGTAAACTGTTTCTTAGGGCTCATGATCACTCCCAAGAATAATCTTTAGAATCTCATACAAATTACGAAAAGTGATTTAAAACTTCGACAGGGTGTAATTCATACCATCAAGCTTACCTTTCATGAGAATGGTGGTCATATCCACAACATTGAGATGACTGGCATCATTACTACTCTTTCTTGTGCTCCACCTACTCCTTTTGACAAATCATCTTGATTCGTAGTCCTAGATGATGTCACACCCCTTGACATCTTGTCTTTTGTCATTGAATCCTTTGCAACTTCTGTGTTTTTTCTTGTGCACCACTTAGGGCCTCCCGATCTCTAATACCATTTAATAAATAATAGCACAACAAAGTAGATAAGTAGACACTATTGAGAAAAAAACATAGACAAAGAGGGATGCAAAGTTAGAGATAGAGAACTCAAATTCTCGAATTGCCAAGAGTAATGTAGAAGATGGTGATGTCCACATGAGTACTCCCAATATGGAGCTTAGATGGTGATCTAGATAGACTCTAGATGAAGAGCTTTCTAGTGTGCAATGCTATGTAGAGCTAAACTTGGGCCATACTTATATAGATTTTTAGAATGGGAGTCAGAATAGATAAACGTAGTCGAGAATATCCTTTGATTAGAAGTCATACCGTCATGTTTCTATGGGCTCGGGGGGATAGCACTCGAACCCTGTGAAAGGGGGGAAGTGACCAACTACACTCCTCCCATTAAGGTTCTATGGGGAAACTTCATAGCACCACAAGGCCTTTATTTTTGCCTTCAATAGTAGCCTAGTGACCCGAAAGTTCATGCCCTACCTAAGCTAATGGCTAGGCTCAAAAAGATCATCTATAACCATCAACAATCACGCATAGACCTCATCTAACTTAGAGGTTAGGTTTCCACAAATGTTCGAGCTCTCACAATGGATTCTCCTCATAATGGGGACCTTACAACTTAGAGCACCATGGATTATTTGTGGTCACTTGAGTGTGGAATATTGAGTGTATCTAACATTCACAAGCGATGCATCTTTGAATTTTAACCAACCTCACAATTTTCATGAGATCCAAAGAATAAGAACCTCTGGAAGCCCATATATATCAAAATATTAGGCATTAAAATTAAAGATAAATATATTACAAGAATCAAATATTATTTTTGTCTCGAGGATGCAAGGTGTATTTGTAGACACATTGAATACATGGACTCAATAATCAAGGTTGAATACTCATATATTAGTCTTCTGTTAGCCCCTAAATGTGGGGACAGAGGGGTTCTCTTGGGTGTGTGCATCGTTCTTTCAAATGTAAAGCTAATTGGAAGAGTAGATTGAAGTTCAATTCTAAAAAAAAATCCAAATATTTTCTTTTGGCATAATCTTTCGGTTTCAACTATTGGAGTGAACCTTATATCCTCTATCATCTAGCTAACCAACTTACATCAAACTATAAGAGTTCCAAGATACCTAAAGATCATTATGAATAGCGAATGACGAATACTCTATAATAAGACTATGAGACCTCCAATCCCAACACCATTACACTATTATGAGTCCCCAAATCTAAATATCCAAGAGATCTTGCTTAAAAATATATGGACCATTCTCTATATGATATCTTGTGAAAATACATTGTTGGTTTGACCATAAACATCTTAAGTAGTAGAAAACTATGAAATTGACATCGTTCAAAAACTTCAAGTATGGACATCAAAGTTTTCTTTCCCTTCGGCATTCTTTAATGCATAAAGATATTTATTTTTGTGTCTTTGCTTATGTGAGTAATGGAATTCAATATATGTCTATAAAATTAACCTCTAATCTTGTTATGTTGGTCATCCTTGATTTTGTTCTTGCTCTCATCACATTGTTGATTTTTCATATCAATAAATCTTGGACATTGTATGAATCTTGAGTATGTGTGGTAGCTATTGATCGTTTTGAAATTGTTTAAATCAGGAATGCATTACATATGTGAAAATATTATCCCATGGTAACAATGCATTTCATATGGAGAATGTCTTTTATCTCATCACCAAGACATTAGGGGAAAAAAGGAACCTTGCATGGGCCTTGTAAGGATCCCTAATTTTTAGGGGTTAAGATTAGCAAAAAAAGGGTTTAAGGCTAGAAAAAAATACCATTAGTGGTTTTCATAATAAAATATTTTTTCTCAAGTTCGTGCTCCCTCTAAATGGGCTTGTGGGCATTTGTTGCCCTCGGATATGATCACATCAATGGTTGTCATTGTCTTCAGTGTGCCTGTCACAAGGCAACAAAACGTTTTCTAAAAATTGGGCAGTCATATTCACTCTTGTCCATTGGATGAGATGCTCATGGACGGTTAGGATTGTGGACTTAGTGTCTATCAAAAGAAGACAAAATAGCAAGAATTCAATGAGCTAAGAGAGGGTGTGGACTGGAAAAAGAAGACAAAAAACTTCGCATAGTTCCATGGCATGATTCAATATGCTCCACCCGATGGACCAGTCATGTGATGGTTTAGAAACAACCTTGGGATCCTTTTAAAAGTAAGGCTTCACACCCATTACATCAAGCAATGATCCAACGAATGCGATTTAAAGTGGCCCAAAATTCAACCGAATTAATCTAAACCATTCTTTTTTGGGTGCATCCAATGACACAGACATAAAGGCACCTTTTTTCTTGAGTTTCAAGGTAGTCCATTATATCCTTGGTACATCCGACGAATAGAATTACATGCGGACCTTTTTTCTTGATATTTAACATGAGCCATTGGATCTTTGAGTTCATCCAATGGTTATGGTTAAAACTCTAGGCCTATGAAACCACTTTTATAAAAGAATTGGTTTTTAGTCATTCATACCACCTTTGACCACAAAGAAACAAGGGAAGCATATGCCTAGTCTAGGTGATCAAGAGAGTAGAGTGTGGCCACAACCCTCTTCTCATTGGTCCATCACTAATCACCTATTAATCTAAAAAGCTCATGCACGGTTCATTTTTTCCCTAATGAGATGAACTTATTTTACACTTTAAATCAATAAGAATATAAATGGTCAATCATAAAATCCAAGTCGGAGTTTTTATGATAAGATACTGAAATTGGATACACTTCTGGTAGAGTACCGTTTGTAGATACAACATATAATTAAAAATAACAATATTGATCATACCCAGTTGAGAATTTATCCATGAACTCCATCAACCATGTGTGCATAGTACTTTTTTTATTGCATATTGATCATCTATCTAATTTACATATTTGATAGTATGTCTTTCACATGTCTCTCCAAGGAGACATGCATGCCTGATTGTCTTTGAGCTAGATAAACCTCAGCACAACCATATTATATTCATAAAAATTTTAATTAAAATGTATGTATATCTCATATATTTATTAAATATGTAAATTTTTTAGTTGAAAGCATCTAACCTTTGCTTTGTGGGATTCCAACAGTCCCATGAGTGATATGCCCATCTTTCATTGTACTTCCAAATTAATTCAAGATAATCCAATAGAGTATTGTTGGAGCAAGTCTATGACAAGCCTAAGTATTGGTTTGAGTCCCACAAAGTCATAGAAGAAGCTTTAAAATGAAGACAATGTAAATTTCACTTGTGAACTACCTCTTGTAACTTTTTGAAGTTTTACTTGATGTAAAAGTGGAAGAATCTTAAGTGGTTGAGTCCACTCGATCAAAAAAGGAAAGAGAAGCCATGAATTCGTGATTGATGCTAGTTGGAGAATCAAATCAATCACTAATAGATTGAAGAGTGATTGAGGGAAGTTAGGCTCCCAAGATCAACTATAAATACATGGCAGTTTTAGTCATGGTTAAGAGAAGACCTCCAAGAGCTCAGCTTTATGCCATATCAAGGTGTGGTTTCAAGGCAAACATATGTATCAGTAAGTCCATTGTATTGTACAATCAATATACTTTCATTTTCATGATCATTTGAGTTCATATCTTCATGTTCTTGTGAAGTGTATTGTTCACTACCATATCTCACAGTTTTCTCAGTCAGATTGCAGAGATGATTTCTCTGAGCTTGGTGAATTATTTTTAGTGATCTAACTTAGTATAGTTAGCTCTCTAATTCTACTATATGCTCACAAATTTTGATTACAATTGGATCTTCCAACCTTCAGCTATGATCATTTGAAGTCAACTATGTCACTTGGTTTTCTTCTTCTCTGGTAGCACTCTCTCAGAATAGCCATTTTGTCATAGCTCTTTCTCAGTGTATACTTCACCATTTTCTTTGATTGAAAGCTTGTTAAATTCAACATACTATACTGTATAGGCAACAAAATTTCATAATCATTGGAGTCTTAAAGCTGGAGATATTTGCATTTTACTGATCATGGGTCTGAGTATTATTGCAGCCCGAGAAAGTCGGGGTCATCCTATGAATTGCTAAGTTTGTTTCTCTTTGTGTAGTTCATCTTTTTTTATCAAATCACTCATAATTGTTAGCTTACTAAGTGTATAAGAGTTCCCCAAAAGGAAGTAAGTTAATTACTACTTTGGCTAGAGAATTGTTCAAAACTTTGGACAGGTGTATGAACATAAATAGCAAGTTCTGAATTTATTCCAACTTATCTATTTTGATTCAAATTTTTGAGAGTGATCTTCCAAGGTACATAGGGTGTCTAATACATCCTTTGGCAAGCTAAAAGGGCCCACGACATATCTCTGGAGTCCATTTGGGTAGTGTAGTGCAAAGTTTTTGCAGCACCACTTCATCTTCATCAACTACAAATCCATCTCTTCACAGTGGTATCAGAGCAAGGTTGGACAACATGGCAGATGGATTTCCTTCATCAATTGACAAATTGGATAGAGGTAATTACTCAACCTGGTCATTAAGGACGGAATCTTATCTTCAAGGAAGGAATTTATATGGTTATATAGCTGGAGATGAAGTTATGCCAAGTTTCAGGAACAAAAGTCAACCAACACAAGAACAGCAAGAAAGATTGAGCACATGGTGCTCCAAGGATGCACGTGCAAGGTCTTATCTCCTCAACTCTATCTCAGATTTTTTTTTTGCCTCACATTAGAAGTCGTACAACATCTCAGGAAGTGTGGAATGCACTTGAAGCCTTCTTGTCTTCAAGTACAAAGGCTAGGAAGCATCAACTATGGCTAGACTTCACAACTCTTAAGAAAGCTCCCAAACAAAATGTGATTGATTTCATCACAAAGCTCAAGGACATGGCAGATTAGTTGGGAAGCATTGGAGAGGTAATAGATGAAGAGCAAATTGTAAGGCAGGTCATCAATGGCTTGAAGGCAGGTGACAAGTGGGAAGCATTCACCATAGCTATGGATCTATACATGGATATGCATGTACCAAATTTCAACACACTCATAGGACAACTACTTACTCAAGAGGCCAAGCTTATCAAGAATGGAGAAAGCTCCAAAGGTAATCAATCTTGAGATTTGTATACTAATAAAAGAAAGTCCAAAGAAAACAAAGGAAGAGGAAAGAAAGTGGATGATGAAGCAGGTACACATCAAGCTAACTATGCAGGTAGAGGAAGACATGGTAGAGTTAGAGGCAAAGGAGGAAGAAAAGGCAGGGGGAGATCCCAAGACTCTAATTCATGCTCTATTTGTGGATTAACTAATCATACAATTGAAAATTTCTTTAGGAATTCCAGGAATCAAAGAGGCAAAGGCTACAATAGAGGAAGTTATGGCTACTCAAGAGGAAGATTCAACAATTACCATGGCAACTACAACAATTACAACCATTCAAACTATCAAGGAGGCAATAGGAGAAGAAGAGACTTCAATAACTACACAGAAGACTCAAATCAAGAGGACTCATTGCTAATCATGAATATGGCCATGCCACAAGGTAAATCTGATGAGCATGCTACATAGATTCAGGTTGTTCAAACCATGTGGCAAGAAATGTGGCCCTCCTATCAGATTTAGAAGATCCAAGGAACAAGCATGAGGTACAAACAGGAGATGATACAAGACACCTTGTAGAGAAAATAGGAAATGTCAAAGCTGATGGAAACATCAACTTACTCAGTAAGGTACTCTATGTCCCTACCATTACAAAGAATTTGATAAGAGTTGGGCATATAGTAGAGAAAGGGTTTCAAGTCAAGTTCACAAAAGCAGGAGCATTTGTTGAAGATCCAAGTTAAGTTTTCAAAAGAATTGCAAAAGGTGAAAAGACAGGTAGATTGTTCACATTTGAATTACAAGACACTAGAAACATTGCTCTCTTTAATTATGGTAGTCAGACACTCACAGAATTGGAAGTATGGCATAAAAGGTTAGCACATATTGGTGAAAGATCATTATAGCAAATTTGCAGGGACCAAAGTGTACTTGGACTCCCTAACTTGTCAAAACAACACATGATTTATAAGTGTAGTGCATGTCAATTTGGAAAGTCTCACAAGTTACCATTCATGAAGAAAGGATATATGCATGGAGATCTCTTGGAGTTGGTTCATACAGATGTATGGGGATCTAGCAAGGCTCCTTCAATATCTGGATCAAGGTATTATGTCTCCTTCATTTATGATTGGAGTAGGTGGACTATATTATACTTTATGAAACACAAAGATGAAGTCTTTTCATGCTTCAAAAGATATTTGGCTCTTGTGGAGAATCAAACAGGTAAAACACTAAAAAGGCTAAGGTCAGATGGAGGGGGAGAATACTTATCCCATGAATTTGACTACTTTCTTCAAGAAAGAGGAATCAAAAGAGAGATCACTACAAGGTACACTCCTGAGCAAAATGGAGTGTCAAAAAGAAGGAATAGGACAATTGTTGAAGCTGCAAGGTCTATGCTAAATGAAAATTACTTACCTAATTACTTATGGGCTGAGGCTGTATCCACAGCCACTTATTTGATTAACAAGTTACCTTCAAAATCACTTGATGGCATGACACCATATGAGACTTGGAATGGAAGAAGAACAAGCTTGGATCATTGTAAGATTTTTGGATGTGTTTCTTTTGCTCACGCTCCTTCACAGGTTAGAGGCAAGATGGATCCCAAAGCAGAAAGGTGTGTCTTCATTGGATATGACAACAATCAAAAGGGCTACAGATTATGCAACCCAACAACCAAAGGATTCTTGGTGAGTAGAGATGTAGCATTTGATGAGAATAGTTCTTGGTATGAAGATTCATGTAGAAAGGTCAACCTACCTTATGATCTTGAAGAAGATTTTCCAAAACTTGTTAAGGATAGTTCTTCTAAAGTTGAAGAGCATGATACCTTAGACGATGATGAAGCAACTCAGTATGAAAAAATCAAAATGTGGAAGTCTAAAGGTAAAGCAAAAATGCATGAACTTGGACAAGAGGCAGAATCATCACATCCTGGCCTAAGAAGGTCCATGAGGGAGAAAAGAAATTCAAAAAGTTATGGATTTGATACTTCTCTAGTCACTAAACATTCAATCTATCTAGCACAAGACATAAATCAAGAGGAACCTTCAACATTTGAGGAAGCAAAGAAGAAATCAGAATGGAGGCATGCAATGGAAGACAAATTGAAGCTCTTGAGGAGAATAACACTTGGGAGTTGGTTCCCAAGTCTCCATCAATGAAAGTGATAGGCTCAAGGTGGATCTACAAATTGAAGAAGAACTCAGATGGCTCTATTAATAGGTATAAGGCAAGGCTTGTGGCAAAAGGCTTTGCTCAAAGTCAGGGAATTGATTATCAGGAGACGTTCTCTCCTTTGGCAAAGACGCCTACTATTAGGGTTTTGCATAGTATTTCCTCTTCCAAGAATTGGAAGACACTTCAATTGGATGTAAAAAATGCATTTCTTAATGGATGGATAACAAAAGATGTATATATGGCACAACCACCTCGTTTTGAGAATCACATATATCGTGATTATGTGTGTAAACTTAATAAAGCTTTATATGGACTCAAACAAGCCCCAAGGGCTTGGAATCATAGGCTTGTGTCATTCTTGGAGGACAAAGGATTTCAACCTAGCAAGACAGATCCATCACTATTCATAAAAAGGAGTAATTCTGAAGTCATCTATTTGTGTGTGTATGAAAATGATATTATACCTACAGGAAATGATACAGATGGCATGAAGAGAATCAAAGAACATATGAGAGAAGAGTTCAAGATAAGTGATTTGGGTTCACTTAGCTACTTCCTAGGATTGGAATTTGTCTACAAAGATCATGGTTTGTTGGCAAAATTCAAGATGCAAAATTGTAGGATTGCAGGTACTCCAATGGAGGTTAATCATAAATTGAGCTCTCATGAAGGTGAACTCATAGAAGATGTGATAGGTTATCAAAGCCTTGTGGGTAGTTTGAACTATGCCACCTTGACAAGGGTTGATATATGTTATAGTGTGAGTTTGCTAAGTCAATTTACGCACACACCCAGGAAACCTCACATGGAGGCTGCCAAGAGGATACTCAGATATCTCAAAGGGACCATGAATGAGGGTTTATATTACCTTATGTATCTGATTTAAGTTTGAAATTGTTCTCTGATGCAGATTGGGCTGGCTCCAAGGAAGAAAGAAGGAGCACCTCAGGTTATCTTACCTTTGTAGGTTCAAAACTTGTTTCATGTTCATCCAAGAAGCAACCCACAGTTGCTCTCTCTTCTACTGAAGCTGAATAGAGAGGTCTTGCCATAACTACTCAAGAAGCTATGTGGATGAAGACACTATTCACATAACTTGGATTGGAATTTGGCACTCCAACTATTTTTGGTGACAATATGAGCTATATTCACTTAGCTGCTAATCCAATTTTTCATGCAAGGACTAAACATATTGAAGTTCATTATCACTATGTAAGAGAGAAGATTGTGAGCAAGGAGATTCAAATATCATATGTTTCCACTCATCAACAATGTGTAGATATTCTAACCAAAGCTTTGGATAGTACAAAGCTTTGCAAATTCAAGGCTATGATAGGTTTGCAAGTAATCTTGGAGGATTGAAGACCTCAAGCATACTTGGCTTGAGGGGGAGCTATTGGCAATTCTATGACAAGCCTAAGTATTGGTTTGAGTCCCACAAAATCATAGAAGAAGCTTTAAAATGAAGACAATGTAAAGTTCACTTGTAAACTATCTCTTGTAACTTTTTGAAGTTTTACTTGATGTAAAAGTGGAAGAATCTTAAGTGGTTGAGTCCACTTGATCAAAAGAGGAAAGAGAAGCCATGAATTCATGATTGATGGTAGTTGGAGAATCAAACCAATCACTAATAGATTGAAGAGTTGATTGAGGGAAGTAAGGCTCCCAAGATCAACTATGAATACATGGCAGTTTTAGTTGTGGTTAAGAGAAGACCTCCAAGAGCTCAGCTTTATGCCATATCAAGGTGTGATTTCAAGGCACACAT
The DNA here is from genome assembly GCA_020310875.1 of Ceratopteris richardii. Lineage (NCBI taxonomy): Eukaryota > Viridiplantae > Streptophyta > Polypodiopsida > Polypodiales > Pteridaceae > Ceratopteris > Ceratopteris richardii. The sequence continues at coordinate 126,868,691 of CM035424.1, forward strand.
ATGTATCAGTAAGCCCATTGTATTGTATAATCAATATACTTTCATTTTCATGGATAATTTGAGTTCATATCTTCATGTTCTTGTGAAGTGTGTTGTTCACTGCCATATCTCTCAGTTTTCTCAGTCACATTGCAGAGATGATTTCTCTGATGTTGTTGAATTATTTTCAGCGATTTAACTTGGTAACGTTAGCTCTCTAAGTCTACTGTATGATTAGCAATTTTCATTACAATTGGATGTTTCAATCTTCAGCTATGATCATTTGAAGTCAACTGTGTCACTTGGTTTTCTTCTTCTCTAGCAGCACTCTCTTAGAACAGTCATCTTGTCAGAGTTGTTTCTCAATGTATACTTCACCATTTTCTTTTATTTAAATCTTGTTAGATTCATCATACTGTATAGTATATGCTTACAAAGTTTCATAATCATTGAATTCTTAAAGCTTGAGATATTTGCATTTTACTAATCAAGGGTTTGAGTATTGTTGCAGCCCGGGAAAGTTGGGGTCATCCTATGACTTGCTAAGTTTGTTTCTCTTTGTGTAGTTCATCTTTTTTTATCAAATCACTCATGATTGTTAGCTTAGTAAGTGTATAAGAGTTCCCCAAAAGGAACTAAGTTAATTGTTGTTGTGGCCAGAGAATTGTTCAAAACTTTGGGCAGGTGCATGAACATAAATAGCAAGTTTTTGGCTCTTGAATCTACTCCAACTTATCTGTTTTGATTCAACTTTTTGAGAGTGATCTTCCAAGGTACATAGGGTGTCTAATACGTCCTTTGGCAAGCTAAAAGGGCCCAGCACATATCTCTGGAGTTCATTTGGCTGGTGTTTTTGCAGCACCACTTCATCTTCATCAACTACAAATCCATCTCTTCACAAGTATATCTCAATTATCAAATTTTCTTAAAGGAAAAGAAAAAGAAGTAGTTTATAGAATTCTATTATCTGTGTTGCTTGAAAATCTAGTGAACTTTGGTGGCCAAAAGTCTTCCTTTTGCCTCTATCTTCAAGCTTTTGTCTTGAAGTTTCCATGATTGTTGCCAAGATGAAGGTCATTCCTTGTTTTAAAACCCGTTTTGAGGTTCGAATTGCTCAACTAAGCCAATAGACTTACTAGTAGGGGACCCTTGCATCCTATATTGTGATAGAGATTTCCCAAAGAAACCCTTATTTTTGGGGATGGATTTAATTTTATCTTTATCGGAAGAGCTACACGCATTACAAAGCAATATGAGAGTGAGTATATGGTTCTCCACCCAGCCACACAACTCCATATATAACGAATCCTTTACTTTCTCTTACTCCATGCAACCGATGCATGAGTGCCAGGTGGCCTCATACCCTCCATCCTCCAATAGAGATGGTTCACACCTAAAAGTGTCATAACATATATCATAGAGATAGGCAAGAAAATCCAAAGAATAACGGGTTTACACAAACAATGGGGGAAGCATCTAAAATTCCTAAAGCCAACTGAATTATACATGCCCTTTGCATTGTATCCCATTACGCATAGACGAATCCATACACCAATAGGGCCATATGAAATACACGAGGTTTTCCGTTTCGAGGTCAACTAGAGCCATACAAGAATCCAAAAAACTAATTGGTTTGTGCATATCATTAGGTTCATACAACCATGGGCCCTTGTCTCTCAATCGGTGTGATCTTGGAGTCAACTTCTCCTCCGCTATGGCATAAAACAGTGCCATATAGCTTGAAGCTCGAATGGCTTAACCATTGCGACATCCTCATAGAACGACAATCTCATGATTACGTCGATGGCGTGGCTGACTGATGAAAACTATTTCATGCAGGACAGCGATGGTGAGCGTGTCAGCACTCGGAAGCTCAATGGGTCCCGATATGACAGCTACATGTCAATGGCACAGAATCGGGAATCGGGATGATCGCTCTACGCAAGTTTGAACAATGCCCCGACGGCCTAACAATGCAAGGAATCTGAACAACTTAGCGATGCCGTCCAAGCATAATGGCTATGGTGGCCACAAAGCCATTGAGACAGGCTGGCCTTCCAAGTTGCAATTTCGGACACGAAGCGAAAGTGTCAGGCTGCGTAGACGGGACTCTCGGGACCATCACTTGAGCGGCTGAGCCGTCTCTCTCTCTCTCACATACACACACAAATACACACTGTTAGTGACACACATATATGTCCAAGCATAATGCTATGGTGGGCGCAAAGCCATCAAGACAGGCTGTCAAGGCTGGCCTTGCAAGCTGCAATGGCGGACACAAAGCGAAGGACTCAGGCTGCGCAGGCGAGGGTCGGGAGTCGGGACCATTAGCTGAGCCGTCTCTCTCTCTCTCTCTCACACACACACACACATACTTGTTTTCCCAAGTTTTTTTTTTTTTAAGGAAGTTCGGCCTTGGCCTACTCTTCCGGACTTAAATTAAAAAAAAGGAGAGAAGTTACAAGTGAATGGACTAGTGCCCATGGGACCCCCAAATCCCACAATGCAAGGGACAAGTTCGGTAAGCTAGAGGGCATTACAAATGAGGCGGACAACTCTATCATCTCTCTCATGTGGGACCCATTTGGGTTTCAACTTGTTATTTTCGAGGAGATAAATACAGTGATGTCTAAACGGAGGAGATCTCTTATCTTGAGAGATTCTTTTACCTAGAAGAATGAAGGATTTCTCAATCGACCATTCCTTTGGAGTTTGGCCAAAATTGATAGCACATCGCACCCTCCAAATCTTCCAAAGAGTCTCACCCCTAATGGCATTCCATAGCCTTGATGAGCAGCCAACCGCCTCACCCAACAACGCCTGTTGCTAATTGATTTGGTTCGTGAGTCTCAATACCCGCCACTACAAGGAATATGGGCGTATAGCGACGGTTAAGGCGATAGAATTTCGTCGCTATAAAATTGCAACTTGCGTCGTAATTAGCGTCGGGCGTGGACCGTCGATTAGACGACGCAAAAAACGACGGTATTTGCGACTTGGATTGCGACGCTCCCGTTCAACATCGCTTAAATGACTACTTAAAGGCGTCGCTTAAGCGACATTTTTTTGCGTCGCCTGCAAACCGTCGCATAAGCGACGCTAAAGGAAAGGTCGCTTATACGACGACGAATAGCATCGCTTACACGACGATCTGTTGACGGACAAAAATTAAAACGTTGGAGGCTCTGCAATCGGCATTTTCACGCATCCGATCGAAGAGCTCTCCAACGTTCGCAATTGCGCTGCGCTTACAAGCTGAAGCAAGTATATGCAGAATTGTTGTTTTGCCTAAGCTCTCTGTTATTGTCTCCCTCTGTCTTTGTTTCTCTCTTTCTACATCTTTCTCTCTTTGAATTCTCTCTCTCTCTCTAGATCTCTCTCTCTAGATCTCTCTCTCTCTCTCTCTCTCTCTTTTCTTTCTCTCTTTATTACAGGTTATTCAAGAAGCTAACCAAGCAAAAACTATGGCTAACAATTGTAAGTACAATTTCTATTATTTGTAGATCATTTGAATTGTGTTATTTTCATTACATACCATACTCACACTTATTGATATGCACTCATACACTTATACATGATGAAGATGCACACACACATGCATATACCTACATATACACATATACATGCATAACACACACATACACATAGAGTTATACATATACACACACATACAGAAGAACATGCACATATTGATGCATACATATACACTTATACATGCACATGCATATACATACATATACGCACACATACACATGCACATACATACATATACACACACATACATATACACTTAGGTACACACATATGAATGATTTATATAATTAAAGTATTAAAACACATATACACATGCACACACACATGCACATACCTACATATACACATATACATGCACATACACACACACATAGAGTTATACATATACATGCATATACATATACACACACATACACATGCACATGCACATACTCATACACACATATACACTTATACAAGCACATGCACATACATACATATACACACACATACACACACATACACATGCACATACATACATATACACTTAGGTACACACATATGAATGAATTATATAATTAAAGTATTAAAACACATATACACATGCACACACACATGCACATACCTACATATACACATATACATGCACATACACACACATACACATAGAGTTATACATATACATGCATATACATATACACACACATACACATGCACATGCACATACTCATACACACATATATACTTATACATGCATGTGCACATACATACATATACACACACATACATATACACTTAGGTACACACATATGAATGAATTATATAATTAAAGTATTAAAACACATATACACATGCACACACACATGCACATACCTACATATACACATATACATGCACATACACACACATACACATAGAGTTATACATATACATGCATATACATATACACACACATACACATGCACATGCACATACTCATACACACATATACACTTATACATGCACATGCACATACATACATATACACACACATACACATGCACATACATACATATACACACACATACATATACACTTAGGTACACACATATGAATAAATTATATAATTAAAGTATTAAAACACATAGACACATGCACACACACATGTACATACCTACATATACACATATACATGCACATACACACACATACACATAGAGTTATACATATACATGCATATACATATACACACACATACACATGCACATGCACATATTCATACACACATATACACTTATACATGCACATGCACATACATACATATACACACACATACACATGCACATACATACATATACACACACATACATATACACTTAGGTACACACATATGAATGAATTATATAATTAAAGTATTAAAACACATGCTTAATATAAACAATAATAACAATCAATGGAACAAAACTCTTCATTACTTAATACCATACACACAATTCAAAACATAACTGAAATGAAAAATATATAGATAAAATATATATATATATATCAATGTAAATACATATAATCCAATGTCATAATCAACTAAAATCCTAATCATCATCATCATCAGCAATATCATGATCATCCTGATCTTCCTCATCCTCATCGTCATGATCACCCTGTGACGATCGAGATCGTCCCTCCCGGGTTTGTCTCTCCACCTCATCCATATTTGTCTCCCCATAATACTCCTGTATTACATATAACAAACATAAATCAATAAAATAATTAAAACATTCATAACAACAAAATAATTATATAAACTTTAAAAATACTCACAAAGGCATCAGGATGATCTTGTATATACTCACCCAAACGCCGATATCCAAAATGTGTAGCATACTCGATCTCGTGTTTCGTAGGATATTGGCCATAATCCTTTCGCTGCAATGAAACAAATAAAAAACATTAGTTGCTTGCATTTTAACTAAAATAAAAAATATACTCACAATAACACATATACTTACAAACGTAGCTACAAAACCATTATGGCCCATTTGGCCTAAGTGCGATGTGTGGCCCGACTCCACTCTCTTCTTTGCAGCAGCCTGTTTATTCAAGAAAAAAAATACATAAATTAAATGTAAAAAATTACTAAAATATATAAAAATTATAAATATAAACTATTAATTTGTGTACCTTCTGCTGAGGAAATGACTCCTGAAGACGTAGCTGTCTACGAAAAAACTACCACGACTCAGGTGGTATGTTAGCTCGCCTCTTATTTTTTCGACCATACAATATCTCCTGTTAATTTAATCTCAAACAGAAAAAAAAGTCAGAATACATACACATATATACACACACATACACATACACATATACATGCAAACATATACGCATGCATATATGTATATATATACACATATACATACATATAACATAAACACACATATACATACCCACATATATACGTACACACACATGCATGCATATACACTCATTCATACAAAATACATGCATTTATCCCACAATAATATGTAGTTGTGTATATGTGAATATGTGTGTATGTGTAAATGTGTATATGTGAATATGTGTGTATGTGTAAATATGTATATGTGAATTTTTTATTTATGTAGATAATCAAATTATTAATATCAAATACCATTATTTGTAGATTCTGATCAATCAGATGGAACTCCACGACCATCTCCTCATCGTGCAATGACTTTATACTGTAAGTATATGAAATATATAATTTTAACTATATTTGATGGATACATAACTTATATTTTTTTTTTTTGTTTCTTATGATGTGCAGATTCTGATCAATCAGAGGGTACTCCACCACCTCCTACCCATGCAACGACTTCACATGTGTCCTCCGATAGGAATTATGATGAATTTTACTATCAAGAGCATATTATATGTTGGTGTAACTCTTGTTATGGCACGTATCGAAGACCACGATTGGAATGTATTCAACATGAGGCAGAGTATGGTACTTTTGAGCGTGCACCATCACCTAGTCAACGTGATAATGCTTGGGTATGTATTTTCTATATATATTAATGTCATTATTTTATTTAAAAACCATGTATAAAATCAAATTATTATTGATATACAGGAATACTTGCTCGATGATGATGATGATGATGATGATGATTTTTCTCATAATGTTAATATACCTCGTACACGTCATGGACTTGCTGTTCATCAATTACAAGCAGAGGTTTCTAGAAATCCTCTACCTCCTGGTTTAGAGAATGAAACGGCTAGAGATTATCCATTGCCAGCTCGTGATCGTTCTCTAGTACAAACATATGATAGAAGAAGATATGGAGGATGGAATAGAGGACCACTTCCTTTAGATGGAGAGGTTTTCAACTTTTGGGGTAAACGCTATATGATTGCTCCATCCACTATTACTAATGCTGGCCGTGGTCTCTTTATTGTAGAGGATTTGTATGTGCCTCCGAACTCTGAAGTCACTCTTATGTCATTTTGTGGTCCTATATATGGATGGGGAGATTAGCATCGACTTTCACGTTATGTTCAAAGCATGAGTATTATGGAATATGCTTGAACGCAGCATCCCTTACTAGTAGAAGGATTTTACATGCAGAAAATGAAAGATTATATATTGATGGAAGACCTTACACACATGGAAATATAGCAGGTTTAGTAAATAGTAGTCAAGGGTTACATAATAGTTCAAGGACTAATTGCACATTTGAGGAGCATGAAAATAGTCATGAATCACCATACATGAGTAGAGATGTATCAAGATACATAGTTGTCAATGCTATTACTACATTACATGTTGGTGATGAACTATTAGTGAATTATGGATGGCGTAGACCTCCAAGAGCACCTTTTAGCTAGAGAGAATAAAAATTTTCTAACCATATTTAATAAGTTATATACTTAATTTTATATTTGAAGTTTAATTTTTATTCATTTATGGAATACTAATGAGTTTTATTTATATGTGTAGATTCCAACGTATGATGTTGATGATATTCGTCCACAGCATTCACAATTACCAGTAAGACCTCATTTATCAGAAGCTTCCATGAGGAGGCTACGCAAAACTAATCATGTGCAATATGCAAAGTTGAAAGATCTATATTCAAAAGATGATAAAGTACAAGATTTGTGTGACAGTGATAAAGATGATGGCATGGCAAATTTTATTGAGGATTGGTATCAAAATGACAGTGAGAGCATGGATATTTCTAAAAATGAGAAATATCTTCGAGAAGAATGTCTAAAGCATGTATATGAAGGAAGTCGTTTGACACGACTAAATGCGAGCTTACTTATTCTCAACCTTCAAAATCGTTTTGGATGGAGTAATGTATCTGTTTCGACACTATTAAGGTATAAATTTCAATTTTCTATATATATATATATATATATATATATATATATATATATATATATATATATATATATATATATATATATATATATATATATATGCATAAATATATATATATATATATATATATATATATATATATATATATATATATATATATATATATATATATATATATATATATATATATATATATATATATATATATATATATATATATATATATATATATATATATATATACATGCAGGTTTTTATTTTTACTTTAGATAAGGTAAGAACAAGAACTTGAATTGAATGGAAACTTTTTGTCCGCGCATCTTTTAAAACTATTAATGCATATTTCCAAATATTCGCAATGGTGACCTGGATGAGTCGCATGCACAGAGGTTACTCAAGAGACAGCAATCTGATTATAATGGAGTACTCCACTTTGTATCCTAAAGTTAAGATGCTCATCATTGACATGCAAGAGGTTTACTGCATACCCGAGAAATCCTGCTCTATCTTGAGTAACCTCTGTGCATGCGATTCATCCAGGTCACCATTATATGAACATATGTGTGAATTGACAGGATACAATTGTTTGGATGGCAAGATACGATTGTTTGGATGGCGGGATACGATTGTTTGTTTTGGAGGATATGAATGATTTGTCGATTCACACATATGTTCAGTTTGAAAGTGTGAATCGACAAATCATTCAATGAAGGTACATACTTCATATCATCCAAAACAAACAATCATATCCTGCCATCCGAATTTTGCGTAAATATTTTGAAAGATGCATTAATAGTTAGTATCTATTCAATTCTAGTTCTTGTTCTTACCTTATCTAAAGTAAGAATAAAAACCTGCATGTATATATGTATATATATTTATTTACCTTTTTTAATATATCTTTTTTTGATAAACTTACAGGTTATTATCTGAAAAGTTTTTACCAAGTCAGAATATTCTTCCTACCTCACATGATGAAATGAAGAAGATAATCAACAATCTTGGTATAGATTATCAATGTATACATGCATGTCCTAACGATTGTATTTTATATAGAGGTGAATATGCAGACTCTTTGACATGTCCCAAATGTCAATCTCCTCGATATAAGGGTGAAGAAGGTAAAATCCCGAAAAAGGTATTGAGACATTTTCCATTGGCTCCACGGATTAGACATATGTTTCAAAGCCCCGAATTATCAAAGCTTTTGACTTGGGGACATGATCACAAAAGTACTGATGGAATAATCATAATTCCTCATGATAGTGTTGCTTTTCAGCATATTGATTCTACATGGTCTGAATTTGCACAAAATCCACAGAATCTAAAGTTAGGAGTTGCATTAGATGGGGTTAATCCATTCTCCATGAAATCCAGTAAATGGTCAACATGGCCAGTGGTAGTCATAAACTACAATCTTCCGCCATATCTTAGCATTAAAAAGGAACATTTAATGCTTTCACTTTTAATCCTAGGCAAAAGACAAGTTAAAGATATGAATGTATATCTTGCTCCTCTCATTGACGATCTTCAAGAGTTATGGAGAGGTATTAATGTCATTGATGTATCGAAAAGCATCAATGAAAGACATATTACGATTCGTGGTATTGTGGCTTGGACTATTCACGATTTTCCTAGATATGGCGTTTGTTCAGGTATTGATGTAATTTTTTTATTCAATATGCATGTAAATAAATATGATTTAATCTAATTATATTTTTATCATTTTCCATGATGCATGAATATCTACTAAGGGTTATAAAGCTTGTCCATATTGTGGTGATTGGTTGAGATCAATCTATAGTAAGAATCTCAACAAAAATATTTATCTTCGACATCGACGATTCTTGCCTGATGATCATCCATTAAGATCTAAAAGAGAAGCGATACATTTTAATGGAAAGCTTGAAACAGGCCAATATCCAAAACCTATGACGCCTATGGATTGGTATAAAAAATGGACAGATGGACCTCTGATAAATCCAGAAGCAGAAATCTTCAGTGATGATTCAGATAATGAGTATGTGAACAGAGGTAAAGGGAAATTGGCACTCGCAAAGAACATATCAATATGGTATTATTTGGAGTATTGGAAAGAGTTAAAAGTATGTCATCTTCTTGATCCTATGCATATATTCAAAAATATTGGTTATTCACTATGGCAGCATCTTCTTGGACTAAAAGATACCACAGCATCAAGGAATGATTTGAAAGATCAAAAATCCAAACCAAAGTTATGGCCAGTTTTTGATAGACATCGACAAGAAACGACTTATGCATCTGCTTCTTGGGTACTTACAACAAAAGAGATACAGACTATCAACAATAGAATTCAATTGATCAAGACTCCTACAGGATATGGAGCATCGTTTCAAAACATGTTTACTATGGATGATAAGAGCTTATCTGGGTTAAAGACCCATGACTGGCATAGCTTTTTGAAACATACTTTACCTTTGGTTATCGATGGATGTACAACGAAAGGAGTACGAGATGTGATCTATCGTCTTGGATCACTTATAAGGTAATTATGATACTTTTATATTTAATATGTATGAATATTGGATATCTTTTATTTTTTAATTAACTTCTTTACAATTGTTTTTATGATTTGTATAGGTGGATTACATCCAAAGAGATCGATAAAAATTCGATCCCACAAAAAAACGTGAATGCAAAGAGCTACTATGTTTGATGGAAAAAGAACTTCCTACTTCATTTTTTGATATTCAAGTTCATTTACTAGTCCATCTTGTAGATGAGATAGAGATTGCTGGCGTTGTCAACACTCGATGGATGTTTTGGGTCGAGCGATTTATGGGAATACTAAAAGGTTACGTGCAACAAAGAGCAAAACCAGAAGGATCCATGGCAAAGGGTTGGATGCTTGAAGAGTGCATGTATTACGTTAGTGAGTACCTTGAAAGAGTTCATGAAGAAGCTCCACGTGCATGGACCAACGAGTCTTCTTCAAAAATAACAGATGAGGTATTATCAGGTAAGGGGGTTCCATTCTTATTTACATTTCAAGAAAAAAATGATGTTTCTACTTTTGTAGCATATAATAGCGAATGCATGCAAGCATTCCTTAGCGAGTACAAGGAACTTCAAAGTCTCCAAAGTAAAAGGCGAAAAAACAAAAGATCTAGACGTAATCTCAATAATAATGAGATTACAGATATACCTTCTTTCACGGATTGGCTATATAGTCGTTTGCAATGCGCCAACGCAAATAATGAAGAAATCTCAGATGAGCAAAGAGAGTTAATGATAGGTTGTGAACAAAAGGTAATTTTATTAAAATATATATTTTAATTTTTTCATATATGTATGTTAGTTTCTATTTACTAATTGAATTTATTTTGCAAGCTCGAATGTTCACTAATATGTGGGCTTTTGGACAGCATATTAGAATCAAAGCCATTGATTCTTTACGTAAAACATAGGATTCTAGTATTGTTGCTTGTTTCAAGCAACTATCACATGCTAGCTCAAAAGACACGAACCTTATAGATAGCGAACTTGGTTACGTAGGAACTATTGTTGGTATCTACGAAATTTCATTTCGTACATTCAAATAGGTAGAAAAAAATTTATATATTTTTTTTAAGAGTTAGTTATTTTTTTAAGCACCTAATAATGGGACGTTTTTGTTGTTATATATTTTGATAGGTCATTTTGAAGGTTGACTGGTATCGAGCGGAGTATAAAGGTAGTAATTCTACAATAAGAAAGGAATTATCTGGGTTTTGGGCAATTGATTCTTCCAAGGTAATGCGATCTACTAAAGAACCATATATTCTTCCTAGGCATATTGAACAAGCATTTTTTTATAAAAACCCAGATGCTCATCCTTGGTGGCAAGTCATTCATGTGCAACCTAGAGGTAGGTCATTGTTTGAACAGTTTATTGTTAGAGAGATTGAAGAAAGTCCTCTTGATGATTCAGCATCAGATACTGATACATCAACATCTAGAATAGAAATTAGACTCATTATACGTGATAATGATACTAATCTTTTTGATGAAGAGGATAATTCTCTACATGCTGATTCTACTGATGAGGAAGAGGAATTACCAGAAATAGATATTAATCCACCAATAGATGATGTGATTCATGAGAACATAGATTTAACAATAGAAGAAATAAATGAAATCAATAAGGATAATGAAGATGAGACTATATTGATGTCTTACCAAAATGATGGCAATAATGAAAACACATGAGCAGATTAGATAGTAACTTGAAGCTTCTGAATGGATATCAGATAATAGGTTTTTTTTATTAACTTGAATAACGATGAATCCTACTAGAGAGATGAAATCATGTTCTTCTAAGTTATAACATGAAGCTCGGGGGTGTGCCTAATTATTTTATATATAGCTTTATCTTCGAGGAGTAAATATTTATCATGTATGTATGCATATGTGTGTGTATTCATGTGTATTATAGGTATACATATATTAGTATGCATATATATGTATTTCATGTATATGTATGTGTTTGCATGTGTGTGATATATGTATACATGTGTTAAATATGCATATGTGTATATATGCATATGCATTTATGTAAAATATTCATGTATTCATGTACGTAATATATGCAAGTGTTTATAATTGTGTACATGTATATATGTATATGTGTCTATGTGTAAATATGTACATGTAAATATGTATGCATGTATATATATGTTTATGTGTGCATGTAGGCATGTACATGTATGTGTAAATATGTACATCTAAATATGTTAGTATATATATATATATATTTATGTGTGCATTTAGGCATGTATGTGTGATGCATAATATATCTACTCCATTTTATATTTATGTATCCTATCTACATGATGTGTATATATCTTTACATATATTATGATCCTCGTTGATTCGAGTAGCTATATATAGAGGCATAAGGTTGGGAGGAGAGACATCTCTCTAGTAGGACGTCGGAGGTGTACATATACTTCAAACATATGGCTAAAAGGTTGAATTAGAGTTTTTAAATTAGGGATTTCAAAACCCTAATATCGAGATTAGTGTTCTCTCTCTCTCTCTCTCTCTCTCTCATATACATACATACCGTGCATTGTCGCAACGATGAGCCATAAGTGTCCGCATCTCTTTTAAACACCATTTAAGAGACCACCCTGTCCCAAACTCCGTCTCAAGTGAACTGAGCACGTACTTTTTATCCCTCTCATCATGCTCACTACAAAAATAAAAAACATAATATAAATAAAACATAAGATATATATTTCAATTTATATGTAAAACTTTTACTTACTTCCACGGTAAGTGGATAAAGCGCAAGGAAGAGTCCCATAGTGCGCGCATTCTCCTCTTGAACTCCAATCCATTTCCTATGTATACAATATTCCCCTCTGGCTCTATGTGGCACTCTAGTCCTAACGTGCCTATGCATGTCCTCATAGGCAACGTCTGTGCTCTGCTATCACGTGCTGGAGGTGGTATAGGTGTCCTGAAAATAGATAGATAGAAATAAATAAAAATATGTGCTATAATATCATTAAAAAAGTTTATGAAAAACAACATACCTATGAGCAGATAGCTCTCTTCCTGCGTGTGGAGCCGCAGAAGAGCCCTCGTCTGATCGCCTAAGCATCTGGATCGTATAATCCAGCTCCTCATCAAACATCTCTGCGTAGTCCCGCATTATGGCCCCTAGAGTATCTGATGGAACTCTTGCTCTCATAAGACTTTTTATGAGAGTGAGTTTCGCCTTTCTCTCTCTACTGGGATCCATAATACCTAACATATAAAACAAAATGGTTAGAAATCAATATATATACGTGTATGTGTGTGTATGCATGTGTATGTGTGTGTATGCATCATTATGTGTGTAAGTGTCTATGTGTGTTTGTGTGTGTGTGTATATGTGTGTGTGTGTCTATGTGTATGTGTGTGTGTCTATGAGTGTGTATGTGTTTATGTGTATGCATGTATCTATGTGTGTGTATGTGTCTATGTGTGTATGTGTATGCATGTATGTATGCATATATGTGTGTATGCATGTGTATGTGTGTGTATGCATCATTATGTGTGTATGTGTCTATGTGTGTATGTGTGTATGTATATGTGTGTGTTGTCTATGTGTATGTGTGTGTGTCTATGAGTGTGTATGTGTTTATGTATATGTATGTATCTATGTGTGTGTATGTGTATGCATGTATGTATGCATATGTGTGTGTATGCATATGTATGTGTGTGTATGCATCATTATGTGTGTCTATGTATGCATGTGTATGTGTGTATGCATCATTACGTGTGCATGTGTCTATGTGTGTATGTGTGTGTATATGTGTGTGTGTCTATGTGTATGTGTGTGTGTTTATGAGTGTGTATGTGTTTATATGTATGTATGTATCTATGTGTGTGTATGTGTCTATGTGTGTATGTGTATGCATGTATGTATGCATATGTGTGTGTATGCATATGTATGTGTGTGTATGCATCATTATGTGTGTCTATGTATGCATGTGTATGTGTGTATGCATCATTACGTGTGTATGTGTGTATGTGTGTATGTGTGTGTGTATATGTGTTTGTATGTGTGTATGCATGTGTATGTGTCTGTGTATATGTGTTTGTATGTGTGTATGCATGTGTATGTGTGTGTATGTATCTATGTGTGTGTATGTGTCTATGTGTGTATGTGTATGCATGTATGTATGCATATGTGTGTGTATGCATGTGTATGAGTGTGTATGCATCATTATGTGTGTATGTGTCTATGTGTGGATGTGTGTAGGTATATGTATGTGTTGTCTATGTGTATGTGTGTGTGTCTATGAGTGTGTATGTGTTTATGTATATGTATCTATGTGTGTGTATGTATCTGTGTGTATGTGTATGCATGTATGTATGCATATGTGTGTGTATGCATATGTATGTGTGTGTATGCATCATTATGTGTGTCTATGTATGCATGTGTATGTGTGTATGCATCATTACGTGTGCATGTGTCTATGTGTGTGTATATGTGTGTGTGTCTATGTGTATGTGTGTGTTTATGAGTGTGTATGTGTTTATGTGTATGTATGTATCTATGTGTGTGTATGTGTCTATGTGTGTATGTGTATGCATGTATGTATGCATATGTATGTGTGTGTATGCATCATTATGTGTGTCTATGTATGCATGTGTATGTGTGTATGCATCATTACGTGTATGTGTCTATGTGTGTATGTGTGTGTATGTGTGTGTGTCTATGTGTATGTGTGTGTGTCTATGAGTGTGTATGTATTTATGTGTATGTATGTATCTATGTGTGTGTATGTGTATGCATGTATGTATGCATATGTGTGTGTATGCATATGTATGTGTGTGTATGCATAATTATGTGTGTATGTGTCTATGTGTGTGTGTATACATTATGACAGTGTATGTAAGCATGTGCATTATGTATGCATATAAGTATGTATGTATGCATATGCATATGCATTATGTATGCATATGCATATGCATTATGTATGCATATGTGTGTGTGTATGCATATGCATGTAAGTATGTATGTATGCATATGTGTGTGTGTATGCATATGCATGTAAGTATGTATGTATGCATATGCATATGCAATATGTATGCATGTATGTGTATGTGTGTGTATGCATATATGTGTGTGAATGTGTGTGTGAATGTGTGTGTACATGTGTCTGTATGTGTGTATGCATGTGTATGTGTGTGTATGCATCATTATGTGTGTATGTGTGTATGTGTGTGTGTCTATGTGTATGTGTGTGTATCTATGAGTATGTATGTGTTCATGTGTGTGTATGTGTCTATGTGTGTATGTATCTGTGTGTGTGTATGTATCTATGCATGTGCATTATATATGCATGTAAGTATGTATGTACATTATATGCATATGCATATGCATTATGTATGCAAATGTATGCATGTATGTGTTTATGTGTGTATGTCTCTCTATGTGTGTGTATGCATATATGTGTGTGTATGTGTGTATGTGTGTATGTGTGTATGTGTGTGTATATGTGTCTGTATGTGTGTATGCATGTGTATGTGTGTGTATGCATGTGTATGTGTGTATGTGTGTATGTGTCTATGTGTGCATGTGCGTGTATATACTATATGTGTGTGTCTATGTGTATGTGTGTGTACCTATGAGTGTGTATGTGTTTATGTGTGTATGTGTCTATGTGTGTGTATGTGTTTATGTGTGTATGTGTATGCATGTATGTGTATGTGTGTGTATGTCTCTCTATGTGTGTGTGTATGCATATGTGTGTGTGTATATGTGTGTCTATGTGTGTATGCATGTGTATGTGTGTGGATGCATCATTATGTGTGTATGTGTCTGTGTGTGTATATGTGTGTGTATGTGTGTGCGCGTCTATGTGTGTGTATGTGTGTGCGCGTCTATGTGTATGTGTGTGTGTCTATGAGTGTGTATGTTTGGATGTGTGTGTGTATCAATGTGTGTCTATGAGTGTGTATGTTTGGATGTGTAAGTGTATATGTGTGTCTATGTGTGTATGCATGTGTATGTGTGTGAATGCATCATTATGTGTGTGCATGTATATGTGTGTGCATGTGTATATGTGTGTGCATGTGTATATGTGTGTGCATGTGTATGAATTATGTGTGCATGTGTGTATGTGTATGCATTATGCATTGTGTATGTGTGTATATGTGTGTGTATTTGTGTGTATGTGTGTGTGTGTGTATATGTGTATGTGTGTGTGTGTGTCTATGCGTGTATATGTGTGTGTACATATGTATGTGTGTGTAAGGGTGTGTGTGTGCGCATACCTGCCAATGGTCTCGCTCTCTCTCTCTCCCTCTCGTGCGCGCTCTTTCTCTCTCTCTCTCTCTCTCTCTCTCTCTCTCTCTCTCTCTCTCTCTCTCTCTCTCTCTCTCTCTCTCTCTCTCTCTCTCTCTCTCTCTCTCTCTCTCTCTCTCTCTCTCTCTCGGTCTCTCTGTTCTTGCTCGCGTCCAAGTCCCGGCACAAATGTGCCGGGAGAAATGATTTTTTTTTTTTACATTCCAAAGCGTCGCATATGCGACGCTCTGCAGTTTGCCAACGTCATTAAATGCGTCGCTAATCAATGACGGTAATAGCGATGCTTTTTAAGTAGCATCGCTTATGCGACGCTATCGTCGCTTATGCGACGAGGGTCGGGCAAAAAAAAAATCCGAAATTCCTACCGTCGCTTATGCAATGACTTCATCGCATAAGCGACGCTCCTCATTTTTTTCCCGATTCGGGGGCGTCGCTACGCCCCCCTTTTTCTTGTAGTGCGCGTCACATGATGCCAGATAAGATAGGACTTAGGGCAATCGAAGAAAAGGTGAACTAAATCTTCGATGCATCGATGGCAACATTTGCACCATGGAGACGCACCACAAATTTTGTTAGCCCTTGTATTGGACCAGATACCCTTATGCAAGATCTGCCACATGAGAACGAACTTTTTTATCTCAATTAGCGGGTGCCAAATAGACATCAACTTTAGTTCCCATCAAAGTTTGGTCCAAGAAAGGTACCACCTCTTATTAAGGGTGTGATGAACATCTAAGTTCTCTTTGAAGTTGGGGATTCTAGATAGTTTCTTACCATTGCTCCATTTGAGGCCCTCCATGCAAGAATATCCTGTCTGCAGAGAAGGCGGGTAGTTGAGTGGTGCCAAGCTAAACACCTGCCTTGAAGAAGAGTCCATTCCTCGAGGGTAACTCTATGTCTCAGGTCTAGGTCTTCGAACCTGATCCACTGGTCGATCTCTTGTTTCCAGAGTTGTTTCCACTGTTTGAACCCCTTGTTCCATAGGCGCTTAGCAATTTGGAGGTTCCAAGACTCCACCCCCTAATGTGGATGATCGGGAACCAGATAGAGTCAGTTTGTCCTATCCCATCTGCCCACTTCCACTCATCACTGATTTTGATGAATTGTTTGGCCTTGTTCCAACTCCTCCATAAGGAACACACGAGGCTAGAGCCTTTAGCGCACATCGGGTGGGGAAATAACAAAAGTGTGAGGATCCCTATGTCCTTCCAACCAGGATGACCAACTAAGGTAAGGTCTTTCATGTTTTTGATAGTCAATTTAGCCTAAGAGGACTCACTATTGCTCCAAGCCTTGATAAACCACTTTGTCACCAACTTGTTAGCGAACCCAGCGATATCCAAAATACCCAAGCCGCTCGAGTCTTTCGAGCTAACGCAAGTTTCCCATTTGATTTTGAGAATCCCCCTCCTATTGGGGTCCCTAGTCCATAGGAAGTTTTTCAGATTCTTTCCACTTAGTTTTTGCAGATTCTTTCCACTTTGGCCAACTCTTTCTCCTTAGGTCTCCAACACGAGATAAACTAAATGGTCGTAGAAAGCATAAATGTGTTAACAACCATTGCACGCCCTGCCAAGTTAACTTGCATACCTTTCCAATGATTTAGTTTGCTATCCAGTTTCATTTTTGGTTCATTGAGTTGTTGAAGCCCATCGGAATACCGAGAAGATGGAAGACTTGACCTCTAGGGATAACTTGGCACCCGTGATCTAACAACAGTTGGGGTGGAGGTCCACGGATTGCTCTAAAAACAGTTTTAGCATGGTTGATTTTTGAACGTGACACCACACAAAAGGTGTCAAGGCAACTCCAAAACACCACAATGTTGTTCATATCATTATGTACAAAGGCATTCATGTCATCGGCAAAGAGTCTCGCAATCATTTGGCCATGATCTAGAGGTAGGGAAAGACCCTTGAGATTGTCAGCGTCCATGTGATGCTTTAATAGGTGACTGAGGCCATTTGAGGTGATAGCGAAGAGTAGTGGAGCCAGTGGACAGCCTTGCCTGATAGATCTTTTTAAACATATGTGCTCAGAGATCTTACCGTTGATATTTATTCTTGTTGAAGCATTTTTTAGTAGAGTGGAAACCATCTTCGTGAACTTTTGGCTGCATCCAAGGTCTTTCAGTGATTGAAGAATAAAGTCCCATTCCAATCGGTCATACGCTTTGTCGAAGTCGATCTTAATGAATACCAAATCTTATGCAGACTCCTCAGCAAACGCAAGGCCTTCCCAAATATCGATAATTGCTTCAAGTATAGATCTACCTTTAATAAAACCTTTCTCGTCCTCATAAATCCATGACTTTAAATGAAAAGAGATTCTGTTTGCGATAACTTTGGCAATTATCTTGTATCCAGTCTGGACCACGGTAATCAGTTGCCAGTTTTCAATTTTGTTATTATCTCCCCTTTTGTGAATTAACTTGATGACACCATTATTAATATACTCAAGGAGGGCACCGAAGGAGAGAGCCTCTTGCCACACCACATGTAGCGGGGTGGCCACCATGTGCTTCAAGGACTTGAAAAACGCATTAGTGAGGCCATCAGGACCCATACTTTTTCCATTGGGAAGAGCATCAATAACCTCGATAATTTTGTTCTTGGAAATGTTAGCATCCAACAAAGAATTCATGTTCTGTGGGATTCTAGATTGAGCAACCCTTGAGATGGTTTCCATGCAGTCACGACTATGCAAGGAAAGAGGAGTCGAGACCCTAAGAAGCTGGGTAAAGTCCTCGATGATGATAGATCTATTCTCAACTTCTGTGCTACTTTCGATCCCATTGTTGTCGACCAAGAAGGGGATGGCTTCCCTAGCTTATTTCCTTTTGAGGATGTTCCACATCTCATTCGATGGTTTGTCAGCCTTCCTTGCCCACCAATCTTTGAAGAATATTTGCAGATTTTTCCTTTGAACCTCTTCCTCAATTCTTAGTCTTCCCCTGATTTTCAGAAGTCCTTGTTGGCATTGCAAGTTACCTTTGTTCACTTCTTTTCAATCCATGATAGCCTCCGGTACATCGTTTCTCTTCTTTTTTTCTGGATATCTCTTATAGCCTTATGAGTCCTGATCAGAATTTGTTGAGTCCTTACCACCATGCTTTTCCTGCACTTAGCCAATTCATTACAGTATGCAAAGGCCTCCGCCCACACTACGGAAATTTCTTGGTGAACAGGGGAGGGAAAACGACGTCTGACAAGCATGAAACCAAGGAGCTTTCTAGAGCATGGGAATCGGTTCGAAAGAAAGAGTAATCGGGTAGTGGTCCGAGATAGTCAGGTCCATGTGTTGGGAAATCGAAGGAATACCCCACTAGAGGATGGTGTTTTGATTGATGTAACATTTATCAAGTTTTTCTTTCCTCAGAGAGTCCCCCAATTGGAGTTTAGACCAGGAGAACCCCTTCATGTCTTTCACCTTGACCAGGTCAAGATGGAGCTTGATTTTATCCCATATCTCTTTCTCCCAACCATCAATAATTTTCCCCTTGTTATTCCATCAGTCCTCAGGAAACTCAACCATGTTGAGGTCCCCACAAATCAAAACATTGTGTGAGAGGGAGTCGAGGGAAGCCCACATATCCATTCTATCCGCCTCTCCATTAGGGGCATAAATTGAGACCATAATGAACTGATTAAGGAACCCGATGTGGAGGTGATCTCAATCCGAGTGGATCGGGTCCGGTCGTGGCACACATAGGGTGTATGAAGCTAATGAATGTTGGAAGGTTTAAGGACGTGAAAGTGAAATTAATGTTGAGTATGGAGAAGAGAGAGATGTTGAAATGATTATGGGAATGGGAATGTAGGAGTGCAAGTTAGATTGATGAACATGAATGATAAGAATGAAAGAGAACCATACACACGAATAAAATTTGGAAGGAAGGATGGTCCATTGAAGGAGCTTCTTAAACACTTCCTAATTCCAATCCATATGCATAGCCTTGATAGAGTTTAATCACAAGCTCATTGAAACATCCTCACTGGTTCAACGCAATCTTGCGGAGCCTTCTCACACATAGAAGAAAATAGAAGACATGTAAAAATACTTAAGAAACTGAGAGACAAGTGAGAAGAGACAAGTGACAAGTGACATGAATTAAAAGGATTTGAATTAAGTTACATGTATAAGATCGTCGTGGTACGTCAAGCTAAGCAGTCTACTGATCAAAGGCGGTTCCGACCCTCAAACCATGACAGTTCAACCGAATGTCACACGTAAGAAGGTGAGTTCCACTTCATTGACCCTATGTATGTCTAGGCTCATAACGTCTAACTAAAGAAGTCTAAGACTCATTAAAACCATCTCTAAATCTCTCAAACGCTCCACCAAGGGTGAGTCAAGATAGAGATGCTGGTTTCAAGAGCCTATCCTAGATTGGAGTTCTAACTTAAATTTGAAACTAGGTACTATACTCATACTAGCCCACCTTGGATCCTCACTCGCTCAACCGAGGGTGATCGTCTCAAGGAAACCATAAGCTAGCAAGAGCCCTATGGATGCCTAACAATAATCCTCTAGGAGTTTGGAGGGGGGTTTATATAGTTTTTTGAATGAATTTGGGCCCTTAGATCTAGAGAAATCAACTCTCAACTCTAGGATCACTACTTTCGATTACAACCATTTGATTAGTCAAATCAATGGCTTGGAATTGTTCTTTCTATCAAATCTAGTGTAAAGGAGTGAAATTTAGGCGCCTTCATTCTCCACCATTGGATCTGGGGATGATCTGGACCATCGGATCAGTGCTGACATCAATTCAGATAAGATAAGCCACTATTTTTGGAGAAACTTTGCATTATTGATCTTTAACTGTCAAAAAAGTCCTCTTTGATGAAAAAACTCGTGGATCCTCCTTCCTTTATGCTTTAGTGCATCTCCACCCTTGAATATGAGCTCATCTTGACCGTACAACATAGTTCAATCATATTTTGCCATGTGGCAGTCCTTCAAGCCTTCAATTTTCTTATTCTAGAAAACTGTGGTGACCTTGAAAACTGGATTTTGTGCTCTTTGACCCTTCAAATATCCTTTGATGAAGATAAAAGTTTTTAGGACTATATTTTGAAAGGCCTCCTTTAGGAATATGAAAAAAAACTCCCATCTTAATCTTCCTTGTACAAGTTTGACTACATTTGGAAGCTTACAAGGTGGCATTAAGGTGTCTAGGAAGCTCTGATAGCCTTGAAACTTTGTACAAATATGTAGCCAGATATGATCTTTATACATGCCAAACCATATGGCTAACAAAAATTCCTATACAAAATTTTGTAGGGTCTAAGTGGAAAAATTACATTTTTTACAAATTGGGCATATCAATGTGCTAGAAAATCCATTTTCATGTGAAATTCGGTCTATAGACTGCCTTTGATAGGCTTTACAAGTATATGATTTTTCATGTGATTTGGAGACATTGAAATTTTTGCCCTAATTTCCAAAGTTTGACCAGCTTTGAGCGCTACCCTAGATTTGCTCGATTTCTTCCAAAGTTTGCATGTGAACTCCCTTTGATATCCTTGATGCATCTTGGACTTCTGAGGGAATTCTGGCTACCTTCACCGAATGTGTTTCCTATAGGCCTTCATGAGTGACAGAGGAGAGAAAATCTCGACGACACCGATAGAGCCAGCAATCCGACGATGATTCTGATCTTCACAAGTCGAGGTCAATCTGTTGGACCAAGAGTTACTAATACCAATCACAGTGCCCCCCGCCCCCCTAGGGTGCAAAGTGGATAACCAAAGGTGGTTCGGAGAAATGCATTTAAGCTATTTCTAGAGATCCTTTGCATCAATTTTAATCTCTTGTAAGCAGATAAAGTCAGGGTTGAGGCCCTTTTATTTGAACCACTGACCAAGAATCGCCGCTCTTGAGGGGTCAGACAAACCCTTGAGCTTTAGCGATCCGATTTTCATTACTGATGGTTGCCCTCTTTGAGGGGAGGGACCCAATCTTTTTTTTCTTGTGATCTTCTTTTCTCCTTCGAGCTTCTTGACTTAGGATCCTACTCTTGAGGGGGCTCTTCCAAGGCATGCCCGATGGTTGTTTCCCTTTAGGCTTTGACTTTTGTTGCGATAAGCTTGGCATGCAAACCAGAAGAGTAGGACCAAGGAAGGAGCTTTCACTGTCTAGGTTGTCTTCATTGCTAGTAGTGAAGCCTTCCTCTTTACTCATGTTGTAGCCTTCATGGTTTTTTTCTTTGCTGGTAGAGCACCCAAGGGTATTATCAGCAATGTCTTCTTCATAATGGTTATCCCCTGGGAGAAGCACATATCCAACAAGCTTTGACATTATCCTTGTTGTTTCTGCCTCTTCCTCTACTTTTGCCACTTCCTCTTCCTCTTAGAAAGTCTACTTGGCTTAGAGTACCTTCATCTTCAATTGATTGTTGCTTTCCTTTGATAGCCTTCTTCTTATCCTTATAATACATTGCATGACCTACACTCTTATCAACATCTCCTTTGATATCATTCTCAAAGGTTAGCATATGACCTAGTCATTTTGTCAAATCAAGAGTAAAATGATCCAATGAAAGTTCTGTTGATAATATGAATGGCTTCCACTTGTCATCTCCTCTTAAACCTGTAAGAATTTGTCTAATTTATCTTCTTCAATGTCTTCATCAATTGCACCTAAAGAATCAGCAATGTCTTTCATCTTTGTCACATAATTAGATATTGATTGTGAAGCCTTCTTCTTGAATGTGGTAAACTCTACCCATAGTGATGCTTTCCTTTGACTTGGTTGTATTCTAGAAATGCTCCTCCAGAGCACTCCATATATCACTTGCACTTTCAAGTCCTCTAATATGAGGAAGCTAGTAATCATTTACTACCATGTAGATGATGCTCCTTCTTTGAGCATCCTTTTGCATCCAAACTTTCAAGTCTACAAGTTCCTCCCTAATAGGAACACTAGGATCTTTGAATTCAGGCTTCTCTAAATCTCCTATAATGTATCCCATCAGATCTTTCCTCGTAATATGAGCTTCCATCCTCATGGACCAAGCTGGATAGTTCTCTCTGTCCAACTTCTCAATTTAAAGACTATCTCCCATTCTATTTTCACCTGTACTAACAAATTTCCAACCTTATAAGTAATGGATGTACCTTTGCTTCACAATTTACTCCTTCTAATCCTTTTGATTGCTCTCGTCTGTCTCCCTTTATCGTTTCCTTCACACTTTGTCCTTTTGAATCTTCAAATGTTAAATTTTGTATGTCTGCAACAATCGGGATCTTCCTTTCCTTCAACTTTGATCAAATCTGCTCTGATACCACTAATGGAGATGATTAATCTTCAAAAGACAAGCTATACTTGAATTTAGAACATCTCTATATCAATCATAACTCAAAACCTTCTTCAATTTTTGAAAACCTTTGCCAACTTATGAACAATTAACACTTCTGTGAACTATGACTATATTCAGGAAAGTCTGCTTCACAAAATGCATTCATTGACTTATGAAATGATTAAATTTTCTTATGCATCTTTGGTACAATACTCTTCTAATGTTCACAAAACTACGCCAAGTGAAAATTCTCCAAAAGAATTTATAAAACTTCAGATTTACTTGAATAAGTAAACCTATGTTTGAAACAGGCTTTCTCT
Source organism: Ceratopteris richardii (assembly GCA_020310875.1). NCBI lineage: Eukaryota > Viridiplantae > Streptophyta > Polypodiopsida > Polypodiales > Pteridaceae > Ceratopteris > Ceratopteris richardii. The sequence goes on from CM035424.1 coordinate 126,892,972, forward strand.
GCAAGTGACTTTTACATATGTAACTTTACATGCATGGTTCTCACAAAATAGACCCCATTTGATCAAATGCTTTATACATAGGTTGCTTACCTTCCAAATTAAATTTTGAATGCTTAGTTGTGAAAACCTTTACATAGTTGACTAAGATCTCATCAATTCTTTGATCATCGAGATTGCACTTGTTTCAAAAGGCACTCATCATCTGTTCCCATATGAATGTTCCTACACTGAATTCTCTCAGTTTGATTACAATTGAACTCTCAAAACTTGTCCATAGATGCATCAGCTATAGACTTAGACACACACAAAAGGATTTCTCAAATGATTGAGCATAGAAGGAAAGAGATGAAAAACATCGAGGTGCTACTTATTCAAACAATCTTCACTTATGAACAAAAATACATCTGATAGATATATCTCACTCAACTTGTGATCTACTCGTCTATATCTCATCTATATTTTATCTCTCATATATATCACGACTATATACAAGTATATATATACAGATGAGTGTGGATTCTTCATTACTTCAAAATATTTGTGAACTATTTACAAAACTAATATACATGTGTATATAGAACATCTCTTTCTAAACCTCCACTTTATTTCATGCTTTAGGATTTAATCTTTACTTCAAGTCTTCATTCCTAACCTTCATGTAATAATCAACTGTTGATTGTCTTGCTCCAACATGTGTGAGTAGCTTTGATGTGAACCTTTTCCCTATACATGGACACTTTTTAACTCTAGTACTAGCTAGAGGTTCTTCCCCTATGTTACCACATACATGATTCACGCATATGTAATTGTACTTTGTACCAAGGAATATTATTCAACTCTTACTTTAGTTCTGATAACCATCATAGAGTGATCTATTCAAGCCATCTGTCTTCTCTACGTGTCTTCCTGCATTTGTGCTCCTTGTGTGTGCTTCTCGTGTGTCTCTCAAGCTTCTACACATACCCAACAGTGGTATCACAACATGCTAAGCTCCTTCTGAAGTTTCCATTTTTTGCATCACGGAATGCCCACACTTTTAGTTGTGCAAATCAACTTCGAGAGCATAGAACAATGACTTTGAGTAACCAAGAAGCATTTTCATCAATTGCACTTGGATTTACCCCCATTTGGAAACCATTTGTGCAATCACAATTGCCGTTAGAGTGATAGATTGTGAGCTTAAATTTCAACATTCATTTGAGTTTTCATTGAAGTAAAGATCTTATCACATTCTTGTTCTTTAGTGAAATGGCGGGCAACAATGTCTTGTTTGGCATGCTTCATGCTCAAGAAAAGCTTGATAAGACCAACTATCCAATGTGGTCTTACATGATGAAACATGCTCTTATTGTAAAACAACTTTGAAACATAGTGGCAGATGTAGATCAAAGACCCGCATGTTCTTCGACTTCATAGCCTACCATCACAGATGGAGCTTATTTTTCAAGTACAATGGTTACTCCTTCTCCACCTACATAGGAGCAAATTAGATGGGATGGAAAAGATAATCAAGCTCATGATTTGACTACACTTTTTGCGAAGCATCGTATACTTCCACACATATAGTCATGTTTTACATCAAGATATGCATGGGATACTCTTGCTTCTTTGTATGCCATGTGTAATGAAGCACATATTGCATACTTGAGGAAGGAACTTGAGGATGTATGAATGGCTGATAATAGTCCGTGGATGTGTATGTGACATGCATCAAGGACTTGAAAGAGCGATTGGCAAGCATAAATGAGATTATTCCACATGCATCACTCATCTCTAGATTTTTGAAAGGATTATCAGAATCTTTTCAAAGCTTTACCACTACACTCCGTTTGGTTGCAAAAGGGAATCCCAATATGTATGCATTTGATGAGGTTATGTCTCTTCTTTTGTAAGAACAGAAATCTAGAGTGAATAGGAGTGGTGTGATTAAGGGAACACAAGCACTTTCTATCTCACAGAAAGGGAAAAGCATGGCCCAGCTTTGGGTTCATCAAAACCAAAGCCTCAATCTTCCTCTTCCACTCATTCCCCTAATGATGTTGATTTGTAAAAGAAGAAGAGATGCAAATATTTTCAGAAGGTTATCCGTACTATTGATTAGTGTAAAAAGCTTGCTAAGCGCAATGAAAAACGAAGGAATCTCGCATGTCTATTGTTGAAAATTCTTCAAGTGAAAAGAATGATGAAGCCAACATGGCTCAAGATTTTTGGACATGTGTTGTTACATATCATTATGATACATGATTACATTCTAAATGTATGGTTGTGAGTGAGGCTCATTCAGACTTGTCCTTTGATAGTGGTGCTTCAAAGCACATAACTTCATGCAAAAGGTTTTTTGCATCTTTGAAAGATGCACCCAAAGGAGGAAATGTGGTGTTTGCAAACAATGCCTATTATCCTATCATTAGAGTAGGAAAATTTGAGCTTATGGTTTCAAATGGAGGTGTGATTCTCTTGAAAAATGCATTGTATGTACCCCATATCAAGAAGACTGTAATTTGAGTTTTGTTGATTGCCAAAGCTCAAATTCATGTACACTTTGTTGATGATAAGTGTATGGTTCATGATTCCAACAATGGTGATATTATCATGATGTCCGGTGCATCATGTAGTGGTTTGTATCACTTGGATACATACAAGAGGCCTGCCTCAAATGCCTGGGTTCCTCATACTTCTTTCATGGCTGAAATGGAGATTTGGCATGCTCATTTTGGTCACTTGAACTTCAATAGTTTGCTTTACTTGAAAAAGAAGAACATGGTTATTGGTTTTCCAACACTTGAGTCCATTGAAAATCATGCATGTGAAGGTTGCATTCTTGGAAAAATGCATCTTGCTTCTTTTCCAAAAGATGTTCATAGACACACTACAAAAAAAGTGCAGCTTGGTCATAGTGATGTATGTGGTCCCTTCAAGACTCCATCTTTTGGGAAGCATGTATATTTTGTTACTTTCATTGATGATGATACTTTCCATACATGGGTGTATCCTATGAAAGTAAAGAATGGGTATTTTGTTGCTACCAAGCGTTTTTAGCTATGGCTGAAAATTTTTCTTCAAACAAGCTTTTGACTTCACGCATAGATTGTGGTGGTGAATACATGTCACATGAGTTTAATGCTTTTCTTCTTGAAAGAGGAATTTCACGCCAATGTACAATGCCATATACACCTTAGCAAAATGGTTTTGCCTAGCATAAAAATAGAACACTCCTTGAAATGGCACAATGTATGGCTAAAGGAAAGCACCTTCCTCACAAGTTTTGGATGGAAGTGGCCATGTGTGGAAATTAGGTGTTGAATCACTAACCTAAAAAATCATTGAGATTCATCACTCCTTATGAGGCTTGAAATGAACATAAACCTATGCTTAGTCATATGCACATGTTTGGTTGTTTGACATATGATCTTGTGCCATCATAACAACGTCACAAACTTGATGACAAGGCAAAGAAATCTATATTTGCTAATTATAGTGCTGAAAGGAAAGTATATCATTTGTGCCATCCATTGACGAACATAATTATTGTGAGTCGAGATGTGGCATTTACTAAAAAATCAATTTTTCCTCTATTTGAATGCAGAAAATAGCCAACAATTAGCTCCCAAAATGTATTTAATACACTTATGCCTTTGTTCCAAAGTGGTGCACTTGTCTATGGCCATGTAGACCACCCAACTGAGGTTCAAAGGGCTGAAAAACTCCATCAAAATAGGGTTGAAAATGCAAATAATTTCCAGCCAAAGATGGCTGAAATTTTCTAGCCAAAAATCGTTGGAACTGCTAGAAATTTCCAACCACATATGGCTGAACATTTGCAACAAAATAAGGATGAAAATGAGCATGAAATTCACCCCATGCATAATGTATATGTTGATGATGTATTACATAATGAATGCATGTCTATCAAGGGTGCACAAACTATGCCAAAGTGGCTAAAACAAACTTTGTAGGATAGCAGATTGAGTGCACCTTTACTTGGTAGAATAAGATCAAGATCTCACCATGCATCAAATAACTTTGTGGATTATTCTCTTATTTGCAACAACATGTAATGAAGAGCCACTTAATTGTAAAGATGCATCTGACGATCCACGATGGATGAGTGCTATGCAATAAAAAATGGATTCTATACATAAGAATGATACTTGGGAGTTATGTAAATTTCCAAAGGAAAAAATGCCATTGGTACAAAGTGGGTTTACAAGATTAAGAGAAAATCAGATTGGTATCATTGATCGCTACAAAGCTAGATCCATTGTCAAAGGATATGCTCAACAATATGTCATTGAATATGAGGAAAATTTTGCATCTACTTCACATATGACTACCATTCGTATTGTGGTTACATTGGTTGCCCAACGAGGTTAGAAAGTACATCAGTTGGACATAAAAACAACTTTCTTGAATGGTGATTTGCAAGAAGAGGTTTACTTGAAGGAAACTCTTGAATTTGTCATGAAAGGGCAAGAGCATATGGTTTGTTGCTTGCATAAAGCCTTGTATGGTTTCAAGCAAGCTCCATGTGCATGGTATGACAAAATCCATAAGCACTTGATTGCTCTTGGCTTCACACATGGTCCGATTGAAAGCATACTCTATGTACACAAAGATAGGGCTGATCTTATAGTGGTTTTTCTTTATGTTGATGACATATTCTTTAATGGGTCATGTGATGCAAAACTTGACATCCTTATGATGGATTTGCAACATACTTTTGATTTCACTTATCTTGTTCTTTTGAGCTACTATCTTGGCATCCAATTTGTATATGTTGAGGAGGAATTGTGATGCATCAAGCAAAGTATGTCAAAAAATTACTTGAATGTTTTGACTTTGAGGATTGCAACCTAGTTTCTACACCAATTGAATAGGATTTAGGTTCTCATTTGAGAACTCCAGTGATGCATTCGACACTTCTCTTTATCAACAAGTTATGGGATTTCTTATATACGCATGCAACAAAAGATGGGATATATAATATGCAATTTCCCAATTGATTCCATTCATGCATAACCCTAGAATTAAGCATTGGCAAGAACTGAAACGTGTGTTTAGATATCTCAAAGGCACTTTGAGCTTGTGTCTCTTTTATGGTAGAGATATAGAGCCATGCTTGCATGCTTTACGGATAGTGATTAGGTTTGCTCTTATAATATTTTCATGTCCACTAGTGGTGATTGCTTTTTCCTTGGAGACTCATGCATATCTTGGTTAAGTAAGAAGCAACCTATAGTTGAAACATCAATTTTTGAAGCTCAGTTCAAGGCAATTTTCACAACTGCAGTGGAGTGTATATGGCCGAGATGCCTATTGATGGATCTTTGCATGTAGATTGATGCTTCTATGCATATTCTCACTGATAGTTAGAGTGCATTGGCTATTGCACAAAGTCGAGTGTTTCATGCATGGACCAAACATATTGAGGTGCATTATCACTATGTGAGAGAGTGCCTTCATGTAGGAGATATTGATTTGGTATATATACCTACACAGGATAATGTGGCAGACATATTCACCAAAGCTCTTCCATGAAAAAAGTTTGAAGTCTTTTGCAAAGCTTTGGGCTTAGGGCCTAGTGAGGGCTGATCTGTCACTCCCTGTATGTGTTCAGATCATTTTTCTCTTGGGGGGTTTGTTACACTTATGTGTTCCTCAATTAGTTTTGATGGAACTTTTCCTTATGCATGGGCACTTCTTACTCTAGTTTTGGCTATAGGTTTTTTCCCAATGTTACCACATACATAATTCACTCATATGTGGTGGTAGTTTGTACTTAGGGATATTATTCATCTCTTACTTCAGTTATGATAATCACCAATAGAGTGAGCTATTCCAACCAACTATCTTCTCCATGTGTCTTGTTGTGCTTGTGCTCCTCATGTGTGCTTCTCGTGTGTCTCTCACATATCTACACACACCCAACAAGGATAACCATGATAAAATAAGTGGGCTATCCTTTCGACCATCAAACCATGAAAATTGGAAATTCTTGATACCAATCTTGGAATATGTGCCATTAGCTTGATAGGAAACAATGGCCTTCACCACCCTTAGCAAGATTTTCCTCTTCAAAATGCAGCTTTTGAAGTATTTCGTCACATGCTTGAATCTTGTTTTGGGCACCTCAAAGTTTGTGCTACAAAAGCTCCAACTATTGTTTGAGCAATACCTCAAGTAGAGGCGATTCACCAAAGTTCTCCATGGTATGTGCAGGCTCCATGGGTGTGTAGAATAAGAAGCCCCCTTGCTAAAGATGTGAAGACAATTTTAAGAATTCTTGAATTCAAATGGAAAAGAGAAAGGTGCTTCTTGGGAATTGAAAAAGTGAGAGAGATGAAAGTTATGTTAAATACGAGTAAAAGGGATTAGAGTGACAACACAAGTGGATAATATAGTGGTTAAACACTTGACTTGTGAGTACAAGGTTGTGGGTTCAAATCCCCTCTTTGGTAGATGAGAGACTCCTTATTACCACCCTTTAATTAAAAGGTGTTCGCATAGAGCCAACAGTCACCATGGGTGCTAGGAAGCCAAAGATGCCAAATTTATACCAAAGTTTTATGCCATAGTCAATGCCAAAGTCCTATGCCTTAGGTGTAAACTTTAGGCATAAACTACAGGTTCTCGTTCACGAACAAAGACCAACAATTGAAACAATAATAGGAATGGGATTCGAAACTCAAAAATGAAACCAAAATCAAAACTCAGGTTGAAATAGGGATAGAGATCGGAATCAAAATTTGGATGCCATATAGATAACAATCGGATGCAAAAACCAACAGTATGAGACCTCTGTGTAGTGATGCATGTAGGGTCTGATACCACAATTGTGAGATCTTACGTACATGTGTACACACATAGAATACAAAAATTGAAATACATAGAAAACAAAGATACACAAAAGACGAGACAGTACACAAGATTCCCCCACACACACTATGTTTGACGAATCTACAAAGTGCCTGTATTCATAGGATTTTTATTACATCAAAAATAGAGATTACAATGAGGGTGATGCTTCAAAAGTAGGCATGAAAGTAAAAACGTTTCTCTCTTTTACGAAGAGCCTTTGCTTTTATTTACATAAACCATGAACTACAACGATCCTGAGCTTAACCACTATTTTTACAACTTTTGTAGAAAGAACTCTCTATGTGGGCCTTTATTTACAATATAATATATATATATATATATATATATATATATATATATATATATATATATATATATATATATATATATATATATATATATATATATATATATATATATATAAAATAATTCCTCTTATTCATGTCCAAACACATATGAAATGAGCACGCCCATCCATGCCCTCAAAAACCTTCGGTTCCTATATAAAAACACAAAAAAAACATTAATAATGTAATAAACTAAGCTCCAAAATTCAACATTCCATAAGTGATGATAAATTTCATTCAACCTCTATCATTTGCATCGTTGTGAGAGGGATTGGGAATTCATGATAGGGATGGTCCATTTGACCTAGCTCTTTTAGGAGTGAGTCGATAAAAAATAATCTTATCTTGCTTCAATACTTTGCCCTTTGTAGGTTTTTTCCTTAAGAGAAATCCTTGAACTAGTATTAAAGATTCAATAGTAAGAGCCCGCATTGGGAAAGTTCTTAGAAATTCGCTTCTCTTTTAAACAAAAATTAAGGCCAAAGTAAACGTTGATGACCTTAGCTCCATCGGTTTCCATACATATCTATGAATGCCACCCAATGCTAAACAAGTGATTTGAACCTTCATAAAATATGCTTCTTTTGTCATCTTGTTGGTATTTACTTGATAAACATAAATATGATTCTTTTCTCATCTGATTGTAATGTCTCTACTTTATTGATTGAGCTTTTACTTGTTGGTATTCTTTTCTACTTGATTGATGGCATGAAATATTTTTAAAAAATTTCAAGACTCATAGGTGAACGACCGAACTTTAAAAGAAAAAAGAAGAAAAATTTGAGGAGCTTGACGGTCGCATGTACTGTGTCATGGACTTCATGATGTCCTGTTCCTCGTTGGATGTGATTTATGCTTTCATGGACAGCATGTGTAACCTGCGGAAACAACAAGCGAGAACTTAGAGGGGTGTGTATCTGAGAGAGAGAGAAGGGTCTGTGTATCTGTGAGAGACAGAGAGAAGGGTGTGCGTATCTGTGTGTGTGAGAGAGAGATGTGTGTGTGTGTGTGTGTGAGAGAGAGAGAGAGAGAGAGACGGCTCAGGTGACGGTCCTGTGTAAGCAGCCTAGGCTGACTCCTTCGCTTTGTGTCCGCCATTGCAACTTGAGAGAGAGAGAGAGAGAGGTGATGGTCCTGTCTAAGCAGCCTAGGCTGACTACTTCGCTTTGTGTCCGCCATTGCAACTTGCAACGCCAGGCTGTCTCCATGGCTTTGTGCCCACCACAGCATCATGCTTGGACGGCATCGCTAAGCTGTTCAGATTCCTTACATTGTTAGGCCGTCTGGGCATTGTTCAAGCTTGCGTAAAGCGATCATCCCGATTCTGTGTCATTGACAAGAGCTGTCATATGGGGACCCATTGAACTTCCGAGCGATGGCACGCTCACCATCGCTGTCTTGCGCAAAATAGTTTTCATCAGTCAACCAGGCCATGACCGTGAGATCGTCGTTCTATGAGGATGTCGCAATGGTTAAGCCATTCGAGCTTCGAGCTTCGAGGAGAAAAATTTCACTCCAAGATCACCCCAATTGACACACAAGGGCCCATGGTTGTACGAACCTAATGATATGCACAAACCAATTAGTTTTTTGGAATCTTCTATGGCTCTAGTTGACCTCTATACCGAATAGCTCCTTTACATTGATATGCCCTTATTGGTGTATGGATTGCTCTATGTCTCGTGGGATATAATGTAAAGGGCATGTATAATTCAATTGGCTTTATGAATCTTAGATGCCTTCATTGTGTGTGTAAACTCGTTATGTTTTCTATTTTGTTGCCTACCTCTATAATATAGGCTGCAAGGGTCCCCCTACTATTGAGTCTAATAGCCTTTTATAGGCTGCAATGGTCCCCCTACTATTGAGTCTAATAGCCTTTTATAGGCTGCAAGGGTCTACCTACTACTAAGTCTAATAGCCTTTTAGGCTGAGTTGAGCAATTCAACCTCAAAAGGGGTTTCATGACAAGAAATGGCCTTCATCTTGGCGAGAATCACGGAAGCTACAAGACGAAGATATTTTAGTTAAAATTTATATGGTGGTTCTTGTTACTGTTAGTGTCCATGTGAAAGGCCAAATGGCCATCGGACACTTCTTTGTATATGTTCTTTAATAAAACATATAGTGGCCTGGTCAGTCACGGACTGTAAGTTCGACCGCATTTGTAAGACCTAAGAAGTCTGTCTTCGTGCTCCCTGTGTACTGTGTTTTCTACGTATTCTACAGCCTCTGTGCGGAGTACTGTGTGCGGCATCAGTAGCTCGGTTTTCAAGTCCGAGCATATCGTCGTGGAGCTCTCGAGAAGGAGAGTGCAGCACGGTGCATCGCCATCGAAATACTTCACTGGTATCAGAGCAGTTCGAGGCCAAAAGTATTGTTCCTTTTGTGCGAGCGAAGCGAGAACCCCCCCCCCCCTAGGCTTTCTTCGCCAAGGCTTACGACCAAGGCGGCGACCAAGGCGGCGACCAAGGCGGCGACGACCAAGGCGGCGACCAAGGCGGCGACCAAGGCGGCGACCAAGGCATAGACCTTGGCATACCTTGTCATCCGAGTCACCGAAGTCACCGTTGGCGCCGTTGGCTGCGCGCGAGGGAGGACCTCAACGATCAAGGAATATAGAGGTTCCCGGTACTTCGCGGGAGGTCACCCATCCCAGTACTGTTCCCCCCAGAGCTCGCTTAACTATGGCAATCTCTTGCCACTAAGCTACACTCTTGTGGTGTTTGAAGAAGGGGAAAGACTAAGGTTGACATTACCTTGAACAAGTTTTGGTCCCTCAAAGGTTCATTTTTGCTTTTAAAGCCTATTTCTGAAGCAATTTTGGGGTGTTTTTGGAACCATTTCGGAGTACTTTCGCACGTAGTTCTCTTCACACAGGTCCAATAACATCAAGAAGAGTGTTCCTTGTACTTCTCAGACAATAAATATCAACCTTTGGGGCTGTATTTTCAGCCACACTCGTAAAACTACAGGTTTCTTGAGGGGTTTTCAGTTTTGGTGGGAGCAGTTGCTGCAAATTTATGCAGGTTTTTAAAGCCTAAAACATCAGAGTTGACAGACACTTGCAGGTGTTATTGGCTAGTTTTTGGGCTGTGTATTCAGCCTTTTAGTGTCATTTTACTGCATATATTGAGCACATACACACCATGTACGCTTCTGTGGATACCGCTTATGTACGTCCATGTGGGAATTGATATAGCGGTTACGTTCTTTGCATAAAGCCTTTTACGTTTGATAAAGAGGGTCATGGTGAGGTTTTCTTAACTAGGAGACACCCAGATGTCGGGGTCTCTTCGGTGATGCAGGTGGAAGACTTACCCAGCCTCGCCATAGGAGATGTATGATAGTTGTTCATAGGTGCTCGATAAGCCTAGTTGGCTTCTATTGGGTAACTGATTATATGCAGTGGAGTCAGTGATTCACTATGCAGGTAGACATGTCAGTACTTGCAGTTTTATGATACTTTGACACTGGTCATATGCTAATTTTGCAGAGGATACTCTGGCAAAATTTTTCCAGATTTCTGGTTTAGTCAATTATATAGTGGTCGATTTACTCCTTGATACACTTATTTGTTGGTGTTTGGACTCTTCTAGCTCCATTATCATTCTATTCAGTTCTCTACGATCATGGCATCAGAGGTCTCAGGCACATCCGGTGGATCAGGGTCTAGTGCTAGCGTTCCGAGGAGGAGCTATAACTTGCAAGGCAAAGACCATTTTGAGATCCGAAAATTTGATGGCACAAACTTTGCTCTATGGAAGAATCAAATTAAAGATGTACTGATTCAAAGAAGGCAATGGAAGCCAGTAAATGGGATTTCAAAGAAGCCTGCTGACATGGATGAAGATGATTGGGATGAGTTAGATGAAATGGCCAGGTCTACCATTCGCTTGCACTTGGCAGATAATGTTTACTTTACAGTATTAGACTGTGAAAGTGCAGAGGAGCTTTGGAAGAAGTTATGCAATACATATGAAAAAGAGACGGCATCAAATAAAGTATATCTAATGAGAAAATTATACGACCTTCATATGAAGGACAAAGATAGTGTTGCTGCTCATCTAAATGAGTTTGATGCCATATTCTCCCAGTTACAGGCTCAGAAAATGGATATGAACAATGAAATGAAAACAGTATTGTTGTTATGCACCCTGCCATCATCATGGGATACATTTTGCACAGCTATTAGCAATAGTGCACCAAGTGGTAAACTCGTCTATGATGACATATGTGGAGCACTCTTGAGTGAGGAGATTCGTAGAAAATCTATGGTTGGCACTCAGAGTGGAGATGCATATAATGTTCGTGATTCTTACCAAGGAAAGAATCAACAACGTGGCAGGAGCAAGAACAAGGAAAAGAATGGTCAACGGAATAAGAGCAGAAGTAAATCAAGGAAGAGGGATATTGAATGCCATTCTTGTCATAAGAAAGGACACATGAAGAAAGACTGTTATGCATTAAAGAATGCTAAAGGTAAAGGACAGAATGTTGATGGGCATGTTAAACAGTTACCTGCACCATCTACTTCGACTGTGAAGATTGAAGAAATTAATGCTATTTCTGATGATGCTGATGTGTTGACACTTGATAGTACTGTGCCATCTGAGGCACTTATGGCTGATTCTCTTTCCCACACCTGGCTGCTAGATTCTGGTGCTTCTTTCCATGTGACACCACATAGAGAATGGTTCTCTAATTATGCAGCAAAGTCTCTTGGTACCGTGAGACTTGGTGACTCTTACCAGTGTGATGTTGTGGGGATTGGAGATGTAGTTGTGCAGTTCATTGACGGTTCAAAATTTACTATGCATAATGTACGTCATGTACCTCAGTTATCACGCAGTTTGATGTCAGTTGGTCAACTTGATGACCTTGGTTACAAGGTGGTCTTCTATGCTCAGTCCTTTCGTATATCAAAGGGCAATATGGTTATTGCAAAAGGAAGGAAAGTTGGCTCACTTTACCCTTTATTTGTATCACAGAAAGAACACTTGTTAGCTGTTACTGAACAGCCTATGGCTTGTATTTGGCATGGTCGTTTGGGCCATATATCTCGTAGTGGAATGGAAAATCTTTCTCGTTCTGGCTACTTACCTGTGTTATCTTTCTCTGATTTTTCATTTTGTGAGCATTGTCAATATGGAAAGCAAACCAGAAATGTGCATAAAACGCACATTGACTCTTCAATTCAGCCTTTAGATCTTGTTCATACAGATGTGTGTGGTCCTATGCCCACTAGGTCCTTAGGTGGTTCTCTTTACTTTGTCACTTTCATAGATGATGCTACTAGAAAAGTCTAGGTATATCCTATCAAATCGAAGGATGATGTATTTCCTACTTTTAGAAAATGGCTTGCTTCAGTTGAGACTGAAAAAGGAACTAAGCTTAAGGCTTTACGTTCAGATAATGGGGGTGAGTATACCTCACATGAATTCAGCCTTTTCTATCAGTGTAGAGGGATTCGTAGAGAGTTTACAGCTTCTTATACCCCAGTACAGAATGGTGTAGCTGAGAGGATGAATAGAACTATTCAAGATAGAGTAGTCTCTATGTTGCATCATGCAAACCTCTCACAAGGTTTTTGGGCAGAAGCAGTATTGACTGTAGTTCATGTGATCAACCTTTCACCTAGTACTGCCAAAGGTCTGAAAGTGGCACAAGAGTTATGGACAGGGAAACCACCATATTATGATCATCTTCGAGTTTTTGGGTGTGAAGCATATGTTCATATACCCAAGAATCTTAGACAGAAGTTGGACCATAAGTCAAAGAAATGCATTTTTCTTGGATATGGTCGAGAAGGACAATTTGGATATCGCTTATGGGATCCTGAAACACGGTCAATCATCAGAAGTAGTGATGTCATTTTTAATGAGTCTAAGATGCATAAACAGCCCATTAAGGAGGTTGAAGTGAGAAGAGTGGTGTTTGAGGATACTAGTCCTCCGGTTAGCATGCATAAAAATGCTGCACATAGGGATGTTCAAGAGAATGTCCATTCAGATCAGTCTGCACATGTTCCTGTTCAGCAACCATTGAGACGTTCTGCACGTGTCTCATATCCACCTGATAGATATGTTCCAGGTTTAGATTTTGTTATGCTAACAGATGCCGGTGAGCCCTCTTGCTACAAAGAGGCTATGCAGACAGAGGATCATGTCAAGTGGGAGCGTGCCATGAAGAGTGAGTTGGATTCTATTCACAAGAATGGTACTTGGGACTTAGTACCTTTGCCAAAGGGCAGGAAAGCTTTACCATGTAAATGGGTATATAAGCTGAAATTCACATCAGATAGTGCTTCTCCAAAATATAAAGCACGACTTGTTGCAAAGGGTTTTAAGCAACAACATGGTGTTGATTTTGAGGAAATCTTCTCTCCAGTGGTCAAGATGACTACTTTGCGCATGTTGCTTGGATTCGTTGCAATGGAGGACTTAGAGCTAGTCCAAATGGATGTGAAAACAGCTTTCTTGCATGGAGATCTTAAAGATGAGATCTATATGGAACAACCAGAGGGTTATGTAGTTCCTGGCAAGGAAAGTCTAGTTTGTAAGCTCAAGAAGAGCTTGTATGGACTTAAACAGTCTCCTAGACAATGGTACCAAAAGTTTGATGCTTTTATGAAGTCCCAAGGCTATTCTCGGAGCAATGAGGATCATTGTCTCTACACAAAGAGATGTTCTGATGGCAGCTTGATATGCTTGATACTTTATGTCGATGATATGTTGATTGCTGGGAAGTCCTCTTATGATTTGTCAATTCTCAAAAAGAAGTTGAGTCAGACATTTGATATGAAGGATTTGGGGGATGCCAAACATATTCTTGGCATGCGCATTACTCGTGATAGGAGTAAAAGATGCATATACTTGTCTCAAAGTGAGTACATATCCAAAGTACTTCACCGATTCAATATGCAGGGTGGAAAGGCATTGAGTACACCTTTACCCACATATGTGAAATTGAGCAAGGATGACTGCCCCAAATCAGATGAGGAAAAGGAATTCATGACCAAAGTTCCCTATCAGTCTGCTGTTGGTAGTCTCATGTATGCTATGGTAGCTACGAGACCAGACATTGCATTTGCAGTGGGAGTTGTGAGCAGATATATGTCTAATCCTGGCAAGAAACATTGGGAAGCGGTCAAAATGATTTTGAGATATCTGAGTGGCACTAAGGAAAAGTGTCTATGCTTAGGTAGAGGGAAAGCATCCATTATTGGTTACACAGATTCTGACTATGCTGGGTGTGTAGACAATCGTAAGTCTACATCAGGGTACATTTTTCACTTTGCTGGAGGTGCTATCTCTTGGAGATCTCGTCTTCAAGAATGTACAGCTGTTTCCACCACAGAAGCAGAGTATGTTGCAGCAAGTGAGGCATGTAAGGAAGCATTGTGGCTTTCTCGTCTTGCTTGTGATATGGGTTTGCCTCAGCATGTACCTCATTTGCTCAGTGATAGTCAGAGTGCCATTGCTTTGGCTAAGAATCCGGTCTATCATGCAAAGACCAAGCATATTGAGGTGAGGTATCACTTCATTAGAGATTGCTTAGCCACTGAGAGCATTATTCTTGAGAAGGTTCACACTCGAGATAATGCTGCAGATGCTTTGACTAAAGCTCTACCACAGGATAGCTTTCGACACTGTTGTCACTTGATGGGGGTTACTTGATTCTTGATCTTACGCAGTCACTTGTATACTGTGTAACATGCCCATCAGGTGGGAGGTATAGTTTGTATACTTACACTCAGGTATTCTTTATCATTCTTTCTTTTTTCTCCCATAGTTACTCTGGCCATATTGGCCTTTAGTGGGAGATTGTTACTGTTAGTGTCCATGTGAAAGGCCAAATGGCCATCGGACACTTCTTTGTATATGTTCTTTAATAAAACATATAGTGGCCTGGTCAGTCACGGACTGTAAGTTCGACCGCATTTGTAAGACCTAAGAAGTCTGTCTTCGTGCTCCCTGTGTACTGTGTTTTCTACGTATTCTATAGCCTCTGTGCGGAGTACTGTGTGCGGCATCAGTAGCTCGGTTTTCAAGTCCGAGCATATCGTCGTGGAGCTCTCGAGAAGGAGAGTGCAGCACGGTGCATCGCCATCGAAATACTTCAGTTCTGAGGTCTATCTAGCTCAATGAAAATCAGATATGCATTTCTTCTTGGAGATACATGTGGAAGACATACTATCGATGATGTACATTAGATAGATGATCAATATCAATCAGCTCGGTACTCTGCACACATGGTTCATGGAGTTCATCTCTACCAGAAGTATATACAATTTCAGTATTTATCATAAAAATCTTCGAATTGGATTTTATGATTGCCCATTTATTCCCTTAGTATAAAAGAAGTACATGTCTTTTAATATTCAAGGAAAGGGCCATCTTGAAATAGGAAGTTTGATACAATTAACCTTGCTTTATGGAAGAATCAGATACATGATGTACTCATCCAAAGGAGCCAATGGGTTTAGAAAAGAAAACGCTTGACATGGATGTTGATGAATCCGAAGATCTTGATCAAATGGATGTGTTGACCACTATTCTTTGTAGATATTTTCCATTTCAGTATTTTAGATTTTGTAGATAGTTCAGAAGAAGTGTGGCGCAAATTGTGTACCACCTATGAGAAGGATAGTGCTTCATAAAATTGTACCTAATTAGGAATATTCATCAACTTAATATGAAGAAAATGATGGTGTCTAAATTGAAGGAATTCGCGCATTCTCTCAAAGTTTTAAGCTCGAAGAATGAGCTTGCACGGTGACATGAAATACATTCATCTCAATATGAAATACATACCTCGCGACTTTTGGTGATGAATTTTATAGGCGTGCATTGCTTATCCATTGAAAGAAAAGTACAAAGTGTTTATGTACTTCAAATAATTCCTCGTTATGGATAAAAATATATCACCATTTGAAATGGGCACCCTCCATTTTGATCAAGGGGTATGTCTTTTGGGTTAATGCATTTTTGGGCGTGGGATAAAACAACATCCATGTACAGGGCCATATACACCTCAATAAAATGGATTTTGTGAGAAGAGGAACATGTCTCTCATGGGAATAGTGAGGTGTATGCTCAAAAGTCAGGCTTTACCGGAGGCTATTAAGTGTGCAACAAATGTACTTAACAGGTGTCCCACTAAAGCATTGCAATCTATCACTCCTCATGAGGCTTGGTATGGTTGTAAATCATCTATTACTCATCTCTTTTGCTCATCTTTGTGTTTTTGGTTGTCCGGCATATGCATTAATGCATGAATAACAATGAAGAAATTGGATGATAAGGTAGTGAAATGTATTTTTGCTGAGTTCAATTTTGAAAGCAAAGGCTATTCTCTATAGGTTAGCCGTGATGTTTTTCTGAAAGATGCAATGCAAACCTTACTTTCATGTACCAAGGAGCCATAATTTAGCTCAAAGGATGTGTATGATACTTTTCTACCCCTTTTTATAGGTAGACTATCAAGTGGTAGTCCTAATGACATAATTTTGCTTGCACAAGTTTCAAATGATGATGATGATGTATATCATTATGGAGATTTACGTGATGCACTTATGCATGAGAGTGTTGGCATAGAAGAGGCCGAAACAATGCGTAAATGGTTCGTGATGACTTTGAGAGATAACGAATTCAAGATGGACCTTTTTCATATCACACTCATTTATTCTCTCCTAGTGCTTCCTTTGCATTATATTGTTATGAAATGTCTACCTCTAGTCGTTGTGATAAGAATGAGCATGTTTTTTTTATGAAGCAAAAAATTGGATGGCTTCTATGCAATCAGAATATGATGCTATTATGAATAATGATACTTATTCTTTATGTCATTTTCCTCCATGCAAAAAGGCCATTGACACTAAATGGGTATACAACCTGAAACATAAGCCTCATGTAACAGTTGATATGTACAAGGCTAGACTTATTGCCAAAGATTATGCTCAAGAGGAAGGCATTGATTTTGATGAAGTTTTTGCTCCAATGTGCTCAATGATAACTGTTCATAGCATCTATGCACTTGTAGCTCATTATGCTTGGAATGTACATGAGTTCGACATTAAAACTACATTTCTGAATGGTCATTTACATGAATAATTGTATGTATTTTAGCCTCATGGTTTTGTGCAAAAAGGGAATGAAAACAAAGAGTGCAATTTGAAATGAAATTGTATGGACTTAAGCAAGCACCATGTGCTTGGTATGAAAAGATACATGCCTACTTACTAGCACATGAATTTGAGAACAATCCAACTAAAAGAACCCTACATGTTAAGCATGCAGATGATGTACTTTTGATCATTTTTGTATATATTGATGATATGCTATTCCTTACTCCTAACAAGAAGCATATTGTTGGATTTAAGGCTGATTTGAGTGCCACTTTTGAGATGCCAAATATGGGGCATTTGCATCATTATTTGGGCATTCAATTTATGCACATTATGGAGAAATGACTTTGTGTCCAACAAAATAGTTTGACACATTATTGCAACATTATGGCCTTGAAGATTCCAAACGTATTGCTACTCCCATGGAGACAGGTTTATGGTCGTGTCTTCATGATGTTTGGGGTGCATTTGATATTGTTCTCTATGAGCAAGATATTTGATTCTTGATTTACTTATGCATAACTTTTCTGATATTCAATGTCTTGTCCCATAGATGAGCAACTATATGCATTGCTTAGGTGTCAAGCATTGGTAGTCAATTAAGTGTATCTTTCATTGCTTGAGTGACACCCAGCTACTTGGATTGTTTTATTCCAAGGGGATCATAACTATTAGATTTACATGCTTTTTCTGACTCACATCGGCCAATTTCTATGATATTCATGTGTCCACCTATGATTTTTGCTTCATGCTCGGTAGCTCATGCATACCTTAGTTGAGAAAGAAGCAAACCTATTATGGACATTTCTAGTTGTGAGGCTTTTGAACCAAAGGGATATACAATAGCAAGCGTCCATCATGAAACCAAGGTGTTCTACTACCACACTCACGATTCTGAAAAGATACAAGCATGGGATAGTGGTTTGAAGGCACAACGTTGGTTCACATCAAATCTTTAGTAGTTCCAAAGTAATCAAATCATTAGTAGTCCCAAAGTAATCCACCACGTACATGGAAGTGTGGCATCTATCAAGGCAAACCTTTCTTAATTTCTTATAAGCTTTCCTATTTATTTTAAGTGTGGGCAAACCGTCCTTGTCAATGTCCTTAGATGTCATTCTTGTAGGGTTTAATCATTAATTTGGTTCCACTTCTAGCTTTTATATCACTGTGATAGGGATTGGGAATTCATGATACGGATGGTCCATTTAACCTAGCTCTTTAGGAGTGGGTTTTTTTTTTTAATATAAAGGAAGTTCGGCCTTAGCCTACTCTCATGGACTTGTATTAAATAAAAGGAAAAGAAAAGTACAAGTGAAGGGGACTAGTGGCCACGGGACCCCCCAAGTTCCACAGAGCAAGGCAATATCTTACAGAGTTTAGATGGCATTACAAAGGGGGTTAATCACCCCATCACCCTCATACAGAGCCCATTTGGGTTTAATCTTGTTGTTGATCAGAAGGAGCTCTTTATGATGCCTCAAAGAGGGGGATTTCTTATACTTGGTGATTCTTTTACCGAGGAGGAATAGCAATTTCTCAATCGACCACTCTTTGGGGGAGTCACCAAAGTTATAAGCACATCTGTCTCACAAAATCTTCCAACGGACCTCCCCTCTGATGGCATTGCAGAGAGTCACCGAGTAGCCGATCGCTTCTTGCAGCAGAGCTTGTTTATAGTTGATATGCTTTTGAAGTCTAATTTTCTTTCCGACAATCCGCCAGAACCTATTGGAGTTGGGACAAGTAAAGAAGATGTGACCAACATCTTCAATGGGCCAGCAACAATGCTTGCACTAGGGAGGCGCCCCAAAAATTTTGCTAGCCTTTAGGTTTGTCCAGATTCCCCGATGAAGAATTTTCCATAAGAGGACAAAATTTTTGTTTTCTATGAGAGGGTGCCAGATAGCCATGAACTTCAGATCCCACCGCAGTCGCGTCCATGATAGGCACCAAGTTCTTGTTGAGTTTTACCTCATAATCAATTTTTCCTTTGATATTCGGGATTTTTGTTAGGCAATTACCATTATGCCATTTGAGACCTAGCAGGCACGACAAGTCGTGTCCCATGAGAAGACAAAACTTTAGAGTGGTCCCATGCAAGATGTTTGCTTTGTAAAATATTCCATTCTTCATAAGCAATGCTGACTTTAGGATCAATATCCTCAAAGTTGATCCATTGGTTGGTGTCTTGTTTCCAGAGATGTTTTCATTTTATGAAGCCCTTGTTCGAGAGCATCTTGGAACTTTGAATGTTCCAAGATTCCACGTTCCTGATGCCATGGATTGGAAACCTGATAAACTCATTCTATCTGATACCAGCTGCCCACTTCCAATATTTACTGATTCTTATGAAACTTTTGACTTTATTCCAACTCTTCCATAGGGAGCACACCAAATTCGAGCGTTTCGGGAAAACTGAGATCGGGGAAAACAAAAGGGTTAGAATGTCAAGATTCTTCCAACTCGAGAGTCCCACAAGAGTGATCATCGTTTTCACATGACAAGCATGTTAGTGAGAATGTGCTAGAAATAGTACATACAGATGTTTTGGGTCCTGCAAAGACCACATCTATGGGTGGTTGCAAGTTTTATGTTACTTTCATTGATGATCATACACAGAAAGTGTGGGTCTATTTCATGAAAGAGAAGAGTGAGGTATTCACTCACTTTCAAAATTTTAAAGCTCTGGTGGAAAAGCAGACAGGGAAGTATATTGTGACATTAAGATATGATGGAGGAGGTGAATACATGTCAAATGAGTTCAGCAACTTTCTAAAAAGTCATGGAATTAGATGTTAGTTTTCATGCAGGTATAGACCACAACAGAATGGTGTTGCTGAATGCAAAAATAGACATATTGCAGAAATAGCAAGAGCCATGATGACTGAGAAGAATATGCCTCATTGTTATTGGGTAGAAGCTATGCATACGGCTATATACATCATGAATAGAACTCCAATTGTTGTTGTACATCAAGTTACATCTGAAGAGAAGTTCAGAGGTAAAAAGCCAAATTTATCACATATGAAGATTTTTGTTTGTATTGCATATGTACATGTTCCAAATGAGTTGAGGATGAAGCTTGATCCAAAAGCAGAAAAATGTGTCTTCATTGGATACTCCCTTGAGCAAAAGGGATATAAATGTTATAACCCACTCACACAATAGGTGAAGGTGAGTAGAGATGTGGTATTTGATGAAATGCCAAGCTTCTATGCAGATGCCAAAGAAGGACTGAATCTTGAATCAAATGACAAAGAAAATGCTGAAAAATCAAGCGTAGAATCTCAAGCTTTGAGTGGAGTGGATGCATCATCAAGCAATAGTTCCAGAACAAATCCATAGAGTGGAAGATTGCATGGAAATTTCAGTCTAGCAAATTCATCAAATACATCCAAGAAAGGTAAAGAAAAACTTTTTGCTGGTCATAAAACATGTGTAGGTTTTGAAGACGTCAATGGAGATTCAAGCGATTCAGAAAAGAGTCTGGATGAGGAACTTGGATTGCCCTCTCTGAAGACTCCAAGAGTACAAAAGGCACACGCAGATGATACAAGGAGAAGTGAGCCGGGAGCAAGAAGATCTAGGAGGATACCGAATTCAATGCAATGATTGACATATGATAGTTACATGGCTTGCCATTGTGCCTACATGACAAAGGTAATACAAGATGCTGAACCTTCTTGTTTTGAAGATGAAATTGGAAATGCAGATTGGGAAAAATCTATGGATGAAGAGATGGTTGCATTTTCTGGAAATGATACATGGAAGCTGGTTCCACAATGCGAATGGTAGCATAAGCAGGTATAAAGCACGTTTGGTAGCAAAAGGATATGCACAAACTTATGGCATTGATTATGAGGAAACATTCAGCCCTGTAGCTAACATGTCTACTATCAGAACACTTGTTGCATTAGCTACAACAAAAGGATGGACTTTGCATCAGATGGATGTGAAGAATGCTTTCTTACATGGTGAGTTACAAGAAGAAGTATACATGGACCAGCCACAAGGATATGTAGATTTAAAGCATCGAGAATATATTTGCAACTTGCAAAAGGCTTTGTATGGGTTGAAGCAAGATCCTTGTACATGGCATGCAAGGATTGCTAATTACTTAACCACCATTGGGTTTTCTATGTGTGATGCAGATCATTCACTATATGCAAGGAAGCGTGATGATGACATCACAATTGTGGCTATGTATGTTGATGACTTGATTGTAGGTGGTGGTAATGAAGAAAGCATCAAAGAGGTAAAGCAACTTCTTATGCAGGACTTGGACATGAAAGATCTTGGTGTGCTGCGCTATTTCTTGGGCATTGAGTTTATACATACAGAAACAGGTATATGGATGTCACAAAGGCAATATGCCTTGAATATGCTTCAAAAGTATGGTATGGATGATTGTAAGCCAATTTCTATGCCATTAGATCAGAATTTGAAGTTAGATACTACATCAGGTGAAGCATTGGAAAATGCTACTATGTACAGGAAAATTATGGGAAGTTTGATATATCTCAAAATTACGATGCTTGATCTTAGCTACACTCTTGGACTTGCAAGTCAATTTATGCAAGCTCCCAAGAAGCCACATTTGGATGCTCTGAGGCGCACTCTACTTTATGTGAGTGCTACTTTGGATTATGCATTGTTTTATGAAGCTGGTGTAGATTTGTAGGTTCATGGATACACCGATACAGATTGGGCTGGTAGCAGTCGAGATAGAAGATCTACTAGTGGCTTTCTATTCTCACTTGGGAGTGCAGCTATTACATGGAGCAGCAAGAAGTAACCCATTGTTGCTTTTTCGAATAGAGAGGCTGAGTATAGAGGTTGTAGCTTAGTGATGAGTAGCACCTCCTTTAATGTCAATTTGGGAAGACGTGAGGATGGTATGAAGACCTCGAACAAGTGATGGCACAAGTGTGTGAGTGAGAAAGTGCTCTTAAAAGTTCAAATCTATTACAAGCTAACCCCAAAAATGAGCTCTCTAGATCTATTTATAGTTTTTTACTAGTTTTTGGCCCTGTCTAGACCTAGTGTCCGGCCTAGTTAAAAACTAGGTTCTAGGGCCTATCTAAGGGCTTAAACGGAGTCTAAAAAATATGAAAATTGATAGGTAGGTGCTTCTAAAGCTCCTCAAGCTCAAGGACTCCTTGGCTTGCACAAAATGGAGCTACAAAAAGGTGGAATGGTATTTACAATGATTGTTAATGATGAGAATCACTGTTATTAAGATGTAGATTTGGGAAAATTTGAAGGGCCTATCTGCCACATCTGCGTTGACTACTTTGTCTACTTAATCCTTCTCTTTGTTCTGACTCTCTCCACTAGCTTCCTTGTCTCGTCAGTCCTTGGGTGCCCTGACTGCTATCAACACCCCCCCTCTCTCGCATCTGTCGTCCCTGACAGACCCTTGTTGCTGGGAGTGATGGATGTAATATTCCCCAACATGAGTGGCAAGCTGATGTTCTTGTATGTGTAGTCCTCTGGCCAAGTCTGTCATCATGCGATCCCAATCAATTGGTCCTAGAATGTTCGGATGTGGCAGACGTAACTGATCTGCATGGATGGCTTGTTCTACTGCGAATAGATGTAGCAAATGTGTTGGCCTGGGAATGAAAATTTCCGAGTGATATTCCCAGAACCCTGTAGAGAACATTTCTTCAAAGGTCTGCTTGAAGCATGCGGGTAAATACTTTATTCGTGCATGCCAGGCAAAGATTATATTGATCGAGGGAGTCTGGCTCATGTCGTAGACTAAATCCTTGTTACCTTGAGAGAATCCGGGGGCAGAGACGTATGGAGCCTGTACCTTCCGAAAGGTTTTGAAGAAAATTATCATGAGCTCGAATATTTTCATACACATTTTTGCTGCTATGTCGGGTACATTCTTTAGACGTGTAGATCAGTGTCGAATTGTTGATATCATGTATACTATGGTCGGGGTCCCTCGAGGTGGAGCAAAATATGGATAGTTGACCCATGTCGAGCATTCTTTATTGTTGCGTACCTTGATTGCAAATGCTTGCCATGATCTACGACGGACCATTGGGCAAAAGCATGGATTATACTTGATATACAGTGGCATGGTTACCCAAGTGCTCATCATCTCAGGGTAATCAGTTACTAACCGTGCACGCCAATGAGGTTGAAGAATCAAGCCAGCACGTGCATCTTCCAGTAAGTTCTCCGGCTCAAATTGAGTGGCAAATGTGGGCTCTTTCCCCGTATGCCTTTTAACTTCTGTATTATAATCATGTAGCAAGACATAGTAAGGCATGTACTGCAGTTCTGATGTTGTGATTAGCCGTTGATGGGATAGGTGCTGAAAGTAAGAAGATCGAAGAACAGTTTCTTCCAGATTTGTGAGGGATTGAATTTGCACGGCGACACAATCATCATGTGTGTTTCCCACTTTCTCAACCCTTTTGACCCAATCCGGGACTCCAATTTCCAAAGTGTCCTATCCTTCGTCTGTAACTCGGCCGCCAGGTGTTGGCATGGGTTCATATGGTTCTTCATAGCTGTCATCCACCAGGATTTCCACTACTGTATCAGGTTCTGGTTCTTCAGCTGGGGAGGGTGGCCTTTCATATGGTAAGAGATGTGCTTGGAGTTTTGCAAGCTGCTTTCGGAGGGTCTCTAATTCTTTTGTAGAGTGTTGCAAGATTACCGGCTCCTGTTGAGCTGCGGGGGCACCCGCTATCTTCTTCTTTAAGTCAGCACATTCAGCCTCTAACTTTTCATATGACTCCAAGAAATTTGCATGCTCCTCAAGTAAGATGCGAATGTCGTCTGATGGGACCGCTCTATACTTGGTAGGGCTAATGGCCGCTCCTCCGATTCCTTCCATAGCGGCTTCAAAATTGTCTTGGTTTTGTTGCTGAAGCCGCTTGTTCTCTTCTAATGCTGCTGCCATATGCTTCCTTAATAGCCCAAGATTGCGTCTAAGTGTAGCATTGGATATCATTTGTGCCTGGAGCACACTTTCCAGTTCCTTCACTGCTTTATCATCCACTATCGATATCTTTGATTCCAATTCTATGTGAGCCTGCTGTAAAGTGGTATGTTCTGCTAGGAGCATTTGGTAATCAGCTTCTAGAATGTTGACTCTAGTCTGTAGGCGTTGAGATTCTGCCTGGAGGGCCGCGGTACGTTCTTCCAATTGATGGTATTCTTGTTGTAGTTGATGTGCACACTGAAGTAATGTATTAAATGTGCTATTTACATTATGAGATGCAAGGGGGAAAGTTTGGAATGTAGGGGAAGCGGGAATGGGAATGGGCGTAGTGAATGCTGTGTCTGCCCATGACATGGTGAGTGGTGAGGTAGGGGGTAGGGGAGGGGGAGATGGTGGAATTGTGGGGAGAGGGGCTGTGGTTGGTGAAATGTCCATTGGGTCGGACCGAGTGGTGTGTGCAGGGGCTACCATGTAAGTTGGTATGGTAGGTGAAGTGAGTGTGGTGTCTGTGTAGATTGATGTTGTTTCGAGTATCTGAGGAGTGTGCCTCTGAGACACTGGAGTGCAGATGTACTGTTCCAAGAAAGATGGGTATTGGTGTGGTGTGATTGGATTGAGTGAGGTGTAGGGGGTAGATGGAAAGTGTGGGTCATGGAATGGGGGTACCCGTAATGGGGGATAAGCTGGGAAATAAAGGATGCCTTCTGTGGGTGCGGGGGTTTCAACCACACTCAGAATTATGGGGTGGCCAATGATGGGCTCGGAGGACAACAAAGGTACAGTGTACAGGGGGTTGGAGATGGAAGAGAAGAGGGTGTCCTGTGAGGTTGGCTCTCGAAATGAGAAGGATGTGGATGAGGTTGGGTTGTAAGTGAAGGTAGATGTGATGACTGCCGTTTCTTCCATGGTGGGAGGTGGTGGTGGGGGTGGAGAAGGTGGGGAAAGGGGGTGCTGGGGTGAGATGGGTGATGTCTGAACAAAAGTTTCAGCAGAGAGGTCAAGGGTGGTGGTGGGGATAGCTGTGGTTTCAATGGTTACTTCTGGTTCTGTGATGGGTATCCTGATAGTCTTACCTGCTCGTGGTAATGTGTCGACTCTGCATTTGTCATACCTCACGGAATGGTGGACTGTTGTATGGACAGCCTCCGAAACTCCTAAAGATTCTGACACTAATTTGAGGGTGTCAATAAAATGTTGATCCACTCCGTCGTCTGCGAGCATTTCTTGCATCAAGGCTTGGCCTGATGCAAGGGAGAGTTGATGCCTTTCTTGTACTGCTTTGATCATATCGTATAACCTTTGTAGTTGAGCTGTGTATGCAGGCGCACCTACAAGTTCTAGCACTTCTTGCTGCTCATCTTGATGCCCATGGTCATAGTCCTCCTCATCTTCCTAAGATTATTCATCTTTGTCATCATCTTTGTTTGTTTCAACTGTGGTAACAGGTACTTGGGAGGTTGTTGCATGCGTTTGAACATTCTCCACTTGTTGTTCCTCTTTAGCCTCAAGATCGATGTCTCTTAATAGTTGTTCAAAGTCTTCATTTGTGAGTTCTTCCAAGGGTGCGCCACCGAGAAATTCAAGATCAGTAAGGACGGGGGGAAATATCAAATTAGGGCCATTAGTGCTGCATCTTGGGAGTCATAGTGTAAATGGCCGAACCCTTCGGGGTGGTGGGGTAACGTCCGGTGTTAAGGTGGCTCCACGTGGTTGAGCACAAGGGACTTGGACAATTCCTCTCATCTTCTTAGAAGGGGGTCCAGTGGATGTCTGGCCTCTAAACTGCTCTACTCGATTCCACATCAGGGCCCATTGAATAGGGATGTCATAAGCCAAACACCTATAAATGATTCTAGTCAGAGCACAACATCCATATAAAACATGCTTTCGCGGCCATCGTTTGTGGGCTAGGTGTATCTGATCAATTATCCAGTGGAGTAAGTTGATGGTGAGGCTCTGTGTCTCTGCCAGATACAAACTAAACCATATCTTTTATGGTGGCATGGTGAATCTATCTTGGGCAGGAAAAGCAAAGTGCTGCATGCACATTCGCAGATGTAATGCAATATTGGGCGTCATGGCCACCATGTCCTTGAGCTTGGTGAGGCTTCGATTCTTCATGTAATCAGGCACTAGGGTCTCCTTCTCTGTTGGAATATGCATTCCGTGCATATCTAGGGCTTCTCACTAAGCTGTTTGAGAGCCTAAACCGTTTGAGCTCATTTCCTTTGGTCAGAGATGGGATCACAAATGAGCTTGCACCTTTTGGGTTCTTGCTTGGAGTCAAGGTATTGATGAGATAGTAGCATCGCATGAAGTCAGGCTTTGGGAGCCGGGCACTAAAGTATGCCTCCAATCCTACCTTCTCCCATACCGAACGGAGACCTTCTGCATTTTGTAACTTTTCGAATTCCCTTGTAAAGAAATGGTATTTACCTTGCTTCCCATTGAAATCCAACTCTGATTCTGATAGGTATGATCCCTCGCCCAAGGGTCCTACAACTTCACTAAACCAGTGGGAAGCTTTTCCTACGGGCATGGTATGGCCAATAGGGGGGTCCGCCACTGGTATGATTTGGATGGCATGCAACTCTTCTGGTCTTTCATTTGTTTCATGCAGAATGGGTAAACTTTCTAAATCCACCACTTGCTGGCTCGTTCCTGCTTGAGAGCTTGTTCCTGCAGCCTCAGCCATGTTGAAGAAATCACTGCCGGTTCTGTGAGAATATATGAATAAATGTTAACATTGCAATGGACACAAAGGGACACTGAGTCCCCGTTACAACATTAACTTGATGAATTGTGATGTAGTTAGTTGGTTAGTTAGTGCTTGAGTGGATGTGAGTGTGTAGTGTGGTTAGCTGATGCTGAATACCGATGAGCTAATTGGGGGGTCGGGTGCAGTGTGGCTGCAGTTAGTAAGTGGAAGTGGCTTTACAAATGGGTCAGGGGGTTTATTACAAGGCTTGGGTTGCCAAACATAGTGGATGACATTTCGTTTTGATTTTCTAGAGACTCTAAAGGGCTTGATCAGAATGTCAACTTGGAAATGAGGCTTTTCAGGGACCCATTTTCCAGTGATTCTACTCGTGCTCATGGGTGAAGATGTGTTCGTGCGTGATGTATAAGAGTGGGTATGAGCTGTTCGAGTGAGTAAGGGGTGTGGTTTCTGTGTAGCTATTTGAGCCCACAAGCAAGCCTTAGGCACCCAAATTTGTCTTGATTGTGGGTCAGCCTTCATTGGGTACCCAGATAGACTTCACTTTCACATAAGAATCTTTGGAAGACTTCTTATTAGTGTCGTGTCGTTGACCACTATTAGGAAGTTGAGTCACTAGTTGCGACTTGGCCGCGTCATGATGCTCGCCTTTCC
The DNA here is from genome assembly GCA_020310875.1 of Ceratopteris richardii. Taxonomy (NCBI): domain Eukaryota; kingdom Viridiplantae; phylum Streptophyta; class Polypodiopsida; order Polypodiales; family Pteridaceae; genus Ceratopteris; species Ceratopteris richardii. Next base: position 126,920,649 of record CM035424.1, read on the forward strand.
GCACCCACATTTGTTTTGGTGGCTGGAACACTTTGCTCTGTACTTTCTTTTGGCTTCGAGCATAGGTAGTCTGCTTCTTCTGTATTTGATCTACCTCTGGTTGCTGTATCCCTCTGGTCTTTAGAAAAGAAGGGAGTTCCTTTGTATCCGTGACTCGTTTATTCAGATAATCCTCCCTCTGCATCACATAGTTTTGGACAAGAATAGCATCGTCATGTTCATGTGTACTCCTGGAAGGACCAGGAGTGTGTGCCTTTCCTAGTTCCTTGAGTGCTCCATTGTCTAATTCAACTGTAATTCAACTCTGATTTACCCATACCTTAAGAAGTCCACTTCTTAGGTTTAGGTTGACTGCATGATCATAGATCGAGTCTTGACCCAACACAAGAGGTTCAGTGAGATCCTCGTCTTGACACACTAGTACTTTAACTGTCATCAAAACGTCTTGGATGTAGATGGGAAGTTCCACCTCGCCCATGCAAGGGGTTTCCCTTACCTCCCAATACTATGAGATATGCTTCTATAGGATTGACTTGTAATTTCAATTCTTGACAGTACGAAAGTTTAACAGCACTAGTGGCTGCACCTGAGTCAATCAAGGCTCTTACGTCCTTGCACTCGTTCCTTGTCCTAGCTCTAAGGTCACAAAAGGACGCCGATCAATTATTCTATGAGAGTTAATACCTGAAGTTTCACACGTTGCCATATGATACCCTTGTTCTGCATATGCCTCTGTCCTAGGCTGATCTTTACCTTGTCGTCTCAACTTCATCCTTCGGATGCGTTCCAAGGCTTCTGCATGTGCTTCTTCTAGAATTCGTTTTTCTTCTTCCTTGCGTTTCTTGGTAGTGTTGAGTCGATTTAGCATCTCTTCAGTCAGGGGTTCCTGATATAACTTGACTCTGCATCCGCTAATGTAACTAGGAAGAACATCACCTTCTAGTGTAGCTAATTGAACTGCTCCACTCGTTGAGATCCTATTGATAAGCATGGGTCCATAGCCTCTTTTCTCTAATTTCCGTGCATGTTGTTTCAGGGTATACACCAAAACTAAGTCTCCAGCCTTCAAGCCTTTATCCTTAACATGGGCATCAAAGTACGCTTTCTGTCGTTTCTTAGCTGCATATATCCCTACAGCAACCCTCAATCTTGTTTCTCCTAATTGTTCAAGGTCAAAGAGTCTAGAGGAGAGTTCATGACCCATCCAATCATGCTCATGTGCTACTCTCAATGTAGGTATCAAGAAGTCCAATGGTAGCACTACATTTTGGCCAAACACCATCTGAAAGGGTGTGGCTTGGAGTATCGTTTTATAGGAAACTCTGTATGCCCAAACAGCATGGTGTAGTTGTTTGTCCCAATCAGAGCGTTTATTATTCACTAATTTTGTCAGTACATTGCATAGAATCTTATTTGTGCTTTCGGCTTGCCCATTAGCTTGTGGGTGATAAGGGGCAGACTTCTTATGTACTACCAAGAATTCTTGGAGAAGATTTTCAATAACTTCATTCAAGAAGTGAGTGCATGTATCACTTACTAGCTCAATAGGTAGCCCGTATCTTGTGAACACATTCTCAAATAAGAACTTAGCTGTCGTTCGAGCATCGTTCTTCGTGGTGGCTTTTACCTCTACCCACTTGGTTAGATAGTCGGTGGCCACAATGATATACTCAGCATGGGAACTCTTGGCTGGGGGATTAATAGGACCAACAAAGTCTATTCCCCATTTAGAGAATGCACGTCCACCCATCCTAGGTTTTAGTGGCATCTCATCTTTGTGTGTAGGATACTGAGTTCGCTGACAGACATCACACCGCTTCACATAGGTATGTGCATCCATGTGAAGGGTTGGCCACCATAATCCTGCAAACAGAATTGCCTTGATCACCCGATCCGGTCCAAAGTGTCCTCCTGCTACACCTTGGTGAACAGCTTCCAGGATCTTAAGGTATTCACTCTCATGAACACACAATCTTAGGTAACCATCTTTACCACGCTTGTATAAATTGTCATCAATGAGTGAGTATTCTAGGGCTTCTTGTTCTAAGCTTCTTTGCCTTGTCAGGGTCATATCTTGAGGGAATGTTTTCGTCCTCAAGAAGGCTACTAGTGGTTCACTCCAATCTGGTATTAGAGACACTTGGTACAGTGTAGCATGCTCCACTGGTGGTTTAGTGCAACAGATCGAGCATTCCTTGCACATTTTATGGACATCAACCTTCATATTCGGCCAGTGCACTCCAAGTCTCCTCAATGTCTGCAATGTTCTTTGTCTTGAATAGTGTTGCTCTAATGCACCTACATGTGCTAATTGCAACCACTTAGTGTACTCGTCCTCTTCCACATAAAAAGCCAATATCCCTTGATCTGTCTGTTTGTACATACTTCCCGCCATGATATGGTACTTCTGGGCCTTTACAACCTCCCTATCTTGAGTGTTTACTACTGGATGCTTAGGCCCGTATGTCAATACTGGCACCAGTGCCTTAGCCCACTGAGGTACAACTTCCAAATTAAATATGTAAGCATCAGGAAGGTCATCTGATACTCGTTGTGGGGCCTCTCCAGATGTGAGTCTTGAGAGGTGGTCTGCTCTCAAATGAGTCTTCCCTTTCCTCACCACAACCTCAAAGTCGTATTCCATCAGTAAGAGAAACCATCTTACTAATCTACTTGTATTGCGTGGCTTGTTTACCAAGTACAACAATGCTTGATGATTAGTATAAAATTTAAACTTATTTGCAAGCAAATAGTGTCTAAAATTTTTTACTGCATATACCATGGCTAATCCCTCTCTCTCAGTAGTGGTATAATTCCGTTCAACTTCATTTAACTTTCTACTAGCATAGGCAATTGGAAGATCCATATTACCTTCACCAGTAGGTTGTGCGAGTACACATCCAATAGCATAATTGGATGCATCTACATGAACATGAAAGGGCTTATTCCAATCTGGTGTGGTCAAGATTGGTGTTGAACACAATCTTCTTTTGAGCTCGTTGAAAGAGTTTTCACATTCATCTGTCCACTCAAAGTTAGTCAATAGTCCGTACAGAGGCTTGGCAATGATGGCGTACATGTGTATAAAGTGTCGGTAATAACCACAATGCCCCATGAAAGCTTGTACTTCCTTGACATCCTTTGGCCTAGGTAACTCTGCTATGGCTCTTACTTTCTCTTCATCAATGGATATGCCATTCTTTAACACTATGTGTCCTAGAATCTTGCCTTGCCTGACCATGAAAACACGCTTTTCTGGGTTCAGGCAGACTTGATACTCTCAACATTTGTCAAAGATTTGTCTAAGTTCAGGGATATGGGTTTGTCTAATGTTGGAATGAGCACAAAGATCATCCACATAGACCTCTAAGTTCTTCCTCAAGAAATCTTTAAATACATGGCACATCAATCTTTGGAAGGTTGCAGGAGCATTGGTAAGCCCGAATGGCATTACCCGAAAAGCAAATATGCCCCACTCAGTGGCAAAAGCTGTCTTATGCTGATCTTCTGGAGCTATGGCTACCTGATTGTAACCAGAAAATCCATCAAGGAAGTTGTATACTTCCTTGCCTGCTACTCTTTCTAAGAGATGTTCCGTGATAGGAAGCGGATAGTTATCTCGAATTGTGGCTGCATTAACCTTCTTCAAGTTAATGCATACACGTAGCTTTCCATTCTTCTTGGGCACCACTACAATGGGGGATACCCACTCAGTGTGCTCAATTTCATAGATGAATACAACTTCTACCAAGCGATCTATCTCTTCTTTGATCTTGGCAGCATAGTTATTGTTGTATGTGTATGGATTTTGTTCAGAGGGTTTGGCATCTGAGGTCATGGGAATTGTGTTTGAGCATATGTCTGGGTCTACACCTTTCAAATCTTTGTAACTCCAAGCAAATACATATCTGTATTCTCTTAGCAAGGCAGTCAACTCTTGCTCTTCTTCTTCCATCAGGTCATGTCCTATGTAAGTACATCTCTCTTCTCCTTCTTCTAGGGCTACCACTATTTTCTTGGTGGTTTCTTTGTTATCATAGGCCTCTCCTGATTGTGCCTCACGTTTAGGCATTCTTACCATGACTCTCCTATCATTTATTTCATACTTCTTAAAATTTTCAAGGACCTCAAACAAAGACTTCCTCTTCCTGTGTGACTTCTCTCTTCTTCCTTCTCTTGCCTTCACTCTTGGCAGTCACTTGTGTGGTTAACCTCACATCATTTGTAAGCTCTTTGTGTCTTTGGGGTTGAAATTCTACTTCATGGAAATATTCTTCATCTGATGCAAAAGGTGGGTCCATAATGATTCACTCTAGATCGGAGTCACTCGCATCTTCAAATGCATCAGGGCTAGGTTGGCACTCTTCTAAAATTGAATCTCCCATGATTGGCTCTCTTCAGAAGACTGAAATGTCGTAGCCATCCTCATCACAGTGGGGTGTCCATTGTTCTTCATTGATGGCTACATTCATTGTTGCTAAAATTTTTGCCCAACCGTGAGGTTCAAATTCTTCATCAAGGAATACTACAGGTGCATAGGCTGGGTCTTGAATTGATCTATGTGTCTCTTTCGCACCTACCTCTCTGGATTTTTCTCTCTTCTCCTCTTCTACTGCCACTTTGCACATCCATAAGTGTGTGTCTTCGTGCATCCATGAGGATCTTGATCCTATGGAATGCATAGACTCAGTATCATCTTTGGCTCTATGGATGGGATTCCACTGAATGGGGGGTACATCCCTATGAGAGTAATCTTTGAGATTCACTTTGGTCGTGACACCTAAGTGTTGCAAATACAAGGAATTGGTTCCCCAATCCTGTACCACTTGCAACTGTCGCATAAATGGTCTTCCCAAAATCATCTCATAGGCATGGTTCTTGCTAAAATCACAGATAGCGAATGTGTGCTCAAACTCTACACCACATGTAGTGAGAGTTATTCCTTCTAATAGCCCTAAGGGTCTCTCTTTGTGACCGTCAGCCATCTGCGATTTCATCCTCGTGGGCCTGAGTGTTGGCTTGCCCCAACGCTTCTATAGGGAAGTGGTAGCAATTGCAACTCCTGCGCCTGAGTCCAGAATTGCCTTGGTTGTGTATCCTTGATGAGTGATGGGAAGATAGGTGTTTCCTTCTTTGCCTTCACTCATATCTCCTATCTTGTCTAGAGGAATTTTTGGCACTGTTCTATGAGAACCTACCTGGGAACGAGGTTTAGCTACCTCTGGCACCTGCTTGGCTACATGTTTCCACAGTTCTGGCTTAACCTGGAGTAGCTCTTCTAAAGTGAGATTGCACTGCACTTTAGTGTTCTTCACGACCTCTGTGTTCATAGGTATGACTGAGTCTTCGTTTCTTACCATTATCGTGGGTGCTCTCATACAAGTAGACTTAGCTTCCCATGGGCCTGTGAAGTGGGGTAATTCCTGTAAAGAATTAGACTCAAAGTCTAATCTCTCTTGAGATTGTGCACTCTCCTACTCCTCATAAATGGAAGGAATGTCTTGTGGGAATTGATCATGCTCGTCATCCACAAGTTCAATGGGAGGAGGGACTTCACACTCTTTAGCCCATTTCTCTTCTTGAATCTCTCGTAGGAATTCGGGTGAGTACCTATTCATAGAAGAGGATGTGTCTGGCTCTGTGGAGTTGGGTACATAGGCTTCCTGGGTAGGAAGGCTTACTCTTTTACTTGCCTTGCGCTTACTTGGAGGGGTGGGTTCCCTTTTTTATTGTGCAATTAGCCTCTCCAATATTTCTAGCAGTCCATCAAATTGCAACTGCATCTTAGCTGAACTAGAGATATTAAAGAGGCGACTGGCTTCAAACATGGTTTGAGCCAATTCCACCATCTTAGCACAAATTTTGGTTCATTCAAGCTCTAGTTCTGCTCTAGGGTAACACTTTTCATGATCGGTTACATTTGGCCCTTCTTGGATTCTGGCCTGATATGCTTTGAGCATCATATTTAGGTCCTCAGGAGTGGGATCTGCTAGAACTGATCCTACTCTAGGGGGTGGTGGGGGTGGCATGAGGTGGGTTAGAAGGTGGTGGATTGGATGGATATGGGAATGATGGTGGCGGAGTAGTGTGAGAGGGAGGTTGAGATGTAAGTTCAATTATCTTGGCTCTCGTTTCTCTTAGGCTTTCCTCAAGTTCGCTCATCTTCTTGGCCCATTGCCTTTTCATTCTTTCTCGGCTATCTCTCCAAGGTCTAGTCCTCTTCTTGGAAATGCTCTCAGTTTCACTAACCTCGGCACTCTTTTCCTGGCCTAAACCTTGGTTCTGCTGCAATGCCTGAGCTCTCGTGACCACTTGCACTGGTGTAGTGGAAGTCACACTCCTTGAAGAGTCTACAACTAACCCAATCACATTGATGGGAGTGATTTTTGTTACATTCTGTGGGTTCTTTGGGCAGTCTCATAAGAGGTGCTCCTTCCCGCTATCTTGACAAAATCGTTGAATGGTTACAGATTGGGGTTGTGTGGGGGCAGGCATCGGGCAATCACGAATGAGGTGATCTCCCTGACATCGGTAGCAGGGTCCTCTAGGGAATGATGGTCTTACCTGCCTAGGTTGGGGCCACGAGTTGGGATTGGTGTACATGACATTGGTATACTCTAGCTCCCAACTTGATTCACTCGGTTCTTCGTAATAATAGGCCTCATTATGCTTAGGTGACTGCATGTAGTAAGCCTGGGGACTATCAATATAAGTGGAGTCGAAACTATGGTCACTTGGGTCACTTTCTGAAAGCAGTGGTGTCACTAGCACAATGGTTCTATTCAGGTTCTCTTATGCAGTTGAGTACTTTATGGGAATCACATTGGTTGGGGTAGGAGGTTGCTGAGCTAGCATTGGTTGAGGTCTTTGTTGGTTTTGGTAGGGTTGTTGATAAGGTTGTTGTGGCCTACCATATTGTTGTGGAGGGTATTGGTTCTGGTATCTTCCTTGTTGTGGATAGGGCTGAGGGTAGGTTTGCCTAAGCGCTTGCTTATTGTATGGGCAATCTTGCACAGTGTGATTAGTGTATTTCCTTTCTATGGTGCAGTACTAGCTATTAGGATTCACTTGGGGTTGAGCCATAATGGGACATACGTTCGCCATATGGTCACCTCCACAAGTATAGCATTGTTTTCCAGGTGCAAACCTTGGAATTTGTTTGCTAGAGACTCCTAGTTTTTGAGCTACCTTCTCTGCGAGTTCCTCAATAGATGTGGATTGCGTGGAAGAGAGGCTAGTAGAACTATCTCAATCTTTGTAGATTTCGGAAAACTCTAATTCCTCTCCTAGGTTATCCTCGATATCAATGCACATGTGTACACACTCCTCTATGGTCCTAGGGTCTTTCAAGTACACATATGATCTCAACTTTGTACTTAGCATTCCATCTAGGAATAAAGCCACTTGTTTGGCTGGTGTGGGTAACTCCAAAACAGGACATCTCTCTAGGTATTGCCTAAACCTTCTTCCTGCAAGTCTAACCATCTCTTAAGGGGTTTGCTTGAAGCTATGAATCAGTGAGGAAGTGTTATGCCTTATGCCACTCTTAGAGAATTCAATAATGAAAGCCTCTAGAAGTTGGTCTATGTTCCTGAAGTGTCTCTCATTTAGTGGTTGAAACCACGTTAGAGCGGTGTTCCTAAGGGTTAGACCAAAGGCATTGTACTGCATGAATAGGTCCTCCACTTGTTCGGCTCTCAAGACTTGCCTAAATTCGGCCACATGATCATATGGATCTCCAATGCCATCGAAGTACTTCTTCATGGACTTAACCAGTTGTGTAGGTCTCAAGGTTCTGGTGTGTTCCCTCGGCCTTGGCATAGGAAAATCATCAGCATTTATTAGGTTCCTTGGAACTCTAGTTCTCTCTGTTTCTTCTTTATCCGTCTCTGCTCGCATTCATTCTCTTCCTATTGGGTTGGCAAAGCTTACCTCAGGTCTATCTCTACTTCTTTCCCTTTGAGCTCCATCAGCTTGGGATGTTCCTGCTCCTTGGTGGCCAAAGAGATATTAGATCTTGGTTGAGGAAAAATAAATTCTCCCTTCCAAGTGTAGGCATGCCTACCGTGCTGTGTGACCACAAATGTTCTTTCCGAAGTGTTGTCTAAATAGGTCACTTTTCCTGGGCTATCAGGATCTTTGAGTTCATAGATCGTGATCGTCCCTACCTCATTTGGTGGATTAGGCTTATACCTCCAAAAGGCTTCATTGGTCTCTTGGTTTAAGAGTAGATCTATGCTTTTATTGTCCTCGGGAATCCACTCTGGCGTGATAATTCTAGTAAGAACTGATTTGCCTCGAGGTGTTTTAGGCTCTCCACTTAAGTTTCCTTGCTCTAGGTCACCTATGTTTGTCTCTGGGATCACATTACCAAATTCATCTGTCCTATCTGGGTGACTGGTGACTACGTATATGGTTCCTTCTTTGTCCAACTATGCTCCATTTTCAAATTTGACTGTTGGACGTTCTAGTCCAATGGGTTGATCTGGGTTCTTAATCTAGACTACTGATCTTCCTAGGCTGTCCTCATAGATGCTAGCACCTAATCGGTTGGTCCTAAGGTATTCCAACTGCATCTTGTAGGGGCCTTCTACCCTATGTAAGTATGGCACACCTGAACTCCCTGTGGGTCTCTCCATACCTTGGGACATCTCTGACTCACTAGTCTCAGAGCTAGGGTAGTACGAATGATGGCTCAACTGCTGGGCCCAAGACCTAGCAGTATGATTGACACTAGCCTCTGAAGACCTCAGACTCTGTCTATCTCTCCCTAGGTGTCGTCCTGATCTAAGGTTCATATGCTTAGCTGAGCAATCCCAATTTTTACCCAAGGTACAGCCTCGTTGCCGATCAATTTGTATCAGTCACTTGGTTCTTTTTAGTTGATTATCGTGTTTATGATCTTGTCTGCTATCACGTTGTCACGAATACTTAAGTTACTTTCCGCTGTTTCGGTTGATCGTTCCACGTTAAGTTCCTTTCCTTTAAAGTTATCAATCACACAGAGATTATGTTTTACCTTGAACTTGAGTATTTAGGTAGTCTTCAACTTGATAGATGCCTATCGTCGCCCTGACTTACTTCTAGCGCTATTCCCACTTAGCCTAAGCTAGGAATTGATAGAGGGAGTTGCGAGTGTTCCAACCTCACTTGCTGATCCCTTGCTCTTCGGTGCTCAAGAACCCCGTTCTCAAGATTGCGGAATGCCCTTGCTTTGGATGCCTCCTAATTCTCTCAGTGGACTTGTAAAAGTCCCAAAGTTAGCTCAACACTTAGATTCAAATGACTTAGCAAATCACTTCCATTCATGCAATTTAGATATCAAACTACCCTCTGTGTTTATGACAAACAATTCTAGGGATCCCTTGGTTTTGTTCCCCCTGCATATGGTCAACTTCAAATTCTAGGGATCCCTGGTTTTGTTCCCCACGAGCTTTCCAACAAAACAAAAGTCACAGCAAACGGATTTCGTATGAGAAAGTTATGCCAGTTCAGAGTTCTGGGGCTAAAACAGGGTTCAAACAGGATGACAAACAAACAGGGTCTTCTCAAACTCTTTGCTTATGGCCTCCCTATGTGCTCTAGAGTCCAATATTCATGCCCAAAATTAGCCAAATTCTTACAAATTAAAAAACCCTAAAAAATAGGCCGAAAATGGCTGTCAATCGCGATCGACTGGGCTGTCAATCGCGATGGACAGAGCTGTCTATCGTGGCCTGTCAGTCGTGATGGACACGTTTCAATCGCGATGGACTACTGTCGGTCGCGATTGATGGGTGTCAGTCGCGATGGACTGTTGTCGGTCGCGATTGATGGGTGTCAGTCGCGATCAAATGTTGTCAGTCGCGATGGACTGGCAGTCCGTCGTGCCAAGTCAATCGCGATGGATAGATTTTTTTGGATTTCTCGTGTTTATGTGTTGATCGGGCCTCTATACGTCGCAATGGTCAAGAATCTCGTCAAAATGGGGTGTCAATCGTGATTTTTTTGTCGGTCGCGATGGACAGGGGTGTCCGTCGCGATGGACACGTGTCCGTCGGGGTGTGTCAATCGCGATGGACTGGCTGTCCATCATGATGGACACTGTCAATCGCGATGGACAGAAAAAATGCAATTTTTTTAGAAATTTATGTGGATTTGTGATGTGCAAGGTCTCTAGTCTACTGTGGTGCACTTAGTTTTACCAAAAGATGAGATTTTTTGTCAATCGCGATCGACAGAGGTCTGCGACACAAAGACAGTTCCAAGCTTTTTCGTACCTGCGCGACGTGTTGGAGATGATGGGACAGCCAGATCCTGCAAGGAAACTCCAAAAAACATGCAAAAGTAGCACACACAAACAGCTCTCTCTCACAAGTGGAATGAGGGAAATGGAAGGGAGAAGGTGATATGATCAAAAACTGAAATTTTTCGCGATGATGGAGATAGAGGTGGGAGATGGTGAGGATGATAATGGTGATGATGATGATAAAGTAAAAAAAAGAAAAAATAAGAAAAAGTAAAGAAATTACCTACAACACCAATGTCACAACTCTACGTCTTACCATCACACGCTCGTCCTCAAGGCTCGATCCCCGGCAACGGCACCAAAATCTGGTGTAGCTCAGTGATGAGTAGCACCTCCTTTAATGTCAGTCCGGGAAGATGTGAGGATGGTATGAAGACCTCGAACAAGTGATGGCACAAGTGCGTGAGTGAGAAGCACACTAACATGCACACACATACACACACATACGCACACACGGCAAGACAAAGAGAAAGACAATGGAGTTCTTTAGATTACTTCAAAAGTGCTCTTACAAGTTCAAATCTATTACAAGCTAACCCCAAAAATGAGCTCTCTAGCTCTATTTATAGTTTTTTACTAGTTTTTGGCCATGTCCAGACCTAGTGTCCGGCCTAGTTAAAAATTAGGTTCTAGGGCCTATTTGAGGGCTTAAACGGAGTCTAAAAAATATGAAAATTGATAGGTAGGTGCTTCTAAAGGTCCTCAAGCTCAAGGACTCCTTGTCTTGCACAAAATGGAGCTACAAAAATGTGGAATGGTATTTACAATGATTGTTAGTGATGAGAATCACTGTTATAAAGATGTAGATTTGGGAAAATTTGAAGGGCCTATCTGCCAGATCTGCATTGACTGCTCTGTGTACTTAATCCTTCTCTTCGTTCTGACTCTCTCCGTTGGCTTCCTTGTCTCGTCAGTCCTTGGGTGCCCTGACTGCTATCAACAGAGGCGCTGCAATGGAAGCATGTGAGGCATCATGGGTGGAGATGCTACTTGCAGATTTAGGTGTGGAAGTGCAAAAGCATATCACTATCTATTGTGATAATCTTAGTAGTATAAAATTAGCATGGAACCCTATTCTTCATGCTAGAATAAAGCATATTGAGGTACATTATCACTTCATCAGAGAGAAGTATTAGTAGGTGATATTGATCTTGTTTATGTGAGAACAGATTAGCAAGTTGCTGATATTTTCACTAAAGCACTTGGAGCAGAGAAGCTAAAGAAGTTTCGGAATTTTCTTGGATTAGAGGAAATGACGTTGAGCTTGAAGGCGAGTGTTGAGATATCAAGCTCAACATGTGATGATCCAGGATGACATGTATCAGTTTTTCGTTTCTCTGACAAGTATAGTGGTCACACTCGTATATGTCAAGGATACTTCATTGAGTTGTAGTAGATTTATCTACCGAGAGTGATGGCACATTTGTTTCTTTCCAGCTCACTCATTTGCAGACATTAGGTTTTTCCTTATGTACTGGTCTTTATATATTGCACTTGTTGTATTCTTGTTTTTAGGTCATTCTTGTACATTCCTTTTTATGTAATAGAAGAAGAAGAAGATCCATTCTTCCTTGCCTCAATCTGAGTGTGTGCTTCTCTTTGATTGTGAGAGTGCGTGTGTGAGCTCTCTTCCTTATCTCCTTCCTCGTGACAGGGGTCTCTCTAGTGATGTAGGTGGAAGACTTACCCACCCTTGCCGTAGGTGCATGCTGTGAAGAGATGGATAGGTATGTGCTTGAAGATGAAGAGGTGTTGCAAAATCCTTGATCTACACCAGCCAAATGAACTCCAGGAGTATATGGTGGGCCCTTTTATCTTTCCAATGGATGTATTAGACACCCTATGTACCTTGGAAGATCACTCTCAAAAAGATAGATCAAAACAGATAAGTTGGAGTTAGCTCAGAGGTGAAAAACTTGCTATTTTGGTTCATACACCTGTCTAGTGTTTTACATAATTCTCTGAGCACAGCAACAATTAGCTTAATTCCTCTTGGGGAAGTCTAGGTAGCTTAAAGACATAACTTTCAAGAGTAATCTCATCAAAAATAATAAACCACACACTGAGAATGAGTTTTAACAAGTGATGACATCATCCCGATTTTCACGGGCTGCTATAGTTTGAGACCAGTGAGCAGAAAAATGAACATAACTCAAAATGTAGGAATTCAATGATTATGAAAATTTTTATGGTCATACTAGACAGTAATTTGAATCCAACAAGCTTTAAATCACTGAATTTGGATAAGTAACCACTGAGAAATGGCTCTAACAAGGTGAAAGAAAAAATTGGGTACCTGACAGAGAAGTGAAGATGAACAGACCCTGTTGACTTCAAGTGAACATAACTGAAGATTACAACATCCAAATGACATGAAAATTTGTGATCATATAGTAGACTTATAGAGCTAACTTTACCAAGTTAAATTACTGAAAATGATGCACCAAGCTCAGAGAAAACATCTCTGCAATCTGATTGAGAAAACTAAGAGTAATGGCAGTGAGTAGTACACTTCACAAGAACATGGAAATATGAACCCAAATGATAATGAAAATGAAATTATATTGCTTGTACAATACAATGGACTTACTGATACATATGTGTGCCTTGGAATCACACCTTGATATGGCATAAAGCTCAGCTCTTGGAGGTCTTCACATAGGTCTCTCTAACCACGACTAAAACTGCCATCTATTTATAGTTGAGTTTGGGAGGCTAACTTCCCTCAATCACTCTCCAATCAATCAATGATTGATTTGATTCTCTACCTACCACAAATCACGAATTCGTGAATCCTCTTTCCATTCTTGATCAAGTGGACTCAACCACTTAAGATTCTTTCACTTTTACATTAAGTAAACTCTTCAAAAGTTACAAGAGGTAGTTCACAAGTGAACTTTACATTGTCTTCATTTTAAGGCTTCTTCTATGACTTTGTGGGACTCAAGCCAATACTTAGGCTTGTCATAGACTTGCTCCAACAGCTCCCCCTCAAGCCAAGTATGCTTGAGGTCTTCAATATTCCAAGATTACCTCCATTCATAGCGTTGAATTTGCAAAGCTTTGTACCATCCAATACTTTGGTTAGAATATCTGCACATTGTTGATGAGTGGACACATATGATATTTGAATCTCTTTGCTTAGAACCTTCTCTCGTACATAGTGATAATGAACTTCAATATGTTTAGTCCTTGCATGAAAAATAGGATTAGCAACCAAGTGAATACAACTCATATTGTCACCAAAAATAGTTGGAGTTCCAAACTCCAATCTAAGATCTTTGAATAATGTCTTCATCCACATAGCTTCCTGAGTAGCTATGGCAAGACCTCTGTATTCAGCTTCAGTAGAAGAGAGAGTAACTGTGGGTTGCTTCTTGGATGACCATGAAATAAGCTTTGAACCTGCAATGGTAAGATAACGTGAAGTGCTCCTTCTATCTTCCTTGGAGCCCGCCCAATCTGCATCAGAAAATAGCTTCAAACCTAAATCAGATACATAAGGATAATAAAGTCCTTCATTTATGGTTCCTTTGAGATAGTTGAGAATCCTTTTGGCAGCATCCATATGTGGTTTCCTTGGTGTGTGCATAAATTGACTTAGCACACTCACACTGTAACATATATCTACTCTTGTCAATGTGGCATAGTTGAGACTACCCACTAGAATTTGATATGATGTGATGTCCTCTATGAGTTCACCTTCATGTGAGCTCAATTTGTGATTGACCTCCATTGGAGTACCTGCAATCTTACAATCTTGCATCTTGAATTTTGCCAACATGTCCTTAATGTACTTTCTTTGAGTGAGAAACAAACCATGATCTTTGTAGACAACTTCCAAGCCTAGGAAGTAGGAAAGTGAACCCAAATCACTTATCTTGAACTCTTCTCTCATCTGATCTTTGATCTTCTTCATACCATCTGCATCATTTCCTGTCAATATAATATCATCTTCATATACACATAGGTAGATGACCTCAGAGTTACTCTTTTTAATAAAGAGTGAAGGATCTGCCTTGCTTGGTTGAAAGCCTTTGTCCTGCAAGAATGAAACAAGCCTGAAATTCCAAGCTCTTGGAGCTTGCTTGAGACCATACAATGCTTTGTTAAGTTTACACACATAATCAAGATAAACTTGATTCTCAAAACCAGGTGGTTGTGCCATATATACCTCTTCTGTTATCCAACCATTCAAGAATGCATTCTTTACATCTAGTTGAAGTATCTTCCAATTCTTGGAAGAGGCAATACTAAGCAAAACCCTAATAGTAGGCATCTTTGCCACAGGAGAGAAGGTCTCCTCATAATCAATTCCTTGAGTTTGTGCAAAGCATTTTGCTACAAGCCTTGCCTTATACCTGTTAATGGAACCATCAGAATTCTTCTTGAGTTTATAGACCCATCTTGAGCCTATTACCTTCATGGATGAAGTCTTGGGCACCAAATCCCAAGTGTTGTTTTCCTCAAGTGCTTCAATCTCTTCCTTCATTGCATGCTTCCATTCTGTTTTTGCTTTGGCCTCTTCAAATGATGATGGCTCCTCTTGGTTTATGTCCTCTGCTATGTAGATAGAACGTTTAGTTACTAATGAGGTGTCAAACCCATACCTTTCTGGTTTTTTCTTTTCCCTCATAGATCTTCTTAGGCCATGATGTGATGATTCTGCCTCATGTCCAAGTTCCTGCAATTTTGCTTTACCTTTAGACTTCCATGATTTGATCTTTTCCATATGAGATTCTTCATCATCCTCCGAGGTGTCTTGTTCTTCAATCTTTGGTTGTTCTCTACCAAGCTTTGGAAAATCTTCTTCAAGATTGTATGGTAAATTGATCTTCCTGCATGAATCTTCATACCATGAATTGTTCTCATCAAAAACTACATCTCTGCTTACCAAGAATCCTTTGTTGGTAGGGTTGTATAACCTGTAGCCCTTTTGATTGTTGTCATATCCAATAAATACACACCTTTCTGCCTTTAGATCCATCTTGCCTCTAACCTGTGAAGGAACATGAGCAAAAGCAATACATCCAAAAATTTTACAATGATCTAAACTTGGTCTTCTTCCATTCCAAGCCTCATATGGAGTCATCCCATCAAGAGATTTTGAAAGCAACCTGTTAATCAAGTAAGTGGTTGTAGATACAACCTCAGCCCATAAGTAATTAGGTAAATGCTTTTCATTTAACATAGACCTTGCAGCTTCAACAATTGTCCTATTCCTCCTTTCTGCCACTCCATTTTGCTTAGGAGTGTACCTTGTAGTTACCTCTCTTTTGATTCCTCTTTCTTGAAGAAAAGAATCAAAATCATGGGAGAAGTATTCTCCCCCTCCATCTGACCTTAGCCTTTTTAGTGATTTACCTGTTTGATTCTCCACAAGAGCCAAATATCTTTTGAAACATGAAAAAACTTCATCTTTGTGTTTCATAAAGAATAGGATAGTCCATCTGCTACAATCATCAATAAAGGAGACATAATACCTTGATCCAGATATTGAAGCTTCCTTGCTAGGTCCCCATACATCTGTATGAACCAACTCCAAGAGATCTCCATGCATATAACCTTTCTTCATGAATGGTAACCTATGAGACTTTCCAAATTGACATGCACTACACTTATAAATCATATGTTGTTTTGACAAATTAGGGTTGTAATTCAAATGTGAACAATCTACTTGTCTTTTCACCTTTTGCAATTTTTCTGAATCCTTGACTTGGATCTTCAACAAATGCTCCTGCTTTTGTGAACCTGACTTGCAACCCTTTCTCTATTATCTACCCAACACTTATCAAATTCTTTGTAATGGTAGGGACATAGAGTACCTTACTGAGTAGGTTGATGTTTCCATCAGGTGCTTTGACATTGCCTATTTTCTCCACAGGATGTTTTGTATCATCTCCTATTTGTACCTCATGCTTATTCCTTGGATCTTCTAAATCTGATAGGAGTGCCACATTTCCTGCCACATGATTTGAACAACCTGAATCTATGTAGAAAACATGCTCATCAGATTTACCTTGTGGCACAGCCATGTTCATGATCAATAATGAATCCTCTTTGTTTGAGTCTTCTGTGTAGTTATTGTAGTCTCTCCTTCCTTTGTAGCCTCCTTGATAGTTTGAATGATTGTAGTTGTTGTAATTGCCATGGTAATTGTTGAACCTTCCTCTTGAGTAGCCATAACTTCCTCTATTGTATCCTCTGCCTCTTTGATTCCTGGAATTCCTAAAGCAATTTTCAGTTGTATGATTAGTTAGTCCACAAATAGAACATGAGTTGGAGTCTTGGGATCTCCCCCTGCCTTGTCTACCTCCTCTTCCTCTACCTCTGCCATGTCTTCCTCTACCTGCATAGCTAGCTTGATATGTACCTGCTTCATCATCCACTTTCTTTGCCTTTCCTTTGTTATCTTTGGACTTGCTTTTATCAATGTATAAAGTTGAAGATTGATTACCTTTAGAGCTTTCTCCATTTTTGATAAGCTTTGCGTCTTGAGTAAGTAGTTGTCCAATGAGTGTATTGAAATCATGTACATGCATGTCCATGTACAAATCCATAGCTGTGGTGAATGCTTCCCACTTGTCATCTGCCTTCAAGACATTGATGACCTGCCTTACAATTTGCTCTTCATCTATGACCTCTCCAATGCTTCCCAACTGATCTGCTATGTCCTTGAGCTTTGTGACAAAATCAGTCACATTTTGTTTGGGAGCCTTCTTGAGAGTTGTGAAATCCAGCCATAGTTGATGCTTCCTAGCTTTAGTACTTGAAGAAAAGAAAGCTTCAAGTGCATCCCACACTTCTTGAGATGTCTTACAACTTCTAATGTGAGGCAACAAAAAATCTGAGATAGAGTTGAGGTGATAAGACCTTGCAAGTGCATCCTTGGAGCACCATGTGCTCAATCTTTCTTGCTCTTCTTGTGTTGGTTGACTTTTGTTCCTGAAACTTGGCATAACTTCATCTCCAGCCACATAACCATATAAACTTCTACCTTGGAGATAAGCTTCCATTCTTAATCACCAAGCTGAGTAGTTACCTCTGTCCAATTTGTCAATTGATGAAGGAAATCCATCTGCCATGTTGTCCAATCTTGCTCTGATACCACTGTGAAGAGATGGATAGGTATGTGCTTGAAGATGAAGAGGTGTTGCAAAATCCTTGATCTACACCAGCCAAATGAACTCCACGAGTATATGGTGGGCCCTTTTAGCTTGGAAATGGATGTATTAGACACCCTATGTACCTTGGAAGATCACTCTCAAAAAGATAGATCAAAACAGATAAGTTGGAGTTAGCTCTGAGGTGAAAAACTTGCTATTTTGGTTCATACACCTGTCCAATGTTTTACATAATTCTCTGAGCATAGCAGCAATTAGCTTAATTCCTCTTGGGGAAGTCTAGGTAGCTTAAAGAGCTAACTTTCAAGAGTAATCTCATCAAAAATAATAAACCACACACTGAGAATGAGTTTTAACAAGTGATGACATCATCTCGATTTTCACGGGCTGCTACAATTTGAGACCAGTGAGCAGAAAAATGAACATAACTCAAAATGTAGGAATTCAATGATTATGAAAATTTTTATTGTTATACTAGACAGTAAGCTGAATCCAACAAGCTTTAAATCACGGAATTTAGATAAGTAACCACTGCGAAATGACTCAGACAAGGTGAGTGCAAAATCCGGGTACCTGACAGAGAAGTGAAGATGAACAAACCCTGTTGACTTCAAATGAACATAACTGAAGATTGCAACATCCAAATGACATGAAAATTTGTGAGAATATAGTAGACTTATAGAGATAACTTTACCAAGTTAAATTACTGAAAATGATGCACCAAGCTCAGAGAAAACATCTCTGCAATCTGACTGAGAAAACTGAGAGTAATGGCAGTGAGTAGTACACTTCACAAGAACATGGAAATATGAACCCAAATGATAATGAAAATGAAAGTATATTGCTTGTACAATACAATGGACTTACTGATACATATGTGTGCCTTGGAATCACACCTTGATATGGCATAAAGCTCAGCTCTTGGAGGTCTTCACATAGGTCTCTCTAACCACGACTAAAACTGCCATCTATTTATAGTTGAGTTTGGGAGGCTAACTTCCCTCAATCACTCTCCAATCAATCAATGATTGATTTGATTCTCTACCTACCACAAATCACGAATTCATGGATCCTCTTTCCATTCTTGATCAAGTGGACTCAACCACTTAAGATTCTTTCACTTTTACATTAAGGAAACTCTTCAAAAGTTAGAAGAGGTAGTTCACAAGTGAACTTTACGTTGTCTTCATTTTAAGGCTTCTTCTATGACTTGTGGGACTCAAGCCAATACTTAGGCTTGTCATAGACTTGCTCCAACATATGCTAGTTGTTTATAGGTGCTTGATAAGCCTAGTTGGCTTCTTTCAATTAACTGATTATATGCAGTGCAATTAGTGATTCACTATGCAGGTTTACATGTCACTACTTGCATTTTTATGAGATTTTGACATTGGTCACATGCTCATTGGCTCTAGCAAAATTTTTCCATATTTTTTTCGTTTTTGTCAACTATATCGTGGTCGATTTACTCCTTGATACACTTATTGTTATGAGCAAATCTATTCTCACATAATCTTTTTTCTTGGTCATTGTTGTTCATTAATCCATTTTTTTGGGAGGCTTGTTGATATATTTTGGTAGTGATGTGTATGAACACACTTAGGACCACCAGGGCACTTTTTCTCTCTTTAGAAGGTTTTTTTCCTAGCTTGTATATAGGCATGTAACCCTAACGGGTTACTTATCTTTGTACATTCACTTGGTAATACATTGAGTATTGTGTGTTGTGCTCCAAGTTTCTTCTTCTTCCTTGTGTTGTATGCATGCTTCCATAGATCGCAAACTCCAAAAATCGGTATGAGAGGTCGTCACTTCATCTAGGGCCTCCTCATCACCCCTCTGATCACAGTCTCATATTCGCATGAAAATTGGTGAGCATACTCAAGCCAATTAGGAGTTCAAAATGGCTTCAATTTGTGGCATTGAAATTTTGATTTGAGCTCATTTCGGTCTCTAAATGCATTATCATAGTGGCTCTGTAGGTGATTTCATCCTTTTGTGCCAAACATATATACAGGTTTTGGTTTGCCAATACAAGCACCTATACAGAATTAGCAAAGCTTGATATGGTAGTTCGATTCAACTTTTTGAGATATAGACATTTTGCATCAGGGTATTTAGTCAGTGGTCATGGCTGAAACCAATGATGTATTCCGTATGTTGGTTGTTGAGGACAAGTTGGATGGTACTAATTACCCATTATGGTCATATATGATGCATCATGTATTGCTAACAAAAGGGTTATGGAAAATTGTGTAGGGTATTGGAAAATGCCCTACCACACCTGTGAATATAGTTATTGAAGGTGATGTAGATGGCATTGAAGATGATTATCTTCAAATTCCTATTAATTTATGTTGCAGGTCTTGCTACACCTTATGCAGAGCAACTTTATTGGGATGGTAGAGATGCTCAAGCACATGCATTGATAGCTTTGTCTATCAAACATGCCATTACCCCTCACATTTGCTCATGCAAAGCAGCAAAGGATGCGTAGGATACACTTACCACTTTATATGAGGCAAGAAATGAGGCTCATATTTCTTACCTTTGAAAACAATTGGAGAGTGAGCATATGAATGAAGGAGATTCTATGGATAGTTTTTTACAAAGAGCAAAGATTTGAAGGAGCAATTGATTTTTGCTGATGAATTCTTGCCAAATAGTTCACTTGTGAAGAACATTCTTAATTATCTTCTAGATTCATATTAGAGTTTTGCTTCTTCTCTTTGTTTGATGATGAAAGGCGATCCAAATGCCTTAACATTTGAGGAGTTAATCTCTCTTTTGTTGCAGGAAATAATTCTAGGCAGAACAGGTCCATTATGCATGTTACACATCAAGCTTTTGTAGCTATTCACAAGGGCAAAGGTAAATGGAGACTTGAGCCTGCCCCTACAGGGAATACTATCACATGAGTAAACAATTCCTCATATTCTGTAATGGGAGTTGGTAAGATCATTTTGACTACTATTGATTCTAGGTCTCTCACATTGTCAGATGCTTTTTATGTTCCAAGGATCAAGAAAAATCTATTTTTAGTTTCAACATTAGCCAAGATTGGCTTGTTTGTGAAATTTGCTGGTGACAGGTGTACCAATCATGATCTCTCATTATTATTTCATTTGGTATTTTATGTCATGGGTTGTATAAGCTCATAAAGTATGAAAAATGTGTGAATGATTTAGCATGAGTAGTTCAATATTCTCAAGCTATCTCAGATGCAAAGCTTTGGCATGCACACTTTGCTCATCTAATTTTTTCTAGTTTCCTACCCCTACAAAAATGTGAAATGGTGTCCTCTCTGGCCAAACTTGAGGCACCTTGTAAACATGTTTGTGAAAGCTATATTTTGGGCAAAATGCAGTGTTCATCCTTCCCAAAAGATGCTTTAGTTCAAGCTACTCAAAAATTACAGTTTGTTCATAGTGATGTCTACGGTCCTATGCAAACAACTTCTTTTGGGAACTACCTTTACTTTGTGACTTTTATTGATGATTTTGCTAGGCATGCATGGGTATATCCATTAAAAGAAAAGTCCGAAGTGTTTATGTGCTTCAAAGAGTTTGTGGTTATGGCTGAAAATCTTTCTGCATGTAAAATGGGCACCCTCCATTCTAATTGGGGGTGAATACATGCCTTCTAATTTTGATGGATTCCTCGCTAAGTGTGGGATAAAACATTAGTGTATAGTGTCATATACACCTCAACAAAATGGTTTTGTTGAAAGAAAGAACAGTTCTCTCATGGAGATGGCGAGGTGCATGGTCAAAAGTCAGGCTTTACCACATAGTTTCTAGCTTGAGGCTATTATGTGTGCAGCATATGTACTTTACAAGTGTCCCACCAAGGCACTACAATCAATCACTCCATATGAGGCTTGGCATAGTCATAAGCCATTTGTTGCTCATGTGTGTGTTGTTGGTTGTCAGGCATATGCATTAGTGCTTGAAAAGTAGTGCAGGAAATCAGATGATAAAGTAGTGAAATGTATTCTTGTTGGGTACAATTCTGAAAGAAAACACTATTGTCTATACCATCCTCAAAGTAAATGCATTCTGGTTAGCCGTGATGTTGTTTTTGTGGAAGATGCAATTCAACTATTAGTTTCATGTACTAAGGAGACATCATTTAGATCCAAAGATGTGTATGAAACTTTGTTGCCTCTTTTTTTAGGTGGATACTCAAGTGTTGGTCCAATTGAGGCAATTTCTTAGCCTTTATAGGTTCTACAGGATGATGCAGATCATTCCATTTTTTATGCATATTTACATGATGCACTTGTTGATGAGAGCATTGATATAAAGGAGGCAAAAACTAAGCCAAGTGAAAACTTTCTGAGATAGCAAATTAGATGCATCTCTATCATACCGTACTCATCCAAGATCTTATAGTGCTTCTTTTGCATTAAATTGTTATGCAATGGCTACCTCTAGTCTTTTGGATGAGAATGAGCCTATTTCTTTTGATGAAGCACAAAATTCAAAAAATATGGTGACTGATATGCAATCTGAATATGATGCTGTTATGAAGAATGGTACCTAGTCTTTATGTGATTTGCCTCCTAGAAAAAAGGCCATTGGCACTAAATAGGTATACAACCTAAAGTGTAATCCTGACGGAATAGTTGATAGGTATAAGGCTAGGCTTGTTGCAAAACGTTATGCTCATGAAAGAGGCATTGGATTTGATGAGACCTTTGCACCCACATGTCAAATGACTACCATTCATAGCATTTGTGCACTTTGCAGCTCGTCATGGCTGGAATGTACATCAGTTGGACATTAAAAATACATTTTTGAATGGTGACTTACATGAAGAAGTGTATGTATTTCAGCCTCATAGTTTTGTGCAAAAAGGGCATGAAAACAAAGCATGCATGTTTAAAAGAGCATTATATGGTTTGAAGCAAGCACCACATGCTTGATATGAAAAGATACATGCCTACTTGATTGCACATGGTCTTGAAAAGATTCCAACTAAGAGCACCTTATATGTTAAGCATGCAAATGATCTCATTTTGATCATTGTTGTGTATGTTGATGACATGCTATTGACTAGTCCTAATGAAAAGGAGATTGTTGAATTTAAGGCTGATTTGCATGCCTCTTTTGAGATGTTAGATTTGGTGGTGTTGCATCATTATTTGGGGATTCAATTTATGCAAGTTGATGAGGGAATAGCTTTATGTCAAACAAAATATATTGACACATTATTGCAATGTTTTAGCCTTGAAGATTGTAAACCTATTTCTAGTCCTATGGAAATAAATTTATGGTTGATTCTTCATGATAATGGAGATGCATTTGATGTTGTTCTCTATTAGTATCCATAACTCAGCTTGATATTTAGTTTGTTGTCTCTCAGTTGAGCCGGTTTATTGCCCATGTGTCAAGCATTGGCAGGGGGTTAAGTGCATCTTTCGCTAATTGAGTGGCACTTGGCTACTTTGATTTTTTTTCCCAAGGGGGGATCACTATTGCCAAATTTACATTCTTTTAAATGGGTTGGATTCTATGACCCTCATGCGTCCACTAGTGGCTTTTGCTTCATGCTTGGTAGCTCATGCATATTTTGATTGAGCAAGAAGAAGCCTATTATGGCCACTTCTAGTTGTGAGACTAAGTATAGAGCAGCTTTCACAATGATTGTTGAGTGTGTGTAGCTCAAATGCCTTTTGGTTGATTTGCGTGTTTGTTAGTCTTCTACCACTACCATCTTCACTTACAATAAGAGCGCATTAGTAGTTGCAAGGAACCTTGTGTTCCATGCTCCCACAAAGCACATTGAGATGCATTATCATTATTTCAAGGAGAGGTTCTCTACTAGAGAGATTAGTTTGGCATATGTGCCCACAAAGGATCTACCTCGGGACAAGTTTGAAGCTTTCCGCAAATCTTTGGGCTTACTTCCTTTTGTGGATTGATCTCTTTCCATATAGCTTGGCACTTCCTTATACATGAGTGCCATGTCCTTGTTCACTACATCACTCCCAAGGGTGATTTGTTCATATATTTGTTGGAGTTCGACGTCTGCGGAAGCACGCGAACAGCACAAGGAAGAAGAAGAAGCTTGGAGCACAACACACAAGACTGAATGTATTACTAGAGAATGTACAAAGATAAGTAGCCCATTAGGGCAATAGACGTATATACAAGCCGGGGGAAAAAAACCTCCTAAAGAGGGAAAAAAGTGCCCCGGCGGTCCTAGAGTGTTCACACACATCACTACCTAAATATATCAACAAATCCCCCCTAGGAGTGATGCGGTGAACAAGGAGCTAGCACTCATGTATAAGGAAGTGCCGAGCTATGTGGAAATCACTCCACAAAAGGAAGTAAGCCCAAAGCTTTGCGGAAAGCTTCAAACTTCTCCCTAGGCAGAGCCTTCGTGAAAAGGTCTGCAATGTTCTCGTGCGTGGGCACATATGCCAAGCTGATCTCCCCAGCAGAGAACCTCTCCCTGACATAGTGATAATGCACCTCAATGTGCTTAGTGCGAGCATGGAACACAGGGTTCCTCGCAACTGCCAATGCGCTCTGACTGTCAGTGAAGATGGTGGTGGCAGAAGACTGGCCAACACCCAAATCAGCCATAAGGCGTCTGAGCCACACACACTCAACAGTCGCTGTGAAAGCTGCCCTATACTCAGCCTCACAACTGGAAGTGGCCACAGTAGGCTGCTTCTTGCTCAACCAAGATATACATGAGCTACCAAGCATGAAGCAAAAACCACTGGTGGACACACGAGTGTCATAGCAACCAGCCCAATCTAAGTCAGAAAAAGCATGCAAATCTGGCGGTAGTGATCCCCCCTTGGGATAAAACAACCCAAGTAGCCGAGTACCACTCAAGTAGCGAAAGATGCGCTTAACCACTTTCCAATGCGTGACTCCTGGGCAATGCATAAACCTGCTCATCTGTGAGACAGCAAACTGAATATCTGGCCGAGTAATGCATAAGTAAATCAAGCATCCAACAGCCTGCTGATAGAGAATAGCATCAAATGCATCTCCAACATCATGAAGACTCAATCGTAAACCTGTCTCCATAGGAGTGGCAATAGGCTTACAGTCTTCAAGGCCAAAACGCTGCAATAATGTGTCAATATATTTCGTTTGACACAAAGCCATTCCACCATCAACTTGCATAAACTGAATGCCCAAATAGTGATGCAAATGCCCCAAATCAGACATCTCAAATAAGGCATGCAAATCAGCCTTGAAATCAGCAATATGCTTCTCAAGAGGACCAGTGAGCAGCATGTCGTCTACATAGACAACAATGATCAAAAGCACATCATTAGCACGCTTAACATATAAGGTGCTTTCAATTGGACTGTTCTCAAAACCATGTGCAATCAGATAGGCATGTATTTCCTCATACCAAGCACGTGGTGCTTGCTTTAAACCATATAACGCCTTCTTTAACCTGCACACCTCGTTTTCATGCCCTTTCTGCACAAAGCCACGGGGCTAAAAAACATACACTTCTTCATGCAAGTCACCATTCAGAAATGCTGTTTTAATGTCCAACTGATGTACATTCCAACCATGATGGGCTGCAAGTGCACAAATGCTCCGAACAGTAGTCATACAGCATGTAGGTGCAAAGGTCTCATCAAAATCAATGCCTCTTTCCTGCGCATAACCCTTTGCAACAAGCATAGCCTTATACCTGTCAACTGTACCATCAGGTTTACGCTTCAGCTTGTATACCCACTTAGTGCCAATGGCCTTCTTGCCAGGAGGCAAGTCACATAAAGACCATGTACCATTCTTCATTATAGCATCATATTCAGATTGCATAGCAGCCATCCAATTTTCTGAATTTTGTGCTTCATCAAAAGAAACAAGCTCATTCTCATCACAGAGACTAGATGCAGCCATAGCATAGCAATCTGATGCAAAGGAGGTACTATGAGAGCCTGAACGAGTACGATATGACAAAGGTGCATCTAATTTGCTGTCACGCAAAGTCTGCACAAGCCATTTTGGCATAGTTTTTTCCTGTTCAATATTAGCTCTCTCATCAACAAGTGCATCATGTAAATCTGCATCAGAAATGGAATGATCTGCATCATCATATGAAACCTGCAAAGGCTGAGAAGTTGCCTCATTAGGACCAGCGCTAGCCTGTCCACCTGTAAAAAGAGGCATCAAAGTATCATACATGTCTTTGGAGCTAACAGATGTCTCCTTGGTACATGAAAGCAATGGCTGAATAGCATCTTCCACAAAGACAACATCACGGCTAACCAGAATGCGTTTAGTCTGTGGATGATACAGACGATAGCCTTTACTTTCAGAACTGTACCCAACAAAAATACATTTTTACTGCCTTATCATCCAATTTTCTGCGATGTTGTTCAGGCACTAATGCATATGCCAAACAACCAAAAACACGCAGATGAGCAACAGATGGCTTGCGGTCATGCCAAGCCTCATATGGAGTGATAGACTGCAACGCTTTGGTGGGACACCTGTTCAGTACATATGCTGCACACATGACAGCCTCAAGCCAGAAACTATGTGGTAAAGCCTGACTTTTGACCATGCACCTCGCCATCTCCATGAGTGACCTGTTCTTTCATTCAGCAACTCCATTCTGTTGAGGTGTATACGGCACTGTACACTGGTGTTTTATCCCACGTTCAGCCAGAAATGCATTAAAATCTGAAGACATATATTCCCCCCCTCGATCAGAACGGAGGGTGCCCATTTTACATGCTGACAGATTTTCAGCCAAAACCAAAAACTGTTTAAAGCACATGAACACTTCGGACTTTGCTTTGAGTGGATATACCCATGCATGCCTGGAAAAATCATCAATGAAAGTCACGAAGTAAAGGTAATTTCCAAAAGAGGGTGTCTGCATAGGACCACAGACATCACTATGTACAAGGAGCAATTTCTGCATAGCCCGAACTGAACCATCTTTTGGAAAGGAAGAACGCTGCATTTTGCCCAAAATACAGCCTTCACAAACATGTTTTCCAGGTGCCTCAAGTTTGGGCAAAGAGGACACCATTTCAGATTTCTGCAGGCGTAACAAACTAGCAAAATTCAGATGACCAAAGCATGCATGCCAAAGCTTTGCATCTGACATAGCCTGAGAATCATGAACTGCACATGCCGAATCATTCACAGATCTTTCATAGTCTATGAGCTTATACAGCCCACGACATAAAATGCCAGAAGCAATAATCACATCGCCATTTGAGAGATCATGGACTGTACACCTGTCATCAACGAATTTCACAACCAAGCCAATCTTGGCTAATGCAAAAACTGATAACAGGTTCTTTTTGATCCCTGGCACAAATAAAGCATCTGACAAAGTGAAAGAACTACCATCAGCAGTAGTCAGAATGATCTTACCAACTCCCATAACAGGATAAGAGGAGTTGTTGGCGCATGTGACAGTATTCCCTGTAGGGGCAGGCTCGAGTGAAGAGAAGAAACTGCGCTGCGAGGTAATATATTTGGTCGCCCCACTGTCAAAGTACCAAACATCTGAGTCTACTGCAGACATGCACTGATCATGAGAAGATGGGTCAAAACTGCAGACAGTAGTAAACGCCCATTCTTCTTCCTACACAAGATTTGCAGACTCTGTTTTTGGTGTAGAGGCCTCTGCAACAACCATTCCAGCCTCTTTCTTCTTTGCCTCTTTACCAGCCAGTTTTGGACAGTTCTTTATAATATGATCATTTCCTTTACAGTACTTGCAGAACAATTTCTGCTTTTCTGATTTCTTCTCATCTTTATCCTGGTTCTTCGATTGTGCAGCATTTGCAGATTTCTGCTTACTAGTAGAAGAGCTCCATTTTCCTTTGCCCTTCTGACTAGCCAGGAAAGCTTGATCTGCAACACGCATAATGGACCTGTTCTGCCTGGACTGATCTTCCTGCAACAAAACAGAGACTAATTCCTCAAATGACAAGGCATTCGGATTGCCTTTCATCATCAATCGAAGAGTAGAGGCAAAACTCTGATATGAATCAGGAAGGCCATTCAGAACGGTCTGCACAAGTGAGCTATCTGGTATAACCTCATCAGCAGAAATCAATTGTTCCTTCAGGTCTTTGATCTTTGTAAGAAAACTGTCCATCGAATCACCTTCATTCATGTGCTCACTCTCCAACTGTTTTCGGAGATAAGCAACACGAGCCTCATTCCTAGCCTGGTACAAAGTGGTAAGTGTATCCCAAGCATCCTTTGCTGTTCTGCAAGAGCGAATGTGAGGAATAATGGCACGTTTGACAGACAAAGCTATCAATGCATGTGCCTGGGCATCTCTGCCATCCCAACGAATCTGCTCTGCAGTAGGTGCAACAGAAACAGCAGCACGAACAGGAATCTGTGGAATATCATCTTCGACACCATCTTCATCAGCTCCAACACCTGTATTTGCAGTACCTGTCGTTACAGGTGTAACACGACATCTTTCAACACCCTGCACAATGTTCCACAATCCTTTTGCAACCAGTACATGTCGCATCATATAAGCCCATAATGGGTAGTTGGTACCATCCAACTTATCCTCAACATCCAACATACGGAATACATCACTGCTTTCAGCCATGGCCGGTGACTAAAATACCTTGATGCAAAAAATTGACTGTATCTCAAAAAGTTGAACAGAACTGCCCAGACGAGTTCTGCTAGACCTGTAGCAGACTTCGAGACGCTTAAACTGCCGAACAAAAACGGGTATATACCTTTGGCACAAAAGGATGAAATAGCCTGCACAAGCACTGCGATAGTGCGTTCGGAGGCCGAAACGAGCTCAGATCGCGATTTCGGCACACAGAGCGAAGCCGTTTTGATCTCGGAAACACCCTGAGTATGCTCTTGTGCGAATCTGAGAATGCAAATGGAGGAGTGTCGATGGCGCCCTAGAAGAAGCAACGAACTGCTCTGATACCAATTGTTGGAGTTAGACGTCTGCGGAAGCACGCGAATAGCACAAGGAAGAAGAAGAAGCTTGGAGCACAACACACAAGACTGAATGTATTACTAGAGAATGTACAAAGATAAGTAGCCCATTAGGGCAATAGGCGTATATACAAGCCGGGGGAAAAAAACCTCCTAAAGAGGGAAAAAAGTGCCCCGGCGGTCCTAGAGTGTTCACACACATCACTACCTAAATATATCAACAATATTTTGGTAGTGATGTGTGTGAACACACTTAGGACCATCGGGACACTTTTTTCCCTCTTTAGGAGTTTTTTTTCTTAGCTTGTATATACAACTATAACCTTAATGTATTACTTATCTTTGTATAGTCACTTGCTAATACATCCAGTATTGTGTGTTGTGTTCCAAGCTTCTTCTTCTTCCTTGTGTTGTTTGCCTACTTTTGTAGACCTCAAACTCCAACAAGACTGTATTGAATTTTTCCCAGAATCTGATACTTGGTCATCCTTTTTTAATCCTTAGTGGTGTTTGGACTCTTCTAGCTTCATAATTATTTTAGTCAGTCCTGTATCATCATGGCATCAAAAATCTCAAGCATGTCTAGTGGATCAAGGTCTAGTGCTAGTGTTCCCAGGAGGAGCTATAACTTTTAGGACAAAGACCATTTTGAGATCCAAAAATTCGATGGCACAAACTTTGCTTTATGTAAGAATCAAACTAAAGATGTGATGATTTAGTGGAGGCAATAGAAGCCAATAAATGGAATCTCAAAGAAGCCTGTTAAGATGGATAAAGATGATTGGGATGAGTAGGATCAAATTGTTGGTTCTACCATTCAATTGCACCTAGCATATAATTTTAACATTACAATATTGGACTGTGAAAGTGCAAAGGAGCTTTGGAAGAAGTTATGCAATAGATATGAAAAAGAAATGGTGTCAAATAAAGCGTAGTTAATGAGAACATTATATGACCTTTGCATGGAAATAGATAGTGTGGTTGCTCATGTAAATGAGTTTGATGCTATATTCGCTCAGTTACAGGCTCAGAAAAATGGAGATGGATAATGAAATCAAAGTAGTTTTGTTGTTATGCACCTTGCAATCATCATGGGATACGTTTTGCATAGCTCTTAGCAATAGTGCATCAAGTGGTAAACTTTACTATGATGACATATGTGGAGCACTCTTGAGTGAGGAGACTCATAGAAAATCTATGGTTGGCACTCAGAGTGGAGATATATATAATGTTTGTGATTCATACCAAGGAAAGAGCTAGCAATGTGGCAAGAGCAAGAACAAGGAAAATAATGGTCAACAAATAAGAGTAGAAGTAAATCAAGGAGGAGGGATATAGAATGTCATTATTTTCATAAAGGACACATGAATAAATATTACTATGCATTAAGAATGTTGAAGGTAAAGGATAGAATGTTGATGGGCTTGTTAAACAGCTACCTGCACCATCTGCTTTGACTGTGAAGATTGAAGAAATTAATGTTATTTCTGATGATGATAATGCGTTGACACTTGAGAGTACCATGCCCACTAAGGCTCTTATGGATGATTCTCTTTCCCACATGTGATTGCTATATTGTGATGCTTCTTTACATGTGACACCAAATAGAGAATGGTTCTTTAATTATGCACCAAAGTCTCTTGGTATCATGAGACTTGGTAACTCTTACTAGTGTGACGTTTTGGGGATTGGAGATTTGGTTGTGTATTTCATTGATGGTTCAAAATTTACTATGTGTAATGCATGCCATGTACCTCAGTTATCATTAGTTTGATGTCAGTTAATCAACTTAGTGACCTTTGTTACAAGGTGGATTTCCATGCTCATTCCTTTCACATATCAAATGGTTGATGGTTCAAAATTTACTATGTGTAATGCATGCCATGTACCTCAATTATCATGTATTTCGATGTTAGTTAATCAACTTGATGACCTTCATTACAAGGTGATTTTCCATGCTCATTCCTTTCACATATCAAAGGGAAATATGGTTATTGAAAAAGGAAGTAAAATTGGCTCACTTTATCCTTTATTTGAATCATAGAAAGAACACTTGTTAGTTGTCAATGAACAATCTACGGCTTCTATTTGGCATGGCCATTTGGCCACATATCTCATAGTGGAATGGATAATATTTCACATTTTGGCTACTTACGTGTCTTATCTTTCTCAAATTTTTCATCTTTTCAGCATTGTCAATATGGAAAGCAAAATAGGAATGTGCATAAGACATAGTTTCACTCCTCAATTCAGCCTTTAGATCTTGTTCATACAAATGTATGAGGTCCTATACCCACAAGGTCATTAGATGGTTCTCTTTACTTTCTCACTTTCATAAATGATGCTATAGAAAAGTTTGGGTATATTATATCAAATTGAAGGATGAGGTATTTCCTACCTTCAAAAAATGGCTTGCTTTAGTTGAGACTAAAAAGGAACTAAGCTGAAGGCTTTACATGCAAATAATTGAGGTGAGTATACCTCACATGAATTCAACTTTTTTTGTCAGTCTAGAGGAATTCATAGAGAGTTTACAGATCCTTATACCCCTGCATCCACCAAATAGATATATTCTAGGTTTGGATTTTGTTATGCTAACCGATGTTGGTGAGCCTTGTTACTACAAAGAGATTATACAAATAGAGGATCATGTCAAGTAGTAGTCGGCAAGAAATATTTACCACGTAAATGGGTATATAAGCTGAAAGTCACATCCGATAGTGCTTCTCCAAAGTATAAAGTGTGACTTGTTGCAAAGGGTTTTAAGAAACAACATGGCATTGATTTCAAGGAAATCTTCTCTCCAGTAGTCAAGATGACCACCTTACCCATGTTTCTTGGATTCGTTATAGTGGAGGACTTAGAGCTAGTCCAAATGGATGTGAAAACTACTTTCTTGCATGGAGATCTTACATATGAGATTTATATGGAACAACTAGAGGGTTATGTAGTTCTTGACAAAGAAAGTTTAGTTTGTAAGATGAAGAAGAGCTTATATGGACTTAAACAGTCCCTTAGACGATGGTACCAAAAGTTTGATGCTTTTATGAAGTCTCAAGGCTATTGTCAAAGCAATGAGGATCATTTTCTCTACACAAAGAGATGCTCACATGGCAAGTTGATATGCTTGATACTTTCTGTTGATGATATGTTGATTGCTGGGAAGTCTTCTTGTCATTTCTCAAAAAGAAGTTGAGTGAGACATTTGATATGAAGGATTTGGGGGATGCAAATATATCCTTGGCATGTGCATTACTTATGATAAGAGTAAAGGATGCATATACTCGTCTCGAAGTGAGTACATATCCAAAGTACTTCACACATTCTACAAGACTAGAAATTGCATTTGTAGTGGGAGTTATGAGTAGATATATGTCTTATCCG
This sequence comes from Ceratopteris richardii, assembly GCA_020310875.1. Lineage (NCBI taxonomy): Eukaryota > Viridiplantae > Streptophyta > Polypodiopsida > Polypodiales > Pteridaceae > Ceratopteris > Ceratopteris richardii. The sequence continues at coordinate 126,952,385 of CM035424.1, forward strand.
GCAAGAAGCATTGGGAAGTAGTAAAGATGCTTTTGAGATATCTAAGTAGTGGTACTAAGGAAATGTGTCTATGCTTAGGTTGAGGAAAGGCATCCATTATTGGTTACATAGTTTTTGATTATGCTAGTTGTGTAGAAAATTGAAAGTCTACATCATGGTACATTTTTCATTTTTTTGGAGGTGTTATCTCTTGGAGATCTCTTCTTCAAGAATGTACAACGTTTTTCACCATAGAAGCATAGTATGTTGCAGCAAGTGAGGCATGTACGAAAGCATTGTGGCTTTGTCATCTTGCTTGTGATATGGGTCTACCTCAGCATGTACCTTGTTTGCTCACTGATAGTCAGAATGCCACTCCTTTGGTTAAGAATCTTGTCTATCATGCAAAGACCAAGCACATTGAGGTGAGGTATCACTTCATTGGAGATTTCTTAGCCACTAAGTGCACTATTCTTGAGAAGGTTCACACTCGAGATAATGTCGTAGATGCTTTGACCAAAGCTCTACCATAGGATAGCTTTCAACACTGTTGACACTTGATGGGGGTTACTTGATTTATGCTCTTACATAGTTACTTGTATATTGTGTAACATTCCCATTAGGTGGGAGGTATAGTCTGTATACTCACACTTAGGTATTCTTTATCATTCTTTACTTATTTTCAATAGTCACTTTGGGCATATTGGCCTTTGGTGGGAGATTCTTACCATTAATTTTATGTGAAGGGACAAATGGGAAGTAGAAACTTTTTTATATGTTCTTTAATAAAACATATGGCAACCTGTTAGCCACACATTGTAAGTTCGAATGCATTTGTAACCTAAGAATTTTGTGTTTGTGCTCCGTGCGTACTATGTGTCTTTGGCTATTTTGTAAGCCCTATGTGGAGTGCTATGTGTAGCATCCAAAGCTTAGTTCTGTACAATGAGAGTGTTGTTGTGGAGCTCTCAAGTAGGAGAGTCCATCTTGGTGCATTATCATCATATCCTTTCATCAATAACCTCTTGTGCTTTATGATGGGGTTCTGTTGGGAAAGATGGATGGACACTCCAAAAAATGAGTAGGTACTATCAAATCTTGCTTTGTACTAGCCCCTTCTTGCTTCAGAGTTGAGTTTTAGGCCCTCTTAGCTTTCCAATGACACTAAATAAGTGCCTATGTACTTTGAAAATGAAGTAGAAATGATTGAACCAAAATAGACTACTTCCAAGTTGAATTTGTTCACACACCTGTTGCTTGTTATGCTTAGTGCTTCTAGTACAGTAGGAATTAGAAAACTTGCTCGTAGAGGTATCAGATTAGCTTAATGAGCTAATGATTCCAAGTGTAATCACTTAAAATGATACACTATGCATAAAGCAATCAATTTAGCAATTGAATCATTACCCCCAATTTTTTAGGACCTCTACAGAGTTTGACCAGTGAGTGCTTTGACGTACTTTTCTCCAAATTGGTTGTATAGATTATCTAAAACATTTGTGATCATGTAGACAACTTGGAGCGGATTCCAAGAAGCTATAGAACATCAAAAATGGTGAAGGAATGATTGAGATGTGAGCAGTACAAGTTGATAGTTATGAGTGACTATGACAGAGAGACCATAGATGAGAAGTATTGATATATTATATTAGAACACAATGTTGTACAAGATCATAGGCCTGATAATCAGTGCCTAATGACTTTTACAAATGGTAAAAGTAAAAGCTTCCTAGCAATTGTTTCCATGGAGCTTCTTCTTCAATCTTCTTGAATGTCCTGCAATCCAATCATAGACTTAAACCTGCAAAGTTTTGTACCATCTAATGCTTTAGTCAATAAGTCTACACATTGCATATTAGTTGATACATAAGCCATCTGAATTTCCTTGCTCAATAGCTTCTCTCTCACATAATGATAGTGGACCTCTATATGCTTGGTCCTAGCATGATAAATAGGATTTGCTACAAGATGTAGTGAGCTTATATTATCTCCAAAAATCATTGGAGATGTAGTATGCAAACCCAAATCTGTATATAACAATCTGATCCATATGGCCTCTTTGTTGAGATATCAAGCTCAACATGTGATGATCCAGGATGACACTACCAGTTTTTTGTTTCTCTAACATGTATAGTGGTCATGCTGGTATATGTCAGGGATAGTTCATTGAGGTTTATTAGACTTATCTACCAAGAGTGATGGCACATTTGTTCCTTGCTAGCACACTCATTTGCAGACATTAGGTTTTTCCTTATGTAGTGATCGTTATATATTGCACTTGTTGTATTCTTGTTTTTTAGGTCATTCTTGGACATTCCTTTTTATGTAATAGAAGAAGAAGAAGAAGAAGATCATTCTTTTTTGCCTCAATCTGTGTGTGTGCTTCTCCTTGAGAGTGAGTGTGTGTGTGTGTGTGAGCTCTCTTCCTTATCTCCTTCCTCGTGACATGGTATCGGAGTCAGCATGGCTGTAGAGAGCTCGTGGAGAAGGCGACGGTGAAGAGTACGTAGCAAGGAGTGGACAAAACACGATTCACAATTGACCTCCATTTGCTAGAAAATCGGCGTGAAGGTAGAAGACCTCAAAATATTTTTGGGAGTTATGCCTTTAGGGTCATTATTTTTTTTTTCACATCCAAGTTTCGGAGCCATCTCGACCTCTGTTTAGAGCTCGCAAGGTGGAGCCCGCAAAAAAGCTAGTTCATGATGTGCTGCATGTTCCAAATATAACAAAGAATCTGGTTTCTATTGGACAAATGGTTGACCAGGGATTACAAATCAGGTTCAATGCTGATGGATTATATGTAGAAGAGTACAATCAGGATGGACGATTGGTTGCCAAAGGAAACAAAGTGGGTAGGATGTTCACCTTAAATGTGAAGATTCTTGAAATGAATGTAGCCATGTTTGCAAAAGGTGCAGGAGTTATTGGAAATATAGAGATGTGGCACAAACGGATTGGACATGCAAACTTGCAAAGGCGGAAATTGATGCAGTCAAAGAAGATTGTCCATGGACTACCAACTTTCAAAGTAGCAAAAATGCAAAAGGTATGTGCAACATGTCAATTTGGTAAACAGTCAAGAGCATCATTTCCACATGACAAGCATGTTAGTGAGAATTTACTAGAAGTAGTACATACAGATGTTTGGGGTCCAGCAAAGAGTACTGTCACTCTAGCACAATGGTGAGTACCAACATGAGAAGATTCACCTCATAATTGTCAATCCGTGGAGACGTGAGGACTAGTATGAAGACTGTGAGCAAGTGAAAGCACAAGTGTGTGAGTGAGAAGCACATAAGCATGCACACACATACACACACACGCGCACACAAGGCAAGAACAAGGAGAGGAACAATGGAGTTCTTTGCATTAGTCAAAAAGTCTCTTACATAAGCTCAATTCACAAACAATCTCCCCTCAAAAATGAGCTCTCTAGCTCTTTTTATAGTTTTCTAACTAGCTTTGGTCTTGTCCAGACCTAGTGTCCGGCCTAGTTAAAAATTAGGTTCTAGAGCCTATTTGAGGGCTCAAACAGAGTCTAAAAATTATGAAAATTGATATGTAGCTAGTTCTAATACTCCTCAAGCTCGAGGACTCCTCGGCTTGCACAAAATGGAGTCTATTCTACCAAAAACGGAATTTACAATGTTTGTGTAGTGATTAAAATCACTTGAGTTGTAAATGGTCCATGGAAAAAATGATTGGACCTTGTTGCCGTATTGTGCATGACTGCTCCATTGTGCTAGTATGCTCTTCATCTGACTTGTATGCCAACACTCCCCCCTTCCTAGCGTCTGTCGCCCCTGACAGACCTCTGTTCTATAGGGTGGTCGATATAGTATTGGATGACATTGGTGGCAAGTTCGTGTTCTCCTATCCTTAAGCCTCTTGCTAGATCAGCTTCCAATGCATCCCAATTTATTGCGCCAGGGACCTCTGGTTGCGGTGTGGTGTAGTACTCAGAGTACATTGCTTGTTCACAAGCAAAGAGATGGAGCAGGTGTGTTGGCTTCGATGCGAAGACCTCCGAGTGATACTCCCAGAAACCTAATCTGAACATTTCTTCGAAGGTCTCTTTGTAACATGCAGGGAGGTATTTGATGTGTGCATGCCAGGCGTAAGCCACACGAATACTGGGGGTGGTGCTCATGTCATACACCAAATCATAATTTCCATTGGTAAACCCCGGTAGACGTACCTGTGGTGCGGTTGCATTTTTAAAGGTTTTCAGGACTACCTGCATCATATCTAAAATCTTAAGCATCATTTGAGCTGCCACATCTGGCATGGGCTTCAATCACGGCATCCAATGTCAAATTGTTCCCATCATGTACGCTACCGACGGTGGTCCCTGTGGTGGTGCAATGTACGGGTAGTTTAGCCATTCCTTGCATTGCGCGTTGTTCTGCACTTTGATATTGAATGCCTTCCAAGACCTGCGGCGTGGAACTGGACCGTAGCATGGATTGTATAGGAGATGTAAAGGCGCGTTGTTCCATGTGTGTAGCATGTTGCAACCTTCTGGTCTTTGCAAAAGAAGGGAGTTCCGTCCTCTCCCTGGCTCCATTGTTGAGACAAGCCTCTTTCTGCATCATACAGTTTTGGACAAAAATAGCATTGTCAACTTCATGTGCGCCCCTGGAAGGACCAGGAGTTTGTGTCGTTCCTAGTTCCTTGAGTGCCTCATTTTCCAATTCAACTGTAATTCGGCTATGATCTACCCATACCTGAAGAAGTCCACTTCTTAGGTTGAGGTTGACTGCATGATCATAGATCCAGTCCTGACCCAAGACAAGAGGCTCAGTGAGGTCCTCATCTTGACACACTAGTACTTTGACTATCATCACTTCGTCTTGAATGGAGATGGGAAGATCCACCTCGCCCATGCAAGGGGTTTCCACACCTCCCAATCCTATGAGATATGCTTCTATAGGATTGACAGTTAAATTCAATTCTTGGCAGTAAGACAATCTGACAGCACTAGTGGATGCACCTGAGTCAATCAAAGCTCTTACACTCTTTGCACCCTTTCCTTGTCCTACTTCTAGGGTTACAAAAGGCGTCGATCGATTATTCTATGGGAACGTCCACCTGAAGCCTCACACATGGCCATAGGATAGCCTACAGATTCTTGAGTGTCAGGCATAGGCGGGTCTCTGCCTTGTCTCCTCAATTTCATTCGTCGGATGCGTTCTAAAGCTTCTGCCTGTGCTTCTTCTCTAATTCGTTTCTCTTCTTCTTTACGTTTCTTGGCAGTGTTGAGTCGATTTAGCATCTCTTCAGTGAGGGGAGGGGTTCTTGATATAACTTGACTCTGCATCCACTGATGTAACTTGGTAGAATATCACCCTCTAGAGTGGCTAGTTGAACTGCGCCGCTTGTGGAGATTCTATTGATAATCATTGGCCCGTAACCTCTCTTCTCTAACTTCCGTGCATGTTGCTCAAGGTGTAGACTAGGACTAGGTCTCCTGCTTTCAAGCCCTTATCCTTGATGTGTGCATCGAAATATGCCTTTTGCCTTTTCTTGGCTGCATAAATTCCTGCTGCAGCCCTCAATCGTGTTTCACCTAATCGTTCAAGATCGAAGGCTCTAGAGGACAACTTGTGGCATGTCCAGTCATGCTCTTGTGCTACTTTCAACGTAAGTATCAAAAAGTCTAGTGGTAGCACTGCATTTTGGCCGAACACCATCTGAAAGGGCGTGGCTTGGAGTACCGTTTTATAGGCTACTCGGTATGCCCAAACAGCATGGTGTAGCTGTTTGTCCCAATCGGAGCGTTTATTGTCCACTAGTCTAGTTAGCACATTGCATAAGATCTTATTAGTGCTCTCTGCCTGGCCATTAGCTTGTGGATGATAGGGGGCCGATTTCTTATGTATCACCAAGAATTCTTGGAGAAGGTTTTCAATTACTTCATTCAAGAAGTGTGTGCCTCTATCACTCACCAACTCTATTGGCAATCCGTACCTCGTGAATACATTTTCAAATAAGAACTTTGCTGTTGTTTGAGCATCATTTTTTGTACTAGCTTTCACTTCTACCCACTTGGTTAGATAGTCTATGGCCACAATAATATACTCAGCATGTGAACCCTTAGCTGGGGGATTAATAGGACCAACAAAGTCTATTCCCCATTTAGAGAACGCACGTCCGCCCATCATAGGCTTCAGTGGCATCTCATCTTTGTGTATAGGGTACTGAGTTCTCTAACAAACATCACACCGTTTCACATAGGTATGTGCATCCATGTGAAGGGTCGGCCACCAGAAGCCCGCAAATAGTATTGCCTTGATTACCCGATCTGGTCCAAAGTGTCCCCCTGCTACACCTTGGTGAGCAGTATCCAAGATTTTGAGATATTCACTCTCATGGACACATAGTCTCAGGTAACCATCTTTACCACGCTTGTATAGATTATCACCAATGAGTGAATAATCCTGGGCTTCTTGTTCTAAACTCCTTTGCCTAGCCAGAGTCATGTCTGGAGGGAATGTTTTCATCCTTAAGAAGGATACTAGTGGTTCACTCCAATCTGGCACTATGGACACTTGATAAAGTGTGGCATGTTCCACATGTGGTTTAGTGCAGCAGATTGGACATTCCTTGCACAACTTTTGGACATCAGCCTCCATAGTCGGCCAATGCACTCCGAGTCTCCTTAGTGTCTGTAAGGTTCGTTGCTTTGAGTAGTGTTTCTCTAATGCACCTAAATGTGCTAAATGCAACCATTTAGTGTACTCGTCCTCTTCTACACAATAAGCCAAGATCCCTTGATCTGTCTGTTTGTACATGCTTCCTGCCATGATATGGTACTTTTGGGCTTTTACTACCTCTCTACCTTGAGTGTTTATTATTGGGTGGTTAGGCCCGTATGTCAATACTGGCACTAATATCTTAGCCCACTGAGGTATTACTTCCAAATTAAACAAGTAAGCATCAGGAAGATCATCCAATACTCCTTGTGGGGCTTCTCCGGATGTGAGCCTAGAGAGATGATCTGCTCTCAAATGAGTCTTGCCTTTTCTCACCACTACCTCAAAGTCATATTCCATTAGTAAGAGGAACCATCTCACCAATCTACCTGTGTTGCATGGCTTGTTTACCAAGTATAGTAGAGCTTGATGATCATTAAAAAATTTAAACTTATTTGCAAGCAAATAATGTCTAAACTTTTTAACCGCATACACCATGCCCAACCCTTCTCGTTCGGTAGTGGAATAGTTTCGCTCAACTGCATTCAACTGTCTACTCGCATAGGCAATGGGAAGATCCATATTACCTTCACCAGTAGGTTGTGCAAGCACACATCCAATGGCATAATTGGATGCATCTACATGCACATGGAAGGGCTTATTCCAATCTGGTGTAGTCAAGATTGGTGCTGAGCATAATCGCCGTTTGAGCTCATTGAAAGAGTTCTCACATTCCTCAGTCCACTCAAAGTTTGTCAGAAGTCCGTACAGAGGCTTTGCAATGATGGCATACATGTGAATGAAACGTCGGTAATAACCACAATGCCCCATGAAAGCTTGCACTTCCTTGACATTCTTTGGCCTAGGTAGTTCTGCAATAGCCCTCACCTTCTCTTCGTCTGGAGATGTCGTTCTTTGACACTATGTGTCCTAAAATCTTGCCTTGCCTGACCATGAAAACGCACTTCTCTAGGTTCAGGCAGACTTGATATTCTCTACATTTGTCAAAGGTTTGCTTGAGTTCTGGTATATGTGTTTGTCTAATGTTGGAATGAGCACAGAGATCATCAACATAGACTTCCAAATTCTTTCTCAAGAACTCTTTAAACACATGGCACATCAATCTCTGGAAGATTGCAGGAGCATTGGTAAGCCCGAATGGCATTACCCTAAAAGCGAATATGCCCCACTCTGTGGCAAAAGCCGTTTTATGCTGATCTTCTGGTGCAATGGCCACTTGATTGTAGCCAGAGAACCCATCTAGGAAGCTGTACACTTCCTTGCCTGCCACCCTTTCTAATAGATGCTCAGTGATAGGAAGCGGGTAATTATCCCTGATCGTGGCTGCGTTAACCTTCTTCAAGTTAATGCATACTCGTAATTTGCCGTTCTTCTTGAGCACCACTACAATGGGGGACACCCATTCAGTGTGCTCAATTTCATAGATAAATCCAGCTTCAACCAAGCGGTCTATCTCTTCTTTGATCTTGGCAGCATAGTTGTCATTGTATGTGTATGGCTTTTGTTTTGAGGGTCTGGCCTCTGTGGTCATGGGAATCGTATGTGAGCATATGTCCGGGTCCACTCCTTTCAAATCCTTGTAACTCCAAGCGAATACATCTTTGTATTCTCTTAGCAAGGCTATTAGCTCTTGTTCTTCCTCTTCTGTCAGGTCATGGCCTATGTACGTGCATCTCTCTTCCCCTTCTTCTATGGATACCACTATTTTCTTGGTGGTTTCTTTGTTATCATAGGCCTCCCCCGATTGCGCCTCTCGTTTAGGCATTCTAATCATGACTCTCCTGTCGTCTATCTCATACTTCTTAAAATTTTCTGGGACCTCAAACAAAGATTCTTCCTCTTCTGGTGTGACTTCTTTCTTCTTCCTTTTCTTTCCTTCTTCCTTAGGGGTTACATGTGTGGCTAGCCTTACATCGTTTGTAAGCTCTCCGTGCCTCTGGGGTTGAAATTCCACTTCATAGAAGTATTCTTCATCTGATGCAAAAGGTGGGTCCATAATAATTGACTCTAGATCGGAGTCACTCGCATCCTCAAATGCATCAGGGCTAGGTTCGCACTCTTCTAGAACTGCCTCTCCCATGATGGGCTCTATGGAGAAGACTGAAATGTCATAGCCATCCTCATCACAGTGGGGTGTCCATTGTTCTTCATTGATGGCTACATCCATTGTTGCTAGAATTTCTGCCCAGCCGTGAGGTTCAAATTCTTCATCTGGAAAAACTACAGGTGCATAGGCTGGGTCTTGGATTGATCTACAGGTTTCTTTTGCACCTACCTCCCTGGCTTTCTCTCTCTTCTCTTCTTCTACTGCTACCCTACACATCCATAAGTGAGTGTCTTCATGCATCCATGAGGATCCTGATCCTAGGGAATGCACTGATTCTGTATCCTCTTTGGCTCTATGGATGGGGTTCCATTGGATAGGAGGGACATCTCTATGAGAGTAATCCTTGAGATTGACTTTGGTTGTAACACCTAAGTGTTGCAAATACAAGGAATTGGTTCCCCAATCCTGTACCACTTGCAACTGTCGCATAAATGGTCTTCCCAAAATCATCTCATAGTCTTGATTTTTGCTAAAGTCACAGATAGCAAATGTGTGCTCAAACTCTACACCACAAGTAGTGAGAGTTATCCCCTCTAGTAGTCCTAAGGGTCTTTCTATGTGACCGTCAGCCATCTGCAATTTCATTCTCGTCGGCCTGAGAGCTAGCTTGCCCCATTGTTTCCATAAGGAAGTGGTAACAATTGCAACTCCTGCACCTGAGTCCAAAATGGCCTTGGTTGTGTAGCCCTGATGAGTGATGGGGAGATAGGTGTTTCCTTCTTCTCCCTCGCTCATGTCTCCTATCTTGTCCAAGGGTATTTCTGGCACTGTTCTTTGAGATCCTACCTCGGAATGTGGTTTTGCTACTTCGGGCACTTGATTGGCTACATGTTTCCACACTTCTGGTCTAACCTTGAGCAGCTCTTCCAAAGTGAGATTGCACTGCACTTTGGTGTTTTTCACTACCTCCGTGTTCCTAGGTATGACTTGGAAAGGAGAATTTATTTTCCCCCAACTAAGATCGAATGTGGCCTTTGGTCTCCAAGGAGCTGGAACATCTCAAGCTCATGGAACTCAAAGAGAAAGGAGTAGAGAGAGACCTGAGGTAAGCTTTGCCAACTCTTGGGGAAGAGAAAGAACGAGAACGAAAACGAATAGAGGGGAGCCTAAGGGACATGGAGCCCCAGGGAACCGAAGAAATGCCGATGATTTCCCTTTGCCAAGACCGAGAGAGCACACAAGGACCTTGAGACTGACCCAGCTAGTTAAGTCCATGAAAAACTACTTCGATGGCACTGGAGACCCCTACGATCATGTAGCTGAGTTTAAGCAAGTCTTGAGGGCTGAACAAGTTGAAGACCTGTTCACGCAATACAATGCCTTTGGTTTGACCCTTAGGAACACCACCCTGACATGGTTTCAGCCACTAAACGAGAGGCAGTTCTCTAAAAGTGGCATAAGGCATAATACTTCCTCATTGATATACAGCTTCAAGCAGACCCCGCAAGAGACTGTGAGACTTGCAAGAAGAAGATTTAGGCAATATCTTGAGCGATGTCCTGGTCCTGAGTTACCCACGACCGCTAAGCAAGTGGCTTTATTCTTGGATGGATTGCTAAGTACCAAATTGAGATCATATGTGTACTTGAAGGACCCCCGGACTATAGAAGAATGTGTACGCATGTGCATCGATATTGAGGATAACCTAGGGGAGGAGTTAGAGCTTTCCAAAATCTACAAAGATTCAGATAGTACCTCTAGCCTCTCTTCCTCACAATCCACATCAATTGAAGAACTTGCGGAAAAAGTAGCTCAAAAACTAGGTGTCTCTAGCAAACAAATTCCTAGATTTGCCCCAGTGAAAAGGTGCTATACTTGCGGTGGTGACCATATAGCAAACGCATGTCCCATCACGGCTCAACCCCAAGTGAATCCTAGCAGCCAATATTGCACCATAGAGCGAAGGTACACAAATCACTCAGCACAGGACTGCCCATACAATAAGCAAGCAGTTAGGCAAACCTTTCCCTCAGCCATACCCTCAACAAGGCAGATACTAGAGTCAATATTCACCACAATAGTATACTAGGCCTCAGCAAAATTACCAACCACAATATCAGGCCCAACTGAGACCCCAGCCAGTGCTAGCACAACAACCACCTGCTCCTACTAATGTGATTCCAGTAAAGTATGCTGCGGCAGAAGAAAACCTGAATAGAGCTATAGTCCCAGTAACACCGTTAATCTCAGAAAGTGATCCCAGTGACCATAGCTTTGATTCTACACATGTTGATAGTCCCCATGCTTACTACATGCAGTCTCCTGAACATGGTGAGTCTTACTACAGTGAGGAACCGAGTGAACCTATTTGGGAGACAGAGTATGCGAACGTCATGTACGCGAACCCCAACCCTAGACCTCAACCTAGGCAGGTAAGACCTCCATTTCCTAGAGGGCCATGCTACAGATGTCAGGGAGATCATCTCATTCATGATTGTCCCTTGCCTCCACCTACACAACCCCAGTCAGTGAAAATCTACGGCTATTGCCAGGAGTGTGGAAAGGAGCATCTCTTACGAGACTGTCCAAAGAATCCTAATAATATGCCAAAACTCACTCCTATCAATGTGATTGGCTTAGTGGTAGACTCCACAGGAAGTGTGACTTCCACAGCCCCAGTACAAGTCATCACGAGAGCCCAGACACTTAAGCAAAACCAAGACTCAGGCCAGGAAAAGAATGCGGAGGTTAGTGAGACTGAGAGCCAGAATAAGAAGAGGACAAGAGCTTGGAGAGATAGCCGTGAACGTATGAAAAGGCAATGGGCAAGAAAGATGAGCGAACTTGAGGAAAGCCTATGAGAAACCAAAGCCAAAATCATAGAAATCACATCTCAAACGCACTCTCACACATCCCCGCCACTACCATCCCCTTCACCCTCCATTCCTCCACCCACCAATCCACCACACGTAACCCAACCACCACCCCGAGTAGGATCGGTCTTAGCCGATCCCACTCCTGAAGATCTAGACATGATGCTTAAAGCATATCAGGCTAGAATTCAAGAAGGGCCCAATGTAACGGATCTTGAGAAATGTTACCCTAGGGCCGATCTAGAGATAGAGCGAACAAAGCTTTGTGCTGAAATGGTCGAATTGGCGCAAGCCATGTTTGAAGCCAGTCGTTTGTTCAATGGCTCTAACCCCATCAGAACACCATTGCACTTTGATGGTCTATTGGATAAATTAGAGGGGTTACTTGCAAAGTCTGGAAAAGGAGCCACCTCCCTGGCTCAGGAGAGGGCAAGTGATAGAATAAGCATTCCTCCCAAGGAAGCTTATGTGCCTAACTCCACTGAACCAGACACCTGTTCTTCTATGAATCAATACACACCAGAATTCTTGCGAGAGATTCAAGACGAGAAATGGGCTAAAGAGAGTGAAGTTCCTCCTCCCATTGAACTTGTGGATGACACACACGATCAATTCCCACAAGACCTTCCTTCCATTTATGGAGAGCAGGAGAGTGCCCAATCTCATGAAAGATTAGACTTCGAATCTAATTCTTTACAGGAACTACCCCATTTCACAGGCCCATGGGAAGCAAAGTCCACTTGTATGAGAGCACCTACAGTCATGGTAAGAAACGAAGATTCAGTTGCCTATCATTTTCTGTAACCCCAAAGATCCTCTCTGAAGAGTGATCTAAGTAGGTCACTCTTCCTGGAATATCAGGATCTTTGAACTCATATATCATGATTGTTCCTACCTCACTCGGCTAATGAGGTCTATATCTCCAAAAGGCTTCTTCCGTCTCTCGATCCAGAGGAGATCTATGCTCTTATTATCTTGGGGAACCCACTCTGGTGTGATAATCCTCGTGAGAACAGATTTGCCTCGGGGGGTTCTAGGTTCTTCGCCCATGTTTCCTTGTTCTAGGTCACCTAAGTCCGTTTCCGGGACCACATTCCCAAATTCATATGTCCTATCGGGATGACTGGTGACTACATATATTGTCCCTTCCTTGTCCAAGTATGCTCCATTTTCAAACTTGACAGCTGGGCGCTCTAGTCCAATGGATTGGTCAGGGTTTTTAATCTGGACCACCGCTCTTCCTAAGCCGTCCTCATAGATGCTAGCACCTAATCGGTTGGTCCTAAGGTACTCGAGTTGCATCTTGTAAGGGCCTTCCACCCTATGTAAATATGGCACCCCAGAACTTCCTGTAGGTCTCTCCATACCGTGGGACATCTCAGACTCGCTAGTCTCAGCACTAGGGTAATACAAATGATGGCTCAACTGCTGGGCCCAAGACCTAGCAGTATGATTGACACTAGCCTCTGAAGATCTAAGACTTTGTCTGTCTCTCCCTAGGTGTCTACCTGACCTAAGGTTCATATGCCCTTTGTACGTTGCTGATTCTTTGGTACCAGTCACTTGTTCCTTTTAAGTTCCTTTGGATGTGTTTTCTTGTTTTTTTAATTAAGTGTCATCAGGAGCACTTTCGTGTGTCGTACTTGATGTTCTGCGTCCACTTAGTTTAAGTTCTTTTCCTTTAAGTTATCCCTTGACTACAATTTAGCCTACCCTTGCACTTGAGAAATTAAGGGCTCTTCAAACTTGAGTGTTCCTATCGTACCCCTAGTCAATCAGAACAACTACTCGCACTTAGCCTATGCTAAGAATAGACTGAGGGGGTTAAGTGATGTTCCAACCTCAAGTCGCTCCTCCTGGCGATGCCGGTCTACCCAGGAAGCACGTTCCCAAGCTTGTTCACCCTGGCACTTACTTTGCTTTCTCCAAGAGCTCTCGATGATCCTGTAAGAATCCCAAGTTTAGCTTCAATTTGATCCTTCAATTGACAGATAATTTATTTCAGACACTTTTTTAATGCCCTTGTTCCCCCTTTTGTATTGCTAAAAATTTCCTCTAGAGCTCCCTTGGTGTTCCTACCCCTCAGTGTGTCAACTTCCAAATATCCTATCTGAAAATCAAGCCCACGAGCTTTCCGACAAACCCTAGAGCTCAAAAAATGGATTTCGTATGAAAAAGTTATGACCGTTCAGGGTTTAGGGGGTTAAATAGACAAACAAAACCTTTCAGGAGTTTTAATGCATTTTTCTAAGGCCTTTGCAAGTGTGTGAGTATTTGAGAGTGCAAATATGCCCAAAATTTAGCCTAAATTTCCAAAAAAATTTACCCCTTAAAATTTTTTTTGCCGAAAATGTATGTCTATCGCGATAGACGGTGTCTGTCGCGATAGACGGTGTCTGTCGCGATAGACGGTGTCTATCGCGATAGACGGTGTCTGTCGCGATAGAGTGGTCTGTCGCGATAGACGGTGTCTGTCGCGATAGAGTGGTCTGTCGCGATAGACGGTGTCTGTCACGATAGAGTGGTCTGTCGCGATAGACGGTGTCTGTCGCAATAGACGATGTCTGTCGCGATAGAGTGGTCTATCGCGATAGACGGTTTCTGTCACGATATAGTGGTCTGTCGCGATAGACAGTGTCTGTCGCGATAGACGGTGTCTGTCGCGATAGACGGTTGTAGCTCAGTGATGAGTAGCACCTCCTTTAATGTCAATCCGGGAAGACGTGAGGATGGTATGAAGACCTCGAGCAAGTGAAGGCACAAGTGCGTGAGTGAGAAGCACACTAACATGCACACACATACACACACACGCGCACACACAGTCAGACAAAGAGTGAGAAGCAATGGAGTTCTTAGATTACTTTCAAAAAAGCTCTTACAAGTTCATATCAATTACAAGCTAACCTCAAAAATGAGCTCTCTAGCTCTATTTATAGTTTTTGACTAGGTTTTGGCCCTGTCCAGACCTAGTGTCCGGCATAGTTAAAAATTAGGTTCCAGGGCCAATTCGAGGGCTTAAACGGAGCCTAAAAAATACGAAAATTGATATGTAGGTACTTCTAAGGCTCCTCAAGCTCAAGGACTCCTTGGCTTGCACAAAATGGAGCTACAAAAATATGAAATGGTATTTACAATGATTGTTAGTGATAAGAATCACTGTTATAAAGATGTTAATTTGGAAAAATTTGAAGGCCCTATCTGCCAGATTTGCATCGACTGCTTTGTCTACTCAATCCTTCACCTCGCTCTGACTCTCTCCACTGGCTTCCTTGTCTAGTCAGTCCTTGGGTGCCCATACTGCTCTCAACACCCCCCCCCTCTCTCGCGTCTGTCGTCCCTGACAGACCCTTGTTGCTAGTGTTGGATGTAATATTCCACAACCTGAGTGGCAAGCTGATGTTCTTGTATGCGTAGTCCTCTGGCCAAGTCTGTCATCATACGATCCCAATCAATTGGTCCTGGAATGTCCGGATGTGGCAGACGTAACTGATCTGCATGGATCGCTTGTTCTACTGCGAATAGATGTAGCAAATGTGTGGGTCTGGGAATGAAAATTTTTGAATGATATTCCTAGAATCCCGTAGAGAACATTTCCTCAAATGTCTGCTTGAAGCATGCGGGTAAGTACTTTATTCGTGCATGCCAGGCAAAGATTATAGTAACCGAGGGAGTCTGGCTCATGTCGTAGACTAAATCCTTGTTACCTTGTGAGAATCCAGGGGCAGAGATGTATGGAGCTTGTACATTCCGAAAGGTTTTGAAGACAATGATCATGAGCTCGAATATCTTCATACACATTTTCGCTGCTATGTCGGGTACATTATTTAGACGTGTAGACCAGTGCCGAATTGTTGATATCATGTAGGCTACGGTTGGGGTCCCTCGAGGTGGAGCAAAATATGGATAGTTAACCCAAGCCGAGCATTCTTTATTGTTGCGTACCTTGATCGCAAATGCTTGCCAAGATCTGCGACGTACCATTGGGCAATAGCATGGATTATACTTTATATACAGTGGCATGGTTGCCCAGGTGCTCATCATCTCAGGGTAATCGGTTAGTAGACATGCACGCCAATTAGGCTGGAAAATCGAGCCCGCACGCGCATCTGTCGGTAAGTCCTCTGGCTCAAATTGAGTGGCAAATGTGGGCTCCTTGCCTGTATGTCTTTTAACTTCTGCATGATAATCATGTAACAAGACAAAATAAGGCATGTATTGCGACTCTGATGTTGTGATTAACCGTTGGTGGGATAGGTTCTGAAAGTAAGAAGACCGAAGGACAGTTTCTTCCAGATTTGTGAGAGATTGCATTTGCACAACAACGCGATCATCATGTGTCTTACCCACTTTCTCGACCCTTTTGACCCAATCTGGAACTTGAATTTCTAAAGTGTCCTGTCCTTCCTCTGTAGTCCGACCACCGGGTGTTGGCATTGGCTCGTACGGCTCTTCATAGCTGTCATCGACGGGGATTTCCACGATTGTTTCAGGTTCTGGTTCTTCAGTGGGCGAGGGTGGCCTTTCATATGGTAAGAGGCGTGCTTGGAGTTGTGCCACCTGTTTCCGGAGGGTCTCTACTTCTTCTGTAGAGTGTTGCAAGATTACCGGCTCCTGTTGAGCTGTGGGGGCACTGGCTATCTGTTTCTTTAGGTCTGCACATTCAGTCTCTAACTTTTCATATGACTCCAAGAAATTTGCATGCTCCTCAAGTAAGATGCGAATGTCTTCCGATGGGACTGCTCTATACTTGGTAGGGCTAATGGTTGCTCCTGCAGTTCCTTCCATAGCCGCTTCAAAGTTGTCTTGGTTTTGTTGTTGAAGCCTCTTGTTCTCTTCTAGTGCTGCTGCCATATGCTTCCTTAATAGCCCAAGGTTGCGTCTGAGTGTAGCATTAGATATCATTTGCGCTTGGAGCACTGTTTCTAGTTCCTTGACTGCTTGATCATCTACTGTTGATGTCTTTGATTCCAATTCGGAGTGAGCCTGCTGTAAGGTGGTATGCTCGGTTAGGAGCGTTTGGTAATCAGCTTCAAGAGTGGTGACTCTAGCTTGCAGACATTGAGATTCTGCCTGGAGGGCAGCAGTGCATTCTTCCAATTGATGGTATTCTTGTTGTAGTTGATGTGCACACTGAAGTAATGTATTGAACGTGCTATTTACATTATGAGATGCAAGGGGAAAAGTTTGGAATGCTGGGGAGGTGGGATTGGGGAGGGAGGTAGTGAATGTTGTGTGTGCCAATGATGTGGTGAGTGGTGAGGTGGGGGGTAAGGGAGGGGGAGATGGTGGAATCGTGGGGAGAGGTGCTGTGGTGGGTGAAATGTCCATTGGGTCAGATAGAGTGGTGTGTACAGGGGCTACCATGTAGGTGGGTATGGTAGGTGAAGTGAGTGTGGTGTTCGTGTAAATTGATGTCGTTGCGAACAGCGGGGAAATGTGCCTCTGAAACATTGGAGAGCGGATGAACTGCTCCACAAAGGACGGGTATTGGGGTGGTGAGGTCAGGTTGAAAGAGGTGTAGGGGCCAGATGGGAAGTGAGGGTCATGGAATGGAGGTACCCGTATTGGGGAATAGGCTGGGAAACACAGGGTGCCTTCGGTGGGTGCTGGGTTTCCAACCACACTTGGAATTATGGGATGGCCAATTATGGGTTCGGAGGGTAGAAGGGTTGAAGTGTACAAGGGATTGGTGATGAAAGAGAAGAGGGTGTCTTGTGAGGTGGGTTCTCGAAAGGAAAATGATGTGACTGAGGGTGGGTTATAAGTGAAGGTAGAGGTGATGACTGGCATTTCTTCCATGGTGGGAGGTGGTGGTGGGGTTGGAGAAGGTGGTGATGGGGGATGCTGGGGTGAGATGGGTGATGTCTGAACGAAGGTTTCGGCAGAGAGTTCAATGGTGGTGGTAGGGGTAGCTGTGGCTTCAATGGTTACCTCTTGTTCTGTGACGGGCATCCTGATAGTCTTACCTGCTCGTGGTAATGTGTCGACTCTGTGTTTGTCATACCTCACGGATTGACGGACTGCAGTGTGGACAGCCTCCGGAACTCCTAAAGACTCTGACACTAATTTGAGGGTGTCAATGAAATGTTGATCCACCCCATCATCTGATAGCATTTCTTGCATCAAAGCTTGACCTGACACAAGAGAGAGTTGATGCCTTTCTTGCACTGCTTTGATTGTGTCGTATAACCTTTGTAGTTGAGCTGTATATGCAGGTGCACCTACAATTTCTGGCACTTCTTGTTGCTCATCATGATGCTCTTGATCATAATCCTCCTCATCTTCCTCCTGTTCTTCATCTTCATCATCCTCTTCATCCACTTCCACTGTGGTGGCAGGTACTTGGGCGGTTGTTGCTTGCGTTTGCACATTCTCCACTTGTTGTGCCTCTTCTGCCTTGAGCTCTACATCCTGTAATAATTGTTCGAAATCTTCATTCGTGAGTTCTTCCAAAGGTGCACCACTAGGAAATTCAAGATCGGTTGGGATGGGAGGGAATATCAAGGTAGAGCCGTCGGTGCTGCGTCTTGGAAGTCGGAGTGTGAATGGTCGGACTCTTCGGGGTGGAGGGGTGACGTCTGGTGTTAGGGTGGCTCCACGTGGTTGAGCACAAGGGACTTGGACAGTACCTCTCATCTTCTTAGAAGGGGGTCCAGTGGATGTCCTGCCTCTAAACTGCTCTACACGATTCCACATTAGGGCTCGTTGAATAGGGATGTCATAAGCCAAACACCTATAAATGATTCTCGTCAGAGCACAGCAACCATATAAAACCTGTTTCCGTGGCCATCGTTTGTGAGCTAGGTGTATCTGATCAATTATCCAGTGGGGTAAGTTGATGGTGAGGCTCTGTGTCTCTGCTAGATACAAACTAAACCAAATCTTTTTGGGCGGCATGGTGAATCTAACTTGGGCAGGAAAAGCAAAGTGTTGCATGCACATGCGAAGGTGTATTGCAACATTAGGTGTCATGGACACCATGTCCTTGAGTTTGGTGAGGCTTCGATTCTTCATGTAATCAGGCACTAGGGTCTCCTTCTCTGTAGGAATATGCATTCCGCGCATATCTAGGGCCTCTCTCACCAAGTTGTTTGATAGCCTGAACCTCTTGAGCTCATTCCCCTTTGTCAGAGATGGAATCACAAATGAGCTTGCACCTTTTGGGTTCTTGTTTGGAGTCAAGGTGTTGATGAGATAGTAGCATCGCATGAAGTCAGGCTTTGGGAGCCGTGCACTGAAATATGCATTCAATCCTACCTTCTCCCATACCGAACGTAGACCTTCTGCATTTTGTAACTTCTCGAATTCTCTTGTAAAGAAATGGTATTTGCCTTGCTTCCCATTAAAGTCCAACTCTGATTCCCATAGGTATGTTCCCTCTCCCAAGGGTCCTGCCACTTCACTAAACCAGTGGGAAGTTTTTCCTACGGGCATGGTATGGCCACTGGGAGGATCCGCTATAGGTATGATTTTGATGGCCTGCAATTCTTCTGGTCTTTCGTTTGTTTCAGGCACAACGGGTAAACTGTCTAAGTCCACCACTTGCTGGCTCGTTTCTGTTTGAGAGCTAGTTCCTACTGCCTCAGCCATGTTGAAAACTTCGCAGCTGGTTCTGTGAGAATATACGAATAAATGTTAACATTGCAATGGACACAAAAATGACACTGTGTCCCCTGTTACAACATTAACATGAGGTTCGGGAGAGGTTAGGGGGTTAGTAAGTGCTCGGTGCTTGTGTGTGTAGTTAGGAATTGGGTAGATCTAAGAGCTAAGCGGAATGATGTGGTGTGAGAGTGAAGTAGTTAGTAGGTGGACATGGATTTACAATTGGGGTCCGGGGGTTTATTACAAGGTTTAGGTTGCCAAATGCAATGAGCTTTCCAACAAGCCCTAGAGCTCAAAAAATGGATTTCGTATGAAAAAGTTATGACCGTTCAGGGTTTTAGGGTTAAGACAGGGTTCAAACAGGATCACTGTGCAACAGGTTTTCCCCAAGTTGTTTTCCTATGGCCTCCTTATGTGCTCTAGAGTAAAATGTTCATGCCCAAAATTAGCCAAACTCTTCAAATTAAAAACCCTAAAAAATTGGCTAAAATTGGCTGTCAATCGCGATGGACAGGGCAATCAATCGCGATGGACAGGAGTCGATCGCGACGGACAGGTATCGATCGCGATGGACAGGAGTCGATCGCGATGGACAGGTGTCGATCGCGACGGACAGGCAGTCGATCGCGACGGACAGGCAGTCGATCGCGACGGACAGGCAGTCGATCGCGACGGACAGGCAGTCGATCGCGACGGACAGGTGTCGATCGCGACGGACAGGCAGTGGATCGCGACGGACAGGCAGTCGATCGCGACGGACAGGCAATCAATCACGACGGATAGGCAGTCGATCACGACGGACAGGCAGTCAATCGAGACGGATAGGCAGTCGACCGCGACGGACAGGCAATCAATCGTGACGGATAGGCAGTCAATCGTGACGTGCAGAGCTGTCAATCGCGACGGACAGGCAGTCAATCGCGACGGATAGAGCTGTCAATCGCGATGGATTGAAATTCTACAAATTTTTCAAAAATTTTTGTGGAAATGTGGTGTGCAGGGTCTCTAGTCCACTGTGGTGCACTCAGATTTACCAAAAGGTGAAAATTTCTGTCAATCGAGATCGACAGAAGTCGGCGACTGCGAGACAGTTCTGCACATTTCCGTACCTGCGCGAGGTGCTGGAGGGGATGATGATGTTGAAACCTGCAAGAAACTCCAAAAGCATGCAGAAAATAGCACACAACAGTTCGCTCTCTCTCACAAGTGAAATGAGGGAAATGAAAGGAGGAAGGGGATATAGTAAAAAACTGAAATTTTTGCGATGATGGAGATGGAGGTGGGAGATGGTGATGATGATGATGGTGATGAGGTAAGGAAAAGAAAAAAAAAGGAAAAGTGAAGAAGTTACCTACAACGCCAACGTCCCAAATCTACGTCTTACCATCACACGCTCGTCCTCAAAGCTCGATCCCCGGCAACGGCGCCAAAATTTGGTGTAGCTCAGTGATGAGTAGCACCTCCTTTAATGTCAATCCGGGAAGACGTGAGGATGGTACGAAGACCTCGAGCAAGTGAAGGCACAAGTGCGTGAGTGAGAAGCACACTAACATGCACACACATACACACACATGCGCACACACAGTCAGACAAAGAGTGAGAAGCAATGGAGTTCTTAGATTACTTTCAAAAAAGCTCTTACAAGTTCATATCAATTACAAGCTAACCTCAAAAATGAGCTCTCTAGCTCTATTTATAGTTTTTGACTACGTTTTGGCCCTGTCCAGACCTAGTGTCCGGCCTAGTTAAAAATTAGGTTCCAGGGCCAATTCGAGGGCTTAAATGGAGCCTAAAAAATACGAAAATTGATATGTAGGTACTTCTAAGGCTCCTCAAGCTCAAGGACTCCTTGGCTTGCACAAAATGGAGCTACAAAAATATGAAATGGTATTTACAATGATTGTTAGTGATAAGAATCACTGTTATAAAGATGTTAATTTGGAAAAATTTGAAGGGCCTATCTTCCAGATTTGCGTCGACTGCTTTGTCTACTCAATCCTTCACCTCGCTCTGACTCTCTCCACTGGCTTCCTTGTCTAGTCAGTCCTTGGGTGCCCATACTGCTCTCAACAACGATGTCTGTCGCGATAGAGTGGTCTATCGCGATAGACGGTGTCTGTCGCGATAGAGTGGTCTGTCGCGATAGACAGGTGTCTGTCGCGATAGACGGTGTCTATCGTGGGTCTCTGTCTGTCGGGATAGACGGTATCTGTCGCGATAGACTGAAAAAGCGCAAATTTTTTAGAAACTTCTAGTGATTTGGAGTGCTCTAATGGTGTAGGTTACCGTGCCAAACACGCATTGACAAAATATTAAGTTTTTCTGTCTGTCGCGACAGACAGAGGTCGTCGTCCCGGGACCTGTGCAGAGTCTGTCGTACCTGCGCAAGCTGCTGGAGATGATGGTACAGCTAGTTCTTGCAACAAAAGCTCAAAAACACACCAAAAATAGATAGCATGCAAGCTCTCTCTCGCTCTCTCTCACAATGGAATGAGGGAAATGCAGTGGGGAGTGGAATATGAACAAAAAACTAAAATTTTTGTGGAGATGGAGATGGAGGTGGGAGATGGTGGGGATGATGATGGTGATGATGGTGATGCAAAAATAAGAAAAAATGAAGAAAAGTAAGGAAAAGAAAGGATATTACCTATAACTCCAATGTCTCAACTCGACGTCTTACCATCACACGCTCGTCCTCGAAGCTCTCTCCCCGGCAACGGCGCCAAATTTGGTGTCACTCTAGCACAATGGTGAGTACCAACATGAGAAGATTCACCTCATAATTGGCAATCCGTGGAGACATGAGGACTAGTATGAAGACTGTGAGCAAGTGAAGGCACAAGTGTGTGAGTGAGAAGCACACAAGCATGCACACACATACACACACACGTGCACACAAGGCAAGAACAAGGAGAGGAACAATGGAGTTCTTTGCATTAGTCAAAAAGTCTCTTACATAAGCTCAATTCACAAACAATCTCCCCTCAAAAATGAGCTCTCTAGCTCTTTTTATAGTTTTCTAACTAGCTTTGGTCTTGTCCAGACCTAGTGTCCGGCCTAGTTAAAAATTAGGTTCTAGAGCCTATTTGAGGGCTCAAACAGAGTCTAAAATGTAGCTAGTTCTAATACTCCTCAAGCTCGAGGACTCCTCGGCTTGCACAAAATGGAGTCTATTCTACCAAAAACGGAATTTACAATGTTTGTGTAGTGATTAAAATCACTTGAGTTGTAAATGGTCCATGGAAAAAATGATTGGGCCTTGTTGCTGTATTGTGCATGACTGTTCCGTTGCGCTAGTATGCTCTTCATCTGACTTGTATGCCAACAACCACATCTATGGGCGGTTGCAGGGTTTTATGTTACTTTCATTGATGACCATACATGCAAAGTATGGGTATATTTCATGAAAGAGAAGAGCGAGGTCTTCAATCACTTCCATAATTTTTAAGTTATGGTGGAAAAGCAGACAAGGAAGTACATTCAGACATTAAGATCTGATGGAGGAGGTGAATACATGTCAAATGACTTCAGCAATTTTTTAAAAAATCATGGAATTTAGCATCAATTTTCATGCAGGTACACACCACAACAGAATGGCATTGTTGAATGCAAAAATAGACATAGTGCAAAGATATCAAGAGCCTTGATGGCTGAAAAGAATATGCCTCATTGTTATTGGGTAGAACCTGTGCCTACTGCTGTATACATCATGAACAGAACTCTGACTGCTGTTGTACATCAAGTTATGTTGGAACAAAGCAATCACAAATTGATGATTTTAAAGATCTTGAAGCAAGTCAATGGTCAGAATGAAGTTAAAGAAAGTATTTGAGGAAGTGAAGAGATCTCAGAAGTGAAGCTTGTATACATATGTACATTATAGATGCAAATTCTTGTACTTTGAGTTTTAGATGATCCTTAGGATGATAAGGAATATGTAATAGACACGGGATAAGCCTAGACCTCTCAGAGTCACACACTTTTTCATGTCAATGTTTTGCTTAGATATCAGTGCAGAGTGTAAATTTTTTGATGAATGAGCATTCAAAATCTAAGTTAGAAGGTAAGGAATCTATGGCTAAAAGCATTTAGCAAAATGGGATCTGTGTTGTGAGAAATCAACCTTGGAAGTTAGCTATGTCAAAGTCGCTTGTTCAGGAAGACAGTTTCTAACATACTTTTGATCTTAGGGATCAAATTGAAGTTTCAATGATTCTTTTGAAGGACTAATGGTTGATATGATTGCGCAAAGGTAGCATGGAGAGATGTACATCATTAGTTTGAAGAAATCTAAAGATATGTGCAGGTAATGAAGTTCATCTTTGAAGCACACTTCTTGAAGAAGGAGGATTCTCACTCAGAGAAGTGATAGTTGAAGAATCGGTAAATAAAGGTAACATTTGTGTAAAGTTTGGTCCATAACTTATATAGAGGTGCTCTTAAATCAGTATAGATCAAACCTTTGTAGATTTAGAGGTCTCCAACAGTGGTATCAGAGCAAATTGTGCAATACAAGTGAAGTAAAGGCATTGGAAGTCCCGACTGTTGGAGATATTGAAGTTTCTTCTAATTGAAGGTGGACAAGGTCAAATTCTTGAAGACAACCTGAAGAAGTACAAAGCACAAGTTCAAAGGATCAAGAAGGATTAAAGCTTCATATCAAAGGTACACTATATCATCACTTAGTAATTGCAGACACAGAAGATCAATCCTCCTTTGGATCTTGGAATAGGCATAGCTTCATCAGCTGCTACAATTCCATAAAGGTTTCTACCTTTGAGCATTTCCAAAACACAACCAAGTCAAGGAAGTTCTCATTATGGGCAGAGTTTACAACTTTCAAGAAGAAGAGTTCACAATCAATTTCTGATTATGTGGCAAGAATGAAGGATATTGAAGATAGCTTGGGAGCAGTAGATGAAGAGATTGAAGAGGATAAGTTGGTAAGGCAAATACTTATAGGTCTGAGAGGAGATGAGAAGTGAAATCCTTTCATATTGTCCATAGAATTGTCATTAGATCACTTTACTCCTGATCTTAATCAATTGCTAGGACACATGCTAACTTTTGAGCAGGACATTAAGGGAGATAATGATAGGAGTGCAAGTCAAGCTATGTACTCCAAGGATAAGAAAAAGAATGGCAAAGGGAAACAGTCAATTGATGATGAAGGAACTTCAAGTCAAGCTAATTTCACAAAAGGAAAGATAAACTTCAGAGGTAAAGGAAGAGGAGGTAAGAACAAAGACAATGCTAAAGCTTGTTGGTTTTTTGGCAGAACAAATCATTTGGCAAATGATTGTTGGTATAACAATAAAAATGGTGGAAGTGATAACCAGAGCTTCAATCAAAGAGGTAGAGGAGGCAGAAATCAAAGAGACAACTTTAGAGGAAGAGATGGTGGGACATCATATGCTAGAGGAGGTGGAAGAAGTTTTCAATCTCAGTCCTACAACAACAATTATTATTATTATGCATCAGATCAGAAGGATGACATGACTCTCATCTTGAATGCAACACATGAAGCAATAGGAGAAGATCAAAGGATGTTCTATATTGACTCAGGATGTAGCAATCATCTGAGTGGCAATATATCATTGATGATTGATATGGAAGCAAAGGTGAATGGACATACAGTTCAAACAGGAGATAACACCAAGCATAAAGTGGAAAGCATTGGATCAGTGAAGACAAAGAATGGAAGCACACTCTTAAGCAAGATACTTTATGTTCCTACTATTCCTAAAAACTTGATAAGTGTATGAGAAATTGTGGAGAAGGGATATGAAGTCAGATTCACAAATGATGGTGCTTATGTGCAAGATCCAAATCAGGGATATAGAAATAGTAAAAAGGAAGGAAGGTTGTTGTTTACTCTCAAGGTCCAAGGTAATGTGGGACATGCATTATTTAATTATGGAAGTCAAAAGATGTCTGAGTTAGACCTATGACATAAAAGGCTAGGTCATTTCAATGAGAGAGCTATAAAAGAAATGTCAAAGAATGATGTGGTGATTGGATTGCCAAATGTTGAAGGTCAACACATGGTGTACAAATGTAAAGCTTGCCAATTAGGTAAAGCACACAAAATTTCATCAAATAAATCAGGGTATAAGTATTCAAATATGCTTGAGTTGGTTCATACAGATGTGTGGGGTCCTTCAAGGGACTATAGTATAAATGGAGCTAGATATTATGTGTTGTTTGTTGATGATGCAACCAGATGGATTACTTTATATGTAATCAAGGACAAATCACAAGTGTTCAAGACATTCAAGCATTATCATGCTTATGCAGAAAGCATTACACGACAAAAGCTCAAAAGGTTGAGATCAGATGGAGGGGGAGAGTATTTTTCTAAAGAGTTTGATGACTATTTGTGGAATTCAGGTATAAAAAGAGAACTTGCAGGTACTCCCCTCAACAAAATGGAGTTGCAGAAAGAAGAAATAGAACTCTTGTAGAGTTTGCAAGAGCAATTATGAAAGAGAAGAATTGTCCAAATTACTTATGGGCAGAAGCTATCAACAATGCAACATATCTTGTGAATAGGTTACCTTGTAAAGCTTTGGATGGAAAAACACCTTATGAAGCATGGTGGGGTAAGAAACCTACTCTTGATCATTGTAAGGTATTTGGATGTTTAGCATATGCTTATGTTCCTTAACAATTAAGACATAAGCTAGAACCCAAAGCAGAAAAGTATGTGTTTATTGGGTATGATGATAGACAAATGGGTTATAGATTGTGGAGTCCATTCACAAAGCAATTTCTTGTTACAAAAGATGTCACATTTGATGAGCAAAACACATGGTATACAGGGTCAACAAATGACTATGCAGATGTTGAAGAAATACAAAGGAAAGGGAAGACAAAAGTAAGGGTGTATGAAGAAGATATTGATGATGTTGATTGTAAAAGTAATTTGCAAGGAAATGTTGAAGATGGGCCAAAATTTGATCCAGAATCAAATGTGGCTGAGACTTCAAGGAGTGCAGAGGTCAGAAGATCTTTGAGAGAAAGGAAAGAACCTATCAGGTATAGTTATCATCATCTTTCTTAACAACAAAAGATTATGCTTAAATTGTGAAGACAGAAGAAGATCCAACCACATATGAAGAAGATAAAGGTAAACAGAATTGGGAGAAGGCAATGCAAGAAGAGTATGATGCTCTACTTGAAAATGAAACATGGGAATTGATGCCAAGACCAAAGAATCAGAAGATCATTGGATGTAAGTGGGTGCATAAAACAAAAAGGTTTGTAGATGGAAAAGTGTCTAGATACAAGGCTAGACTTGTGGTTAAAGGTTATGCCCAAACTTATGGGGTAGATTATGATGAAACCTTTAGTCCAGTTGCTAAGATGTCTACAATTAGATCTCTAATTGCTATTGCTACTTGTAAAGGATGGAAGTTATCACAATTAGATGTGAATAATGCATTTATGAATGGATACATTGTAGGTGAAGTGTACATGGAGCAACCAGATGGTTTCATGGATTCAATTGGATCAGATTATGTGTGTAAGCTCAAGAGAGCTTTGTATGGTTTGAAGCAGGCTCTAAGAGCGTGGAATTACAGGCTTGTTAAGTTCTTGAATGAATGTGGATATCAAGCATCAAAGGCAAATAGTAGCTTGCTAGTGAAGGCAAGTGAAAATTGATATATATACATGTGTATTTATGTTGATGATATTATTGTCACAGGTACAGATGCTCAATGAATCAAGGAGCTTAAGAAACAAATAGAGAAAGAGTTTAAGATAAGTGATTTGGGAAACTTATCTTATTTCTTAGGAATGCAGATTGTGTATACTCAACATGGAGTATATGTTACACAAGAGAGGTACTTGAAGAATCTTCTGGTCAAGTTCAACATGAAGGATTGCAAGCCTTAAACCACACCATTGGAGGTAAATCATAAATTGAGCAGATATGGAGGTGAAGAATTTAATGACATGAAGAAATATCAGAGTTTGGTAGGTAGTCTAATCTATGCTACCTTGACAAGGCCAGATCTATCATATGCAGTAGGTGTGTTATCACAATTTATGCATTGTCCAAAGAAGACTCATTGGATTGCAGCTCAAAGGGTACTTAGATATATCAAGGGAACTTTGAGTGAAGGTTTGTATTATGGATTTACTTCTGATACAAGAATCAAAGTGTTTAGTGATGTAGATTGGGCAGGTGATTCAGATGATAGAAGGTCTACTCATGGGTATCTCTATTATATTGGAGATAAATTAGTTTCTTGGTGCTCAAAGAAGCAACATACAGTTGCTTTGTCATCCACAGAAGGTGAGTATAAAGGAATGGTAGAGGCTGCAAAAGAAGTGATATGGTTAAAGATCTTGTTAAAGAGCTTTGGAACTGATCAGATTACTCCAATTATTTTTGGAGACAATATGAGTTCATTATATTTGGCAGCTAACCCTATTTTTCATGCCAGGACCAAACACATAGAGATTCAGTATCATTTCTTGAGAGAAAAGGTACTTTATAAAGAGATTGAAGTATTGTATACTCCAACAAAAGAACAAGTTGCAGATATGTTGACAAAAAGCTTAGATGGACCTAATCTACAGAAGTTCAAAGATATGGCAGGAGTAAAGAAGAATGAAACAATCACAATTAGTGATTGAGCGGGAGCTATTGGAACAAAGCAATCACAAATTGATGATTATAAAGAGCTTGAAGAAAGTCAATGGTCAGAATGAAGTTAAAGAAAGTATTTGAGGAAGTGAAGAGATCTCAGAAGTGAAGTTTGTATACATATGTACATTATAGATGCAAATTCTTGTACTTTGAGTTTTAGATGATCCTTAGGATGATAAGGAATATGTAATAGATGTGGGATAAGTCTAGAATCATATGTATATAAGTCAAATATGTAAAGAAATACATGAGAGAGTCATTAGAAGCCAAGTGTCAATAAGGTAGATGTGGAGAGAGTCATCTCCAAAAATTAGCGATGAGTATTTCTCTCATTTCTCTCAGCCTGATCATGTGGATCAAGAAATCTTTTGTACACATCTAATCTAGAAGCTAATGAAGCTATGTTCAAAGTTTCATGGCATAATTTCTTTCATGCTGTGAGTATGATCAATAGGAACATGTGTATGTAAAGTCTGCAGATAGACCTCTTAGAGTCACGCACTTTTTCATGTCAATGTTTTGCTTAGATCTTAGTACACAGTGTAAAGTTTTTGATGAGTGAGCATTCAAAATCTAAGTTAGAAGGTAAGGAAGCTATGGCTAAAAGCATTTAGCAAAACGGGATTTGTGCTGTGAGAAATCAACCGAAGTTAGCTATGTCAAAGTCGCTTGTTCAAGAAGACAATTTCTGGCATACTTTTGATCTTAAGGATCAAATCAAAGTTTCAATGATTCTTTTGAAGAACTAATGGTTGATATGATTGCGAAAAGGTATCAATCATAACTCCGTATAGATCAAACCTTTGGAGATTTAGAGGTCTCCAACAAGTTATACCTGAAGAGAAGTTTACAGGTAAAAAGCCAAACTTATCACATCTGAAATTTTTTGGCTATATTGCATATGTACATGTCCCAGATCAATTGAGGACGAAGCTTGATCCAAAAGCAAAAAAGTGTGTCTTCATTGGATACTCCCTTGAGCAAAAGGGATATAAATGTTATAACCCACTCACATGACAGGTAAAGGTGAGCAGGGATGTGGTATTTGATGAAATGTCAAGCTTCTATGCAGATGCCAAAGAAGGATTGAATCTTGAACCAAATGACAAAGAAAATGCTGAGAAATCAAGTGCAAAATCTCAATTTTTGAGTGGATCGGATGCATCACCAAGCAATAGTTCCAACTCAAATCCATGGAGTGGAAGATTGTGTGGAAATTTCAGTCCAACAAATTCATCAAATACATCCAAGAAAGGTAAAGAAAAGCTTTTTGCAAGTCATAAAACATGTGCAAGTTTTGAAGACGTTGATGGAGATTCAAGCGGTTCAGAAAAGAGTCTTGATGAGGAACTTGGACTACCCTAGGAGGATGTGGAATTCAGCGCAACAATTGACATATGACAGTTGTATGGCTTGTCATTGTGCCTACATGACAAAGGTAATACAAGATGCTGAACCTTCTTACTTTGAAGATGCAATTGGAATTGCAGATTGGGAAAAAGCTATGGATGAGGAGATGGCTGCACTTTATGGAAATGATACATGGAAGCTGGTTCCATTGTCGCAAGGGAAGAAACCCATAGGCTGCAAATGGGTTTACAAGATAAAGCATAATGCAGATGGTAGCATAAGCAGGTAGAAAGCACGATTGGTAGCTAAAGGATATGCACAGACATATGGCATTGATTATGAGGAAACATTCAGCCCTGTAGCTAAAATGTCTACTGTCAGAACACTTGTTGCATTAGCTATAGCAAAAGGATGTACTTTGCATCAGATGGATGTGAAGAATGCTTTCCTACATGGTGAGTTACAGGAAGAAGTATATATGGACTAGCCACATAGATATGAAGATTCAAAGCATCCAAAATATGTTTGCAAGTTGCAAAAGGATTTGTATGGGCTGAAGCAAGCCCCTCATGCATGGCATGCAAGGATTGCTGATTACTTAACCAGCATTGGGTTTTCTATGTGTGATGCAGATCACTCACTATATGCAAGGAAGGTTGATGATGGCATCACTATTGTGGCTATTTATGTTGATGACTTGATTGTAGGTGGTGATAATGAAGGAAGCATCAAAGAGGTAAAGCAACTTCTTATGCAGGAATCTGACATGAAAGATCTTGGTGTGTTACGCTATTTCTTGGACATTGACTTTATACATACAGAAACAGGTATATGGATGTTGCAAAGGCAATATGACTTGAATATGTTGCAAAAGTATGGTATGGCTGATTGTAAGCCAATTTCTATGCCATTAAATCAAAATTTGAAGTTGGATACTACATCAGGTGAAACATTGGAAAATGCTACTATGTATAGGAAAATTGTGGGAAGTCTTATATATCTCACAATTACAAGGCCTGATCTAATTTATACTGTTGGACTTGAACGCCAGTTTATGCAGGTTCCCAGGAAGCCATATTTGGATGTTGTGAGGCACACTACGTTATGTGAGTGCTACTTTGGATTATGCATTATTTTATGAGGCTGGTGTAGATTTGCAGGTTTATGGATACACTGATACAGATTGGGCTGGTAGCATTCCACATAGAAGATCTACTAGTGGTTTTCTATTCTCACTTGGGAGTGCAGTTGTTACATGGGGCAGCAAGAAGCAACCCACTATTGCTTTGTCAAGTACAGAGGCTGACTGTAGAGGTGCTACAATGGCAGCATGTGAGGCATCATGGGTGCTAGAAATGCTACTTGTAGATTTAGGTGTGGAAGTGGGAAAGACTATCACTGTTTATTGCGATAATCTTAGCAGCATACAGTTAGCATGGAATCCTGGTTTCCATGCTAGAACAAAGAATATCGAGGTATATTATCACTTCATGAGAGAGAAGGTATTAGCAAGTGATATTGATCTTGTTTATGTGAGAACAGATGAGCAGGTTGCTGATATTTTCACCAAAGCACTTGGAGCTGAGAAGTTGAAGAAGCTTTGGGAGATGCTTGGATTACAGGATATGGCATTGAGCTTGAGGGGGATTGTTGAGATATCAAGCTCAACATGTGATGATCCAAGATGACACGTACCAGTTTTTCATTTCTCTGACATGTATAGTGGTCATGCTGGTATATGTCAAGGATAGTTCATTGAGCTTTATTATACTTATCTGCTGAGAGTGATGGCACATTTGTTCCTTGCCAACTCACTCATTCACAGACATTAGGATTTTCCTTATGTATTGATCATTAATATTGCACTTGTTGTATTCTTGTTTTTTAGGTCATTCTTGTACATTCCTTTTTCTGTAATAGAAGAAGAAGAGGAACAAGAACATCATTCTTTTTTGCCTCAATCTGTGTGTGTGCTTCTCCTTGAGAGTGAGACTGTGTGTGAGCTCTCTTCCTTATCTCCTTCCTCGTGACACTCTTGAGTAGCATTGGTCAATCCTCTATACTCTACCTCTGTAGAAGCCAAAGCAACAGTAGGTTGCTTCTTTGAAGACCATGATATAGGTTTATCACCTGCAAAGGGTAGGTATCTTGAGGTACTTCTTCTATCATCTTTGCAACCTACCCAATCTGCATCTGAATATATCTTAATGTCCAATTTTGAAGTATAAGGAAAATATAACCCTTGATTTTGAGTGCCCTTAAGGTACTTCAAAATACTTTTGGAAGCTTCCAAATGAGGTGCCCTAGGTTTGTGCATAAATTGACTTAAAACACTTACTCCATAAGCAAAATCAATCCTTGTCAATGTAGCATAGTTCAAGCTTCCCACTATGTTTTGGTAACCTAGAATGTTCTCAAGCACATCACCTTCATGAGCACTTAACTTCTGATTAACCTCCATTGGAGTACTTGCTACTTTGGCATCCTGCAAATGAAACTTCTTCAACATATCCTGTATGTACTTTCTTTGAGTAATACAAATTCTAGAGTTAGTATAGACTAACTCAAGTCCAAGAAAATATTTTAGTGATCCAAGGTCACTAATTTTGAACTCCTGCATCATCTAATTCTTGATCTGCTTGATGCCATTAGCATCATTACCTGTGAGTATGATATCATCAACATATACGGATAGGTATATTACCTCTGAATTTCTCATTTTAATGAACAGAGAAGTATCTGCTTTACTCATGATGAATCCTTGATCCTGAAGGTATGTAGTCAACCTATGGTTCCATGCCCTAGGTACCTGCTTCAATCCATAAAGAAATTTGTTCAATTTACATACATAGGTTACCTTGCTTGGGTCCTCATATCCAGGAGGTTGAGACATGTACACCTCCTCTGAAATCCAGCCATTTAGAAATGCATTCTTTACATCCAATTGATACATGTTCCAATTCTTTGATGCAGCCACACTTACCAATACCCTGATGGTTGGCATTTTGGCCACATGTGAGAAGGTTTCTTCATAATCAACCCCTTAGGTTTGTGCAAAACCCTTAGCCACAAGTCTAACTTTGTACCTTCTTATTGATCCATCAGAATTTCTTTTGATCTTATAGATCCATCTAGAACCAATTACCTTCATAGAATCCTTCTTTGGTACTAGTTCCCAAGTATCATTCTCCTTGAGTGCTTCAATTTCCTCATCCATAGCTTCCTTCCATTCTGCCTTGGTCTTTGCCTCTTCATATGATGATGGCTCTTCAAATGACAAGTCTTTTGCAAGATAAGCAGAGTGCTTAGTAACTAAGGAAGTGTAATACCCATATATAATTGGCTTCTTGCTCTCCCTTTGTGATCTTCTGATTGCTTGGTTGGATGATTCACGTACATCCTCCAACTTCTTCATCTTGACTTTGCCTTTAGACTTCCATGCCTTGAACTCTTCTAAGTTGATGATGTCCTCATCATCTGCATTGATGTCTTCAATTTGATTAGGTTCCTCCTTAGTGAGGCTTGGAAACTTCTCTTCCAAGTCATAAGGTAGCTTTACTTTCCTGCATTCACTTTCAAACCAAGAGTCATTCTCATCAAAGACAACATCTCTACTGACCATAAATCCTTTGTTTGAAGGATTCTAGAACCTAATCATTTCTGATTCAAGTCATACCCTATGAAGATGCACTTCTCTGCCTGAGGGTCTAGTTTACCTCTTATTTGAGAAGGGATATGCACATAAGCATGTTAGTCGGCCGCTTGATTGGCAGTTGTAAAATCAAGAATCTTTTTATATCCCTGCGCACATACGAAAAGTTGTTACACATATACCTTGTAATCTTATATAAAGCAATGAAAAAAGACACTTTAGTCGTTCGGAAAGATCACCAGACTGTCTGTCTGGGTGATTAGAGTTGAGCGTTACTATGGTGTTTGTTGCCTAATTTCTGAGTATTCTGTGTGTATCTGTGTCTCGTCTTGTCTGTTGTCTATTGGTATCTATTGCGGTTGTGAGTATCATCTACATCCAGTAGATCATTCGGTCTGTTGTCTGAAGTGAATTGTCTACGAATCCTTATTGTGATTGTTGTGTTAAGTTCGCGTATTGCGTTAGTACTCATTCTTGGAATGGTCTGCCAGTTGTTTGGTGAAGTCTGTGTAACTGTGGTAGTGTTTCTAACATTGTGCGGGATCGTGTTGTCTTCAGCATTGAGATCTGTCATCATACGGTAAGGGTTAAGCTACAGTAAGGATTTCTTGGGTTGCGTACTAGACCTTCAGTACGGTGTATCTAAAACAATTGAATTCTCTATGTCTTCGGATGTTGATCGGATTGTGGTACCTATTCGGTAAAGGTTGAACTATTACTCTTGTCTCTGGTATTTTTAGTAAGTTTAGGTGCAGAGCAATATAGCATCTTAGTGTATTCGGTACACGTTGGTCGAGCTAAACCGTGAACTGTAAATGTCTAAGTACAACAGAATCTTGATAGAGCTCTCAGCATCAGTATATTGTTGTATCTGAAGTGGTTATTTTGGGAACCAAGTATAGGGTCTCTGTTTTTACAGACTCCTTCCACTCCCAAGAACCCAAATAACGTTTAAACGCATTCTGACAGTTAGAAGACAGCGTTTAACACTGGTGCCGTCTGTGGGAAAGTGGCAACAGATCAGATTGTTGCAAACCAGTTATGGAAACGTGACTGTAGATTGTAAATCGACATTACTAGTACGCGATTAGTACCAAAAGATGATACATGCCGGTTACTTGATCTGGTGAAACGTATCCAAAGAACAGACAACCTTGGGTACCTAACCTGCTAAGGACGCCTCCAGGAGGTAGAAGCGCAGGAAGGTCCAAACCAGTTGACAAGAAGGTAAAGAACGTTAGTAGTGATTTCGGTCATATTCCGATGGAACGTACTACATCTCTGGTAGATTCCGGTATGATTTCGGCCCAGTCTGTCGAAGAGATAGTAACTCCAGAATCTACTAGGACGCAGCCTGAAGTTAGTTTAACAACATTGGGTAAAGATTCCAATTTGTTTATGAATAGAAACGCTTTAGCCAAAGAAATCAGTAAGGGAGAAAAAGCACCCTGTATTGGTGAAAAATCGACACATTCGGTGATATTTCGGTAACAGTTGCTGAAAGATTGCAGTTTTCTGGCGACGGTTTACCATTTTTTGGTGAATCTTCAGCACAGTCACCGCTATTTGGAGTAAGCTTTCCTACATTTGACATCAAGCAGGAAGGTAGCTTGTTCGAAGCTGAGATTTGACACATACTGAACAAGATTATCGACCCGGAAAGTGCACCGGCTGACGATACAGATTTCGACGGTCCAGATACTCAGCCTCGGGATACAGAAGATAGTCACAATACAACCATCAGCACGATGAACGGGCAACAACAACAACAACAACAACAACAACAGCAGCAACATCAGCAACAACAACAACTATGCCCTCCCAGGCCGACTCCAATAGGAGTGACGTACACCAAATTTGGTGGATTTCCAGGTGATGACCCAGATGCTCATGTACACACATTTGAGATAAGTTACGTAGTGCTCAATCATCCACCTAATCCGGCGTATAAAGCTATTGTCTTCCAATCTACATTGGTTAATGAAGCAGCTAGATGGCTTATAGAATATGATATTAACCATTTTGGCACCTATGAAGTGGTAAGGGATGCATTTCTGCAAAGATTCAGGCTAAAGAAGAATCCAGCCGAAATTTTCGACTACTTGCAAAACAATAGACAAAAGATAAATCAAACAGTGCAGGAATATGCCACTCTTATTTGGTAAGATGGTAGCACACTTGTCCCATTTACGATGTTGCTTTGAGAAGTGCAGAGAATACAGACTTTGTTTAAACCCAAACAAATCTGTGTTTGCAGTTTCATGTGGTAAATTACTTGGCCATATTGTATCAGCACAGGGCATACAAGTCGACCCGGATAAGGTTGCAGCTGTATTAAGAGCACCTATTCCTACTACACCAAAAGAAGTCATGAGATTTATGGGTCAAGTCCGCTGGCATGGTCGTCATTTACGGTGGCTCGCTCATTTAGCCATTCCACTCAATTGTTTAATCACGAAGACTCCTAAACAGTTTGACTGGACCCCAGACTGTCAAATTGCTTTTGATCGTCTAAAGGGATTACTAACACAGGTTCCAATCTTACAGCCTCCTGACTGGGATCGCCCATTTCATGTATTTGTTGATGCTTCAGATATAGCAATAGGGAGCGTTCTAATGCAACAAACCGATGAATGGTTCAAGCTATTTTACTATGCAAGTCGAAGGCTTGCCCCTGCGGAAAAGAATTACTCTGTAACTGAAAGGGAATGTCTAGGTTTAGTGTACTCTGTCAAGAAATTTAGGCATTATTTACTTGGCCGAAAATTTACTTTTCATATAGATCATGCTGCACTTGTTTATCTGGTTCGGCAACAACATCTAGGAGGTCGATTAGCACGATGGGTTCTGCTTTTATAAGAGTTTGATTACGAAGTTATTCATCGGCCAGGCAGTTCACATGCCTTGGTAGACTTCCTTTCTCGCTTAGATTCCGATGAAGCTCCGGTCGGTGTGGATGACACAACGCTAGCAATTTATGTTTCTGAACCAACTAATAATGAAGATGCAGATCCTCCTGTGACAACTAATTACTATGATTAGTTATTAACTTTTTTAACTGATGGATGTCTTCCTTCTGCAACACCCCTTGCCATGCGTAGAAAAATTGCAGTATACAGTCGCAAATTTCGGTTGTTTGCTGGACAATTATACTATATGGATCACACTGGAATTTTACTTCGTTGTATCCCTCCACACGAAGTTAATTCAGTTATTACTTTGGCTCACTCAATTCCTTCCGGTGGCCATTTTGCTGCAGATTTAACACACCGAAAAATTCTGCAGAGTGGTCTTTGGTGGCCTACTAGGAACAGGGATGTATTGCAGTTTGTCAAAAATTGTGATAATTGTCAGAGGATTGGACAACCTTTACAATGCCATTTTTTCCCTC
This sequence comes from Ceratopteris richardii, assembly GCA_020310875.1. Taxonomy (NCBI): domain Eukaryota; kingdom Viridiplantae; phylum Streptophyta; class Polypodiopsida; order Polypodiales; family Pteridaceae; genus Ceratopteris; species Ceratopteris richardii. Next base: position 126,988,660 of record CM035424.1, read on the forward strand.
TACAACTTGTCCTACCATTAGATCCTTTTCAGAAATGGGGTCTAGATTTTATTGGACCTATTACTCCACCAGCAATACTCAGTAATAATCGTTATATTTTGACATGTACTGATTATGCTACCAGATGGGAAGAAGCCTGGGCTTTACGGTCTGCTACAGCTGTTGCGGTAGCAAAGTGTCTACTGAACGATGTCTTTCCACGTTTTGGTTTACCGTTGGAACTTATTACAGATCAAGGCACTCATTTTGTCAACAATTTAATGAAAGTACTCACACATTCGTTCCAGGTCACGCATAAATTTAGTTCTCCTTATTATCCTCCTGCTAATGGTCCAGCTGAAAGTACAAACAAGACTTTGATAGATATACTTTGAAAATTGATTCTGGAAGCACCGGAAAGATGGGATCAGCTATTACCTGCCGTATTATGGGCATACCGGACTACATATAAAGTAGCAACAGGATTAACCCCTTTCAAACTAGCTTATGGATTAGAAGCCATAGCACCAATGGAGATCATTTTGCCAAGTTTACGAGTAGCCATCAATCAAAAACTACTACCGGAAGAATCTCTATCATTTCGGTTGGATACACCCAGAGAATTAGACGAGCATCGATGGCACAGTTTCATGACTATTCAGGAAGTACAACTAAGACAAGCTCGAACACATGATCGATATCTGAAGACTCCAGTTTTTACGGTGGGGCAACTTGTACTCTTTTACAATGCAAACTCGAATTGCTCTGCTGGCAAATTCAAGTTACGATGGTTTGGTCCCTACCGGATTGCTGAACAAGTGGGCCCAGCAACTTTTCGGTTGACCACTTTGACCGAATTCCTCTTCCAAAGGTGATAAATGGATCAAAGCTGCGGCCGTATCAACAAGCATCTAATCCACACTGAAACGTTTCGTGGTTGGCTGCGTCTTTTGGTGTTTTCTTTTCTTTTCTTTTCTTTTCTTTTCTTTCCTTTTGTTTTTGCGAGCTTAATAAAATAAATCAATAAATACCCGCGTTTTGATACCTAATTACGTCAACAGCCGCCCTTCCCTTTCCAGCTACTAATACATGCACACCAAAGTTAAGAAGTTATCATTCAACGTCGCACGATGATTAGTGATTTTTAATTACTCTCCACTACAGCGCATCTACTTAACCTTCTCCATTTCGCCAAAAAACGCTATTGTGTTTGCGTGCTTTGTATGATTGTGTATACCTGTGTGTTTGCATTTTGTGCTTGCTGTCATTGTTTGTGCCATGGAAGCTTTGGCTAACTATGCCTCTTTCCGTGATGGACTCCCTGCCGACGTAGGAGAGTTCCTGCGCAACCGTGGGCTATCCAATTTCGCTGAACTGCCTTGGCATTCAGTGGAATCCCACCCCTTCTTTGCCCAGATCATCTCCGCCATCGCCAACACACCTGCTACAGAGCAGAGTTGGCCGATCACATCCTTACCTACAAGAACCGTAATCCCTTCCAAACTTTCGCTGAGTCGTTTCGACTCCCTTCGCAAGGTCGAGAAAATGACTTGAACCTCCCCGTAGCAACCATGATACAATTATTTCCTAGGTATTCGTCAAACGAATACACCATCCTATGTCGACTGGAACCTGAAAGATCCGCCCTTCAGTTCTTAGTAGCTATCTTGAACCTACAGAAACGTACTTATGGAATATCTCGTCCCTTCTACTCCGCCATAGACTTAGCCGCCCGAGAACCTGTAAATTTTGCATCCTACTTCTTCCACCGCATTCAGAAAGAATGCGTTACTATCATCAAACAGGTAAACAAGGGAGGAATGCCCAGGTCCCGGCTACCGCACATATTATCCTTCCTTTTTCCGACAATACTGGCAGCACAACCACCACCCCGAGGTCATGTTCTGCGCCATGAGGAATCTGCACAACTTCTAGAGGACGATGAAGAAGAAGATGAAGAGGAGCTAAATCAACTCTTCCGCCGAAAGAGAATCAGGATCAGTTCATCTGAAAGTGAAGCACAAGGTTCAGCCAAAGGAGATAAAGAAGGTGACAAAGAAGCAGAAAAGCAGGATGAAGAAACCTTCCATGACACCGCAACATCTATGCAGCACGAATCATCAGCACACTCCTCGTTAGAAGGGCAACAAGAACAGGAAGATCACAGCGAGTCTGACACAAGCTCATCACAAGAAGCCTCCCAGCGGCAATCCGAGCAGGAAAGACAAGAGGAGGGACAACATATCATCAAACAAGTTTTCGAAGAGTTGCTTAAAGCAGTCGATGCCACATCTGCCGAAAACGATGACACTACACAACAAACCGAAAAGGTAACCAACAATACTGCTGTTCTTCCTATTCATCCACCCGCACCCACAGCCGAACCCATTATCCCTATCCAACCCATTCACACTGATGAACCCACAGCCTCTTCTTCCTCATCTCCAAACTACTCCCCACCGAACTCACAGCAACTCCTCACTGCATCCTCTTCCCAACCTCGTCACCCTCCTCTACTCCCATCCATCCCCGTATTCTCTGAGTTAGCTTCAATGGGGCAACTGCTCATTAATTTATCACAACAATTGCCAATCCAGATGAGAGAAGTCACTAATAACATCCGAAATGAGTTACAACACAAGGTGGATGTCCTAGAAGCAGATATCACGCCTCTACAGGAAGAGATAGATGCGGTCAAAGCAGAAAACCATCAACTGCACTCCCAAATTACCCATCTCCAAGCCCAACTTGCAGAAAAGCAGACAATTGCCAATCAGAGAGATACTGCACTGGCCGATCTCAACCAAAAGGACAAGTTATTAAGTGAAGCACAGGCCGAAATCAATCAGTTAAAGCTAGATCTACAGGATAAAGAAGATGCCAGAGTAGCCTTAGGCAATTTATTAGAAGAGACCAGAGTGCAGCTCGATGAAGTGGTTCAAAGAGGCCAAGAACAGTACGATCTGGCGATGAAAACAATTGAAGAACTTCACAGATGTAAGATAGAATTCGACGAGGTAAACGACATTCTACGGTGAAAACTGACATTAGAAGCACAATTACAAAAACTAATAACAGATCTCCGAAGAGAAAGGGACGCATACTCCAGAACCATCCAATTCCAGAATCAAGAGATCGAGAGACGAGAAAATCAACTGGACAATCAAAAAGAAAGAGTAATCAGTATGGAGAAGTAGGTTGCAGAAATGAAGATATCCAGAGATGCGGCTTTGTCCAACGACTTCTACTTACAAGAGCCTTTTCTGCAGACGCAAGCAGAGATTTTGCTCACCGAAGCCATTGCATTAAGTTCTGTAAGAGTAGATGCACATTTAGTAGAACCGAATACCCTCAAACAAATGTTAGAAACTCTAAAGAAAAAGATCGCACGCACCTTTAGATTAGCCAGAAATATGTACTTAGAAGGCATTATAGAAGAACAGTAATTCTGTAAAAACCTGTGGGTTCGAGTCCACCGTGCGTGCCAGAGTGTTAGTCGGCCGCCGGATTGGCAGTTGTAAAATCAAGAATCTTTTTATATCTCTGCGCACGTACGAAAAGTTGTTACACATATACCTTGTAATCTTATATAAAGCAATGAAAAAAGACACTTCAGTCGTTCGGAAACATCACCAGACTGTCTGTCTGGGTGATTAGAGTTGAGCGTTACTATGGTGTTTGTTGCCTAATTTCTGAGTATTCTGTGTGTATCTGTGTCTCGTCTTGTCTGTTGTCTATTGGTATCTATTGCGGTTGTGAGTATCATCTACATCCAGTAGATCATTCGGTCTGTTGTCTGAAGTGAATTGTCTGTGAATCCTTATTGCGATTGTTGTGTTAAGTTCACGTATTGCGTTAGTACTCGTTCTTGGAATGTTCTACCAGTTGTTTGGTGAAGTCTGTGTAACTGTCGTAGTGTTTCTAACACTGTGCGGGATCGTGTTGTCTTCAGCATTGAGATCTGTCATCATACGGTAAGGGTTAAGCTACAGTAAGGATTTCTTGGGTTGCATACTGGACCTTCAGTACGGTGTATCTGAAACAACTGAATTCTCTGTGTCTTCGAATGTTGATCGGATTGTGGTACCTATTCGGTAAAGGTTGAACTATTACTCTTGTCTCTGGTATTTTCAGTAAGTTTAGGTGCAGAGCAATATAGCATCTTAGTGTATTCGGTACACGTTGGCCGAGCTAAACCGTGAACTATAAATGTCTAAGTACAACAGAATCTTGATAGAGCTCTCAGCATCAGTATATTGTTGTATCTGAAGTGGTTATTTTGGGAACCAAGTATAGGGTCTCTATTTTTACAGACCCCTTCCACTCCCAAGAACCCAAATAACATTTAAACGTGCTACTAACAGTTAGTCTCGCGTTTTAAGCGTTTAACAAGCAACACATTCAAAGATCCTGCAATGATCAAGTGAAGGTCTTCTACCATGCCATGCTTCATATGGGGTCATCCCATCAAGTGATTTGGATGGCAACCTGTTCACAAGATAAGTGGCAGTAGATACACTCTCTGCCCACAAGTAATTAGGTAATTTTTTCTCATTTAACATTGAACTAGCTATTTCAACAATTAATCTATTTCTCCTTTCTGCCAGCTCATTTTGCTCAGGGGTATACCTTGTTGTAATTTCTCTCTTGATTCCTCTGTCCTGCAAGAATGCATCAAAATCATTTGAGAAGTACTCACCTCCTCCATCTGACCTTAGTCTTTTTAGGTTTCTTCCTGTTTGGTTCTCAACAAGTGCAAGATACTTTTTAAAGCAAGTGAATACTTCATCTTTGTGCTTCATAAAGTATAAGACGGTCCATCTATTGAATTCATCAATGAAAGATACATAATACCTTGATCCAAAAATTGAGGGATCCTTATTTGGTCCCCATACATCTGTATGGACAAGCTCTAGGTAGTCCTCATGCATGTAGCCTTTCCTTGAGAAGGGTAACCTGTGAGATTTTCCAAACTGACAAGCACCACACTTATAAATCATGTGTTGCTTAGATACATTAGGTATCCCAAGCACACATTGATCTCTACATATTTGTTTTAAGGTTCTTTCACCAGCATGCCCTAATCTCTTGTGCCAAATTTCAAGCTCTTATAGTGTTTGATCTTTGTAACTATAAAGTGCAATATTCCTTGTATCTTCAAGTTCAAAAGTAAATAATCTACCTATCTTTTCTCCTTTGGAAATTCTCCTGATCCATGTTGGGGATCCTCCACAAATGCTCCATATTCGTTGAACCTAACCTGCAAACCCTTTTCCACAATCTGTCCAACACTCATCAAATTCTTGGTAATTGTAGGTACATATAGAACCCTGCTCAGTAGATTCTTGTTTCCATCAGAGGTCTTAACATTTCCTACTTTAATCACTGAGTGCTTGGTGGCATCACCTGTTTGTACCTGATGCTTACCCTTTGGTTCCTACATTGCCTGCAACATGGTTTGAGCATCCTGAGTCAATGTAGAAGAGATGGTCATCATTTATGCCTAGTTTTGAAGTCATATTCATAATCAGAAGAGAATACTCTTGCTCCTCTGTGTAGTGTTGTAATCTTTCCTTGATTTGTAGCCTCCTTGGTAATTGCCATTGTAGTTGTTGTTGTAATTGTTATTGTAACCTTGATGATGATTGAATCTTCCTCTTGATTGTGTATATCCACCTCTCTGATAACCTCTACTTCTCTGATTCTTGAAGTTCCTATAACACTCATCTGTAGTATGATTTGACAATCCACAAATATTACATGGTGAGGTGTTATAAGGTCTCCCCCTACCTTGCTTACCTCCTCTGCCCCTTACTCTTGAGGTTCTACCTCTCCCTGCATAGTTGGCTTGGGAGGTAGCTCCTTCATCCTCAATCTTCTTGTTCTTCCCCTTCTCTTTGGCCTTACTTTTATTAGTGTATAGGACAGAAGAGCTATTACCTCTTGATGAATCTCCATTCTTGTTGAGCTTGGCTTCATGGGTAAAAAGTTGCCCGATGAGAGTGGTAAGATCTAGAATCTGCATGTCCATGTACAAGTCCATGGTAATTGTGAAGCTCTCCGATTTGTCATCCACTTTAATACCATTGATTACTTGTCTTACAATCTTCTCCTCTTCAATTTCTTCTCCTATGCTTTCCAATTGATTTGCTACATCTTTGACTTTGGTCACATACTCTGAGATGCCTTGCTTGGGTTGCTTTCTTTGAGTGGTAAACTCAATCCACAATTGGTTCTTCTTAGCCCTTCTGTTGGAAGAGAAATAGGAAGACAATGTTTCCCAAGTCTCTTGGGATGTCTTACAGTTTCTAATATGTGGAAGAAGAAAATCAGAGATTGAGTTGAGTAAGTAAGTCCTTGCTAATGCATCCTTGGCACACCATGTGTTGACTCTTTCATGCTCCTCTCTTGTAGGTTGTCCTTTGCTCCTGAATATGGGCATCTCCTCATCACATGAGATGTATCCATAGAGGCTCCTTCCTTGCAAGTATGTCTTCATCCTCAAGGAACATGCTTGATAGTTGTTCCTGTCCAATTTATCAATGAAAGAAGGAAAACCATCTCCCATTTTACCTTAGCTTTTCTCTGATACCATTGTTGGGAAAGATGGATGGACACTCTAAGAAATGAGTAGGTACTCCCAAATCCTGCTCTGTACCAGCCCCTTCTTGCTTTAGAGTTGAGTTGTAGGCCCTCTTAGCTTTCCAATGACACTAAATAAGTGCCTATGTACTTTGGAAATGATGTGAGAAATGATTGAACCAAAACAGACTACTTCCAAGTTGAAGGATTAATGAAAACCTTCTATTTTTGTTCACACACTTGTTGCTTGTTATGCTCATTGCTTCCAGTACAGTAGGAATTAGAACAATTCCTCTTAGATGTATCAAGTTGGCTTAATGAGCTAATGATTCCAAGTGGAATCACTTAAAATGATACACTATACACAGAGCAATCAATTTAGCAATTGAATCATTACCCTCGATTTTTTAGGACCTCTGCAGAGTTTGACCAGTGAGTGCTTCGATGCACTTTTCTCAAAATTGGCTGAATAGATTATCGTCACAATTTGTGAGCATGTAGAGAACTTGTAGGGAATTCCAATAAGCTATAGAATATCAAAAATGGTGAAGGAATGACTGAGATAGGAGCAGTACAAGTTGATAGTTATGAGTGACTATGACAGAGAGACCATAGATGAGAAGTATTGATATATTGTATTAGAACACAATGTTGTACAAGATCATAGGCATGATAATCAGTGCCTAATGACAATGAGCAATTTAGGCTATAATGTAAACCTCACTCTCTTACAATCTGGTCAAGGAGAACTCAGATATGGAGACCTTCTAGCCCGCGAGTTTTTTGACATCTTTTATAGATGTGAGATTTGAATTTGAATTTGAATCCTCCATTGGCTCTCACTAAAAAGGTAGTCCTCCAATCTAGGAGATATTCCCTCAAGTAAAGTCGTGACTTTTCCAACTAATAAATCCATGATTTTGGTGATGATTACAAATATTCTTTTCAAGTCATAATGACTTTTACAAATGGTAAAAGTAAAAGCTTCCTAGCAATGGTTTCCATGGAGCTTCAATTGTACATAACTTTAGCCAAATGTGTAGGCTTGGTATTTGCACCAAAAAGTTCCACTTCAAGGGTGTTGTAATAAACTAAGTCTATGATCTAAAGGCCAGTCCGTTCAAATATATCTAAAATCGGACACCATTTGGTCACTCATGTGTATGTCCAAAGATCTCGAGACTAGAATTTAGCATAAGTTCATGTGCTATTTTAAACAAGTAATCTACTTAGCCTATTGCTTAAGACTTAAGTTTAGGAAGGAGAAGGTCTTAGGTTCAATCCCCATGAGGAGCATGGGGAGAGAGCTTTTCCCAAAGCTTTTTAACTCAAGTTAACATGAGTTAACTTCAGTCTAGTGAGACTTAACTTGAGTGGCGAGTACACCTACCACTAATGGACTCTAGTGGAAGGTACTAAAGGAGTGGTGGAGATTGCACATGCACTTGTGGACTCTAGTTACATTTGTGGTCCTTGTCAATCCAAGTAGCTATATATACATGCATAAGGTTGGGAGGAGAGTCATCTCTCTCACAAGTAGTGGTCGTAATTACTAGTCTCTTGCATTGGTATCAGAGCTCTAGGTAAGCTTTTATGGTGACCTTGATGGATTCATCATCCTTGCAAGCATCCATGAAGATACTAATGCTCATTTCTTCTATCTTTATGTTTATACTTCATTTGAGTGTGTTTCTCTCTCTTTGCAAAGATATTTGCATGCATCATTCTACTCACATGTTTCTTTCTTGTTTGTAAAGAAATGTGCATGCAGTTATCTTTATCTTTTTAGGGAATGTTGCATTGTTTGCTATAGCATATAGTTCAAATCTTTGCACATGTATTAAATGGGTATTAAACCAACAACATCCTTGACCCAGCAAGCTATCATAACATATCAGCCGCTTGCCATTTATTCTAACTTATTAGAATAATTCTTTAGCATAGAGTAAGCACCCAAGGCAAAACTAAAAAGAAAATGATGTATTTTAGACACACAAGTGGGGAATAGAACCCGCAAAATTTGGATGAAGGAGAAGTGGCATATCCACATTGCCGTTCATCCTTTATGGAGATCAAATCAAAAGCAGATTATCTTGTTACTGTTCTCTCTTGCATTGACTACCAAGATCAAACTCAAGGAGAAGTGGCATATCCACATCACAATTTGTCCTCTATGGAGATAACTTTGGAAGCAAATTATCTTGTTACTGTTCTATCTTGCATTGACTGCTAGGAATCAAACTCATGCCCTATCCTCGGACTATTGCGCTAGACCAATGATCATGAAGTTCTCTGCTTTTTCTTCCTTGAGAGCTTGTCTAACTCCCCATAAGATCTGCAAGAACCCGAAAGCATTTTGTAGCTCTAAAATTCCATAGCTTGCAAAAATGGAGAGATTGGAAGGATTGCATGACTTTACAAGAAATCATAGAATTTTGAAACCAGGGACAACCTATCAAACCTCATGTATTCAAACTGTAGACCTTTTAGTCATGCTTCTTGTAGCCTATACATAATTGCTCAAGATTCTTCATGCGATCAACAAGGAGGAAATCTAGTTTGGCTCATCTATGATGGTGAAGCAACAAGCAAGCAAATCAGGGATTTTCGTGTCGTGATTTGTGAAGGATGTGATTCGAGATTCATGACAATCATGAGGATGGAGAATGGATCTTCCCAAGGATTAGTGGAAGGATATAGCTTGATTTGGAGATAATATTTTTCCAAGTTGATGGTTTTATTTCAATACTTGCTTTGCTCTTTGCTTTCATGTAGCTTGCATTTAATTATCATGGAAGCATAATATAAGTCTTCATTTTTTATCATATTTATGCTTCTTCTGAGCGACGAGTGAAAACAAAATGGATGATCATATACGTATTGGAAAATTCATCAATCAAGCACTTGCTTGCATCTATGAACCATCATTTTGGCTTAATGCATGGATTCCTAGTATTTACTCAAGCTCAAGTTTAGACATTTGGGAAGACATAAAACTAGTTAGTCGCAAAGTTACTAGCTACTTACAACTCAAGTAACTAGTCCATTCTTTCCCAAAGTGATACTTCAGTATCACATTCGTAATGAAAAAGTCCCATTAAGTGTGTTAGAATTCTTGCTTAGTAAGAGTAGGCATAAGAATGTCAAGCATTCACTTTTCTTACCATCTTGATGGGCAAAAAAACATGAATACTTACAAACTTCTAAACTTTATGATGACTCTACATCTAGGAGATACTTAGAGAATCATAAAATCAAGTCTAGAAAGAGATTTTACACTTAGCTTGTGTAATTTCTCATGCATCCAAGTAGGATGATAAATTAAGAAAAATTTTCCTAGTTCCATGTGCACTTTGAAGTGAATGCTTTCACTTTATTCTATCCCAAGATGTAATGGAAATTAAAGAAAAGTGATTGAACATTAGCATCAATTGAACTTTGATATTCAATGGATGGATGTGGTTCATAGATATGTTAGGAAAAGTATGTGAAGATTTCCTTTTGATAAATATTCCAAAGATAGAAGCTCTCATATACTCAAAGCTTTGATTTCTTTTCAAGTATATTTTCTAAAAAAATGACAGAATCATTAAGCCTCGCTTATGGTTAGGAAAAGCAAACAATGATGTGCTCATACTAACATTATTATCCATTGTTTCAATCATTATAAGAGGCTTATACTTTAAACTATGCAATCATAGTGGATTATCACAATCTATTTAAGGTACTCTAGTAATATCGAAAGATTGACCAATGACAATAATTTTTGTTTCAAACTCAAGAACAAGAATACATATAACATAAATGAAATTTCAAGTTAAACTTTCATAATGGAATGGGAAACCATATCCTATAGGTGATATTTTTTTTATACTTTAGTTTGATACTGAGGATATGAACACAACTAAAGTAATATAGCTTCTGAATATTGTCAGAAAATCTAGAATTCCTTTCAGATATCCTTCTAGCAGTGCAAAATATTCTAGGATGAATCATTTGCTTATGTTGTTGATTCCTTAGAAGGAATATCAAGTATTCGAAGATTAAACTACTCCCTAGTAGTGAGCATGGAATTCTTCAAGTTCATTAGACAACAACTAGTTCCCTAGAAGTCCCATACAATAGGTAGTGGTACTTCAAGTCCAATGGTTGATATAACCTAGCCGTGTATCAATCTTGATGAGATTATTAGCTTTAGGATCTAAAAGGGATTAGCATATTCTTGGACTTGAGTTAAGGGAAAGATCTCTAAAATCACATGGCTAAGCAAAGATGCTTTCGATAGTTCAAGAGATCTTAACAATAAAGACTAAGTCTTGGTTCTTGTCATTAGGTCAACAAGACTTGATCAATCTTGGCAATGTTTTTCCAAAAACTTGTGATTGGAACTACTCCAAAGTTTTCCCAAGTATTGGCAATCAAACTCTTTATGGGAATTTTTCACTCAGGTTGCATTTATCCAATGGAAAGTATGAAAAAAGTAAGTTGTTCCAAGTATGAACAGAGTAAAACATTCCAAGTATGTAATCTACAACCGTGACTATGGTAATTAAGTCTTTGGAAGGTACAATGTAATGTTTGCCTATCCGTAAAGGGATTTCTTAAAGTTGAAATCCAAAAGCATGAGTGGATGCTCAAACTTAAGCAGTAGAGAGATTTCTCTAAATTCCTAGCTGGGCAGCTACTCAAAGCTTTAGTAAGAAAGGAATCTAAAGACAAGAAGTGAAAAATATCTTGTTGCTAAAAATTGGTTGAGTATAACCAATTGGACTTGAATTTGAGAAATTCAAGAACTTGGAAATATAATTGGTTTTCTTCTAAAAACCCTAGAAAACAAGGGTGGATGTTCTATCCAAAGGTTTCCAAGTTTTTAAGGAAAAAGCGTGAAATCATCAAAGGATCATGTGAAGGATTCAAAACCTAGAAAATCTAGTTAGAGGTAATGCCTAAAAATTCAGAATGCTTTTCAAGAATTGAAGTGACAAGGTACTCTATCAAGAGATGTTTAGACTTCAAGATAAGTATCACTCACACGTCAATGTGAATATAAATAAGGGTGGTATGGGACACCAAACTTTATCATCCGATTGATGTAGGAAAGATGGTATGGCACATCAGACCATGGGATGATAATTATCTTTTATCCCTAGAGTAAATCTTGAAGTTAAATTTGATCCTCAAGGGAATTTAAAATTCAAAGGAGAAGCCTAAATTCAAGGAGGATAAAAGCATGATCTCAAGTTACTTCAAGATCAAGTAAGTACAAAGATACGAAGTTGTTGATATATTTTGGTAGTGATGTGTGTGAACACACTAGGATAGTCGGGGCACTTTTTTCCCTCCTTAGGAGGTTTTTTCTCTGGCTTGTATAAACACCTATAATCCTGATGGGTCACTTATCTTTTTACATTCTCTTTATAATACATTCAGTATTGGGTGTTATACTCCAAGCTTCTTCTTCTTCCTTGTATTGTTCGCATACTTCCATAGACCTCAAACTCCAAAAATTGGTATCAGAGAAGGTTGCTAATTCATCTAGGGCATCGTCAACAAACTTCTGGTCACAGTACTAGAATCAGAAAAAAAATGGTAAGCATACATAGGGTGATTAGGAGTTCAAAACAGCTTTGCTTTGTGGTGTCAAAATTGCAATCTAAGCTTGTTTCGGCCTCTGAACACAATATAGCAGCACCTGTCAAGGCAATTTCATCTTTTTATGCCAAAAATATATATAAGTTTCAGTTTGCTAGTATAAGAGACTCGAAGTCTTCTACAAGTTTAGCAAAAATCAACATGGTAGTTTTGCTCAACTTTTTGAGATAGAATCATTTTTCTACATCAAGTTATTTAGTCAGTGGTCATGGCTAAAAGAAGTGATGTATTCTGTATGTTGGTTGTTGAGGATAAGTTGGATGGTACCAATTACCTATTATGGGCATATATGATGCATCATGGTATTGCTTGCAAAAGGACTCCATAATATTGTGCAAGATGTTGAGAAATGTCCTACTACAACTGCAAATAAAGTATTGAAGGTGATGTGGATGGCATTGAAGATGATGTTTTTCAAGTTCTTGTTCATGTTGTTGTTCCTACTGCATTTGTTGGGATGGCACAAATGCTCATGCACATGCATTGATAGCCTTGTTTGTCAAATTTGTCCTTATTCCTCACATTTTCTCTTGCAAAATAGCAAAGGATGCTTGGGATACACTTACCACTTTATATCAGGCAAGGAATGAGGCTCAGGTTTCTTACCTCCAAAAATAGTTGGAGAGTGAGCACATGAATGAAGGAGATTCCATGGAAAGGTTTCTGAAAAAGATCAAGGATTTGAAGAAGCAGTTGATTTCTACTGATGAAGTCTTGCCAGACATTTCGCTTGTGCAGACTGTTTTCAATGGTCTTCAAGACTTGGAGTTTTTCTTCTACTCTTTGATTGATGATGAAAGACAATCCACATGCCTTAACAATTGAGGAGTTAGTCTTTGTTCTGTTGGAATAAGATCATTCTAGGTAGAACATGTCCATTATGTGTATTGCATATCAAGCTTTCTTGGCTAATCAGAAGGACAAAGGTAAATGGAGCTCATCTACTAGTAAGCAAAAATATGCTAATTCTGCACAATCAAAGAAGGATGTCAAAGATGAGAAGAAAATAGAAAAGCAAAAATTGTTTTGCAAATACTGCAAACGAAATGATCATGTCATAAAGACTTGTCCAAAACTAGCTGCAAAAGAGGCAAAGAAAAAAGAGGTAAAGAAAAACGAGGCTAGAATGTTTATTGGAGAGCCCTCTACACCCAAATCAAAGTCTGCAAATCTTATGCAGAATGAAGAATGTGCATTTAGTACTATTTATAGTTATGACACATCTTCTCATGAACAGTGTATGTTTGCAATAGACTTAGATGTTTGGTACTTTGATAGTGGGGCAACCAAACATATTACCTTGCAGTGCAGTTTCTTTACTTCACTTGAGCCTACCACTATAGGAAATACTATCACGTGCGCCAACAACTCCTCTTATCCTGTCATGGGACTTAGTAAGATTATTTTGGCTACTAGTAATGGTAGTTTTTTTACATTGTTGAATGCTTTATTTGTGCCAAAAATCAAGAAAAATTTGTTATTAGTTTCAGCATTAGCCAAGATCAGCTTGGTTGTGAAATTTGTTGATGATAAATGTATTGTTCATGATCTTTCAAATGGTAATGTCATTATTGCTTCTGGCATTTTATGTCGTGGATTGTATAAGCTCATAGATTATGTGAAATCTATGAATGATTCTACATGTGCAATTCAAGATTCTTGAGCTATGTCAGATGCAAAGCTTTGGCATGCATGCTTTAATCATTTGGATTTTGATAGTTTGCTACACCTGTAGAAATCTGGCATGGTACACTCTCTATCCAAACTTGAGCCATTTGGTAAACATGTCAGTGAAGGCTGTATTTTGGGCAAAATGCAGTATTCCTCCTTCCCAAAAGATTGTTTAGTACAAACTACTCACAAATTGCAGCTTGTTCATAGTGATGTTTGTGGTCCTATGCAAACACCTTCTTTTCTAGGAGCTACCTTTAATTTTTTACTTTAATTGATGATTTTTCCATGCATGCATGAGTGTATCCATTGAGCATGTAAAATGAGCACCCTCCATTCTCATCAAGGAGGAGAATATATGTCTTCTGATTTTAATGCATTTCTCACTAAATGTGGGATAAAACATCAGTGTATAGTGCCATATACACCTCAACAGAACAGAGTTGTAGAAAGGAATAATGGATCACTCATGGAGATGGCAAGATGTATGGTCAAGTGCCAAGCTTTACCGCATAGTTTCTAACTTGAGGTTGTTATGTATGCAACATATCTACTTAACATGTGTCCCACTAAAGCATTGTAGTATATCACTCCATATGAGGCTTGCCATGGTCGCAAACCATCTGTTACTCACCTGTGTGTCTTTTGTTGTCTGACATATGCATTAGTGCCTAAAAAACAACACGTGAAATTGGATGATAAAGCACTTAAATGTATCTTTGTTGCATAAAGTTTTAAAAGCAAAGGCTATCATTTGTATCATCCACATAATAAATGCATTTTGGTTAGCCATGATGTTGTTTTTTGTGGAATATGTGATTCAACCATTACTTTCATGTACTAAGGAGACATCAATTAGCTCCAAAGATGTGTATGACACTTTGTTGCCTTTTTTTATAGGTGGACAATCTAGTGCTAGTCCAAATGAGGCAATTTCTCAGCCTTTGCAGGTTCCACATGATGATGAACATCATTACATTTATAATGAAGATCTTTATACTGCACTTTTTGATGACTTCTAATATAGAGGAGGCAAAAACTATGACTCAATGTCTAGTGTAGACTTTGTGAGATAGCAAATTACATGAAACTTTGTCATACCATACTCATTCAAGCTCTCATAGTGCTTCTTGTGCATCAGATTTCTATGCTATGGCTACATCTAGTCTTTATGGTGAGAATGAGTGTGTTTTGTTTGATGAAGCACAGAATTCATAATATCAAATGGCTCCTATGTAGTCAGATTATGATGCTATTATGAAGAATGGTAAGTGGTCTTTATGTGACTTGCCTCCTGGCAAGAAGGCCATTGGCACTAAATGGGTATACAAGCTCAAGCATAAGCCTAGTGGAATAATTGATAGGTATAAAGATAGGCTTGTTGCAAAAGGTTATGCTCAAGAAAGAGGCATTGATTTTGATGAGACCTTTGCTCCTACCCATCAAATGACTACTATTCGTAGCATCTGTGCACTTCGAGCTCATCATGGTTGGAATGTACATCAGTTGGACATTAAAAGTGCATTTCTAAATGGTGACTTGCATGAATAAGTGTATGTTTTCAACCCCATGGTTTTGTACAAAAAGGGCATGATAACAAAGTGTGCAGGTTAAAAAAGGCATCATATGGTTTGAAGCAAGCACCACATTCTTGGTATGAAAAGATACATGCCTACTTGATTGCACATGGTTTTGAGAACAGTCCAACTAAGAACACCTTATATGTTAAGCGTGCAAATGATGTGCTTCTAATCATTGTTGTCTATGTCAATTACATGTTGCTTGTTGGTCCTAATGAGAAGCATAATTCTATTTTTAAGGTTGAATTGCATGTCTCATTTGAGATGTCAGATTTGGGGCATTTGTATCATTATTTGGGCATTTCATTTATGCAAGTTGATGGTGGAATATCATTGTGTCAAAAAAATATATTGACACATTATTGTAGCATTTTGGCCTTGAAGACTATGATTGCCACTCTTATGGAAATAGGTTTATAGTTGAGTCTTCATGATGTTGGAGATGCATTTGATGTTATTCTCTATCAAGAGGTTTTTGAATGCTTGACTTACTTATGAATTACTTGGCTAGATATTTAGTTTGCCATCTCACAAATGAGCAAGTTTATGCATTGCCCAAGTGTTAAGCATTGGCAGGTGGTTAAGCGCATCTTTTGCTACTTGAGTGGTACCCGGCTACTTGGATTGTTTTATCCCAAAGGGGGATCACTATTGCTAGATTTACATCCTTTTTTTTACTCTAACTAGGCTAGTTACTATGACACTTGTTGTCCATTAGTGGTTTTTGTCATGCTTGGTAGCTCATGCATATCTTATATGAGCAAGAACTGCCTATTGTGGCCACTTCTAATTGTGAGGTTGAGTAAAGGGCAACTTTCACAGCGATTCTTGAGTGTGTGTGGCTTAGACACCTTATGGCTAACAATAAAAAAATATATATTGAAAAAAAGGAGGTAAAAAATATGAAAAAGACATGATCTTTTCACTCTTCTTGAATTCTTTGACCTAATAAGTTCCAATGAATTTATAAAGCACAAAGCAAGATCTAGGGTTGGGTAATGTAGAATGCTAGTTTAATTTGTTTCATTTTCTTATATATATGAAAATAATATTTTTCTTATTTCTTTTTGATAATCTTTTTCTTTCCCAAAAGTTCCTAGAAGAGAAATCTTTCTTCACTGTAATGATCACTCATTTGAGTCTTGAGAAATTTTGAATTTTGGTTTCCCTTGATTGATTTTTCTTTTTTCAAGCGATGCATGATGTTGGAGTGGGTGTGTTTTCTATTTTTTCATACTTACAGGATGATAACTACCAAGGAGCTACCTATTGCTAAGCTGGAAGTGGATTTAGTGTCATTATCTAGAGGGCATTGGTTCCTTGATAGTGAAGCTACAGAGGAACTTCATGAGTTAGAGTCTGATGCTGATGAAGAACTGTTTGAAAGTGGCAAGATAGCAAAAGAACTCAAAGGAGCCTTGGGCATTATTGGTCAACATATACTCACTATAAAAAAAAGGCAGTATAAATACACAATGCTTTGCTAAGAGTTCTATAATTTCCAAAGGGCAGCAACTACCTACAAGAAATGGAAGGTAGTAGGGTTGCACAGGATGCAAGATGAGCCAATCTTTTTCATTGACTTTGAAAGGGGGGCTCAAGTAATGTCAAGTTTACAAGAGCGGGGAAGAGGCAATGATGCCTATTTCAGGTGTAAAGTAAATAATAAGGATGGTGAGGAAGTACAGATATCCATCAAGCCAGAACATATCAGAAATTCCTTGAAGTTCTATACTATGGGGGAACCAAGTTGGATGTCAGTTTTGTGAAGAAGAATGCTGCAACATATGCAGGTTACACCAAATTCACTGACTTCAAGGGGAAGGAAAATGCAAAAATGGCTATCAGGACGTTCCTCCAATACGTATGTTTTCCAAGAATGCCTAGGTACACAATACCTCACAAACCAATCACTCTCATTATGTTAAACAACAAAGATAAGACCAGGCCTTTTGGAGTTATGGATGTAACTCCATATATTCATGAGAAGCTTAAAGAAGTAGCAAAGCATTGGTCAGCAAGGAAGTTCATGAATGGAGCCCAATTGTTGACTAGAATCATCTATCATTTACTAGGGATGGAGGAAAAGTTGCAATTGGCTCCAGATGCTCAGATGATCAAAACTCTAATGGCTAGCATGGGAAGTCCTCGAAAATCCATGATGGTTAAAGAGGTATGCAGAAAGAGGAAGGTGGTAGTAGTAGAAGAAGCCCAACCAAGTAAGAAGAGGAAAATGGACCCCCGGAATCTTGAATTGAAGCAAGAACAAGTGTCCAAAGAAGAGATTCAAGCAGAGAAAAAGAAAGTGTAGGATGATCAAGAACCAGATCCACCTCAAATAGGAAAAGAGAAGTTGTAGGCTTACTTGACACAAGGGGGAGATAAAAGGGTTGTGTATGAGGCACAATATCAAAAGAGGCTAGAAGATTACTCTAACAAAGCTATTGATTGGAAGTAGGGAGAAACGGAACACTATGAGGATCTCATGAGCAGATGATGGTTGCAAAGACAGAAGAAGTTTTTGTGAAAAAAGAAGTAGAATTATTAGCTTATTTCAAAGAGCATCAAGGACCACCAGAAACCAGAACAACAATAGTAGCCATGAAGAAGGTACAAAGGAAGACATCTCAAAAGAAGAAACCTACAAGAAAAGACAATGGAAAAGCTGTGGAAACTTCAATGCTGGAAGTAGATAACATTTCTGAAGAATTTGTCATAGGGAAGAAGCAGGAAATGCAAGAGGAAAGAATGGAAAAGGAAACTGCCAAGTGAAAAGGGAAAGCGTCATTTGAGTCAGAGTCAAACATAGAAGGATTCTTGTTAAGAAGTTTAAATTTATCATTACCAGGAACACCAATGAAACAAGTACAGGTGGAAGCACAAACTCAAGTATTAGAAAAAGGAATGGGATCTGGTGAGTCTCAAAAGAAGTAAGAGATTGAAAATGTGTTTTCTTTAGAAGATGATGAAGAGAAGAAGAGGAAAGATGGAGAGACAAGAAAAAGAGCAGATTGTCATCATGGAACAGGATGTAGATCAGAAAGAACAGGAAAAGGTAGAGTAGGAAGAGCAAAAGATTAAATATGAAGATGTCAAAGATGATTAAGAAGAGGAACAGACAGAAGATGATGAATCAGAGGAAAAAGAAGAAGATAGATATCAAAATGAAGAGAAGCAGATTGAGCTAAAGCGGTGGATAAGTAAAGGATTGGGAAGAATTCTAAAGGATATAATGAATGCATGTCAAACTATCATGGAATCCATAGAGAATTTCATACCATTAAGCCGTAATATGATCCTATTAGGTATGGTGGCTAAATCAGAACTCATAAGAGGAAGTAAAGTCATAGAGGAATAGAAAAAGGAGAAATCTAGAATGGAGGAGCAAATTAAGGAGATACAGGAAAAGAATGAGCAATTGATAGGCAAAATTTTAGTATTAGCAACTCAGGATGTACAGAATAAGAATAGCATAAAGTTCCTAGAGGAAAAGTGTACAAAACAAGTGGAAAGCATTAGTCAGTTGGAAGAAAAACTAAAGAAAATGGAATCAAAATACAAAATTCTGTAAATATCCTATCAAATCATGGTTAGAGCTAATGAGGAAATTAGTTACTTATGGAAGAAGGACAAGGCAAGATTGAAACTTAGACAATTACATCAGATAGTGAGAAGACTGAAAGATTAAGAAAGGAAGTTCAAAAATTGCAAGAGGAATTGAAGGATGTGAAGGAATTGGAAAGGCAAGCCAATGCACATGCAGTAAGTGGCATGAAAGCTTACAACAAGGTGAGTCAAGATATAGTAAAAGAGAGAGAAGGATGGGAAAAACAAAAAGAAGGATTACTTAAAGAACTTGAGGAATGGAAGAATCAAGTGGAGAAACAAGTACAAAAGGAAAAGGAGTTGGTAGAACAACTACAAAAGAAATAGGAATAGGAAGTAGTCAGAGAAACAACAAAGATGTCTCCTCCACCCGAGGAACATTTCATGACTTCTGAAGAAGAAAGACCAATAGAAGAATATTTAGAAGAATTTGTTCAGTAACTATTGACAAGCAGAGAAGCCAAAATGGAATATATCAAAAAGATGCATTATGAGTATGAAAATCAGACAGTAAAGTTTGCATTAGAGAATGGTGTGAATCTAGATCAACACCATTGGGCTGCTGATGGGTTGGGTATTCCTTTTTGCATGATTTTGGAAAACATAAAGAATTATCAAACATGATTTTGGGTATTCCATAAAGCATGATTTTGGGCTATTGATGGGTTGGGTATTCCTTTTTGCATGATTTTGCAAGAGTAGGGATACCTCCCAAAAAATTCTTGGAATACAAGGAATATATTAATGTGACCAAAGAATTATTTGAGAAGTCAAACCCTGCTTGGAGAATCAAATGGCTTGATGCTCATAAAGAATGTAGGAAGATTTGGAAGGAGGCTTCTTTGCAGTAGAAGATAAATCCAACATACTGCCCTGTAGCAAGAAGAAGGGATTGGTCAGATTATTGGAAAAGAAGAAATGAAGGCTTAATTCTAAGAAGATGGCTAAATTTTCCCAAGATAGCAGGACGTAAGAAAGGAACGTGGCCAACCAAGAGTTATATAGTGGATACAACTAAAGCAGTGTGATGGATGCATGCAATTGTGTGTCTGGTGAAGTGGTGGGTGGATGCATCCAATTGTGCGTCTTGTGAAGCAGTGTGGTGGATGCATGCAATTGTGCGTCTAGTGAAGCAGTGGGTGAGATGTCCATGTCGCTAGTGGTACCTTCAGTGATCGCAATGTGAAAGATTGACATAGGTGCGACTGTGCGTGGTGGTGGGTGCAGTTGTGTGGTGATAGGTGAGTGAGGTGGTGTACTCGGTGGCCATAAGAAGGGAACTTGTGGGCGAAGTTTTGGAGAGGGTCATACAAATGGAAAAGGTGTAGATCATGGGTGTAAAAAGGTTGTGAAAGAGGAATAGGAGGTCGGCTGCGTAGAGACAGTAAAGGAGTATAACGGATTAGTGGTATATGAGGGGAAATAAGGGGGTGGGGAAATGATGGGTGGTGTCATAATAGGTGGAATGGAAACAGGGGGGATGGGAGCAAGAGCGGGACTTAGGCTCGATACAGGGGGCCAAATAGAAACAGGGGAAGGAATACGAACCTTGGGGCTATCTACAATGTTAGGGGAGGATAGGGTTGGAACCGAGTGAGAAGGGAGGGTTTCGCTAAGGGTAGATACATGGGAAGTGTCTTCTGCAATTAAGTCGATAGTGGAGGAACCCACAGGGGGTGCTGAAGTAATAGGATCGGTGGGAACATGAATATATGTGCCCGATCATTTAAGAATGCGAACCCGTCGAGGGTCAAACCTGGGTAGGGGCTTCTCTAGCAACTATCTTAAGGCCTCTGACACACCTACTGACTTAACCAATTCGTGCATGGCCGAAATGAAAGTTTCCTCGAAGCCACCGTTGACCAATTCTTGATGCAAAATGGGTTGGCTTTGTTCTTCTGTCAATCTGGTTCTTGCCCAAAACTTATTCATAGTAGTATGAAGTTGTCGAATGGCGATAAGCAATTGCTTCTTCCGTTTCTTCTTCATATGTGCTAGCTGTTGAAAATCAAGTCTCAATCATGTAAAAAAGGCTCAACCACGAGTTTTGAAAGTGGACCAATAAAAAAGGAGGACCCAAAGTCGAGGAATAAAGTTAGAAGCTCCACCAAGCTGAATCAAATTCAAATCTCATCAAATCAGCCACCAAAAAGTGCACCTAAACTGATTGGTGGGTGGTTAGCTAAATTGTAGGAAAAGTAAAAGTCTATATAAGCATCATCCCACCTTTGTTTCTTGAGTTGTATGCATTCTACGAGTTTCCCACTTAGTTTAATGAACCCATAAACTTCAGCAAGCAGCCCCCTTGCTTGCTTACCTCATTTTCTCATGATTTTGCTCCGCTCTATCTAGAGGTGTAGTTAGGCTTTTCCAAATCTGATTGTACCAGATTTTAGGGCATTGTTTGCTCTATCATTGTACTCATTTTCATAGATTTCAAGCTTCATTTGGTCTCTCATATTGTGCCCTAAACTTTGCCAAGGTTTCAAGTTATTTTGCTGAGTGAATTGTGAGAAATTGCCAACTTTGTGAAGGTATATCTCTGCACATAAGCAGAGAGTGTTGCAAACAGGTAGCCTATTTTGCAGAGGGTGGTTCTCCCAGCTGGAATATCCATTTGGGATTATTTAAATCTTGTTGGGTATCTCTTATAGTCTAATACAAGTGTGCAAATTTTCATTTTAAGTCTCTCTACTAGTGCAGAGAAATGTTCAGAACAATGAGCATATATCACTGCTTGTGGACATAGTGGAGGGCAGCCATCTTCCATTTTTGCATTGGGGTGTTAGAATCATCCCCCATCACTGGTATCAGATCCATTTTGGAGGCTTGGAGACATCAATGGCATCATATTGAAGACTTGAAGGGATCAAGGCAACTCGTGGAAGCACAAGGAGGACTCATCAAAGCAAGAAGACATCAAAAGGGGGCTACGTCGATCAAGATCTCAACTAGTCGAAGGTTAGCAAGGAAGAAGCTATCAAAAGGTAATATACACACCTTATAAAGCAAATAAACACTTGAGGAGAAGCTAGAGGAGCATATTAGAGCTCAGTATGGCTTAGTATAATGCACAAATAGAGAAGTTAGAGAAAGGCAATTATCAACCATGGAAATTTAGAGTTAGCAACTACCTTATGGGCAAAGGATTGTGGGGATTAGTGAGCGGCACGAAGCCAATACCTCATGTGCATGATCCACCACTTCAAGGGCAGGTCAAGGCACTTAATGAATGGATAGAAAGGGATAGGAGAGTCATATTCATTCTATCTCAACACATAAGCAATAGCATGATAGGGCATATACAAGACTTGGACACATCCAAGAAGGTTTGGGAGACCTTGGAGAGATTGTACTCTTCATCAACCAAGGCAAGGAAGATTCAGCTCAAGAATGAGCTGAATAATCTTAGGCAATCACCAAGTAATGAAGCCAACATCAAGGACATAAAGAGGAATCTTGGATGTGAATTTAAAATCTCAGATTTAGGGATTTTAAGGTACTTCCTTGGGATTGAAGTACTATATAAAGAGGAAGGTATATACTTGATGCAAAGGAAATACATTCTTGATCTTTTGAAGAAGTTTGGCTTGTGTGATTGCAAGCCCATTTCAAATCCATTAGAAGTAAATGTTAAACTAAGTGCTCATGAAGGTGAAGAAGTGAAGGATGTGACCATGTATAGGTCAATAATTGGTTCTCTCTTGTATGCTACTATGACAAGACCTGATATTGCACATGTAATTGGAGTGTTATCTCAATTTTTGCAAGCACCAAGAGTACCTCATCTTGTTGCAGCCAAAAGGGTACTTAGGTACCTCAAAGGATCAATGAATGAAGGTCTATATTATCCATTTGATGATGGATTAAATGTATAAGCTTATTGTGATGCTGATTGGGCAAGTTCCAAAGATGACAGGAGGAGCACCAGTGGATATGTTATCATGCTAGGGAAGAAGACCATCTCATGGATGTCAAAGGAACAACCAACGGTGGCTCTTTCATCGATCAAAGCTGAGTATAGAGGCTTAGCACAAGTCTCATGTGAGCTTATGTGGCTCAAGAAGTTGTTTGTTGATCTTGATTTGCAGGTTAAGCAAGTACCTATTTTTTGTGACAACATAAGTAGCATATGTTTGGCTCAAAATCCGATGTTCCATGCAAAGTCGAAGCATATAGAAGTGCATTACCACTTTATTCGAGAGAAGATCATGTCAAAGGATGTCAAGGTGGAGCATGTCAATACAAAGGACCAATATGCAGATATGTTTACCAAAGCATTATGGAGTAAAGCTACAACACTTCAAGGCATGTATTGGAATGAAGGACCTAGGCATTGAAACTGACCATAATTTCCCAATTGAGGTATTGTGATTCCTCAAACATTGCCTGGGCTAATTCCACCATTTTCATGCATAGCTTGGTTCTCTCAATCTCTAAGCCGGCTCTCATGTAGTTGTTGTTGGATTCTCTTACTTGTGGTCCTTCTTGTATCCTCACTTGATAGCCTTTGAACATCATGTCAAGGTTTTCTGGGGTGGGGTCTGCTAATACCGATCATGGTTTAGAGGTGACTACCCGTGGCTCTGCCTCTTGTGATGCCATTTCTAAGATTTTAGCTCTGGTTTCCCTTAGGCTTTCCTCCAATTCGTTGATCTTTTTTCCCCATTTTCTCTTGTGTCACTCGTGTGACTCTTTCCAGGTTCTCGTTTTCTTTCCTGTGCCTATCACGTTGATGGGTGTTACTTTTGTAGAGGTGTTTGCAGGGTTCTTAGGGTAATCTCTTATAAAGTGATCCTTTCCACATTCATGGCAAAAGCCTTGAATATTGAAGTATTGTGACTGTAGTGCAGTTGCGGCATGTGGATGATCTCGTATGAAGTGATCTCCTTGGCATTTAAAACATGGTCCTTTGGGTACCTGTGGTCTTAGTTTTCTAGTCTGTGGTCTAGGGTTGGGGTTTGTAAACATGAATTGAGCATAATCTGGTTCCCAATTTTGCTCTTATACAGGGTTCTCATAGTAAGGTTCTAAGTTTTCGAGTGACTCCGTATAGTAGGCTAGTGGGCTTTCCACATGGGTGGAGTCAAAACTATTTGCATTAGGGTCATTATCTGTGATCAAAGGGGTCGTGGGTACTAATGCCATGTTAGAGTTCTCCTTTGGTGTGACATACTTTACAAAAACTACATTAGCAGGGGTTGTTGTCCTAGGACAGGTTGAGGTCTAGGTTGTGCCTGATATGGCACTTGATACTAAGGGGGGCACGATAATATTGTTGTGGTTGCTACTATCCTTGGTATCTACCTGGCTGATATTGTTGAGGGTAACTCTGCCTAACCACTTGTCTATTGTATGGACAATCCTGAGCAGTGTGTTTAGTGTATCTGTGCTCTATGGTACAGTACATTCCATTAGAGTTTCCTATGGGTTGCATTGCATGTGGACACGTTCATCATATGGTCACCTCCACAAGTATAACACCTTTGAGGAGGGGCTTATTTGATGCCTAGTTTGCTAGAGACTCCCAATTGTTTGGCCACTTGTTCTGCTAAGTCCTCTATTGAATTGGAACGTCTGGATGAAGTCTCTATAGAGCTATCCGAATCTTTGTGAACCTTAGGAACTTCTAGCTCCTCTCCTAAGTTATCTTCTATGTCTACACAGATACATAAACATTGATCCAAGGTTCTTGGCTCCTTCAAGAAGACATATGATCTCACCTTAGCACTCAAGAGGTCGTCTATGAACAAAGCTATCAATTTGGCTTGGGTGGATATTTCAAATGGGGGTCATCTCTCTATGTAATGTCAGAATCTTCGACCAGCCATCCTCATTGTCTCTTGAGGGGTTTTTTTGAGGGTGTGTATCAAGGAAGACGTGTTGTGCCTGATTCCACTCTTGGAAAAGTCTGTAATGAAGGACTCCATCATGTGGTGGATGTCTCTAAATTGTTGTTGGTGCAATGGTCTAAACCAATCCAACGCATCACCCTTTAGAGTGAGTCCAAAGGCATTAAATTGGGTAAACATGTCTTCAACTTGTTCAGCCTCTAGCACCTGCTTGAAGTCTGCTACATGCTCGTAGGGATCTCCCGATCCGTCAAAACAGTTCTTCATAGCCTTCACTAATTGAGTGGGCCTCAAAGTTCTAGGGTGGTCTCTAGGCCTATGTAGGGGAAAATTGTCCCCACCCCTGTGAGCTCTATGATCCCTGAGTGGTTCTCCTCAGCCCTCCTGTTCTCAGTGGGAGCCCTCTCCCTTCCTGCACGATGGATGAAACTACTCTCCTTCCTTGTTCTTCTCTCTATGTCCCTGAGATGTGACAATACCCAAACTATAAACCAAGGAAAGAATGATGAAATGCAAGAATATAAGAGAAGTATTGAAATGTGAAAAACAAATAGGAAAAACAAGAGAACATTTGCCACTTATATATTTGACTCTTAAAGGAGAAAAAGTTAGGGTTTTATAGGATTCAGGATCTCAGGTGAATCTAATAAGTACTGAATTATTTAAAAAAACTCTATGCAAAAAGAAAACAAAGTAAAACCCTAATAAAAACATTAGATGGGCAAATAGTTCAAACTCTTTCCGCACAAAGCATCATATTGCAAATTGAAAAAGAACAAGTGGAAGTAGAATGTGAGGAGTGGCCAGATGAAATGATGTCTGAACAATTGATTTTAGGGCAAACTTGGATGAAAGGTAACAGGGTATCAATTGATTTTGAAAAGATGGTGGTTCATTTGAATTTGGCTAATAAGAGAACAAAAATTTTGTTTGTAAGTCATGATGTGCAAGAACTCAATGAAGAAACCTATAGAATGGAAATGAAGAAATTTACTTTCTCTATAGATGAAGAGTTTTCATTAAAAAAGGATATAATTACTACAGAAGGTAGCAGTAAACTGATGAGGAGATAAAGTCAGGAGAATACAGTAACAGAAAGAAAAATCCAACAGCAAAATTTATGTATTTCTCATCAAAAGCAGAATCAGAAGGAGAGAATGATTCACAATTCACAAAACAATTGATATGGAGATCAAAACCTTTGCATATCAATCAAAATCCAAAGAGGAAGTGGGTATGGAGACCTAAAGAAAAACAGACCCATTTTGTCCAAGATCAGCTTCCCACCTCATCTTATTCTCCTCCTGTTTTTTGTGTTGAGCTTGATGTAGTCTCCTCCAGTCTTCAATAGTCAAAGGTTGGATATACCTTTGTATTCTACAACCACTTATGAAATTTGGCATGATTTCTCCATCTAAATTTGCCAGCTATACTACTCCACTATGACTAATATGATGGATAATATAAGGACCATGTCCTCTTTTTTACAGTTTTCTATCGTGTTCTTTAAGTGTATATGCTAACACTAAATGTCCCTCCTGTAAGTCTTATCTTTGATGTGAACATCATGATATGCTTTTTGCCTTTTTTTATTTTTATATATACTCATAACTACTTTTAAACTTGAAGCTCCTAACTTTTCCAATTCCAGCACTCTATTGGATAATTCATGTCCTATCCATTCTAATGATTTGCTACTCTCAGGGTTGGTATTAGAAATTCTAGTGGTAATACATCATTCTGACTATCCAAATTCAATGGATTTTTTCCTGTTGCAGTCTTTTATGCCACTCTATAAGCCCATAGGACATGATGAAGTTGAAGATCCCAATCTGTTCTTTTTGGATTCACCAATTTTCATAGGAAATTGCACATAACATTATTCGTGCTTTTTGCTAGACCATTGGCTTGAGGATGATATGGTGCTGATTTTATATGAATAATCATAAAATTATTAGTCAAATTCTCAACAACCTTATTAAGGAAATGTGAGCCTCTTCACTCACCAACTCAATAGGTAATCCAAATCTGGTGATTATGTTTTCATAAAGAAATTTAGCAGTTGTTTGAGCATCATTTTTTCTTGTAGCCTTAGCTTCAGCCCATTTATTGAGATAGTCAGTGGCTACAATGATATATTCTGCATGAGAACTTCTAGTTGGTGGATGTATTGGTCCAATAAATACTATTCCCCATTTGTCAAAGGCTCTTGCAGATATCAAAGGTATTAAAGGCATATAATCTTTTCTTCCAGGTTGTCTAGCTTTTTGACAAATATCACATCTTTTGACAAATGTTTTTGCATCTGGAAAGAGAGTTTGCCACCAAAAACCTGAGTAAAGTATCAGTTTAGCAGTTCTCTCACCTGAAAAAGTGACCTCATACTAATCCTGAGTGTGCCATCTCCAAAGTTTCCAAACACTTCTCTTCAGGCACAGATTATTAGGTATCCATCTATTCCTTTCCTATACATTTGTTCCCCTATTAATTGATATTCTTAGCTCAGTTCCTTCATATTTCTAGAATTTGTATTTTTCACCTGATTCTTTTGCTCTTGTGGTTGTTTAAGTTCTTCAACTATATGTTCACCCCATTTAGGATTTTTCTGGAACCAATACAAAGTGATCAAATCAGTAATGTTTTTGCTTTGGCACTTCTAACATTGTATAATGTATCTCTCTACATCATGTTCTTTGGTTGGCCAGTGCACTCCCATTCTAGATAAGTTATTTAGAGTTACAATCTTGGAAGCATGAACACATGGACTCCAAAGATGTGCATTTTGTAAATAATTTATTTGCTCTTCCTCCAGGCTAGAGTATTCCCGCACACCAATATGATTTACATGGTATAAATGTCCAGCCAATAATACAAAGTTTCTACTCTGTAATAGCAGATGTGTTTTATTACCAATGTTCTTACATGGTCAAATTGTAAGAAGTGGCACCAAAGACATTGCCCAATCAGGAACACTTTCTATTTTATATAGATAATCATCTCGCAATTCATCATTAATTGGAAGAGTTTGTTCTTTTGTTTGAATCCTTGATAAATGGTTTGCTCTCAAATGTGTTTTCCCTTGTCTGACCACAACTTCAAATTCAAATTAGGAGTAAGAACCATCTCACAATTTTTCCAGTATGACAAGGTTTGTTTACCAAGTATAATAATGCTTGGTGATCTATAAAAAACTTAAAGTTGTTGGCTAACAAATAATGTTTATATTTTTTTTACTGCAAACACCATTCCTAATCCTTCTCTTTCAATAGTGGTATAGTTCCTTTCTACTTGAGTTAATTGCCTACTGGCATAAGAAATAGGAAAATCTAATTTACTTCATTCAATAGGTTGTGCCAAAACACATCCTAGAGAAAAATTGGAAGCATCCACATGGACATGAAAGATTTGATCCCATTGTGGTGTTTTTCAAAATAGATGCTATCACCAAACAAGTTTTTAAAGTTTCAAAGGCTTCATCACATTCTTGGGTCCATTCAAATTTTTGTTATTAGAGCATATAAAGGTTTAGCAATATATGCAAACTTATGTACAAATTTTCTATAGTAACCACAATGACCCATGAAAGTTTGAAGTTCCTTTACACTGGTTGGCTTGGGCATATCCACTATTGCTTTGATTTTTCCTTCATCAATAGAGATCCCATTCTTAGAAACTATGTGTCCTAACATTCTACCTTGTTTGACAAAGAACACATGTTTCTCAGGGTTAAGACACACTCTATAGATTCTGCATTTTTTGAATATATTATCCAAGTCTTGTTTATGATTTTCTCTTTTATTTGAGAATATACAAAGATTATCTACATAGATTTCCATCATGCTTCTCAAAAAGTCTTTAAGCACATGATGCATTAATCTTTGGAATGTGGTTGGTGCATTGATTAAACCAAATGGCATAACCTAAATGCATAAACACCCCATTCTATTGTAAAATTTATATTGTGTTCATCTTCTATTGCAATAGGGACTTGGTTATATCCTAAAAACCCATCCAAGAAACTATAAACCTCTTTGTCACCTACTCTTTCCAATAAATGATCTATTATTGGCCATGGATAGTTATCCCTTATAGTTGCATCATTAACTTTCTTCAAGTTAATACAAACCATAACGTTACCATTTTTCTTTAGAACCACAACTATAGGAGAAATCCACTCAGTATACTCAATTTCATAAGTCAAATTGTTAGACAACAACTTGTCAATTTCCTCTTTTATCTTTGCAGAGTATTTATCAATGAAGGTGTATTGTCTTTGCTTACTAGGCTTTGCATCTGGAGCAATGGAGATCTTATGTTCAAAAATCTTAGGATCTATGACCTTCAAATATTTATAATTGTAAGCAAACACATCCCTATATTCATTAGCTAATTTTATCAAAGCTTCCTCCTCATGTTCTTCATATCATGTGCTATGACAATGTGTCTATCTTCTCCCTCGTCCTTGGTGATTACTACCTTTTTGGTATGTTCCTCATTGTCATAGGATTCACCTTTCTTCTTTTCTCTTCTTGGTTTCATTTTGAAAATTAGTCTCTCTTCCACCTCATATTGCTTGAAGTTTGAGGGAACATCAAATTTTTTCTCTTCCACTCTATATTCCTCTTGTTTTATTTTTTTGGCCCTTTTTTAGTCTTGATTCTCACTCCTCTCTTTATGTATACACTTCTTATATTTTCCTGAGATTTTATCTTTGCTCACATCATCTGCCTGTATTGCCTCCAACTAAGTATTTTTGTTGTTGATCATAAGTGTTTGGTTATCTTGGAAATTATTTTGTTGTGTTACATTAATCATCTTGACTCCTATATGAAAAATATCATACCCCTCCTCATTTTGGAAGTTTATCCCCATATATTCATCATTGGCTACATCTAATGTAGATAGAACTTGACTCCACCCATATGGTTCAAACTCTTCATCATCAAACTTTTGGGGTATATATCTTTCATCTTCAATTCATCTCTCCTCATTATGATCCCTCCTTTTGACTCCTCACTTGTGTCCTGAATTTATTGTATTTTGAACCACTCTTGAGGGGATATATCACAAAATTGTCCATTTTTTAGGTTTACTTTGGTGATTTTCCCTTGATTTTGGAGATACAAGCAATCTTTTTCCCCTGTAATGGCTCATCGGTTTCCTGATTATAGTTTTGTTGTTGAGAGTTTCTTGTACTTCTCCCATCCTCACTGTTTCCTTCTTGTTCAAGGTTCTGTTGAGTTTTAGTGATTATTTGTTTACATAGCTGCATTCTCTCTTGTTCCAAGTCAGGCATTGCATAAGATCTTTCATAGTCTAAGGCACTAGGTCCTACCTCAATTCTACCTTGATATGCTCTCAACAATGTGCCTAAACATTTTGATTGATTTTCTTTTCTATTCTTGGTTTGACTTTGTGTGGTGTTTGTGTTTCCAGATTGTGTTTTGTTTGATTCTTCTAGGGTTTCCACTTGTTTCCATTTCTTTTCCCATTTAGCTCTTTGTTTGGCTCTCCTCCTCTCCAAGATGAGTTTCTCTTTATCTCTGATGAGTGTGATTCCAAAAGTATTCCTTGCTCTTTAGCCTAAGATCTAGTTATTGTCTGTATGGATATCATCTCATTCTCATCAGGCTATCCTTGCTCCATTATCTCCACAGATTTCAAAGGTATGTGAGTTGCTGCATTTTGTTTTTGGGGATTTCTAGGACAATCCTTGATTAAATGTTCTCTACCACAATCTGTACAATAGTCTCCTTCCACTCTTATTGTTGATGGTTGAGTGCAATCTCTTACAAAATGTTCTCCTCCACACCTATAGCAAGTGATCTTTTGATTGGTCTTGAACTGAGGTCTCTTATTTGACATATAATTGTTTGTGATATGCATGAATGTGGTTGTATCTAACTCAAACCTTCCATTTCCCAAATTTAGGGCTTGTCAATCTGGCTCTTTATGATCATTGTTTTTCCATAGAACTCGATCTTGATATCCTTCTAGAGAATGAAAATCATTCATGCAGTTTTGTCTAGTTATTATATTTTCATGTTCCTCTACTGGAGTGTATTTGATAGGAAACTACATTTTTGGGTATGGGAGGTTGTTGCCCTAATATCGGCCTTGGTTGTTCCACAAACCCTAATTCTCTTTGCTGCTTGTATTGGCTTGAGTAGTCTTTTTCCTTGACAGGTTGTTTGTTATAAAAACACTCTTCCCTAGTATGGTTCGTCCATTTTCTTTCTAGGGTACAATATTTCAATGTTTTCCTATCTTGTAGGCGTTGAGGTCTCTGATAATGGCATTGATGTGTCAAATGGTTTTCCCCACAGTTATAACATTTCTTTATTGGTGTTAATCTTGTATTTACTAGGTTTGCCTTAGTAGTGGCCTCTAGAGCCTTTGATATAGCTTTGGCTAATTCCTCTGTAGGTGGTATCATATCTTCATGAACTCTTGGTTGGTCAAATGCCCTAGGTCCTACCCTCTGTTATCTTCCAAGTCTATAGCTTCTTTGACACAGTAATCTAAGCTGAGCACTTCTCAGACCTTCTATGAATAGAGACACTTGTCTTACCATTGAGGAACCTCATCTTTTGGACATCTATCTAAATACTACTTAAATCTCCTTGCAGCTTCTCTCACATTTTCCTCTTTCTGTTGTTTAAAACTATGGATCAAAGTAGTTGTACTATGTTTTATCCCAGTTTTTGAAAATTCCCCTATGAATGCTTCCAAGAAGGATTCTATGTCTTGATACATTTCCTTCCTCAAAAGGTATGAACTAGGATAAAGCTAGTCTAGTTCAAAGTTAACCCAAATGCTTCAAATTGTACTTTATAATCCTCCACTTCTTCAGCCCTAATTAATTGTCTAAACTCAGCAGCATGTGCATGAGGATTTGAATACCCTTCATACTGATTCTTCATACACTTTGCTACTTGGTATGGCCTTAGCATTCTCCCTTGGGCCTACCAATTTGGAAATTAGGCATGTCTTCTCCTTCTTTTTCAAAGGGATCTGGAGAATTATATGATCTCCTCTCTTTTTGTGGCTCTATTGGAGTGTGATTTCTACTTATTCTAGGCATGTCAGATTGTCCCAAATCCTGCTCCCAAGGTCTTTTGTTTATACATTGACCAAGATCATTAGAATTCTCTGGATCATGAGTGAACACATAAACATATCTTTGTCTATCCTCATATCTGCCATCTCTGAATTGTGCCAGTGGCATTAAATTCAAAGGAATTTCTAAGTTTCTCAATCTGATGTGATTCTTATGCATTCCGTCTTGATACACATAGGTACCAAACCTATTTGTGTACATATATTTGAGGATATTCCTATAGTCTACTGTGCGTGTGTGTTCCTCTTCTAAATTCAAATTTTCCATATTTAGTGACTGATTTGTAAGATCCTTCTGATGATTAGCTTGGTATTGTTGTTTCTCAACCTCACTACGGTTTTTGGAATGTATAATGGTAGTTCTAGATCTCAATATCATTCACTTCTGTTTTTTGAGAACCCCAATTTGTCTATTTGGAAAGCCCTAATTTGTCAATGAATTGGAGATTTGATCTTCAGAAGTTAACTCCTCCCACTTTTAGCTCAAGGATCTCTTCCTCTCTTCTGTGATTTTTCCTATTTGTAATTTCCTTGAATTTCCCATAATTTTGTGCTTCAAAATCATGATTTCCTTAAAAAAATTTGTGATTTTGGATGTTTTCTAGGTATTCCCTGTCAAGTTTGAGTAAAGGAGTTGGAAATTTTATGTCTCTAAACTGTGGTTCAATTGAGTTTTGTTCATCAATATCAATAGAAAACTTGAACCCCTTTGTTTTTAGGCAAAGTCTGAACAAAATTGCATTTTTGCCAGAAAAACACGATTTTGATTTTTTTTATTATGTTTTTATGAGAAGATTTTTCTAGATTTGGAAGGAGATTGATCTGATTAAACCTTGCTTGCCCAAAATCGTGTTTTTCCATACCAAAAAAAAAATCCTGATTTTCGTAGAACAT
The DNA here is from genome assembly GCA_020310875.1 of Ceratopteris richardii. Taxonomy (NCBI): domain Eukaryota; kingdom Viridiplantae; phylum Streptophyta; class Polypodiopsida; order Polypodiales; family Pteridaceae; genus Ceratopteris; species Ceratopteris richardii. The sequence continues at coordinate 127,021,595 of CM035424.1, forward strand.
GATTTTGAGTTCAAAATTTCATGATTTTGACTTAGAATCGTAAAAATCATGATTTTGAGTTCAAAATTTCATGATTCTGACTCAAAATTGTATAATTCCATTAAAAACTCGGTTTTCAATGATAATCATGATTTTCATAATTGTAGTTTCACAAAATCATGCTTTGTGGAATTTAGAAAAAAACACAATTGTGTCTCACAATCACGATTTTCAGTTGAAAATCATGTTTCTCTCTCCTTGAAAACAAGATTGTCATTTATAATCGTGATTTTTGGAGTAAATAAAATTCCAAAATCGTGGGTTTTGTGCAAGCCAAAAACACGATTTTGTATGAAAATCATGATAGTCGTATTTTTTCACGATTGTGTGAGTGTTAACGATTTTGAGCTCAAAATCACGATTTTCAGTCACAATCATGATTGCTCACAATCGTGGAAAAACACGATTTTCTCATAAAATTGCATTTACTGAAAATCATTTTTTTTTCTTACACAGAATCACGATTTTGTGCAAGTTTGACTAAAAAATTTTATTTGATTTGTCTTGATCTTTTTTAATTACTTCAAAAGCACCTAATCAATAAATGACATGCAATAAAACCTTTTTCTAAAATCTATCAAAAAAACCTATTCAAAATCAAAATGTCTAAAAATCGTGATTCTAAAAAAGTCACGATTTTTAGAGTTCTTATTTATTTTTCTTTTGTTTTCAAATTGAAAAAAAATTGTAATGATTCTTACCTTGACAATGGGTCTCTTCTCTCAATCTTGCTTATAGCATGCAAGGAGTCGTGATTTTGTAGCTATGTCTCTCTCTCTCTCACTCACTCTCACTTAAAAATGAAATTTTTGCCTTCAAAACTTGCTTTTATAGCTTCTAGAAAATTGCGATTGTGTGCCAAATTATATCATTTCACTTCATTCTCAATTAATCTTCCTTAATTCTTACTCTAATGATTATAATCCTTACTTCTCAAGCAATTCAACACTTTGCCTATGTTCTTCCCTTAACAAAAAATCACGATTCTGTGCATGAGATCCAAATTTTACAAAAAAATTCAAATCCAATACTTACCCTTTCCACTTGAATTCACTATCATTCCTTGGTTGATATACCCATGCATTCAAATTTTTAAAACTGAAAAGAGGTAACCAAATCCAGAAAATCGTGATTCTCTACTCAAAATTGTGATTTTGGGTTCTTTCAAAAAATTCGTGTTTTTCACTTTGCATTCAATCACCTCTTCCCTCTTCACTTTGTACCTACCAATGTCAAAGAACTAATCAAATTTTTTATTTTCTTAAAGGGAAATTGAAGAAAACACTTTGTTGCTTTTTATGTAATTTTTTCAAATTTTTATGACTTTTACTTAAACTTTGCTTATGAAAACCATTTCTTACAATCAATACCTCTTACCTTCCATCCATTCCATTGTAAAATGATTTTTCTTTATTTTTTGGTGTGTTTTGCCCTAAATAAAGAGAAAACAATTTATCTAGGGTTTCTTTTGATGACTCAATGATCTTAAAAACTGGAAATGGATACTAAATTTGTACCATTATCAATGAACAACAATCCATTCCACAGCCATCAGTGTTTTTGGCAAATGAAGCAATCAATTTGTACAAAGACAAGCACATTCACTTTCTTTTTAGCAAATGAAGCTATCTTTTCCCAAAAGATAAGCACATTTACTTGGAATAAGCAAATGAAGCAATCAATTTGCACAAAGACAAGCACATTCACCTTCCTAAAGGTAACTGAAGCAATATTTTCCCAAAAGACAAGCACATTTACCTTCGTTTCAAGGCACACATGGAAGAAAAAAAATTGTATATTTCCCAAAAGTGTTTGTTACCATCAGTATTGGAAGATCCAGGAAGGTCCAAAGCTCCAATGGTAGCTTTGCTTACTTCACTGACAACGATGCCAAAAGATATTTGTTATACTTTGGAGTTGTCCTCTCCAATCATTATAGTATAAAGGATTAGCATAAACAACGCCTTTAATATGTCAATCCGGGAAGTATACTAAGACCACAGCCCCTTCTGGTCCAAGAAATTGCAAGAAAATCCCATATTATCTGAGATTTTTTTGAAGAAGGAGTTGAAAACTAGGGTTTCAGATATCTTGAAGTAGGAATAAATATTTTCTATTATTTCTGTGCCTAAAGTATGTTATTTTTCATATAGATCCCAAATATGAGCTCAGAATTGAATTTCATTATTTGTATCATCATGACGAGATAATCAAGATTTTGACAAAAGTGATATTCTTCACAACCAATAGTAGTTTCTTGCAAATAACCATTCAATATTGTTAAAGACTCCTCTCCTCACAAGATTCACTCAGTAATACATAGGTCTAACCAACAAAATACATGATAAACACAAGGAAAACATTCACATTTAGCTGTGAAAACTAGAGAAAGGGAGAAAACATGATTTTCTATTAAGAGCTCTCAAATTCATATTCAGCAAGTACACATGATCAACATCCCTTCTCCATACAGAATTTTGACCTTTATACTTTTTCAAGTGTCCATGTTCACACTTGAAATTAGGTCCTTTCAACTTCTAATCTAAAAACAATTAAGTTTGAGAGCTCCAAAAAATCTCTAAAAAATACATAACATCTAATGGATGATGAGGAAGACTCTTCCTCATTTTTACATCATTCGGATAAACATATGTAGAAAAATTTCTATTTTACAAAATCCTTTTGACTTCAAAAAACATATTCTAACATTTTGGAACTTTCAAGTACACATATGATTGTAGTTTTCCACTCAACAAACCATACTTGCTTAGTATTTGTAGGTAGCGTTGGGACTACACATCTTGGTATCTTTTTGGTCTACTTGTACCTTGCTCTAAATTGCCTCTTACTAAGTTGTGTATGAAACTTACTTTTGGGGCTTCTCTATTTTTCTCTCTATGAACTCTTGAGGATTTTACTTGACTTGCACTAGTGAAAGGTTTGTGTAGGGGGAAAACCTTTTGGTTTGCCAAAAATGAGTCAAATTACTATAATCAAAGACTACATACATTCATTACAAATCATGAATAATATAAGTGGGCTTCCCTAGAGCATTCGGTGTTTGGTATGGGGCTTGTCTAACTTCAACTTTGAGAAAGCCTCTTTAGTAGCCATGTAAGCATAGAGCTCTATGGTGGCGTTGTCCTGAGGTAACTTTGTGGTAGCTATGAATCTGATCAGAATCAACCTCTTCCTAGGAGTGGATGGAATCTCCTCTGAATTATCCTCTTTTGAATCTTGAACTTTTGACTTTGAAGGACATTCCCAAAGTTGTCTATTGTAAAAGGGTGACTACTAACCACATACATAGTTTCCTACTTGTCTATGTATGAGACATTCTCAAACTTAACCATCGGATGAACTAGGCCATAGGGGTGCTCTAGGTTTCTTAATTGTACCACCAATCTTCTCAAACCATCCTCATGGATGCAAGCACCTAATCGGTTGGTTCATATGTACTCCAACTGTGTCTTATAGGGCCCCTTTGGCACCTCTCGATAAGTTGCCCTATCACTAGGAGTGGATCTCGACATGCTATAGGAGCTATCTGACTCGCTTGTTTCCTAGGTGTCTCTAGATGGGTGATTACCTAATTGCTTAGACTAGGACTAGGCTACCTAGTTGACACTAGTTTTAGAAGATCTTAGGCTTTGTTGATCCACCATGCCAAGGTACTTACCTCATCTAAGGTTCCTATATTAACCTACATTCATTTGTCTCCCTTTTCTTTAATTTTTGTTTTTTAATGTTTATCCACTTATCAATCACTTATTGAGTTATTTTATCATCGATTCAGTGCATCGTCAGGAATACTTATGTTGTTCGACTTGATTATGATCTTTTGGAGTAAGTTCTTTTACCCTTAGGTTTTATTGTGATTACAATTTTTTAGAATCTTGAACTTGATCCCTTAAAGTGTCTTGAACTTGAGGATTCTTATCGTGACCCTAAGCTCTATTACCAACTAAGCATCTTAGCCTAAGCTAGAATTGACAAAGGGGGTTTGTAATTCTCCAACCTCAAGTCATGCTTGCAGCTCTGTGTTGCTCAAGAAGGTCTCCCAAGCCTTGCTTCACCACTTTGAGGGTCTATCATGGGGGGGGGGGGGGGGGGGGGTGTCTCTCACAATAGTCCGGACTATCGTGATAGAGGGTGTCCATCACGATAGATGGGTGTAAACGGTGGGGTTGTTCTATCACGATAGATGACCCTCTATCATGATAGAGGGGCCTTGTCTTGATAGACACAATTTATCACAACAAAGAGGCTCTATAGTGGTCTTTTGTCTATTGTGACAGTAGGTGTTTGTCACCATAGAGTGGTTTGTTGTGGCATATAGGTTTTCTATCATGATAGATGATGTCCATCGGGGGTCGGTCTATCATGATAGATAGTCTGTTTGTCGCAATAGATGATGCCTATTACCTATCGTGAGTTTGGCCTATCATGATAGAGCCGATACGAAGATGAAGTCGAAACCTGCACACGATCACTAAAAAAAGCAAAAAACCAGCATATGCAAAATCGTTATTGCTCTCTCTCATGCATGTGAATGAGGGAAGTGAGGGGGAAGGAGTATATATGGTAAAATCATATATATATATATATATATATATATATATATATATATATATATATATATATATATATATATATATATATATATATATATATATGTATGTATGTATGTATGTATGTATGTATGTATGTATGTATGTATATGTATATGTATATATATTTATATATATAGATATATATAGATATATATATATATATATATATATATATATATATATATATATATATATATATATATATATATATATATATATATGTATATATATATATATATATATATACATATATATATATACATATATATATATATATATACATATATATATATATATATGTGTGTGTGTATATATATATATATATATATATATATATATATATATATATATATATATATATATATATATATATATATATAGGTGAGGATGATGATGCATAGCTATGGTGATGGAAGGTGATGGAGATAAAGATGATGTTGATATATTTTTTTACTGATGTGTGTGAACAACCTTAGGACCACTAGGGCACTTTTTTCCCTCTTTAGGAGGTTTTAATCCTCTTACTTGCATATACGCCTATAACCCTAACATGTCACTTATCTTTGAATAGTCACTTGGTAATTCATTCAGTGTTGTGTTGTGTTCCAGCTTCTTCTTCTTCTTCCTTGTGTTGTTCATGTGCTTTCACATACCTCGAACTCCAATAATTGGTATCAGACTAGGTCATTGCTTCATCTAGGGCATCGTCAACATCCCTCTGATCATAGTCTTAGAATCGCATGAAAATTGTTGAGCATACCCAAGGCAATTAGGAGTTGAAAACAACTTCACTATATGGTATCCAAATTTTGATATGAACCATTTTGGCCTCTGAATTCACTACTTCAATGATTATGCAAGCAATTTCATCCTTTTTGTGCCAAAGATATATACAAGTTTTCGTTCGCAAGTACAAGAATCTCAAAGACTGTTACAGGTTTAGAAGAGATTGATAAGGTAGTTTTGCTCAATTTTTTGAGATACAATCTTTTTTTTCATCAAGATATTTAGTTAGTGGCCATGGCTGAAAGCAATTGTGTATTTTGTATGTTGTTTGTTGAGGAAAAGTTGGATGGTACCAATCTCCCATTATGGACATATATGATGCATCATGTATTGGTCGTACATAGAAGGAAGTGGGGTTAATTGGAGATCTTTGACTAATATGTGAGAAATAAAGTCATGTGAATTACCATCATCATGTAAAATATTAACAACTTTACCATTAATAGTACCTTGCATGCAAAGTAAAGAATGAATAGAAATTGTGTTACCCAAGGTACTTAGATCCTGCTCCAATGCGTCTTCAGTCCAATCAGGTTGAATGTCTTCAAATTGAATATCTTCAGGAACCACCTCCATGTTATGTACTTTAGCTCCGCCAGGTTGCATGTGGTTAGTTAGGAACCTACATCTAGCTTTGGTATGACCAATCTTACCACAATTCCAACAAATGATACGGGACCTCTTTTGTTGGGCATCCATCGTCGTAGTTTGAAAGGTTGGAGGTTTGGTAGGGTGTAAGGGGTTTGTCTTGGGGATTGGGGAAAAAGTGGATTGAGGAGGTCATTGAAAAATAGGTGGTCGTTGAAAAGTAGGTGGACGTTGAAAAGGAGGAGAAGAAAAAGTAGAAAAGGAACGCTTGAGTGGAAAAGTGGGTTTGATTAGTTGTGGTCGTTGACGTGTTTGTTGTAAGCGAATGGACTTAGTGATAGATTGAAATTCTTTCTCAGCATCATGTGCAAAAGAAATAGCTTCATAGAGCGTCGTCGGACGTAAGGTGTTGAGCTTAGCTTGGATTCCCATCTCCAAACCATCTTCATATTTCTGTTGTAAAGTATCTTCAGGAATCATTTCAAGTGAACGTATAAGTAATAAACGTTGCCAAAAACGTTCAGTATAGGTAGAAACAGTATCTCCATCTTTCCATCCAAAAGTCGTCCAAGAGCGACGGGCATGTAAGTGAAACTGAGGAGGAAGGAAGGACTCCTTGAGCTTGTCTTGAAAGGCTTGCCATGTGGTGGGGCGATCTGTGCTATGGCGCAAAACATTCCACCATAACTGAGCCTTTCCCACTAAGTAGTTGGTTACAAATTTCACTTTTTCCTGTTCAGAATAAGATTCATCAGAGTAGAAATCATCAAACTGGGATAGCCATGAGAGAACAAATTGGCCATCTTTTCGTCCGTCAAATCGTGAAAATTGGAAATTTTTGGCACCAATCTTGGATTGTGTTCCTTGCTCTTGGGCGGTAATAATGGCCTTCACTACCCGGACTAGGTTATTGTCATCGCTTTGTAGTTGTTGGAGTGCAACATCACGTTCTTTTATTTCATTTTGGGCATGTTGAAGTTCATGTCGTAAAAGTTCGACTTGTTGCTCAATTGATACCCCAGGGAGGGGTGAGGAACTAAAATCATCGATATTTTGAGTAGTGTCCATGGCCGTATGGAAAGATGCAAAACCTAGGTCTAAACATAGGAAAAGACGTTTAATAACATTTAAATAACTACTACTACTACTAATAATAATAATAGTATTATTAATAAATAAATAGAAGTATTGTGATAAATAAATAAAATAAAAATAAAATAAAAATAAATAAATAAATAAACAAATAAATAAAAGGAGAGAGAGATAAAAGTTATGTTAAATATTTATTAAAAGGAATAGAGTATCAAAAAGAGGAAATAGCCTAGTGGATAAAACTTATCTCTTGGTAGTATGAGGTTGTGGGTTCAAATCCCCTACATACTAAATAAGGAACTATGTGGGTTAACTAGGCTAACTAGGGAAATAACTAAGCCCTTATTGCCATTCATATGTTAGAATTGGTTCGCGCGTAGCCAACGGAACCAAGAGAACCAAGAGAACCATGAGTGCCAGAGAAGCCAAAGATGCCAAAGTTATGTCATAGTTCTATGCCTTAGTCGACGCCTTGGAGTAACCGAAAAGGAGCACAGGGGAGCACAGGGGGTACAGAGGGTACAGAGAGCACAGAGAGCACAGTGAGCACAGAGTGTACAGAGAGCACAGAGAGCACAGGGGGTACAGAGGGTACAGAGCGCACAGAGAGCACAGTGAGCACAGGGGGTACAGAGGGTACAGAGTGTGACAGTGTGAAATTCAAAAAACTTGACCGGCGAACTAAAACCAAAAAACTTCAAAAAAAAAACTTAATGAACGAAAAACCTGGACCAGACGGTTGAGATGGACGCCAATTCGCGAACGGACTGGATGCCACAAATCGCAATCAAACGCCGCAACTGGATCAGACGGTTGAGATGAACGCCGAATCGCGAACAGACCTGAATGCTGCAAATCGCAATCAAACGCCGCAACTGGATCAGACGGTTGAGATGAACGCCGAATCGCGAACAGACCCGAATGCTGCAAATCGCAATCAAACGCTGCAACCACCTCCGCGAACGTCTTCGCTCTGATACCACTGTTGCCCCAGGTACCACAGACGCACGAACGCAGAGAATAACAGACGTACGAACGCAGAGAAAAAAATACTCAAAGACAGAAAGAGATAAGAGACGACACAAAATTGGGTACAATCTCCCCCCACATGCTATGATGGACACTCTACCAGAGCATGCGTATTTATAGTAAATTCCTATTACGTCCTGAATAAAAGATACATGAGGACCGCGCTCCGAAAAGCGTGTTTTTGCTTTATTTACAAGTTCGTAATTTTCTATTTTTACAAAAACGTCGCTTTCTAAAGCGATCCATTATTTTTTACAAAAATAACTAAAAATAACCATCTTCTAAAAATATTCTTCTAAATATCTCCAAGTCCATGCGCGTTCACACCCTCATGGATCTTCAACTGCTAAATCAAAACACAAAACACATTAAAATCCTCAAGGCATTACACCTTCATTCCAAATATCCCATAAAGTATAACAAATATACTTCAAAGTTATATAGCAAGTCCTTTTAGCTTGCAAATGACACCAAGAAAGTACTTATGTACTTTGGAGTTGATGCTTGAAACAATTGAATCAAAACAGACTACTTCATGAATAGCTAGTGTCACAAAACTTGCTATTTTAGTCCAAACACCTGTTGGTTCTTTTGCTCAGAGCTCACAGTACAGTAATAACTAATGAAATTCCTTTGAGAGAATTCAAGTAGATTAGATAGCTAATGATTGCAAGTGGAATCATCTAAAATCATCAACTATGCACTTAGAAATAAGTTTAGCAATCCAAAGCTTACCCCCGACTTTTTAGGGACTAACCAGTAGATGACCAGTAACTTTGATGATGATTTCTCCAAGATGGCTGAGCCAAATGCTTTGAGATTTTGAAAGAACAAAGTAGACTTCAAGCTGGTTCCAAAAATCTATAGATCATGCAAAACGGTTAAGAATTCACTGAGACATGATCAGAGAAAGTTGATTGTTTTGAGTAGTCATAACAAAGAGGTAGACATAGATGATCAATGAGCTATATGTATTATAAAACATGATTGTACAAGATCAATGGCATTGTAATGATGCTCAATGATGGTGGACTGAGTGAGCTATGGTGTGAGCTACTCAAGTCCTACAAATGATCAATCCCAATGAGTCCATGCTACCGTGTGATTTTCAACGACCTTTCTATAAGAAATTTCTCCTAAGTTTGAATTTGAAATTCAAACTTGGCTCCAACTAAAAAGTGATTCCCTTAATCTAAGAGTTATTCTCTCATTTGAAACTCGTAGCTATTGTTTTTCCTAACTCCACTAAATTTAGGTTCTTGAAAGATTCTTCAAGGTTTTAATCTTTTACAATTTGTAAATGATCAGATGGTTACAAGCTAAGCCTAGCCATACTTTGTTGGAGCTCCTCATAAATTGCAGCTTGTTCATAGTGATGTCTATGGTCCTATGCAGACACCTTCTTTCAAGGACTACCTTCACTTCATGATGTTCATTGATGATTTTTTTGGACGTTGTGGCTGAGATTCAGAGACCAGGCTTGGAAATCAAATGAGTATTATTGTGAAGCTAAAGTTAAGTTTAATTTATGGACTGACATCATATAGTGTGATTACAAGCGCACACACCACGTGAATATGTGTATCGAGACTCATTCATATTGTGAAAATGTTTGATGAATTGAAAACTATTTCGAATAGAGAGGATCATGTTGAATATGGTTTTATATGTTCATGTGCGACCATGGTTTTATATGTGTGTTTGTGTGTATATTCGTATGAATGTGTGTGCACATATGAGTGATGTATGCACATGACCGTGTGTAAGCACCTATCTGTGACTTTTTTTTTTTAATAAAAGGAAGTTCAGCCGTGGCCTATTCTCTCGGACTTTAATTAAAATAAAGAAGAAAAGTTACAAGTGAATGGGACTAGTGCCCATGGGACCTCTCAAATCCCACAATCTAGGGGAGGAGTATGGCAAGCTAGAGTGCATTACAAATGAGACGGATAAATCTATCATTTCCCTCATGTGGGACCCATTTGGGTTTCAACTTGTTGTTTTCGAGGAGATAAATACAATGATGTCTAAACAGTGGAGATCTCTTATCTCGGGAGATTCTTTTACCTAGAAGAAACAAGGATTTGTTGATCGACCATTCTTTAGGAGGTTGGCCAAAATTGATAGCACATCGCTCCCTCCAAATCTTCCAAAGAGTCTTACCCCTGATGGCATTCCACAGCCTCGATGAGCAGTCGACCGCCTCACCCAATAGCGCATGTTGCCAATTGATTTGGTTCGTAAGTCTCAATACCTGCGTCACTGAATGAACTTTGTGCAACACACCCATCTAGGTAGGATGATCTAGATAGCAATTTATATAAGAGATAGAGCTTGCAAGTCTCAAAAAAGGGGGTAGAACAGAGTATATAGTTACTTGTAGTAGTCTACAATTGACAAACTAACCTTGTATAGTTTTCAATACTTTGTACTTGGTGTAGAGTGTTAGCTATCATCTAAGCTCTTTGTGTGCAGCATATAGTAGGATGAAACACTTTATACTTTATTCTTTTGAATATACATTTGTTATATTGTCTATCCTCCCCATACTTATCTCTACTTTGAGTAATTTTGTTAATCGTTTTGATGCGTTATTGTGTGAGATTTTCTTACATACACTACCACTAAGGCGGATTTGGTGGTTTAGGATGCCAAATTTATGGATAATTAAAGCTTGAAATTAGGGATACATGTTTGATAATTCATAAATCCCAAGGGTTTCACAAATAGAAAACCAAAGGTTTTATCCCTTAGACCCATGTCATTAGACAACATTCCCCTTCCCTTAAAGATTTTCATCCTCAGAAATGAGTGGAGATATAAACCTTGGGGTATTCCCCTGTGCCCCATGATCACTATCATTGATCATGGTCTTCATCTCTTTGATTTGCCTCTTTATTAGAAGGGGATCCTATCTTGGAATGAATTTGAAAAGAGGAGAATCCATGTGTGGTATGATCCCTACCTAAATAATTCAAAACCCCATCTTGATTTGCACATGAAAAACTGAATCAAGTACAAATTATGGAAAGAATAACAAGGGTGGAATAGAGCATCCCTCCTTATTTCGCTATTTTAGCTAACTGAACATCAAGGAAAATTACTCAATGGGAATTCGTTCCCACCATTCCACACTAGTGGGTCCTTCATCCAATCCATAGAACTACATCTCTATAATTTTTGCATTTTACCTTCTTTGTCCTCTTTAATACTCTCTAAATCATATCCTATGATCTATATTACCAAATTATAAGATCAAGGACTAAGATGCTTGGTTAGACCACAACTATTTCACTTATTCTTCAAGAATATTTGGTTATTCAATTAATGTGCTATGACTAATCTCATCAAACTTTAAGTTTGATTCAATCTTTGACCCACTTGATCCTTTTTTTTTTTGTCTCCATTTTTAAGATCCATTTTCCAAATTTCCTTTTAAATATTTTACCCATGGGTTTTAGTTGGGGATCTCACTAATTGATTATGCTTCACACCAATAAAACTTCCTCTTAGGCCTTTATCATTGGGATCAACAACCATGAAGCATCAAGTACCTTTAGGATATTCTTTACAACTCATTTGACTCTCTAAACCACTTAGGATTCTTATAATCCTTAGGGTTCATGAAAGTTTTTGCTTACATCATACTTCCTTGCATATCCTTTATCTTATGATACCTTATTTAATTTTCTTGGAGCAAATAGTATGGTGACTATGGGGGATTTTCCCTCCCTTAAAGAGTTTTCATCCTTGAAAAGTATATGTGTTCATAGTGAAATTGATACTCTTTCAACTGCTCTTTATTGGAGTCAGAAAAAGTTTATCTCTACTTATTCATCAAGCCCATCGATTGAAAGAACTATTCATGGCTTTCTGGTATTTGAAGGGTCTTGAACTTGAGGGTTGCTTTCTTTAAGGTTGAGTACCCTAGGCTTGATTAGAAGCTTCTCATAACCACATGTCTTGTATGTGAGAGCTTGGAGGGTCTTCTTTTAGAAGACATGTGATTTCCTAATCTTGGAAACCATGTGATCAGCACCACCGATGTGATGCAAGGTACACATGTCCCCTTGTAGGTGGGTTACCCCCTCGGCCTTCAAGCAATATATTGAAGGGGCTTGTTGGGTGGATACATACATCTCTCTTCCTAGTGTGGGATTTACTAGTTAGACTCCTTAGTTGATTTATTTGTGGAGGATATGTCCTTTGGTCCTTCCATAACATAAACCCACAAATAATGTTTCATTTTTGTTATTTTTATTTTAAATATAATATAAGGTAGCCTTTAAGCTTGAAATATGAAAGATCAAATTCACACACATACATCCAAGGGACCCCATTTATTCCCCACATCAAGGGTTCACATTGACTTGATCGACGAGACATTTGGAAGTAGGCATCTTTAGTGCTGTAAGGTTTGTACATTACATCTCCACATGTTATTTAAGATGTAGAAAATATGAGACATGTGTAATTTCTTTAACTACATCAACATTATGTACTTGCTTCATGTGTCCTTAAAAGATCGATCACTTCTTCATTAGAACATAATCAAGAAATGAGGCACTTGCACTCATGTGACCCCTTATTTTTCTCTATCTCTATATATGTATCTATCTCTTTTGGGGTCCCCCACTGTTTCATTCATGCTAGTTGATCTATAAAAGTCCAAGGAAAAGAGAGAAATTTCTATAAAATCAACCAATAATCCAAAGAAATAGAAACTATTACACTCCATATGTGTCAAACAATCAGCTTGTTGAAGGTTTCTATCATCATCATCATCGTCGTCATCGTCATCATCATCATCATCATCATCATCGTCATCATCATCGTCCTCCTCATCATCATCATCCTCCTCGTCATCATCATCATCAACAACATATTTAAGCATTGAACATGCATTTTCATTTTATAAATATGTTCTATTTATGTAAGCTTATGTCATCCATGATATCATTTATTGTTTGAGCCACGTGAGAAGGAAAGACTTTGTAAACATTTGAATAAAAAAGTAACAAGTCTCCAATTTTATATTTTGTTGTTATAACATAGTGATAACACTTTGATCTCCGAGGGGATGAACAAGACCTTTTTTCCTAGTATCTTGCCTCATTTGGAGAAGAAAGGGGCAGGGAGATCTTTGGCGTATTTAAAAAAAATAGTTGAGGAAAAAATCATAGCTAGGAGACATATAACCCTTGGGATTCTCAACAACTCTCTAAATTTAGTGGATGTAAAGGTTCTATAAATAATAGAGATAATTTTGGTGTTTGTGTTAGAGGGTCTTCTTTGAAATTGAGTTACTGATGTACTAGCTTCACTTGTTCACTACTCTTCAAGTTAGATTTGGGGAAGATAGTCTAAAATTATTCTTGCAAATTTGGGGAAGAATTATATATTATTATTATTTTTTCCAAGATTTTGAGCATATGAGGTGATCAATATTTTCATCCCTTCTTCTTAAATACTTTAGAGATTTGAATGCTTCACAGACTCATCAAGAGTTTCAACACAAAGTGCACTTTATCTTTCTAAGAATTACAAAAAAACTCATGGAACTTTATCTTCTTAAGATTTGAAAGAAAGCTCGCTCAACTTTCTTTATTCTCACTTTTCAGTAACGCTTTTAGTCTCTTTCAAATCATTAATATTATACTATATTATTTCAAACCACTTGGATGAGAGACTTGTCTTTTTCCCAAGGCTTGATTTTATTATGATTGACTATGAACAAGATGAGGAGATATTAGCATATGATCCATGGGACAAGGCCAAGACAAGGCCAAAAACATGGGGAAAGGTGGGAGCCACCTTTGAGATGATAGAAACCATATGGATCCTCACATGAGTGCCATATGGTTCCTCACATGTGAGAGCCCATGTGTGCATATCATGCAAAAGGTGGTTCTCACCTTTCCTCATGCTCTTGCTCTTCATGCAAAACGTGGTTCTCACATTTCCTCAGGCTCTTGCTCTTGGTGCCATGTAAAAGTTACCCTTTCTCAGCTCCAAATATTCAAATGTGTGTATCTTGCATGGGAGATGATTTTAAGTCCATAAGATGATTTAATTCCCAAGGCCTCTTCATTTGTTACAAAGTTTTTTTCTACCTTAGATCCTCTAGTTTGAATATTATCCCTAATGTAGCTAAACTAGCACCAATGACATTAGCCCATGTGAAAGAGAAAGGATTTTTTTGGTCTGTGCCTTATTCTTTCAAATTTGAAGCATATAAGAGAGTAAGCCAAAGAATGAACTTTCAACTAAAAATAGTAAAAAGCAAAAAGATCAAGCCCAAAGGATGAATATGAGGACTAGTGTCTTATTAGATTTCATGTTGCAGCTTGGTACAAAAAAGGTGTACAACTTCATTATTATAACTGCAAGCCACATCTAGCTTGTGTGAAAAAATGAGAATCATATGGAAGGAGCCCTCATGATCAGCAAACAAATTTGCGCTCACTTTAGACTCAATAAAAGCAAATGGAGACTCGTGTAATAGTTTTGATTCAGATGTGAGTTCAAAATTCAGCATTGTTGTGGCAAATCTTTCATAGAGGGATCTAGATGGACCCCAAAGACCATAAGATGAATATGCCCCCTAGGTGAAGTTTTTGTTGAAAAATGAAAGAGGAAATCATGCTCCCGTTCTTATACTACCTTGGGAGGACTTGGATTTTGGATAGGTTTCATACATCTTTCAATTATAATATCTATTGACACTATGCCTTTGCTTCAAGGGGCGACTGATCACTTGGTACCCTCATGGAACCCTGTGAGAGTCAAACATCTCCAAAAAAATTGGAGGACCTCTAATATTTCTCCAATAGGGGTCTTTGTTCTAAATGGAAGAAAGTATTAAGAGCTATAAAAGATACCCTTGTTTTCTCCATTTGATATCCTTGTATTCCAAGCTTAGAAAAACGAAAAAAGAAATGGACGCCTCATCAAAGATGGCAC
This sequence comes from Ceratopteris richardii, assembly GCA_020310875.1. Lineage (NCBI taxonomy): Eukaryota > Viridiplantae > Streptophyta > Polypodiopsida > Polypodiales > Pteridaceae > Ceratopteris > Ceratopteris richardii. Next base: position 127,036,705 of record CM035424.1, read on the forward strand.
TTCATAAACATGTCATATAATACATTGTAATTCTATCTTCTAACGGTGTTCTTCTCTTTTACATTTCATTCATCATGAATTTAAAGCTTTTCTTATAATTAATATATATATATATATATATATATATATATATATATATATATATATATACACACACACACACAACATGAATGGATTTAGAATGTTAAGTAGGGGTTAAACTAGTAGGGGTTAGACAAAGTAGGGGCATTACAAGGAAAAGTCTACATAAAGGCATTTAGTTTCAATGGCCCAAAGGCATTTAGTTTGAATGGTCCAAACGCATTACACAGATAGAGTGGCCACACTGACCAAGGTATATCCAATAGCCCGTAGGGGTTGAACACACAACCTCCACTTCAAGAGATGAGTGCCCAACCAACTCGCCTCATAATACTAAGTTATTGCCTTGAGGAAAATTTCTAGTTGGCTCTTTAAGGCGAGCATTGATGATACACTTGTCAACGCTTAGGTGTCCTTTTCTGAGTCATTGTTCTCATTTGTGTATGTAAGTGGCCTTTGAGTCATTTACATTTTTTGAGTACATTTTTTTAGGTGAGATAATAAAATAAAATATTAAGAGTGTATAACTAATGTCGTGTGTTCTTTTTGTTGTCTTTCGAAACGCCAAATACATATGCCCAGCCATAAGAGGTAGATATCATTGATAGAAACATTTTTTTCTTAATGATAAATGTTTTCTTCAATGCAATAATGCTATTATTGTCCAAAAGCTGATCAATAGTCCTATGAGATGATGGGGTGAATTTATCTGCATGCAACAAATAAAGGCTCAAGGCACCTCTCTAAATCAATGAAATATGCAAGAGTTAAATATGGTTGAGTAGATCAATGATCCGTTTGAAGGAAAAATCCATATATTTTCTAGTTGTGAGTGTACTTATTGAAAAAAACCCATATATTTTATAGTTGTGAGAGTACTTATTAAACCAATTTATACATATTGAACTCTAGACTTTCAACCAATAATTCTAATGTGTTTACCATTACATCATAGATTTCACTCTTTAGTTATTTATTTATTTATTTTTTGGAAGTTAAGCCAGACAATATTGAAATTGAAAATGAGAATGCATACAACTTAAAGCGCCTTTGTATCCTATACTTTTTAAAAGTTAACTCAAACCTTTCTCTCAATCTTGAATCTTGAACTTTTCAACTTTTCAATGCAAAGGACAATGTGTTTACCATTACACCATGCATTCTCGATATAGTCTTTACACTTGAATGATATCTTTGAGCTATTCATTGATAAAAAAAGGGAAGTTTGACCTTGAATCTACTTTTCTCTTTTTAACTTGAATTAATTAGGAAGTACAAAAGTGAAGGGCATAACACCCATGTAAGTTTGACCTTACAATCTACTTTTCTTGATAACTTGAATTAATTACTAAGTACAACACTGAAGAGCATAACACCCATGGGACCCCCAAAATCTCACACAAGCAAGGGTTAAACCTGCAACACTGAACCCAAAAGCTCGCTAAGGGAAGTAGAGATGGTTTTAAGTCCAATAAGAAGACTGGTTTCAATTAGAGAGCTCGAAGTCCCACTAATCCTAGAATAATACTCGTTTTACTTCTCATGACCTATGGATGAGTGTTGTGTAAAGATTTGAAACTACTCCCTCCTCAAAAGACGCAAATGACTCAACCATTCAACTTAGTGATTCTAATGAATATTTTAATTCATTTTTTTAAAATATATACATAGAAAGTTCAGCCAAAGTCTACTCTCCCTTGCTTGAATTGATTGAAAGAACAATTTTACAAATGAAGGGAATAATATCCATGGAACTTTCCATATCCCACAAAGCAAAGGTCCACGAGACTCGAAGGCGATGCAACGATGATAACCTAAAGATGATAGGAAAAGTAGGTTTGAAAACTAGCTTAAAACTCAATACATGTTAACTATAACTAGCATGGGTTGAACCCCTTCCCCCCTTTGCCTCAAGAGGCAAGAGCATCACAAAAGAAAGGTTGTCCGAAGGCATCTAGTTTCAATGGCCAGAAAGCATTACGAGTATAGACTCACCACACTGACCTAATGTCGAGCAACGTGCAAGAATTGGACACACGACCTCCACCTCAAGAGATGAGTGCCCAACCTCCGCCTCAAAAAATGAGTGCACAACCTTCGTATGAAGAAATGAGTGCCAAACCAACTCTTCTATGAAAGTCGATATTTTCACCGGTTTTTTTTTTTTAAATAAAAGGAAGTTTGGCCTTAGCCTAGTCTCCCGGACTTTAATTAAAATAAAGAAAAAAGTTACAAGTGAATGGGACTAGTGCCCATGGGACCCCCCAAATCCCACAATGCATGGGAGGAGTAAGGCAAGCTAGAGGGCATTACAAATGAGGTGGATAAATTTATCATCACCCTCATGTGGGACCCATTGGGGTTTCAGCTTGTTGTTTTTGAGGAGATAAATATAGTGATGTCTAAACGGTGGAGATCTCTTATCTTGGGACATTCTTTTACCTAGGAGAAACAAGGGTTTCTCGATCGACCATTCCTTAGGATTTTGGCCAAAATTGACAGCACATCGCTCCCTCCAAATCTTCCAGAGAGTCTCACCTCTGATCGCATTCCACATCCTCACCCAACATCACCTGTTGCCAGTTGATTTGGTGCGTGAGTCTCAATACTCGGGTCACGTGACGCCAAATAGCACGGGACTTGGGGCAGTCGAAGAACAAGTGAGCTAAATCTTCGATGCACTGGTGGCAACGCTTGCACCATGGTGGCACACCACAGATTTTGTTAGCCCTTGCATTGGACCAGATACCTTTATGCAAGATCTGCTACATGAGAACGGATTTTTTGACCTCAATTAGGGGGTGCCAAATAGACATGAATTTTAGTTCCCACCGAAGTTTGGTCCAAGAAAGGCACCATCTCTTGTTAAGAGTGTGGTGAACATCTAAATCCTCTTTGAAGTTGGGGGTTCTGGAAAGTTTCTTACCATTGCTCCATTTGAAGCCCTCCAGGCAAGGAAGATCCTGACCGCAGAGAAGGCGGGTAGTTGAATGGTCCCATGCTAAACACCTGCTTTGAAGAAGAGTCCATTCCTCAAAGGTAACTCTAAATCTCGGATCCAATTCTTCGAACCTAATCCACTGGCTGGTCTCTTGTTTCCAGAGTTGTTTCCACTGTTTGAACCCCTTGTTCCATAGCCGCTTTGGAGTTGGGAGGGATAAGATTTTCACCGGTTTTTAATTACAATTTGAAACACTTATTTATTATTATACTTAAAAAACGTGCACTTAGTTCTACACTCACTGAACTCATGCAAACAATAAAATGAAACGTGTTTTTTCCGCTAGGCCGCATTGTCTCTGCGATGGGGCTCCGTTTTCGAAAGTCGGTGACTCCGTATGCAGCATCTAAAATCTAAAATGAGAGCTGAGATGCTGCAGTATGTGTCCTCTATCTACTGTTCATCTATCTACTGTTCATCGCTATTTATGGTCTTATACTTCCTTCGTCTGAAATATTCTTTTGCATTACAATTTGCCAAACAAGGGTAATGGCGATCAACAGCTCGACTTGTGGACAAAAGAAATTAAAACTATTGATCTTGTTAGGTGGCAGTTAATCAGCTTGTTGCTGCTTCTGAATCATGATGGGTTTCTCTTAGCCGCTTAATAGGGCTTTACTTTGTTGGACTTGGATTTCTTGCACATGTTAATGATGGTGATAATGGTGGTGCTTGCAGCTTGAAGTTCCTTTTCTATCCATGTTTCCCTAGTAGACCAGGAAGAGAGTACTATGTAGTCCTCTTCCAGCCATTCTCTCTCTCATGAGCGGGGCATGAATGTATCTAGAGCCTACCAGTGAGGGGCAACGATGTCGATGCGCGGTTGCACTCTCATAGTCTAGTCACGCATCTCTGCTCGAGATGGGTGATATGCAGTCTTTACTGATCCAGTAACGTTTTCCTGTTTGCGAGGCAGTGGATCTGTGTCTAGTAAACAATGGCACCCAGAAATGGTTCCGCACGTCCTAATGCACTGGTGGTGTTGTTGATGACCCTAATGTTTGGCAGCGTCCTTTTTCCCGTCCTCTGCGAAACATCTTCCAGTAACTTTATTTTCAATGGCTTCGACAGCGACGAGGCGAGGACAAAGATCACTTGCTACCAATCTGCGTCTTTCAAAGGGAACAACCTACAGCTTACAGCAATAGGTGCGGTTCAAGCAAGCGGCCGTTGCCTCTACAACATTCCTATCCAGCTTCTTGATCCCCAAACACGCGCTCCGCTCTCTTTCAGCACACAATTTATCTTCTACATCCAGCCTAGCACGACTTCCGACCTTGCGGACGGCATTTCATTTATTTTTGCTCCATCCCTTAGCGGTGTTCCTGGATCCAACCAGGGATATATGGGCATCTACAATGACACTACCAATGGAAAGAGCTCCACGCATACCTTTGCCATCGAGTTTGATACCTACAAAAATCCTGAATTTGAGGACATTGATGCGAACCATATCGGCATCGATGTTAATGATATTGTCTCGTGGGCAGTCACGTCCGCTGCGTTGAGAACTAGCAGTTCACCCATATTACGAAACGCAGAGGATGGGTATGCTGTACAGATGACGAAAGCTAATGTCCAGGCTTGGATTGATTATGATGCCCTCACAAATCAACTTAACATTTCTGTCAGTAGGAATCTTGGTGTGAAGCCCATATATGCTTTAATATCTAACAGCTCTCTAAATTTGTCAAGCCTATTCAATGAGAATATGTATGTGGGCTTCACAGCTTCAACAGGCCCCTTGCCGACTGTTTTATATCATATATATGCTTGGAGTTTTAGTAGTAATGGAGGCTTAGCGATGAATATTTCTACCCTACGGGGGAAGAGTGACAGTTCCAGAAGTAAAAAATGCATCATTATTGGGGTTGTTTTCGGCACTGTTGGGTTTTTATCTATAACAATTGTGCTTCTATATGTGTATCACATGAAATTTTTTAATCATAAGAATATTGGCAAGGATGAATTGCCATTGTCTCTACGAGAATACCTTCCTCAAGAGTACAGCTACCGTGAACTTGCAAAGGCAACTGGCAATTTCAGTGAGAAGAATCGTTTAGGAAGTGGAGGTTTTGGTGAGGTCTTTCAGGGCACGATTGCTTCCACAGGTGTCGCCATCGCAGTGAAGCGGATATCTCAGGAGTCAAAGCAAGGTGTTAAGGAGTTCGCATCTGAAGTAGCTACTTTAGGAAGGATACGGCATCGCAATCTTGTTCCATTACTTGGATGGAGCCAAGAGAGGGGGCTAATGCTTGTCTACCAGCTCATGCCACATGGAAGCTTGGATCAAGTGCTCTTCTCCCATCCAGAAAAACTTCCTTGGAACCAAAGATTGAATATCCTCCGAGGGGTTGCATCTGCCCTTCTCTATCTTCATGAGGAATATGAGCAGAAAATTGTGCATAGAGATGTAAAAGCAAGCAATGTTATGCTAGATGCACAAATGAATGGACGACTTGGTGACTTTGGATTGGCTCGGCTGTATGGCCATGATGTGGCCCCAGGTACAACCAATGTGGCTGGTACATGGGGCTACATGGCACCTGAATCTTTCTTCACTCGGAAGGCAACAGAACAGACAGATGTATTTAGTTTTGGTGCATTGACCCTTGAAGTAGCAACAGGGAAAAAGATGAGTTATATAAATGAGAAAGAGGGTTGCTCTATGATAGAATGGCTATGGAATCTGCAGAAAAGCAACACATTGCAAGAAGCGGTTGACCCAGTTTTGGTCACAGATGGAGAGCCATGTGATATGGTCAAACTAGTGTTGGAGTTAGGGCTACTATGCTGCTATCCTGATCCTCAGTGTCGGCCATCAATGCGACGGGTTGTGCAAGTCTTGAGTGGGGATTCTGAACTTCCAACTGTGCCACCAGCCATGGTATCACCTTTTCTTTTCTCATCCCTTGCCCTGTCATCTTCTGTCAAGGATTTGAGTACGTCTCAGTCAGATGATATGAGCTTTCTTACCACGAGAAAGTGGAGTAGTGTCTCCTAGGGTGTACATAGTTTCCTGTCTTGCAGTAATTCCCAGTGTTTCCTACTGTCCTCCAGGTTTACTGAAGTGCAGATTGTATGTACTCTCGATGGGGATATAAGAAGAGTGGCTGTGTGAGGCAGTTAATACGAGGCCATGAGCAGCAGCCATGTCTGGATGTTCTGTTATGTTTTCGAGGAGGTATTCACCATTCGCAACAATGTGAATGAGTACCAGAACAAACCCTCTAGAAGGTTCTTGTTGATTTCTGCCATGAATTCTTCACTACCTGCCTGTTTAAGAATTACTTTCCATGGGCTTACAATACAAAACCTCGTTTGTAAAATTGTAATGAATGAGTTTATCCAAGGTGGATGCTCACTGTTGAAACTCCACTGATAGTAGTTCTGCCAAAAGAAAATGTGAGTCACAGATATGTGATGTCTCCATATTTTCTTTGTTATTGGCTACTCTGATTATACTGACTGAACACATATTCTCTTTGGAAATGCGAGTCACTGATCGTGAGAAAAGAAAAGGATGTTTATAAGAAAGATGATGACCATACATGTCTGTTGTGCTGTTTAAAAACAAGATTTTCTTCCTTGCTCTATTGAAATCTTTGCAACCAAAAACATTTGAAACGCCTTCAACAGTATTACTTTCCCTCTTAGTTCCAAAGAAGTTACAGTAAGTTATCATGCTCTCGTATGCATTGAAGTATGCCTAATAATGAGAACTATGCCAAGTATTTGCCATGTGTAAGGCTATTCTTCATAGCTTGAATTAGCTTTCTCTGAAATTGTACAATATACTCTTTGAATGTTGTTAAAACTCTAAACTCTGCACAGATGATTTCTAATCAATGTGCTCATGAGGTTCAGTGTTCTGGAGTATGCTCTCTCTCAACTGTGTTTCTTATGGATGTACTCTGGAACTTTAACCATAGTAATTGGTGCTCGAATTCTGATTGAGATCTCAGTTTTTGAAAGGAAACAGTTGTTTTCTGTGACCCTGCTTGAAAATGTGTCATGGAAGCATTGGCTGTTGGGAAATGATGATATTTGTGAGATATCTAAACATTTTGTTACCATTACAGATGATGGAGCCAATAATTTAAATAATCTTGTGGTTAAGCTCCATGAGATTATGAGTACTCTTTCCATTTTGGGTGAACCTGGGTTTTATTAGCATCTACCTAAGCATACATGTGGACGGAATTGTGAATTCAGTCTTTTTGAAAGGAGCAGTTGTATTCTGTGGCCCTGCTTGAACTGAAACATCCCACTTTTGAGTACTCTGATGATGTAAGTCAGATAGTCTAGCATTTGCTCAAAACCTCAAATGATAGAGCTGATACTTTAGTCTTGTGGTCTCCATGATAATATGATTGCTTTCTACTCACGGTAGGTGAATGTGGGTCTTACTAGCATGTATATATTGATGTGCATACATATGTACCTAAGTAGGTGTGTCTGTGTGTGTATGTGTATGCATTTGTGTACTAAATTATGATCTGTTATGGTGTGTAAAATTTTGACACCTGATTTGAAGACGGTCCTGGTAAAGGGAGCTAGGCATAGAAGAGAACATTTCCCGATGCTCAAAGATGAGAGTGTTCCTAGACGTCCATATGAACCATAGAACCCAAAAACATAAGTAATCTAGTATCAAAAGGGAGGCAGGTATAGAAGAGCAGAACATTCCCCATTGCTCAAAGATGAGAGCATTCTTAGTCTTCCATATGAACCATGAAAGCCATAAACATAAGTGATTTAGGACCCATACTAAGCATGAAACTATGTTTTGTTCCCTCATTTTACGTAAGTGAACTTCGATTGGACCAAAGCAAATCCTAAATATATTTCATAATTGTCCAACTTAGGACACTCAAAGAATTCATCTTAACATTAGGAAAAAAAAAAGAACCCTGCATGGGCCTTTTGGATCAGAGAGTGATTAGGGATGGACCAAAAAGAAGAGGATGGTGGACACAATTTAGTCTCTTAATCACATAGGGTAGGCATATGATTCCCTTGTTTTTTTTTGTGGTCAAAAATCCCAAAAACATGTAGAATTTGTGGGTATCTTTAGAGAATGATTTTTGAAAAGCTTGAAAATCAAGTTCTTGGATTGCTCATAGATCTAAAGGCTAAGGTTAAAGGGGAAAACTCAAGGTGTCTATGAACTTGGAATTTTGGATTGGCTTGAGATTCAATGGTTAGTATGAAAGTATCATGATAAAAGCATCATTTTCCATGAGCCATTGGATGGCCTACAAAATTAGATGGTGGGAGTTTGAATTCTAATACAATTTGGGTGCCTATAATTTTGACCATTGCATATAAGCATGAATAGATGGTTGAGATTTCTCCCACACAAGAGGAAGACATCTTTTAATGGTAGCCATTGAATGCTAGCTCAAATCTAATCGTGAAGATACAATTTCAAAAATCCATCAGCCCCATTTGCGGTTGTCAATTGGATATTCCGTGATCTAATGGTTAGCAGAGATTTTGCATGCTCTGTCCCATTCCCACGATTTCTCATGCAATCTTTCTCTAGCTTCCCTTGAAATTCAATATAAGCCATTGGTTAGGAAAATCCAAAGGCCATAGATGCTCAAGAATGGGAGAACAAATAGAAAATTTCATTTACTATTATTTAATTTCAGAGTACCACTAGTGGTTTCATGTTCCTCCTTAAACTCATAGATGAAGATTTTTAATCCCTAAAAATTAGACCCTTACAAGGCCCATGCAAGGCTCCCTTTTCCCTAATGAACTTGAATTCATCATCTTTAAGTATGAAGTCCCATATCACCATAACCATTTTGATGTTGATGCAAAACTCAATGTCTGAGCCATCAAACCCACATCCACATCATCGTCCAATGGATTCCACTCAAACTTAATCTTCGTTAAATTCAAAATGTTGTATTAGAAACTGAACACTATGTTAATTTCTTATAACTTTGAGCCTAAGTGCAAGTCAACACCTTGGTCCATGGTTTGAACCTTTCATTTCATGCAAAGCATTCAAAACTACTTCTTTGATATTCAAACTTAAGATCCTTAAGCAAAAAATTGGTCTTATCTTAGGATTTCAATTGCTTGGGAGTCACTTGGTCCCTTTCAATTTCTAGGGTGTCTCTAGACCCTTTTGTATTTAAGTAACTCATGTTCTAAAACTCTTCTCAAGATACAATCATGATAGGACTCTTTTCTTAAGAGGCAAAACCTCTACATCATCTCATAAATTAATTATTAAGAATTTAATCCAAGCCTTACTACTCGAGCAAGGTTTATAATAGTTCCAATCACAATCACTTGGATATCCTTGTTCCAAGTCTGATCAATTCCTATTAATCAAGCAATAGTAATAAAAACTTAGTATTCATCTTAAGGACTCTTTCTCTATCTACAATACTCAATAACTTATCCAGGGGATTTTCTAGAGATCCCCCTCTCCACTCAAGTCTAAGCATTAGAATTAGATTCCAAAACTAAAGAATCTATCAAAGAATGGATACCTCTTGTCGTTATACCAACTATAAGATTTAAGTATCACTACCCATGGTTTTGGGCTTACTTGCAAACTACTTGAGTTTGGCTTATCTCTCTTTCTTTGCTCCTTATTGATCTTAGGCGTTTTCTTATGCTTTAAACACCTCAACCCTTAGGTAGGTTCTGGCTAACTTGGATGATTTCTATCACTATTAAACATTACTTATGATTTACGCAAAACCCTCTTGGAAACTTACATTTAAGATTAACTCCAAACCTTCTTGAAATAAGTGCAAGAATTAGAAGATACTTATCTTTATGATTTCACTTAAGAAGATACTTATTTTCACGATTTCTTTTATTCTTATCCTTTTTCTCCTCTCCTTCCCTCAAAAGGACTTAAGAAGGTGACACTGGCTATCAGTAGCATTGAAAAACAACTCAATTACCAATTTTGTATGCAAGAAATGGGATTTGAACTCATGAACTACAAGTTGAGATTCAATGGGCTAGCCACATGCCCCAAAACCATGGTTGAGGATTACTTCCTAATTAGGGTGTGGTTCAACAATCTCCTACTTGTCATTTTTGAAATATGACACTCTTTTCTCTTTTAGAGATGATTTTCCTCAATTTGAACACTTTAGATGTGTTGGAGTTAGACGTCTGCGGAAGCACGCGAACAGCATAAGGAAGAACAAGAAGCTTTGAGCACAACACACAATACTGAATGTATTACTAGAGAATGTACAAAGATAAGTAGCTCATTAGGGCAATAGGCCTATATACAAGCCGAGGGAAAAAAACCTCCTAAAGAGGGAAAAAAGTGCCCTGACGGTCGTAGAGTGTTCACACACATCACTACCTAAATATATCAACAAATCCCTCCTGGGAGTGATGCGGTGAACAAGTAGCTAGCACGCATGTATAAGGAAGTGTCGAGCTATGTGGAAATCACTCCACAAAAGGAAGTAAGCCCAAAGCTTTGCGGAAAGCTTCAAACTTCTCCCTAGGCAGAGCCTTCGTGAAAAGGTCTGCAATGTTCTCCTGCATGGGCACATATGCGAAGCTGATCTCCCTAGCAGAGAACCTCTCCCTGACATAATGATAATGCACCTCAATGTGCTTAGTGCGAGCATGGAACATAGGGTTCCTCGCAACTGCCAATGCACTCTAACTATTAGTGAAGATGGTGGTGGCAGAAGACTTACCATCACCCAAATCAGCCATAAGGCGTCTGAGCAACACGCACTCAACAATAGCTGTGAAAGCTACCCTATACTAAGCCTCACAACTGGAAGTGGCCACAGTAGGCTGCTTCTTGCTCAACCAAGATATACATGGGCTACCAAGCATGAAGAAAAGCCACTAGTGGACACACGAGTGTCATAGCAACTAGCCCAATCAGAGTCAGAAAAAGCATGCAAATCTGGCGGTAGTGATCCCCCCTTGGGATAAAACAACCCAAGTAGCCGAGTACCACTCAAGTAGCGAAAGATGCGCTTAACCGCCTGCCAATGCTTGACTCCTGGGCAATGCATAAACCTTCTCATCTGTGAGACAGCAAATTGAATATCTGGCCGAGTAATGCATAAGTAAATCAAGCATCCAACAGCCTGCTGATAGAGAACAGCATCAAATGCATCTCCAGCATCATGAAGACTCAATCGTAAATGTGCCTCCATAGGAGTGGCAATAGGCTTATAGTCTTCAAGGCCAAAACGCTGCAATAATGTGTCAATATATTTCGTTTGACACAAAGCCATTCCACCATCAACTTGCATAAACTGAATGCCCAAATAGTGATGCAAATGCCCCAATTCAGACATCTCAAATGAGGCATGCAAATCAACCTTATCAGCAATATGCTTCTCAATAGGACCAATGAGCAGCATGTCGTCAACATAGACAACAATGATCAGAAGCACATCATTAGCATGCTTAACATATAAGGTGCTTTCAGTTGGACTGTTCTCAAAACCATGTGCAATCAGATAGGCATGTATCTTCGCATACAAAGCACGTGGTGCTTGCTTTAAACCATATAATGCCTTCTTTAACCTGCACACCTGGTTTTCATGCCCTTTCTGCACAAAGCCACGGGGCTGAAAAACATACACTTCTTCATGCAAGTCACCATTTAGAAATGTTGTTTTAATGTCCAATTGATGTACATTCCAACCATGATGGGTTGCAAGTGCACAAATGCTCCTAACAGTAGTCATACGGCATGTAGTTGCAAAGGTCTCATCAAAATCAATGCCTCTTTCATGCGCATAACCCTTTGCAACAAGCCTAGCCTTATACCTGTCAGTTGTATCATCAGGTTTACGCTTCAACTTGTATACCCACTTACTGCCAATGGCCTTCTTGCCAGGAGGCAAGTCACATAAAGACCAAGTACCATTCTTCATTATTGCATCTTATTCAAATTGCATAGTAGCCATCCAATTTTTTGAATTTTGTGCTTCATCAAACGAAACAGGCTCATTCTCATCACATAGACTAGATGCAGCCATAGCATAGCACTCTGATGCAAAAGAGGCACTATGAGAGCCTGATGGAGTACGATATGAAAGAGGTGCATCCAATTTACTGTCACGCAAGGTCTGCACCAGCCATTTTGGCATAGTTCTTGCCTGCTCAATATGAGCTCTCTTATCAATAAGTGCATCATGTACATTTGCATCAGAAATGGAATTATCTGCATCATCACATGAAACTTGCAAAGGCTGAGAAGTTGCCTCATTGGGACCAACATTAGACTGTCCACCTGTAAAAAGAGGAAGCAAAGTATCATACATGTCTTTGGAGCTAACAGATGTCTCCTTAGTACATAAAAGCAATGGCTGAATAGCATCTTCCACAAAAACAACATCACGGCTAACCAGAATGCGTTTAGTCTATGGATGATATAGACGATAGCCTTTACTTTCAGGACTGTACCCAACGAAAATACATTTTACTGCTTTATCATCCAATTTTCTGCGATGTTGTTTAGGCACTAATGCATATGCCAAACAACCAAAAACACACAGATGAGCAACAGATGTCTTGCGGTCATGCCAAGCCTCATATGGAGTGATAGAGTGAAGCACTTTAGTGGGACACCTGTTCAGTACATATGTTGCACACATGACAACCTCAAGCTAGAAACTATGTGCTAAAGCCTGACTCTTGACCATAGACCTCGCCATCTCCATGAGTGACCTGTTCTTTCGTTTAGCAACTCCATTCTGTTGAGGTGTATACGGCATTGTACACTAGTGTTTTATCCCACGTCCAACCAGAAATGCATTAAAATCAAAAGACATATATTTCCCCCCTCGATCTGAACGGAGGGTGCCCATTTTACATGCTGACAGATTTTCAGCCAAAACCAAAAACTTTTTGAAGCACATGAACACTTCGGACTTTGCCTTCAATGGATATACCCATGCATACTGTTGGCAGTAGTCAAGGAACTGAAGGAGTCACGAGACAAGGAAGCCTACGAAGGGAGTTGGAGCGAAGAGAAAGCACAAGCAGACACAGTAGTCAAAGAAGATCTGGCAAGTAGGCCATTTAAATTTTTCAGGCATCAAAGAGTTGGGCACACAAGAAGAAGGAGCAAGTAGGGAGCTCCAGGAAATGTATGTCAAAATGTTAGAAGAAATCCCTACAAAAATAGTGATTTCCATCACTTAAAACCATTGTAAATACCATTTAATATTTTTGTAGCTCCATTTTGTGCAAGCCAAGGAGTCCTTGAGCTTGAGGAGCTTTAGAAGTACCTACATATCAGTTTTCACATTTTTTAGACTCCGTTTGAACCTCCAAATAGGGTAGAGAACCTAATTTTTAACTAGGCCGGACACTAGGTCTGGACAAGGCCAAAACCTAGTCAAAAACTATAAATAGAGCTAGAGAGTTCATTTTTGGGGTTAGCTTGTAAATGATTTGAACTTGTATGAGCTTTTGAAAGTAATCTAAAGAACTCCATTGCTTCTCACTCTTTGTCTTGCCTTGTGTGCACATGTGTGTGTATGTGTGTGCATGTCAGTGTGCTTCTCACTCACGCACTTGTGCCTTCACTTGCTTGAGGTCATCATATCATCCTCACGTCTTCTCGGATTGACATTAAAGGAGGTGCTACTCATCACTGAGCTACACCAAATTTTGGTGCCGTTGCCGGGGATCGAGCTTTGAGGACGAGCGTGTGATGGTAAGACGTAGATTTGACGCGTTGGAGTTATAGGTATTTTCTTCACCTTTTTCCTATTTTCTCTTGTTTTCTCATCACCATCATCATCCTCACCATCTCCCACATCCATCTCCATCATCGCGAAAAATTTCAGTTTTTGGTCATATCACCCCACCAATACCATTCCCCTCATTTCACTTGTGAGAGAGAGCGAGAGAGCGTTTGTGTGCTTGTGATTTTCTGTGTTTCTTGAGATTTTCTGCAGGAATCAGCACGCCCAGCAGCTGCACCAGCTCCAGCAGGTAAAAAATTTGACTGTGCAGGTCCCAAGGCGTTGACCTCTGTCAATCGCGACCGACAGAAAAAATGATCTTTTTGCTAAACAAAGTACATAACCATAATCTACAGGCCTAGAGCTTTCAAAATGTGTGTTTAAAATTTTAAAATTCCTCAGATTTCTGTCAATCGCGATCGCCTTGTCAATCGCGATCAACAAACCACGACGGACACATGCCGACGGCTCTGTCAATCGCGACCGACACGTCAATCGTGACCGACAGAGTCAATGACCGACTGACCACGACTGACAGAACCTACGCGTGACACGTGTCAATCGCGATCGAGCCATCAATCACAATCGTCCAGTCAATCGCGACTGACAGCCCCCGACGGACCTGTCAATCGCGATCGACCCAGTCAACGATTGCTTGACCACGACGGACAGATCCTCGCGACGGACCTGTCAATCGCGATCGACCCATCAATCACGACAGAGTCAACGACCCTTTGATCACGATCGACTGAAAATACAGGCCACGTGTCAATCGCGATTGACCCATCAATCGCGACTGACAGCCACGACGGACCTGTCAATCGCGACTGACACGTCGATCGCGATTGACCTATCAATCGCGACTGACAGAGCTTGCGGACGCGATAGACTGGCAAATTTGGCCAATCTTTTAGGGCAAAAAATAGTGGTCTAATTTTTTGGCAAATTGTGGGGAACTTTTAAGGGTTAGTAGAGCATTGTGAGGCCTATACCCAAAGCATTTCGAGAAGTCATGTCTGCCTACTAACCTGTTTAAAATCCTGATTTGGCCCCAAAACCCGAATGGACATAACTTCCTCGTACGAAATCTGATTGCGGTGATTTTTGTTTTGTCAAAAAGCTCGTGGGGAGTACAACCAAAACTTCCATTGGTTACGGTAGAATTAATGTCAGGATCATTAGATAGGGTAATTTGAAGTGACCATATCCCGGGGTAGGAAAACTAAGTTCCCCTTGGGATTGATTTCCATAGAGGCAAAAGGCAATTGGGTCTGTGAATTACATGCATGAAAGTGATCTGTCTGTCAACTGAATTCAATTCTTGAGCTAATTGTGGACTTTTTTAGGTTCTTTGAGAGCATCTAAGGGTACTCGAAGCAAGAGTAAGTGCGAGCTTGGGAACACGCTTCCTGGGCATACAAGGGCAACCAAGGGAAGAAACTTAAGGTTGGAAATTCTCAATACCCTTTGTCAATCCCTAGCATAGGCTAAGTGCGGATAGAGGTCTTGATTAATTAGGAACACGTTAAGAACAACCAAGTCCAAGAACTCTAATCACTCAAGTGCAAGTGCTAGGAGATTACAATTGCGAAACAACCTAAGGGAAAAGAAATTAAATCGAGCAACCGCACTCAAAGTACGATAAAAACTTAAGTGTTCCTTGTGACGAAGATTAATTGGACAAGAAGTGACACCCTAAGAGCAATTAAAAAAGAACAAGTGACTGATATAAAAGAACTCAGCAACGCAAAGTGTACTTGGGAAAATTTGAGATCATTCAATTGGGCATATGAACCTTAGATCAGGACGACACCTAGGGAGAGATAGACAAAGTCTTAGATCTTCAGAGGCTAGTGTCAATCATACTGCTAGGTCTTGGGCCCAGCAGTTGAGCCATCATTCGTACTACCCTAGCTCTGAGACTAGCGAGTCTGAGATGTCCCACGGTATGGAGAGACCTACAGGAAGTTTTGGAGTGCCATATTTACATAGGGTGGAAGGCCCTTACAAGACGCAACTCGAATACCTTAGGACCAACCGATTAGGTGCTAGCATCTATGAGAACGGCCTAGGAAGATCTGTGGTCCAGATTAAAAACCCTGACCAATCCATTGGACTAGAGCATCCAGCGTTCAAGAGCATACTTGGACAAAGAAGGGACAATATATGTAGTCACCAGTCATCCAGATAGGACAGATGAATTTGGGAATGTGGTCCGAGAAACGGACTTAGGTGACCTAGAGCAAGGAAACATGGGTGTAGAACCTAGAACCCCCCGAGGCAAATCTGTTCTCACTAGGATTATCGCACCAGAGTGGATTCCCCAAGACAATAAGAGCACAGATCTACTCCTGAACCGAGAGACTGATGAAGCCTTTTGGAGGTATAGATCTAATCAGCCGAATGAGGTAGGAACAATCATGATATATGAGTTCAAAGATCCTGATAGTCCAGACAGAGTGACCTACTTGGATCATGCTTCAGAGAGGGTCTTTGTGGTTACAGAAAATGATAGCCATGCTTACACTTGGAAAGGTGGATTTATTTTCCCCCAACCAAGATCGAATGTGTCCTTTGGTCACCAAGGAGCTGGAACCTCCCACGCTCATGGAACTCAAAGAGATGGACATAGAGATAGACCGGAAGTAAGCTTTGCCAACCCAGTGGGAAGAGACAGAACGAGAACGGAAACAAATAGAGTGGAACCTGAGGGACTTAGAGCCCCAAGGAACCAGAGGAATGCTGATGATTTCCCTCTGCCAAGGCCTAGGGAACACGCCAGGATTTTGAGACCGACTCAGTTAGTTAAGTCCATGAAGAATTACTTCGATGGCACAGGAGACCCATATGATCATGTGGCCGAGTTTAGGCAAGTCTTGAGAGCTGAACAAGTTGAGGACCTATTCACGCAATATAATGCCTTTGGTCTAACACTTAGGAACACAGCCCTTACATGGTTTCAACCATTAAATGAGAGACAGTTCAGGAGCATAGACCAACTCTTAGAGGCTTTCATCACCGAATTCTCTAAAAGTGGCATAAGGCATAATACTTCCTCATTGATATACAACTTCAAGCAGACCCCCCAAGAGACTGTGAGACTTGCAGGAAGAAGATTTAGGCAGTACCTTGAGAGATGCCCTGTTCCTGAGTTACCAACACCAGCCAAGTAAGTGGCTTTATTCTTGGATGGATTGCTAAGTACCAAATTGAGGTCCTATGTGTACTTGAAGGACCCTAGGACCATAGAAGAGTGTGTACGCATGTGCATTGACATTGAGGATAACCTAGGGGAGGAGTTAGAGCTTTCCAAAATCTACAGAGATTCAAATAGTGCCTCTAGTCTCTCTTCCTCGCAATCCACATCTATTGAAGAACTTGCGGAGAAAGTAGCTCAAAAACTAGGTGTCTCTAGTAAACAAATTCCTAGATTTGCCCCAGTAAAGAGGTGTTATACTTGCGGTGGTGACCATATGGCGAACGTATGTCCCATCATGGCTCAACCCCAAGTGAACCCTAGTAGCCAATATTGCACCATAGAACGGAGATACACGAATCACACAGCACAAGATTGCCCATACAATAAGCAAGCAGTTAGACAAACCTACCCTCAGTCCTATCCACAACAGGGAAGATACCAGAACCAGTACCCTCCACAACAATATGGTAAACCGCAGCAACCCTATCAACAACCCTACCAAAACCAACAAAGGCCACAACCTGTGTTAGCTCAACAACCCCCAACCCCAGCTAATGTGATTCCTGTAAAGTATGCAGCAGCTGAGGAAAATTTGAATAGAGCTATAGTGCCAATAACACCATTGCTTTCAGAAAGTGATCCTAGTGACCATAGCTTTGATTCTACCCATATTCATAGTCCCCAGGCTTACTACATGCAATCTCCTGAACATGGTACGTCCTACTACAGTGAAGAACGAGGTGAACCTAGTTGGGAGCCAGAGTACACAAATGTAATGTACACAAAACCTAACTCTAGACCCCAACCTAGGCAGGTGAGACCCCCATTCCCTAGAGGGCCATGCTACAGATGTCAGGGAGATCATCTCATTCGTGATTGCCCCATGCCTGCACCTACACAACCCCAATCAGTAACAATACAAGGCTTTTGTCAAGACTGCGGGAAGGAGCATCTCTTACGAGATTGCCCTAAGAATCCCAATAATATGCCAAAAATAACTCCAATTAACGTTATTGGATTAGTTGTAGACTCAACAGGAAGTGTCACTTCCACTGTACCAGTGCAAGTGTCACTAGGGCCCAGGCTTTGCAACAGAACCCAGGAATAGGTCAAGAGAAGAGTGCAGAAGTTAGTGAAACTGAGAACATAGCCAAGAAACGGTCAAGAGCCTAGAGGGATAGCCGAGAGAGAATGAAAAGACAATGGTCTAAAAAGATGAGAGACTTAGAAGAAAGCATAAGAGAAACAAAAGCCAAAATTGTGTACTCACCTCTCAAACAAACTCTCACATACCACCACCACCCTCACTTCCATCATCATCTAACCCACCATCTATCCCCCTACCTCAGACCATCCCACCAACCCCTAGAGTAGGATCAGTATTAGCTGACCCCACTCCTAAAGACATAGACATGATGCTTAAGGCATATCAGGCCAGAATCCAAGAAGGGCCAAATGTGACGGAGCATGACAAGTGCTACCCCAGAGCTGACCTAGAGATAGAAAGAACCAAGCTTTGCGCGAAAATGGTCCCATTGGCTCAGACCATGTTTGAAGCCAGTTGTCTCTTCAACTACTCTGGATCAGCTAAGACACAATTGCACTTGGATGGACTCCTAGAGAAGTTAGAGAGCATAATTGCAAGATCTGCCAAGGAAGAAAAAATTCAAGGAAGAAAGGAGGCAAGCAGAAGAATAAGCCTCCCCCCACAAGAAGCTTTTGTGCCCAATTCCACTGAACCAGACACCTCCTCTTCTATGAATAGGTACACACCAGAATTCCTACGGGAGATTCAAGAAGACAAATGGGCTAAAGAAAGTGAAGTCCCTCCTCCCATTGAACTTGTGGATGACACGCAGGATCAATTCCCACAAGATATTCCATCCATTTATGGAGAGCAGGAGAGCACCCAGTCTCAAGAGAGATTAAACTTTGAGTCTAATTCTTTACATGAATTACCCCACTTCACAGGCCCATGGGAAGCCAAGTCGACCTGTATGAGAGCACCCATAGTCATGGTAAGAAACGAAGACTCAGTCATACCTAGGAATACGGAGGCAGTGAAAAACACTAAAGTGCAGTGCAACCTCACTTTAGAAGAGCTACTCAAAGTTAGGCCAGAATTATGGAAACATGTAGCCAAACAAGTACCAGAGATAGAAAAACCTCGTTCCCAGGTAGGTTCTCATAGGACAGTGCCAGAAATTCCTCTAGACAAGATAGGAGATATGAGTGAAGGTGAAGAAGGAAACACCTATCTTCCCATTACCCATCAGGGGTACACAACCAAGGCAATTCTAGACTCAGGTGCAGGAGTTGCTATTGCCACCACTTCCCTATGGAAGCGTTGGGGCAAGCCAGCACTCAGGCCCACGAGGATGAAATTGCAAATGGCTGACGGCCACATAGAAAGACCCTTAGGCTTGCTGGAAGGAATAACTCTCACTACATGCGGTGTTGAGTTTGAGCATACTTTCACCATATGTGATTTTAGCAAGAATCATGCCTATGAGATGATTTTGGGAAGACCATTTATGCGACAGTTGCAAGTGGTCCAGGATTGGGGAACCAATTCCTTGTATTTGCAACACTTAGGTGTTACGACCAAAGTCAATCTCAAGGATTACTCTCATAGAGATGTACCGCCTATTCAATGGAATCCCATCCATAGAGCCAAAGATGATACGGAGTCTGTGCATTCCATAGGATCAGGATCCTCATGGATGCATGAAGACATTCACTTATGGATATGTAAAGTGGCAGTAGAAGAGGAGAAGAGAGAAAAAGCCAGAGAGATAGGTGCAAAGGAAACCCATAGACCAATTCAAGACCCAGCCTATGCACCGGTAGTATTTCCTGATGAAGAATTTGAGCCTCACGGCTGGGCAGAAATCTTAGCAACAATGGATGTAGCCATCAATGAGGAACAATGGACACCCCACTGTGATGAGGATGGCTATGACATTTCAGTCTTCTCCATAGAACCAATCATAGGAGATGCAGTTTTAGAAGAATGCGAACCTAGCCCTGATGCGTTTGAGGATGCAAGTGACTCCGATTTAGAGTCAATCATTATGGATCCACCATTTGCATCAGATGAAGAATACTTCTATGAAGTAGAATTCCAACCTCAGAGACACGAAGAGATAACAAACGGTGTACTATTAACCACACAAGTGACTGCTAATAATGATAGCAAGAAACGGAAGAAGAAAGAAGTTCCCCCGGAAGAGGAAGAATCTTTGTTTGAGGTCTCGAAAAACTTTAAAAAGTATGAGATAGACGATAGGAGAGTCATGATAAGGATGCCTAAACGAGAGGCACAATCAGGAGAGGCCTATGATAACAAAGAAACCACCAAGAAAATAGTGGTAGCCCTAGAAGAAGGAGAGGAGAGATGCACTTACATAGGACATGACCTAACAGAGGAAGAAGAGCATGCATTAATAGCCTTGCTAAGAGAATACAGAGATGTATTCGCTTGGAGTCACAAGGATTTGAAGGGTGTTGATCCAGACATATGCTCACACACTATCCCCATGACCTCAAATGCCAAACCCTCCAAGCAAAAGCCATACACATACAATGATAATTATGCTCCTAAGATCAAAGAAGAGATAGATCGTCTGGTAGAAGTTGGATTCATCTATGAAATTGAGCACACTGAGTGGGTATCCCCCATTGTAGTTGTGCCCAAGAAGAATGGAAATCTACGCGTATGCATTAACTTGAAAAAGGTCAATGCAACCACAATTTGAGATAACTATCCGCTTCCTATCACAGAACATCTCTTAGAAAGAGTAGCAGGCAAGGAAGTGTATAGCTTCCTTGATGGATTTTCGGGCTACAATCAAGTAGCCATAGCTCCAGAAGATCAGCATAAGACAGCTTTTGCCACAGAGTGGGGTATATTTGCCTTTCGAGTAATGCCATTTGGGCTTGCCAATGCTCCTGCAACCTTTCAGAGACTGATGTGCCACATTTTTAAAGAGTTCTTGAGGAAGAATTTGGAAGTCTATGTTGATGACCTCTGTGCTCATTCCAACATTAGACAGACACATATACTAGAACTCAGGCAAATCTTTGACAAATGTAGAGAGTATCAAGTCTGCTTGAACCCAGAAAAGTGTGTTTTCATGGTCAGGCAAGGCAAGATTCTAGGACACATAGTGTCAAAGAATGGCATATCCACCGATGAAGAGAAAGTACGAGCCATAGCCGAGTTACCTAGGCCAAAGAATGTCAAGGAAGTACAAGCTTTCATGGGGCATTGTGGTTATTACCGATGCTTTATACACATGTACGCCATCATTGCCAAGCCTCTGTATGGACTTTTGACTAACTTTGAGTGGACTGATGAATGTGAGGACTCTTTCAATGAGCTCAAAAGGAGACTGTGTTCAGCACCAATCTTGACCACCCCAGATTGGAATAAGCCATTTCATGTTCACGTGGATGCATCCAATTATGCTATTGGATGTGTACTCGCACAACCTACGGGCGAAGGTAATATGGATCTTCCGATTGCCTATGCTAGTAGATAGTTGAATGCAGCTAAACAGAACTATACCACCACCGAACGAGAAGGATTAGGCATGGTATATGCAGTTAAAAAGTTTAGACACTATTTGCTTGCAAATAAGTTTAAATTTTTTACTGATCATCAGGCACTGTTGTACTTGGTAAACAAACCCTGCAATACCGGTAGATTAGTAAGATGGTTTCTCTTGCTAATGGAATACGACTTTGAGGTTGTGGTGAGGAAAGGGAAGACTCACTTGAGAGCAAACCACCTCTTTAGGCTCACATCTGGAGAAGCCCCACAAGGAGTATCAGACGACCTTCCTGATGCTTACTTGTTTAATTTGGAAGTTGTACCTCAGTGGGCTAAGCCATTAGTGGCAGTACTGACCTACGAGCCTAATCACCCAGTCATAAACACTCAAGGTAGAGAAGTAGTAAAAGCCCAGAAGTACTATATCATGGCAGGAAGCATGTACAAACAAACAGATCAAGGGATCCTAGCTTGTTGTGTGGAAGAGGATGAGTACGCTAAATGGTTGCAATTGGCACATGTAGGTGCATTAGAGCAACACTACTCAAAACAACGAACCCTACAGACACTAAGGAGACTCGGAGTGCATTGGCCTACTATGGAAGCTGATGTACATAAGATGTGTAAAGAATGCCCAATCTGTTGCACTAAACCACCTGTGGAACATGCCACTCTTTATCAAGTGTCCATAGTGCCAGATTGGAGTGAACCATTAGTAGCCTTCTTGAGGACGAAAACATTCCCTCAAGATATGACCCTGACGAGACAAAGAAGTCTAGAACAAGAAGCCCTAGATTACTCACTCATTGGTGATAATCTATACAAGCGTGGTAAAGATGGTTACCTGAGACTATGTGTCCATGAGAGTGAATATCTCAAGATCTTGGAAACTGCTCACCAAGGTAGCAGGAGGACACTTTGGACCAGATCGGGTGATCAAGCCAATACTATTTGCGGGCTTCTGGTGGCCGACCCTTCACATGGATGCACATACCTATGTGAAACGGTGTGATGTCTATCAGAGAACTCAGTACCCTATACGCAAGGATGAGATGCCACTGAAACCTATGATGGGTGGACGTGCATTCTCTAAGTGGGGAATAGACTTCGTAGGTCCTATTAATCCCCTAGCCAAGGGTTCACATGCTAAATATATCATTGTGGCCACAGACTATCTAACAAAATGGGTAGAGGTAAAAGCTATGACAAAGAACGATGCTCAGACAACTGCTAAGTTCCTATTTGAGAATGTGTTCGCAAGATACGGGCTACCTATAGAGCTTGTAAGTGATAGAGGCACTCACTTCTTGAATGAAGTTATTGAAAATCTGCTCCAAGAGTTCTTGGTAGTACATAAGAAGTCTGCCCCCTATCATCCACAAGCTAATGGCCAGGCCAAAAGCACAAACAAGATTCTATGCAATGTGCTTACCAAATTGGTGAATAATAAACGCTCTGATTGGGACAAACAGCTACACCATGCTGTTTGGGCATACCGAGTGGCCTATAAAACGGTACTCCAAGCCACACCCTTTCAGATGGTATTTGGCCAAAATGTTGTGCTACCTTTGGACTTCTTGATTCCCACATTGAGAATAGCACAGGAGCATGAGTGGACCGGCCATGAACTCTCTTCGAGAATTTTTTACCTTGAACAATTAGGTGAAACCAGACTAAGAGCTGCAGCAGGAATATATGCAGCTAAGAAATGACAGAAGGCGTACTTTGATGCCCATGTTAAGGATAAAGGATTAAAGGCCGGAGACCTAGTTTTAGTCTACACTTTGAAGCAACATGCAAGAAAATTAGAGAAATGTGGCTATGGACCTATGATCATAAATAGGATCTCAACGAGTGGAGCAGTACAACTAGCCACCTTAGAAGGTGATATTCTTCCCAGCTACATCAGCGGGTGCAGAGTCAATTTGTATCAGGAACCTCTCACAGAAGAAATGCTAAGTCGACTCAACACTGCTAAGAAACGCAAAGAAGAAGAGAAACGAGTTCAAGAAGAAGCTCAAGCAGAAGCTTTAGAATGCATCAGAAGGATGAAGTTGAGACGGCAGGGTAGGGATCAACCTACGACAGGTGCCTATGAGGATCTAGGATATCATGTGGCAATGTGTGAAGTCTTAAGAATAAGTTCCCAAAGAATAATCGATCGACGTCCTTTTGTGACCTTAGAGATAGGACAAGGAGTTAATGCAAAAATTGTATGAGCATTGATTGACTCAGGTGCAGCCACTAGTGCCGTTAAACTCTCTTACTGTCAAGAATTGAAGTTAAAAGTCAATCCTATAGAAGCTTATCTCATAGGATTGGGAGGTGTGGAAACCCCTTGCATGGGCGAGGTGGAACTTCCCCTCTCCATTCAAGATGTTCCAATGACAGTTAAGGTACTAGTGTGTCAAGATGAGGATCTCACTGAGCCTCTGGTCTTGGGTCAAGATTGGATCTATGACCATGCAGTCAACTTAAACCTAAGAAGTGGACTTCTTCAGGTATGGGTAAATCAAAGTCGAATTACAGCTGAGTTAGATAATAGAGCACCCAAGGAACTAGGAAAGGCACAGACTCCTGATCCTTCCAGGGGTACACATGAAGTTGACCATGCTGTTCTTGTCCAAAGCTATGTGATGCAGAGGAATGGTGATCTCAATAAAGAAGTCAAGGACTCAACAGAACTCCCTTCTTTTCCAAAGGCCAGAGGGAGGCAGCAACCACAGGCAGATCAATTACTGAAGACTACCTATGCTGGAGGCCAAAAGAACGTGCGAAGCAGAATGACTCAGCCATTGAAACAATTGTGGGTGCAAAAAGGCGAGCGGCCTATGACAGTCAAGCGACAACAATCATCTCAACTTCCTATTAGTAATCACGATACTAATAAGAAGACTTCCAAAACTTCATTTGAGAAAGTGAAATCTATCTGGGTGCCCAAGAAGTCGATGAAGGTTGGCCCACAATCAAGACAAATTTGGGTGCCTAAGGCTTGCTTGCGGGCTCAACTAGTCCCGCACGAATCACATCATACACGATAGGGCTCACTCACTCAAGGAGCCGTTACCCACTCTTGTTTAATACGCACGAACACACAGTCGCCCAGAAGCACGCACAGACTCACTTGTAAATGGGCCCCGAAAACGCCTCATTCCCAAGCAGACATACTCATAAAGCCCTCCAGAGTCTCCACTAAACCAACACCGAAAGCCATCCAGTGTGTTTGGCAGCCTAAAACTTGTAATAAAACCCCCGAACCCCATGTGTAAATTCATCCTCACTTGCTAACTACATCACTCATACACTGCATCTTTCCATCTAGCTCGTAGAACTATCCAGTCATTAACTACACACACAATCATCGAGCACTCACTGACCCACTAACCCATTACTCACCTCATGATAATGTTGTAATGGGGACAAAAAGTGTTCTATCTTGTCCATTACAATATTAACGCATGATCTATATTCTCACAGAACCAGCAAGCAAGCAATAACAATGGCAGAAGCAGGAGGCACCAGTTCCCAGGCAGGGTCTAGCGCACAGATTGTGGACATTGAAACCCTCCTCCTGGAACCACCACTCACCGAGAGGCCTCAAGAACTTCAAGCGGTGCATGTTCTCCCTATTCAGGACCCTCCTCAGGGACACACTTCTCAAGGGGGGAAACACGCTCATTGGTTTAGTGATGTCGCAAGGCCATTGGGTGATGGCACCTACTTCTGGGAAGAAGAAATTGAGTTCAATGGCAAATGGGGACGCTACCATTTCTTCACTCGCGAATTTGAGAACTATCAGAATGCAGAAGTAATGCGATCGGTTTGGACCAAAGCGGGATTGGATAGCTATTTCAGAGCACATTTGCCTAAGCCAGATTTCCTACGCTGCTCCTATTTTATCAGTACCATCACTCCTAGCAGGGCCAAGGGAGGCGATAGTACTTTTGTGCTACCCTCACTATTGCCAGGCCACGAACTCAAGAGATTCAAACTGACCCTCAATTTGGTACGGGCAGCATTGAACATGCAAGAAATGCATATTCCCACTGAGAAAGAAACAATGGTTCCAGGCAGGATGAAGCATAAGGATCTCAACAAATTGAAGGACATGGTAGCAATGACACCTACCATTGCTCTCCACCTATGAACTATTATGCAACATTTTGCTTTTCCCGCCCAAGAACGATTCACTATGCCACCAAAAAAGATATGGTTCAGCTTGTACTTGGCGGAGACAGAGAATCTCACCATCAACATACCGCACTGGATCATCGATCAAATACACCTAGCCCATCAACGGTGGAATAAGAAACAAAAAAATATACTTCATGGATGCTGTGCTCTCACAAGAATAATTTACAGGTGCTTAGCGTACGGCGTGCCCATTCAAAGAGCACTAGTATGGTCCAGGGCCCAAGAGTTCCAAAGACGACTGTCAACGGCGGGTCCTCCATCAAAGAAGATGAGAGGGGGAGTTCAATTACCATGCGCTCAACCCAGGGGAGCCACCACCACACCAGAGGTGACCCCTCCACAAACGAGGCGTGTCCGACCATTTACCATTCGCCTACCCAGACCAAGTGCAGAAGGACCCAACCTGGTGTTCCCTCCGATTCCATCGCACTTGGAGTTCCCACAGGGTTACACCCTTGCTGATTTGACAGATGAAGAAATTGCCCGTTTGATCAATGAGTCTAATCTGGAGACAGAAGCAGAGCAGAACCAAGGACAACAACCCACTACTACAACTTCAGCCCCGACCCAACCGAGAGTAGTAGAAGTAGAAGAGGATGAAGAAGAAACAGAAGAACAAGAAGCAAACGAGGAGTATGATCAAGAATATGAAGAACTTTCAGAACTAGCAAGTGCCCCGGCATACTCGTTCATACGAAACCATGAAGCGGGTCCAAGAGCAACACAAACTGTCGCTCGAGACAGGAAAGATGATCATGAGCCAAATGTTAGCCGAGGAAGGTGTGGATGACATGTTTATCGAATCAATGAACCTGCACGCTGACGCAGTAGGCTTAGATGAGGTTGTTCATGCAGCCATGGCTTATATTCATCGATTTGAGAAACGAGTGCCTACCCGTCCCATGCGATCTGGCAAACAAATCCACATCAATGTATCAGAACCAGGAGGTAACACACAAACAGAAGAACCTCAGGCGGAACCACTCTCACCACCCACCTCACCTCTCACTACACAAGTCACCTCACCACCTGGCACTACCACGCCTATTTCGGCCATTACCATAGTCGTCATGGGAATTCTCCTCTCCCCCAGCATCCAATTCAGAGGAGTTACCATGCCCACTTTCACAACACTCTTCACAAATATCACATCCACCCCACCCACTGTTCCCATCTACACAGTCACACACACGTTCGACACAATGGAAACATCACCAGCCACAGCACCACTCCCACCCCCTACGTAGCCTCAATCTCCCATACCCCATCCACCTACCTCACCACTTGACTCCACAGCATTCACAACTCCCTTCCCCTTCCCCATTCCCCCTGCATCTTCATCTTTCCCTGCATCGTTTAATGTAAATAGTATATTCATGGCATTACATCAATGCGTGTATCAACTTCAGAGTGAGTATCAGGCTCTCGAAGACCGTCATCAACAACTGACTACGAATCATCAACAACTACAGAGACGGCTTACACTTATAGAAGAAGAAAATGTAGACCTCAATCAACGTTACACCACTCTCCAGCAAGCTCATCAAACCCTCCTGGAGACACCCCAACCATCACAAGAGCCAGGTGTCAAACAACTCGAAGCCTTACTAGAGGTCTACCAAACAGATAATCTGAGAGTCCAACGAAATTTGACTCTACTCAGAAAACACATGGCTACAGCCCTTGAAGAAAACAAGCATCTGTAGAAGCAAAACGAAGAAAACCTGGAAGCTACCATGGAAGGCTCTCCCCACGAAATCGACCCAGAACAATTCAAAGCAGTTCCCTCAAAAACAATGAAAACAATCTTGGAAAGCTATGCTGATTTATTAGAAGCACATGACGATTTGGAAAGGGAACGGGATGAACTACGTCGCCAGCTCAGGGAACAAGAGGCACAACCCAAAGTCCTAGAAACGACCTCGACTTCAGCGGAAGTAAAGGCATTAACAGAGCACGTGGCGGAACTGCAGAAGAAGTTACTAGAATATGAAAGGCAGCCCTCTCCAGTGGTAGAACCAGAGCCAGATGAATTGGTACCCATTGAGGTGGACGAAACGTATGAGGAACCATATGTTCCTATGCTGATGCCAGGTGGTCAGCAAACCTCAGAAGGAATGGACACCTTGGAAGTCGAAGTACCCGAATGGCTCCAGACATTAGAAAAAACGGCTACAACCCATGAAGATCGAGTGGCAACCCAAATCCAATCAATGGCCAAATTAGAAGACACCATCATAAAGTCAGAATATTTCTGCAGTATGTCTCATCATAGATGGATTGGCACCAATGACGATCAGTATGTGCCATACTGTGTACTCCTGGCAGATTACAACGCGGAGATCCAACGCCGATGTGGCAAACCTCCAACTTTCGCCACACAATTTGGGCCCGATGATATCCCAGAGAGTGCTAAAAAAGGATCCATTCATCAACCTACCTGGAGGATCCGTCTTCTCGAGACCTACCCAGAGATGGTTCGTACTTGGACTAACATGCCACTCTTTATTAAATACAATCCCTGTTATGTTCCAGTCTTCCGTAGACGCACCTGGCCCGAGTTTACCATTGCTGTCAAGAACATCAAAGGCTGTGCAAAGTGGTTAAATTATGTTTATCTAGCACCTCCACAAGGACCTCCCACTGTGAATTATATGATTTCTACCATCCGTCACTGGAGCATTCGACTACGGAATACCCCCGATGTGATGGCCCAAATGTGCATGAAAATCTTTGAATTAATGCTGATCACATTCAGGACATTCAAGAATATTAAAGACCCCCACTTCTCAGGAGTTGGCTTTCTTACAGGCAACCAAGATCTGGTATACGACATGAGCACCACCCCATCAATAGAGGTAATATATGCTTGGCACGCCAGAATCAAGTACCTCCCAGCTTGCTTTAAACAGACATTTGAGGAGATGTTCGTAATAGGATTCTGGGAATATCACTCCGAAATATTTGTACCCAGGCCCTCACATCTCCTCCACTTATTCGCTGTAGAAAGAACCATCCATTCTGAACAATTGTGGGTGCCACATCCGGACATCCCAAGACCAGTGAATTGGGATGCATTGTTAACAGACCTAGCACAGGGGCTACGATTAGAAGAACACCACCTCGTTGCCGATGTTGTTCAATATTATGTCCAACGCACAGCTAGACAAGGGTCTGTCAGAGACGACAGACGTGAGAGAGGGGGGGTTGTTGGTAGTAGTCAAGGAACTGAAGGAGTCACAAGACAAGGAAGCCTACGAAGGGAGTCGGAGCGAAGAGAAAGCACAAGCAGACACAGTAGTCAAAGAAGATCTGGCAAGTAGGCCATTTAAATTTTTCAGGCATCAAAGAGTTGGGCACACAAGAAGAAGGAGCAAGTAGGGAGCTCCAGGAAATGTATGTCAAAATGTTAGAAGAAATCCCTACAAAAATAGTGATTTCCATCACTAAAAACCATTGTAAATACCATTTCATATTTTTGTAGCTCCATTTTGTGCAAAATGCAAAGACTGGCTAAATTTTCCATATTTGGCACCACCCCAAGCGCCCCCAACAATCACATACATGATGGCAACAATCTTCCATTGACTACCACATCTATCCAAGATGCTAGATATTGTAGCTAGGATGTGAATCAATGAGTTCAAAGTTTTTTAAAAGTTAAAAAGCACCTCTTGTCGATGCAGCTAGATTTGAACATGGCAATTTAGACCTTGTCTATGACATGAGCAAAACCCTCCTCAATAAAGGTATGCTACACCTAATATTTCCATATTAAATACCTCCGCACATGTGACAATTAAAGCTTCTAGGATTCCTTCATAACATGTTTTTGGGAGTACCATTCAGAGGTGTTCATATCCAAGCCTACAAATCTATTACATCTTTTTGCCTATGAGATGATTCAAAAATAATCTTGGGGCTAGCTTGGTATGCGGCATCCAAGTAGCATAAAGATCCTTGGCTATTGACATCTTGAAAAACTACATTGATCACTCCCAAGAACAAGGGTCTATTAGGGATAACAGACGCGAGAGGGAGGGGAGAGTTGGGCAACAACAAGGTAGATCATCAAACATAACAAGTAGAGGCCATGGATCTGGTCGACATCGACAATGAGGAAGCATGCAAAAGAGAGGCGAACTAGTTCAAATCAAACAAAAGACATGTGATCATTCAAAACAGTGTTTTTTATCACAAAACTAATATAAAAAACATCATCCTAAAAATACTAGCTGCATTTTGTCCAGGCCAAGGAATCTTATACTTTTTGC
Source organism: Ceratopteris richardii (assembly GCA_020310875.1). Taxonomy (NCBI): domain Eukaryota; kingdom Viridiplantae; phylum Streptophyta; class Polypodiopsida; order Polypodiales; family Pteridaceae; genus Ceratopteris; species Ceratopteris richardii. The sequence continues at coordinate 127,066,733 of CM035424.1, forward strand.
AGCTTAGGTAGAATGTATGTATCAAATCTCATATTTTTCGGAGTTCATTTGAGCCACTAAATTAGTCCTAGAACCTATTTTTTAGCTATGTTAGAGACTATGTGAAACCAATCACAAGTAGTCTAAAAACTATAAATAGAGCTTTTGGCTCATTTTGAGGGTTGGTTATCTTGTGCTGGGGATGTAAGGGTCATGTGACCTCACCCCTATATTCATATACATGTATCATTAATATAGCATTGCCTCAAGAGAACATTATATGGGTTTCAAGGATCCCACACATGTGTGCACATCTCTCCTCTCCTCTCCTCTCTCTCTCTCTCTCTCTCTCTCTCTCTCTCTCTCTCTCTCTCTCTCTCTCTCTCTCTCTCTCTCTCTCTCCCTCCCTCCCTCCCTCCCTCCCTCCCTCCATCTCCTTGATCCTCTTGTTTAGCACACCAAATCCCTTCATTGGTATCAAAGCATGTTGAAGGCTAGTGTGCAAAGAGCTTCAATGGGAGTTTAAGGTACAAGAGGTGAATGTGCATATTGACCCCCTCTTGACAATTGCTTGGTATTTTGGCCATAAATCAAGCTAGAAGGCCCGGATTCATGTGATTTAAATCTCTATGCATATTTTATATAGAGAGCTACAACTTCATAGGAGGGCATAGAGTCTGGTTCAAAGTTTTAATCCAATGAAAGTTCAAAAAATTCAGAGTGATGTAGAAGTCCAATTTACAATCACTTGGACAAAATATCAATTTGTTGGCTGCAACTTAAGTTTTAAAGATTATATTGAGGTCATGTAAAGTAATCTTGGAAAAGCATCTACTTTTTAGAAGAATATAGGTCCATATTTGGAGTGCTAGGTTGCCAAAAATACAGAATACTGAGCAATAGTGATGGCGGTGAAGATGAAATTGATAGTAGATGATTTTTTTGCCTATATCTTGAGCTACACACCTAGGATTGAGGTGTTATAAGTGCCATTGCATAGATAATAAAGATATATTCAAATTTTTGGGATGTTGCAATGGCAAATCATGAATTTTTTAGCATAAAAAATTCAATATACAAATTGTTAGACTTTTCCTATGCAACCCTAAAGATAATTAAAGATTGAAATTATCTTAAAATCTCTTTTGATCTCTTGGTTTAGAGATTCATTGGTACAAAGATAATTGGGACAAGTGTGTATGAGCACTTGTACTGTCAGACATTGATCCACAGGGGTTAGTGCATGTGATCCACAGGGATCAGTCTATTTGAACCATGTGTGTGAGGGACAATCCATGTGTGTGAGGGACAAGGGCCAGCTAGCCAAGGTCCCAAGCTTGGGGGATACCCTAAGGTACTTTGGTAGTAATGGGAACTGCTATGGTAGTAATGGGAATAAGTGTTGCATGATGGCCACATGTTCACACTAGACTGTTCTAGATCATTGCTATATTTAGAGTATACCATTCCTATTTTTAGAGTACAAGAGGGTATATATGGATGGGAGGAGAGTCACACACATCATTCAAGCGATTTCTTACATGTACTTTGATCATGGTTTCCATTTGTCCATGTATGATCACTATGGTAACTCCTTCATATGAGAGTAGAGCATGATCTTGTCAAGTGTTTATCATGTGAGATGACATCGTGGTATACCTTTCATGTTTATGTTAACACGAGTGTGATCAGAGTATTGCTAATGGATGTATAGTGGCATTGTGGTTTATATCTTGCTTATTTCACTTGGATATGACTTTACTTGTTGATTGCACACAATTTATGAGAGTTGATATTGGATCTTGGTTAGTACTTGTATCCTTGTTCTCTTTGCAGGTACATGATCCATATTGGAGCCTCAATTGCACATCCATTTTTCAAATCTATTGACTTTTCATTCATCATATGTTCATTGATTTGATATTTTATTTTCTCGTGTGATTCTTGGAATATGTGGATTGTGATTCCCACATGGTTATTTTGGTTTAGAGTCCATTTTATAGAGGAGATGCTACCGAAACTTCTTTGGCTTTTATGTTAGAAGAGTACTCTAGTGGATCCTCCATGCTTATGTTATAGATTTTGGATTGGTTGATTATCTCCATTGACTTGGATATGGTCATAGGTTATTCATGATATATTGGACCATTTTGCAGGATACATTCTTGAGTGGGAGGTGTATCACCATTGTATTGGTGTGTATTGCCATCCATTTTGGGCATGTATATTTGCCATTATCTTTGGTTAGATCAGTGATAGGTGGTGATAGATTTCTCATTCTTCTTTTGTCACTGGTTATCTTTTTTTTATTACTTAATTTATAGAGGACACTTTGTCAAAATTTCCCAAGATTCTTTCACATCTACTTGATTAGTTTGGAGACTTGGTGAGCAGGATTATGATCATGGTTTTATGTGCATGCTAGATGCATGGTTATGTGACAAGTGGTTCACATGGTTTTCTTCTCCAGCGAGATATGCATGGTATGACTTATGCATATGGATATGAAGGTGTGATCCTATTGGTGATAGATTATTGTTTCTAGTCTCTTGTTACATTGCTAGTCTCTTGGATTACTAGCATGGTGTCTTCTTGATTTGATGGCACTAACTTTCTAAGATGAAAAGCTCAGATGTGGCATACATTAGTTTCTACAGGGTTACACATGTATGTGCATAGAGATGCATAGAGGCCTTATGACATGCCTGATCACATATGGATGGATATGGATGCATTGGCCAACTCCACTATCTAGTTACAACATGTGGATTCTATGTCTGAGTATATGATGTATGAGGAGAAGAGTAGTGCATTATGGTAGAGACTACATGATATGTATGCAAGTCCATTGATTCATGCAAAACATAGATCACATCAACAGATTCAATATTGGTACTGTGGTCATGAGGGACATACTTGACAATGTTGCTTAAGGCAGATGGGACGACAATGTTAGAGACATGCATGTGATGCAGATAAGGTAGTGGTTTCAAGAGAGGTTGTGATAGCCATGATGGTGATATCACTTTCTCCTATGGTTCATCTCAAGATTCCTCTTATTCATTGGAGAGCATACACATGTTTGGTTGCTTGATGCATTAACCAATTTTCATGTTACTCCACATCCTGAGTGGTTTTGTCGATTCTCAGGTGAGAATCATGGGTGTGTGCACATGCTTGATGGTATGATATATGACATTGAGGGTGTAGGAGATGTATACCTTATACTACCTAGTGGTGCATTGTATACACGTAGACATTTTTGTTATGTGCCTTCATTCCCTATGAGCTTGATTTCAATTATCCAATTACAAGGGAGTAGATGTTATGCATTCTGTGGTGAGCAACATTTTTAGTTGCAGTTGGGACAACATGTGCTTGGCAGAGGTGCTAGGATTGGGCACAAATATCTAGTGCAGGTACTCCATGTCAGAGATAGTCTCGTCTCAGTGGAAGTTCAGTCTTATGTGCATTGTGAGACTTGCCATGTCTCATCTTGTTTACCTACGAATAGGCATATTGACATTCATGATGCACATGTATGGTAGGATTCAGATGCTTAGATGGATGCACATATAGAGCATGATGTGGATGCGCATGATGCTTATATAGAGCATGATATTTTTTATCATATAGATGCTCACATGGAGCATAATTTGGAGGATCATTTGGATGCTTTAGAGCATGATGTGGATGCTCAAATAGAGTATTGTGATGATATTCAGTTAGAGTTAGATCATCAATTTGATCTTGGTGTTGATGTTTTGTGGTTATTTTGTGGAGAAATTTGACTCCAATACACTCCAATACACGTAGCGGAAGTTATAGAACCTTTGTTAGAATCTGCCATGTAAGACACATGCTTACTAAAACTTGATTCAGTAACAACTCAGAGATTCAATGACTCTGAAAATTTGCCTACACATAGTAGAATCTCTTAGCTTTCTAACAAGCTAAAGAATACTCCATTCGGAGTTCATATGACCAAGCAACTGACTGTCCAAAGTACTACCCATCAACTCAGGTTATGCAAAAAACTGAGGTTCACAAGAAATGCTCCCAGTCACTACTAGAGAATCATATGATAGAGGTATTTGATCTACAGAGAGTATGAGAGATATGTTTTCCAATAAGATATTGTATGCATTAATTGGATAAGTACATAGAGAGATATCACCTTCACAAGGTGGCTATGTACAAAAAAGGTATGCAGCTAGAATACCTTTGTGCCTTCTAGCATCCAAATGAGGTACCTTCTAATATCCATTGGTGAGAGAATGACAAACATATGCTTCTAGACCATCTCCTTCTCATCTCCACAAACTTTCACGTTCAAATGAGCTCTTTATATAGAGCTATGGGCATGGGACTTTTCACCTACCCTTGCATCTTCTCTCACCTCTTGACCTTTCCTTTCTTGTCCTTTGTCCTTCCATTGTCTTGGGTGGCTTTTGGTGCTCCATATCACTTCATATGGATAAGTTCATGACTTTTTTGAGTATTCCATCTATCTAAATATATATTTGCTTTTATCCAAGCCATAAATACAAATGCTCTTTTTAATTCTACACTCTACTCTAAGGTTATGAGTGTTCCCTTTATATTTTTAGGGTATACCTTCATTTTGGGCTTACAAAAAATACATAAATGATGAAGAGGTAATACATGAGCGGTGAGTATTTTCCAAGTCTCACAATTGGAGCTTGCACATGTTCCATAATTTTCAATACTCCCCCTCAAGCTACAATTGGGAATCCATGCTACTCTCCAATTCTTCTCCTCTTTGTCTTTCCTTCTTTTGCCCTTGTGTCTCTTCCTTTGATTTGTTGGTGATCTTCCTTCTTTGCTTCCAAGCTCCTTTGGCTTTTCTTCAGCTTCATGCTTGCTTCTTTGTCTCTTTGCAAGAGCTCTTCTTCAACACCTATCAAGCATGCTTCGTACAAACTCATAGAATGAAATTAGATCACCTTGGTTGTACTTATCTTTGTTGCTTCACTCTTTTCTTCTTTGTTGTCCTCTCTTTGAGAATTTCTTTTCTTCTTTACCTTCATGACTTCATGTCCTCTAGGCTTGCATGCTTTTCTTTGATCCTCCTTTTTCTTTGGATCATCTTCAATCTTTGTCTTTGGCTTTAATTCGCTCATCTTCTTTCGATTTCATCATGGTTGTCTCATGCTTTCTTTTTCTTCATGTCTTCTTTTGTGCCTCATGGCTGCTCCTTGCCTTCTAGGCACTCCTTACATATTGGTGGCTTCTCCTCATGCTTTCAATTTACCTTTGATGGCTGCTCTTTCTCTTTCTTTGAGCTAGGCTTCTTCTGCTCCAAATCTGAAATTCGGTTTGACTCCACTTTCTCTTCTTTGGACTCTTCTTGGATATTCCAATCCTCATGGGATGGTCTTACTTGCCTTTTCATCGGCTTGCCACTCCTCTTGGAATGGTCTTACTTGCCATAGGATTGCCACTCTCTTTGGTGGTCTTACTTGCCTTAACCTTACACTAGACCTTCACTTGGTCTTTGGTGCTTCTTGCACCTAACAAGGCTTTCTATTCCTCTTGGGATGGTCTTACTTGCCTTAACATTGGCTTGCCATTCCTCTTGGGATGGTGTTACTTGCCCTCACATAGACTTGCCATTCCTCTTGGGATGGTCTTACTTGTCTTTACATTGGTTTGCCACTCTCTTTTGGTGGTCTTACTAGCCTCATCCTTTGACAATACATTCACATGTTTTATGCTTGGAACTTACCACCACACTCAATGTGGATTTTTCTTTTATAATTTACATCAGCCCTTAGCTTTGCAAATGCACTTCATTACCTTCTTTTACCTCAATCAACTTCAGCCATGTTGTTACACTTCTCTCGAGTGACTCTACCTTCTAGCTTGCCGCTTGCTTGTTGCTCCTTGCAACCTTGGGGAATTTCTTCAAGTCCATGTTGAGACTTCAACACTTTATGGCAGCCATTCATTGGAGTCTTTTACTCCTCCTTTCCTTGGCCAACTTCAACTTGGGTTCCAATCTAAAAGTCATCAAACCTTCAATTATTTGAGAACCTTTTAGCTTGGGATCCTTCCTTTGCTTTGGCTCCAAGCTTTGCATCCTTCCTTCATCCAAGCTTTGCCCATCTTTTGTTGGCTTGTGCTAACAAGAGCACTGCATCACATGATGTATCTAAACTCAAAGATCAAATGCTTTTAGTTATCATAACATAAGCATACATATTTTCTTTTGCATATTTACCTCAATGGGTTTTAGCCACAACAAGATACATCCACAAATTTCATACATGGTAGCCTTGCACCTTACCAATCTTTATGGCATATGTACTTTTATCTCACATATGGCTGAACATGACCAACCTTTAAAGCATAAATATCATGTCAACAAACTCACATAAGCATGTATGCAAATCAATAGTCATCTTTAGCTCTCTTTGTGCCAATTCATATGGCTACATAGACCTGCAAAATTTTAGCTTGTATAGGCTTTATAAAAAAGCCTATTACTAATCCACACATTATCAAACATGTGTATATAAAGACCTTGAACACATGTGAATACATTCTTGCATGATGGACATCAATCATAAACTCCAAATTCATTATATATTCAGCCTACACATGGCTGTCCAAAATCATCATACATCTTGAGCATAAACTTCACAAGCATGCATACATTAGCATCTTCATTGCATGAGCATATAATGCTATCATCTAGCTTACATAAAAGCTTAAAAACCTTCAACCATGTACATAATCAAAACTTGAACTTCATTCAATTGAGTGCAATACCTCAAACATGCATACATTGCTCATACACAACTTTATGTAGTTGCACATCCAAGATTCTCTGCTTGAATCTTCATCTTCTTCTATAGGCTGCTCATAAATCTTCAATCACTTATATAATGCCTCAATCATAATGTATGTATTGAGACTAGGACAAGAGAGTGTTGGACTTCAATTAACATAAAGCAAAAAAATGTTCTTACATTTACAAGCCTCATCTCCATAGCTTTCCAATGAGCATGATAGCTCCAAGCTTTCCTTTGCCATCTCTGCATCTTCTTGAATATCTCTTTGAACAACCATGGGTGCCACTCCCTATGCTCTAGAGCCAATGCTCTGATACCAAAATGTGGAGAAATTTGACTCCAATACACGTAGCAGAAGTTATAGAACCTTTGTTAGAATCTGCCCTGTAAAACACATGCTTAATGAAACATGATTCAGTAACAACTCGGAGATTCAATGACTCTGAAAATTTCCCCACACACAGCAGACTCTCTTAGCTTTCTAACAACTTAAAGAACCATTTTGAGTTCATATGACTAGGCAACCGACTATTTAACGTACTACCTGTCAACTCAGGTTATGCAAAAAACTGAAGTTCACAAGAAATGCTCCCAATCACTACTGGAGAATCATCTGACAGAGATATTTGAGCTACATAAAGTATGAGAGATAAGCTTTCCAATGCTTTCCATCAAGATATTATATGCATTAATTGGATAATTACATAGAGAGATATCACCTTCACAAGGTGGTTGTGTACAGAAAAGGTATGCAGCTGGAATACCTTTGTGCCTTCTAGCATCCAAATGAGGTACCTTCTGATATCCATTGGTGAGAGAATGACCAACATATGCTTCTACACTATCTCCTTGTTATCTCCACAAAGTTTCACGTTCAAATGAGCTCTTTATATAAAGCTATGGGCATGGGACTTTTCACCTACCCTTGCATCTTCTATCACCTCTTGACCTTTCCTTTCTTGTCCTTTGTCCTTCCATTGTCTTGGGTGGCTTTTGGTGCTCCATATCACTTCATATGGATAAGGTCATGAATTTTTTGAGCACTCCATCTATCTAAATATATATTGGATTTTATCCAAGCCATAAATACAAATGCTCTTTTTAATTCTACACTCTACTCTAAGCTTATGAGTGTTCCCTTTATATTTTTAGGGTATACCTTCATTTTGGGCTTACAAAAAATACATAAATGACGAAGAGGTAATAAATGAGAGGTGAGTATTTACCGAGTCTCACAATTGGAGCTTGCACATGTTCCATAATTTTCAACATAGCTCGTGTGGAGCATGATGATACACTTGGTGTGGTAGACGAGGATATATATTATGACAAGCAATGTGTCATAGAGCATATTAGCTCTCATGGTGCACAACTAGACACATCCTTGATTGATAGGATGACTGATCTGAATGTTGAGGAGTCGGCCAATATGTAATCATTCTTGGATTCACTCATGCCAAATGTGGACACAGATATGTCAAGACATGTTGGTCTTGATGGTGCTTTTGATATTTTGGATATAGGCTTAGATAACATGGTTAGGTTAGCCAATATAGCACAAATTCTATTAGCATTTAGGACTTTGATGTATGACTTGTTATGCTTGAAACTATACATTTCAGTTGTTATTGGAGCATTTGCACTTGGTGTTGTCAATCATTTGATGATTGAAATAGGCATAGAGTGAGTGAGATCTTTGTAGGAACTTCATCACTACTTGCATCAACCAGATATGAGCTTCAATCTTGTGGATATGAGTCTATAGCAGTTTGAGGTGCATGGATATACCTTATTCGAGGTAGTTGGTGTTGGTTGATTGGTATGTGTAGAGATTTGGACTCTGCCTCTACATTGGTGTATAGTCCTACATCATTCTTTGTATATTTATCCACTTATGGTCACATTGACCCTCAATTGGGAGATTGTTAGGGATGTAAGGGTCATGTGATCTTACCCGTATATTTATATACATGTTTCATTTGTATAGCATTGCCTCAAGAGATCATGATATGGGTTTTGAGGCTCCCACACATGTGTGCACATCTCCCCTCTCCTCTCTCTCTCCCTCAATATCCTCTTTGCTCCTCTTGTTCAGCACACCAAAGCCCTTCATCTTGTAAGAGATTGTAAAGAGAAGAAGAATTTAGTGTAATATTTTGGATGAATAGAAGCTTCCATTGTTCCACTCTACCTCTTCTTCTTGTATGCATGTATGTGTGTGCACCATCTGTGCTTCTCACCTTCACATTTGTGTTCATGACTTGCTCACGATCATCATATGACCCTCATGTCTCCACAGATTGATAATTTTGAGATGCATCTTCAACAACATTGGTACTCACCATTGTTCTACAAGAGACAACATGTTTGTGCAAGAATGATGAACTTGGAAGGATACACATGTTGTGTGTGTGTAGAAGTGTGAGAGACACACGAGAAGCACACACAAGGAGCACAAATGTAGCAAAGACACACGGAGAAGATGATGATTGGAATAGCTCTCTCTATTGACAATGAGTTGAACTAAAGTAAGCACTGAATAATATCCCTAAGTACAAAGTACCACCACATATGAGCGTATCAAGTATGTGGTAACATGGAGAAAAACCTCTAGCCAGCACCAGAGTAAAAAGTGCCCATGTATAGGGAAAAGATTCACATCAAAGCTACTCGAGGAACACATAAGTGTAACAAACCCCCCCTGGAGCAAATGATGTGAACACATATAGGGAGTGATAGATCAGCCCCCACAAGGTAATAAGTTTAAAGATTTTCGAAAAGCTTCAAACTTTTCATGTGGAAGAGCTTTGCTGAATATGTCTGCCACATTATCTTGTGTAGGCACATATACCAAATCAATATCTCTTGCATGAAGATGCTCTCTCACATAGTGATAATGCACTTAAATATGTTTGGTATGTGCATGAAACACTAGGTTTCGTGCAATAGCCAAAGCACTCTGACTATCAATGAGAATATGTGTAGCAGCATTAATCTCTATGCAAAGATCCATCAATAGGCGTCTCAGCCATATACACTCCACTGTAGCTGTGAAAACTACCATGTACTCAGCTTCACAGCTCGATGTCACCCCACTGTAGGTTGCTTCTTACTCAACCAAGATATGCATGATTCTCCAAGGAAAAAACAATTACCACTAGTGGACACGCGAGTATCATAACAACCACCCCAATCACTATTTGTAAAAGCATGCAAGCATGGCTGAATATCTCTGCCATAAAAGAGACCTAAGCTCAAAGTGCCTCGAAGATATCTAAACACACGTTTCACTGCTTGCCAATGCTTAGTGCCAGGGCTATGCATGAATCGACTCAACTGGGAAATTGCATACTATATATTCGGCCTTGTGTTGCATGCATATATAAGACATCCCATAGCTTGCTGATAAAGAGAAGTTTCAAATGCATCACTCGAATCCTCAATTGAGAACCTGAACCCTGTCTCAACTAGTGTGGAAACTGGTTTGCAATCCTCAAAGTCAAAACGCTGAAGTAGTTTTTCAACATACTTTGCTTGATGCATAACAATCCCCCCCTCAACAGATACAAATTGGATGCCAAGATAGTAGCTCAAAAGACCAAGATAAGTGACATCAAAAGTATGTTGCAAATCAGCCATAAGAATGTCAAGTTTTGCATCATATGACCCAGTCAAGAGTATGTCATCAACATAAAGAACAACCACTATAATATCAGCCCCATTTTTGCGTACATAGAGTGTGCTTTCAATTGGACTACATGCAAAGCCAAGAACAATCAAGTGCTTATGGATTTTGTCATACCATGCATGTGGAGCTTGCTTGAGACCATACAAGGCTTTATGCAAGCGACAAACCATATGCTGTTTCCCTTTCATGGCAAATCCAAGAGGTTGCTTCACATAAACCTCTTCTTGCAAATCACCATCGAAGAAGGCTGTTTTTATGTCCAACTGATGCACTTTCCAACCTCGATGGGCAGCCAATGCAACCACGGTACGAATGGTAGTCATGCGTGAAGTAGGTGCAAATGTTTCCTCATAATCAATGCCATATTGTTGCGCATATCCTTTGGCAACCAATCTAGATTTGTAGCGATCAATGCTACCATCAAATTTTCTCTTAATCTTATAAACCCACTTTGTACCAATGGCATTCTTTCCTTTTGGCAATTCATATAACTCCCAAGTACCATTCCTATGTATGGAATCCATTTTTGATTGCATAGCACTCATCCATTGTGGATCATCACATGCATCTTCAAAAGAAAGTGGCTCTTCATTACATGTTGTAGCAATAAGAGAATAATCCACAAAATTACTTGATGCATGGTGTGAGCTTCATCTTGTTCTACCAAAGTAAAGGTGCACTCAATTTGCTTACCTGCAAAGTTTGTTTCAACCACTTTGGCATAGTTTGTGCACTCTTGATAGACATGAATTCATTATGTAAAACTTCTTCAATATGTACATCATGCGTGGGTTGAATTCCATGCTCATTTTCAGCCATATTTTGATGCAAATGTTCAACCATATGTGGCTGGAAATTTCCAGTAGTTTTGACAATTTTTGGCTGAAATTTTCAGCCATGTTTGGCTGGAAATTCTCTACATTTCTAGCCCTATTTGGCTGGAATTTTTCAGCCCTTTGAACCTCATTTGGCTGGTCTACTTGGCAATAGTCAAGCGCACCATTTTGGGGGCATGAGTGTATGGAACACATCTTGTGAGCTAACTGTTGGCTGTTTTTTGCATTCAAGTAGAGGGAAAACTAAATTTTCAGCAAATACCACATCTCGACTCACAATAATTGTGTTCTTCAATGGATGATACAAACGATATCCCTTACTTTCAGCACTATAACCAACAAATATACATTTCTTTGCCTTGTCATCAAGTTTGTGACGTTGTTGTGATGGCACAAGAGCATATGCCAAACAACCAAAAACACGCATATGACTAACCATAGGCTTATGACCATTCCAAGCCTCATAAGGAGTGATGAATCTCAATGCTTTTGTAGGGTAGCGATTCAACACATAATTTGCACACATGACCACTTCCATCCAAAACTTATCAAGAAGATGCTTTCCTTTAACCATACATCGTGCCATTTCAAGAAGAGTTCTATTTTTACGCTCGGCAACACCATTTTGTTGAGGTGTATATGGCACCGTACATTGGTGTGAAATACCTCTTTCATGAAGAAAAGCATTAAACTCATGTGACATGTATTCACCACCACGATCCGTGCGTATAGTCAAAAGCTTTTGTGAAGAAAAATTTTCAGCTATAGCTAAAAATGCTTTGAAGCAAGAAAATACCTCATTCTTTGCTTTCATAGGATACACCCATGTATGGCGAGTAGCATCATCAATGAGGGTAACAAAATATACATGCTTCCCAAAAGATGGAGTCTTGACGGGACCACATACATCACTATGAACAACCTGCAATTTTCTTGTAGTGTGTGTATGACTATCTTTTGGAAAAGAAGAACGATGCATTTTTCCAAGAATGCAAGCTTCACATGCATGCTTTTCAATGGACTCAAGTGTAGGCAAACCAATAACCATGTCCTTCTTTTGCAAGTAAAGCAAACTATTGAAGTTCAAGTGACCAAAACGAGCATGCCGAAGCTCCATTTCAGCCATGGAAGAAGTATGAGCAACCAAGGCATTCGACGCAACCCTCTTGTATGTATCCATGCGATACAAACCATTATATAATGTACCGGACATCACGATAACATCGCCATTGCTGAAATCATGAACCATACACTTACCATCAACAAAGTGTACATGAAGTTTAGCTTTGGCAATCAACAGAACTCAAATTAAGTTCTTCTTTATACTGGGCACATACAATGCATTTATCAAGAGAATCACACCTCCATTTGCAACCGTAAGCTCAATTTCTCCTACTCCAATGATAGGATAAGAGGCATTGTTTGCACACACATGTCCTCCTTTGGATGCATCTTTCAAAGAGGCAAAAAATCTTTTGCATAATGTTATATGCTTTGAAGCACCACTATCAAAGAACCAATCCAAATCAGCCTCACTCACAACCATACATTTAGAATGCAAAGAAGCATCATAATGACATGTAACAACACATGCCCAAAAATATTGAGCCATGTTAGCTTCATCATTCTTTACTTTTGCTGAATTTTTAGTAATAGACATGCCATATTCCTTCTTCTTTTCATTGTGTTTAGCAAGCTTTCTACACTCATCAATAATATGACTAGCCTTTCAATAATATTTGCATCTCTTCTTCTTTTTCAAATCACCATCATTAGAGGAATGAGTGGAAGAGGAAGATTGAGGCTTTGGTTTTGATGAACCCAAAGGTGAACCATATTTGCTTTTCCCCTTTTGTGAGATAGCAATTGCTTGTGTTCCCTCAATCAAACCACTCCTATTCACTCTAGATTTCTCTTCTTGCAAAAGAAGAGACACAACCTCATCAAATGCATACATATTAGGATTTCCTTTTGCAACCAAATGGAGTGTAGTATCAAAGGTTTGAAAAGGTTTCAGTAATCCTTTCGACAATGTAGAAATGAGTGATGCATCCGGAATGATCTCATCTATGTTTGCCAATTGCTCTTTCAAGTCCTTGATGCATGTCACATACACATTCACCGACTCATTTTCAGCCATACATACATCCTCAAGTTGCTTCCTCAAGTATGCAACACGTGCTTCATTATGCACGGCATACAAAGAAGCAAGAGTGTCCCATGCTTGTCTCCATGTAGAACATGACTGAATGTGTGGAATTATATGATGCTTCACTGAAAGCGCAATCAAAGCATGAGCTTGAGCATCTTTTCCATCCCATCTAAGCTGCTCCTGTGTAGAGAAGGAGAAACCACTGTACTCAAAGAAGAAGCTCCATCTGTGACAGTAGACTGTGAAGTAGAAGAACCTGTGGGTCTTCGATCTACATCTGCCACTATGTTCCAAAGTTTTTTAGCAACAAGAACATGCTTCATCAGGTAAGAACACGTCGGATAGTTGGTCCCATCAAGCTTATCTTCATATTGAACCATGCCAAACAAGTCATTACTGCCCACCATTTCAGAAAAGAACAAGAATGTGACAAAATCTTCACTTCGAATGCTGAAATTTCAGCTCACAAACCGTCAGTCTGATGGTGATTTTGACTGCATGAATGGCTTCGAAATGGGGGTAAAACTCCAGTGCGACTGGTGGAAATGCTTCTTGGCTGCTGAAATGCGTGTGTGCTTACCACGATGCAAAAAACCAAAACTTGAGAAGGAGCTTAACCTGCCTTGATACTACTGTTGTGTGTGTGTAGAAGTGCGAGAGACACATGAGAAGCACACACAAGGAGCAAAAATGCAACAAAGACACACAGAGAAGATAATGACTGGAAAAGCTCTCTCTATTGACAATGAACTAAACTGAAGTAAGAGCTGAATAGTATCCCTACTACAACAATATCATAAAGAATGGAACTTGGGAGCTAGTGGATCGACCCGCTAAGCATAAAGTCATTGGCACCAAGTGGGTTTGGAAGCTAAAGTACAAGGCTGATGGTACTCTAGAAAAATATAAAGCAAGACTTGTTGCACAGGGCTACTCACAAGTTGAAGGCATTGACTTTTGTGAATCATTTGCCCCGACTGCAAGAATGACTACTATCCGAGTAGTACTAGTTGTGGCTGCACATAAGCGTTGGCCAGCCTATCACATGGATGTTAAATCAACGTTCCTGAATGGAGACCTCAAGGAGGACGTATATGTGTCTCAACCACTAGGGTTTGAGGCTCCCCATTCAGAGAACAAGGTATGTAAGCTGAAGAAGGCATTATATGGGCTAAAACAAGCCCCTAGAGCATGGTACCAACGGATAGATAAGTATCTCTTGGATCTAGGGTTCAAAAGATGTGCTTCTGATGCTAACTTGTATGTTCTAAAGAAAGGAGGGAAGACAATTGTGCTTGTACTCTATGTAGATGACCTTGTGATTACAGGAAATGATGATGCTCTTCTTCAACAAATGAAAGATGCCTTGAGTTCAGAATTTGAAATGACAGACTTGGGCTTAATGCATTATTGCTTAGGTCTTGAAGTTTGGCAGGAACTAGGGAAGATTTTCATCTCTCAACAAAAGTATGCAAGGCAGATATTGAAGGCATTCGACATGGAGGATTGCAAGGAAATTTCTACACCTATGGAGGTCAATACGAAATTATCTATTGAAGATACTTCACCTCTAGTGGATATTGGAAGATATAAGAAATTAGTTGGAAGTCTCATCTACTTATGCAATAGCAGACTAGACATCTGTTATGTTGTTGGAGTAGTAAGCAAGTTCTCTAATAAGCCTTGCCAAACTCATTGGAAGGCAAGCATGCGGATACTCAGGTATGTGAAAGGAACCACTGAGTATGGTAGTTTGTATCATATACACACATTGTAATTTGACATTCATATATAGATAGTGTAGGTGAGCCTCATAGCTTACTGTTACACTTGAAATCTTGCCTATTCTCTCTCTATCTCTCACTCATCTATTTTTGAGTCTTAAGGTGTGTATGTTAAGGTTCATCTATTGGAAGATCCTATAAACCTGTGAATTTATTATTATTGGGGCCCATATCACTTCCAACATATGGTATTCAGACCTTAGAATACCAACAGAATATACGTCTTCTGACTTTAATGCATTTCTGGGATGGGATAAAACATCAGCGTACAGCATCGTATACACCACAACAAAATGGATTCATCGAATGAAAAAAGAACATGTCACTCATGGAGATGGTGAGGTGTATGGTCAAGAGTCAAGCTTTACCACATCGTTTCTAGCTTGAGGCTGTTATGTGTGCAGCATATGTACTTAATAGGTGTTCCACTAAAAGATTGCAATCTATCACTCCATATGAGGCTTGGCATGGTCACAAGCCATCTATTGCTCATCTCTGTGTTTTTGGTTGTCTGGCATATGCATTGGTATGTGAACGACATTGTAGAAAATTGGATATAAATCAGTGAAATGTATTTTTGTTGGGTATAGTTCTGAAAGCAAAGGCTATCATCTATATCATCCACAGACTAAATGCATTTTGGCTAGCCATGATGTTGTTTTTGTGGAAGATGCTATTCAACCACTACTTTCATGTACTAAGGAGACATCTGTTAGCTCCAAAGACATGTATGATACTTTGTTGCCTCTTTTTACAATTGGACATCTAGTGCTGGTCCTAATGAGACAACTTCTTAGGCTTTAGAGGTTCCATGTGATGATGCCGATCATTCCATTTTTTATGCATATTTATATGATGCACTTATTGATGAGAGAGCTGATATTGAGGAGGCAAAAACTATGCCAAAATGGCTAGTGTAGACTTTGCGTGATAGCAAATTAGATGCACCTCTGTCATACCATACTCGTTGAGGCTCTCATAGTGCTGCTTTTGCATCATATTGCTATGCTATGGATGCCTCTAGTCTCTGTGATGAGAATGAGTCTGTTTTGTTTGATGAATCACAAAATTTTATAAATTGGATGGTTGGTATGCAATCAAGACATGATGTTATCATGAAACATGGTATCTGACCTTTATGTGACTTTCCTTCTAGCAAAAAGGCCATTGGCACTAAGTGGGTATACAAGTTGAAGCATAAGCATGATGGAACATTTGACACATATAAGGCTAGACTTGTTGCATAGGGTTATGCTTAGGAAAGAGGCATTGATTTTGATGAGACCTTTGCACCTACTTGTTGAATGACTACTCTTCATAGCATCTGTGCAGTTGCAGCTCATCATGGTTGGAATGTACATTAGTTGGACATCAAATCTGCATTTGTAAATGGTGATTTGCATGAAGAAGTGTATGTTTTTTAGCCCCATGGCTTTATTCAGAAAGGGCATGAAAACCAAGTGTGCAGGTTAAAGAAGGCATTATACGGTTTAAAGCAAGCACCACGTGCTTGATATGAAAAGATACATGCCTATCTAATTGCACATGGATTTGAGAAGAGTCCAACTAAAAGCACCTTACATGTTAAGCGTGCTAATGATGTGCTTCTGATCATTCTTGTGTATGTTGATGACATCCTGCTCACCGGTCCTCATGAGACACATACTGCTGATTTTAAGGCTGATTTGCATGCCTCATTTGAGATGTCTGATTTGGGGCATTTTCATCATTATTTGGGCATTCAATATATGCAAGTTGACGGTAGAATAGCTTTGTGTCAATCAAAATATATTGACACATTATTGCAGCATTTTGGCCTTGAAGACTACAAACCTATTGCCACTCCTATGGAGAGAAGTTTACGATTGAGTCTTCATGATGTTGGAGATGCATTTGATGTTGTTCTCTATCAGCAGGTTGTTGGATGCTTGATTTACTTATGCATTACTCGGTGAGATATTCAGTTTTTTATCCCAAGGGGGGACCACTATCGCTGAGTATAGGGTATCTTTCACAACAATTGTTGACTGTGTGTGGCTCAGACGTTTTATAGTTGATTTGGGTGTTGGTTGGTCTTTTGCCACCACCATCTTCACTGACAGTTAGAGCACATTGGCAATTGCGAGAAACCCTGTGTTTCATGCTTGCACTAAGCACATTGAGGTGCATTATCATTATGTCAGGGAAAGGTTGTCTGCTTGAGAGATCAACAAGGCATATGTGCCCATGCAAGAGAACATTGCAGACCTTTTCACAAAGGCTCTCCCTACGGAGAAATTTGAAGCTTTCCGTAAAGCTTTGGGCTTACTTCCTTTTGTGGATTGATTCCACATAGCTTGGCACTTCCTTATACATGAGTGCTAGCTCCTTATTCACCGCATCATTCCCAGGGAGATTTGTTGATATATTTAGGTAGTGATGTGTGTGAACATAGTACGACCACTGGGGCACTTTTTTCCCTCTTTAGGAGGTTTTTTCCCCTGGCTTGTATATATTCCTATTGCCCTAATGGGTTACTTATCTTTGTACATTCTAATGGTAATACATTTAGAATTGTGTGTTGTGCTCCAAGCTTCTTCTTCTTCTTTGTGTTGTTCGCATGCTTCTGCACACATCTAACTCCAACCACTTTGAATCCATGGTAATGCCTTTTGGACTCACCAATGCACGCGCTAGACTTGCGTATATGATGAATAACATTTTCCTTGATTACCAATATTTTGTTCTTGTTTTCTTTGATGATATATTTGTCTATAGTGAGAATGAAAATGACCATGAAAATCATTTAGCAACAGTCTTTAATTTGTTATGCAAAATCAAAATTTATGTCAATCCTGAAAAGAGTTCTTTTTTTTTTCAGAATTAGAGTATTTAGGACGTATTGTTTCTAGTCAAGGCATTCACGTAGATCCAAAGAAAATTAAAGTAATTGAAGAATGACATGTACCTCAATCTATGATTGATGTATGCTCTTTTCTAGGGTTAGCTAGTTTTGAAAAAAAATTTGTAAAAGGTTTTTCTTATTTAGTACTTCCACTCACTTTATTATTGAAGAAAAAGTTAAAATTTGCATGGGGATTAGCACAACAACAATCTTTTGAAAAACTCAAACTTGCACTTTCTCATGCACCTATTTTGTAATTACTAGATTTTGCACAACCTTTCCATGTAGTTACAGATGCTAATGGTATATGTATAGATGCTATATTAATGCAAAAAGATCATCTCATTGCATTTGAAAGTAGGAAACTTAAACCTTATGAAAAGAATTATAGTACATATGATAAGGAACTCTTAGTTTTTGTGCATGCTTTAAAAATTTGGAAACATTACCTTATGGGTTCTAAAGTTCTAATCAAAACAAACCAACATGCTATTAAAAATTTATTGGACTACTTTCAATAATTCTACACCATCTAATGAGGATCACTACACTTTTCGTAATGGATTCTTGTATTTTCTACAAAATTTATGCATCACATAAGTTCTTAAAGAATTTGTTATGAAAGAGATGCATGAACCACCCTATCTGGGTCATAGGGGCATACAAAGTACTATTTCTATGTGTAAAGAATTCTTCTTTTGTCCAAGTATGGAAAATGATATTTCACAGTATGTTTCCCATTGCATTGTGTGTCAACATGTGAAACGACATCGTGGTAAAGCATTTGGATTATTAATGTCACTTCCCATACCTAATGGACCATGTGAACAAATTTCTATGGATTTTATTACTAGTCTTTCTACAACTTCATCTCATAATGATATGATTTGGACAGTTGTTGATAGGTTTAGTAAACAAACATATTTCATTCCTTGTAAAAAGACTCTATCTGCACCTCAAGCTGCTAAGTTATTTATTAAATGTATTTTTTTTCATCATGGTTTTCCAAAAGTTATTCTATCAAATTGAGATGTTCATTTTTGTAATCACTTTTGGGTTGCATTATTTCAAAATTTAGGTTCCAAAATAGACTTTAATTTTGTATTTCATCCTAAAAGCAACGGGCAAAGGGAACCTACAAATAGTACTATTTTAGATTTATTACATTGTTATTCTTTAGATAATCCAAGTAATTGGGATGAGAAAATTCCTTTATTACAATTTGCATATAATAACACAACACATAGCACTACTTGACATGCACCCTATGAAATTGTTTATGGTAAAAAGCTTCCCACTCCCATGACTATCACTCAAACTGATATCCCTATGATTCCTTTGCACAAGATCATATTTCTACACTTCATGAGGTTCATGAGAACATTAAGAAGAGTCAAGAACATTACATGCGTAATGTTGATAAGAATGAGTAGCTAAAAAATTT
Source organism: Ceratopteris richardii (assembly GCA_020310875.1). Taxonomy (NCBI): domain Eukaryota; kingdom Viridiplantae; phylum Streptophyta; class Polypodiopsida; order Polypodiales; family Pteridaceae; genus Ceratopteris; species Ceratopteris richardii. The sequence goes on from CM035424.1 coordinate 127,086,318, forward strand.
AATGAAAATGACTTGGTATGGTTACTAATAATTAAAAGACATTTGAAAAACATTTCACAACATCCTAAAGATAGACTTGCACCACATTATTATGGACCTTTTTGTATTATTCAAAAAATAAATGAGAATGCTTTTAGATTAGACATACCTTCTCATTGGAATATACATAATAACTTTTCACATTAGTTTATTGAAATCCTTTATAGGAACTTTACCATTCACTCCTATTTTAGATGATCCTCCTTTACTTGAAGAGGATGTTGAAAATTTAGTCCTAGAGAAAGTATTTGATTATGATGTTAGTACTACATGCACTATTAAGCAATATCATAGATATTTAGTTAAATATAAAAAACAATCACTTGAAGATCTCAATGGACTCATAAGACATCATTAACTCCACATCATGACCACTTGATTTCTGCATATCATTCAAAGTCACATTAATTCTAGTTTTCCATTTCCATGCATGTGTTTTTTTTTACATGGAACATGCTTATGATTGTTCAGTGATGGGACATGTGATTGGCCATTCATGTCAATTTTATTCTTATCAAGTGAGGTCAGTTGCTTGTCAACTAGGAGGCATATTATTCTTTATGGAATAATGGATGTTAAATGGATTTTAATGTCTTGAGGTTTTTAATGTGATTGTGTTTTGATTTAGTAGGTGAAGAATCATGAAGGTGTGAATGCGTGTGGATTTACTCATATTTTTTGGAAGATATTTAAAAGATAGTATTTTATATATTTTTAAAAACATAGTAGATCGGTTAGAAAGCAACTTTTGTAAATAAAGTAGATTTTTCATAAACGCACGCTTTTAGAAGCACCACCCTCATGTATCTTCTATTTAGGATATAATGAAAATTCCTCTTAATACACATACTCTGAGAGATTCACCCATCAGAGTATGTGGGGGGAGATTGTACCCAATCTTGTGTTCAATCTTGTCTCTCTCTATTCTGTGTGTTTTTTTGTGAGATTTCATTATTGTGTTATCTCTGCGTACGTGTGTCTACAAGATCCGTTTACAAAGTTTAGCTCATTTTTCAATCTCAAAGGAAGCACACCATTTTCTCAAAGTAGGGAATACCTCATCCTTTGACTTGAATAGATATACCCGAACTTTTCTAGTAGCTTCATCTATAAAAGTGACAAAGTAAAGAGAACCACCGAATGACCTTGTGGGCATAAGACCATGGGCATTTTTATGAACAAGATCTAAAGGCTGAATTGAATTGTCACTGTGTGTTTTATGCACATTCCTAGTTTGCTTTAATCCATATGATGTGCTCACAAAATGAAAAGTTATAGAAAGGTGAAACATGCATAGCAAACTTTATTCCTATGCCCTTTCTTATAACAACAATTGCACTCGATATCCATCTTCCTTGATCTATTTCTATGCTTGTTCTGTTGACCTCTTTTCCTTGTTCTTTCTCTTGCCATATTGTTGATTCTTTCCTTGGTAAGGATCATGAACACTATATGCATCTCCACTTTGAATGCCAATGATAGACTTTCTATGGATCTCTTCACTCAAGAGTGCTTCACATACTAGACCACTTTACCACTGGGTGCACTATTCCTAATAATTGTGCGGAATATATCCCACGATGATGGCAAGGTGCATAATAACAAGACTGCTTTTATTTCATTATCCATTTCCATTTTTTGAACCTTTAATTGATAAAATATAACATCACAATCATTTAGATGAGTAGAAACACTATTTGTGTCCTTCCTACAAAGGTCATATAGCTTATTCATTAGATACAACTTATTTGATGTTATTTCTCTTTCATTAGTATCGCATAACTTCTTCCAAAGCTCCTAAGCACTTTAACAATCCAATACTAGAAAGTAAACATTATCTGATAGGTAAAATTGAATGGTAGACCTAGCTATTTCATCCACCTCATCCCAATCATTATCATCCATATCAATTAGCTTCTTTGACATTCCATTTATTGGCTTCCATTGCCTCCTCCAAATCAACACATCTTTAATATGATTCTTCCATAGAGCAAATTTTGTGCCATCAAATTTTTAGATCACAAAATGATCTTTCCCTTGTGAGTTATAACTCATCTTGGGAACACTAATATTAGACCTTGATCCACCATATGTACCTGAGACCTATGATGTGGTCGGCCACAAAGAATGTTTTAGTCAAATGGGTTGGAGGGTAAATGGGTGCCTCTTGACAGAAATGCCTAGCACGGCAGAAAAGTTTTAAACTCTAATACGAAGTTCAAACTTGTGGACAACTCTCGTAAAGCAGCTGAAGTAGTCATGGAGAGGACGCACTGTGGCTCCATGCGAGGCAAGCAGCTCATTTTCGACTGTCGCTATGGATGGATGTAAGTCTATTCGCGCGCGCGCGCGAGAGAGAGAGAGAGAGAGAGAGAGAGAGAGAGAGAGAGAGAGAGAGAGAGAGAGAGAGAGAGAGAGAGAGAGAGAGAGAGAGAGAGAGAGAGAGAGAGAGATTTTTGATTTATTGTTGCTCATATATTTCGCAACTGTTAGATACGACGAATGGAGAGATCCTGCTGCTATTGCTCATCTTGGCGGGAGAGGAATGTGAGTGACTCTGATTTTGATCAATTCCGTCACTTAACTTCTAGTACCTCATCCGACCGATTCTCTTGATTTTTTTCTTTTGGTTATAAACTTACAGGTTTTCTATAGTTCCGATAATTGCAACCGCCCTTTCGAAGACATTAAATACGGTATTCAAGATGTACTTTAGGATAAATCACTAAGGCGGTACTAAAGATATGGCTTAGGCATAAATTTCTTAAGGTATTTGTAATTTATTTGTTGAATAGCTAGTGTTGACTGAAGAGCATTAGAGCACACATCAGCTAGAGATGGAGCAAATCTATGTGTGTGAATTTAGTAGTGGTTTCTGAGTAGAAGAGGATAACTCTATCTTAAGCTGTTCACTCATCTAGAAAGTTGTCAATTTGACTTTTTATTCGCTCTCAATTACATGCTAGTGTGTGATTGCCTTTCCTCATGGAGGGGAACTGGTGAGAGACATGTACCAAGTACTCTAGTTAGTAACGGGGATAGAACAAATGAAGGATTGGTGATCCACGGTTTGTTTTCATTTTATTTCCATTTGTATATGATTGAATTTTCATTTCATAGCACTCTTCTCTTTGTATCTGGGAGATCTGTCTTGTAGTTTTTTTTTTTTAAATTTTTAATTTTTAAATTTTTTTTGAGTACCCTTTTTCCCTGTACGAGCATCGGAATCTTTATCTTGTAGGTTTTTTTTCCGAGTACTCTTTTAGAAGAAGGAGAAGAGAAGGAAAAATAGAAAGATGAATAACTTTTTCATCTTATTTGTAAGCCTTTACTCAAAGGTGGGGTACGAGCTTGGAAGCATTAATACACTTCCTCTTTTACGTGCACAAGTTAGAGGGATTTTGTGAATCGAACTTTGATTATAAATTCAAAATTCAGTATTTTCCTCTCTTTAAGAGTGAAGCAGCGCTTCTTGTAAAAGTGGTTCTCAAATGTCTTGATGCCAAAACCCTTTCCTTTACACGATAACACTTCATCCACTAAATTATTTATTTTCTCTTGCCTCTTATGTGCTTCCAACCATGCTCAAAACTTTGCAACAAAATATTGTATTATGTGTGTGTGGGCCACTCCTAGCTGAAGCATCATCTTGACTTTCTTTGTCTTCTCTCCTTATGCCATGGCGATCTCCTCATGCGGGGCTCCTGAAACTATGCCTGGTGGCAGTCTCTCCATCAAAGCTAATGCTGCATATCCTCGTGTGATGCGATCGTGGGCTGCCTGAGACATGGAGAAAACCCCAGAGGCTGCTGTGAATGTCACTCCCAAGTAGACATATGATCCAACTACCTCGATGGGTCCGCCTGCTGCTGAGAAAGAACTGTATCTCCTCACCTATGCTGATGTATGGAAGATCAGAACCTTGGTTTTACCAAGGTTCACTGATAGCCCTCTATGTGTGCAAAAATCGGCTAGGTCATGTAGGTGATGTGGCATACTCTGCAGACTCTGAAACCAGCACAATATCATCAGCATAGAAAAGAATGTGGACAGTGGTCAATCGTACCCCAATGCTCTCCCCTCCTTGCTACCGTATGAAGTCCGCTATCTCGTCAATGTATAGACCAAACAACGTAGGTGAGAGAGGACATCCTTGCTTCACCCCAATGGTGCCAACAAGCGGACCAGATAGGCTGGCTGAGCATTTGACTCCACTCGATACTCTCTCATATAAGACAGATCCCCCATATCATCTCCTTTGGAGCCCCAATATCGAGTAAATGTTGGAAGAGCCTCTCGCTTGGAACTATGTCAAAGGCTTTGCAGAAGTCCACAAAGCAGCAATACAGTCTCCTCGTCCTCGCTTGTGCTTGGTCGATCAGACATCTCAGAGTGAAGATGTGGTGTGGTAGAGTAGTCTCGTTTGACTATTGCCTGTGCGGGAGCCCTTATACCCTTCCTCTAAACCCTTATACCCTTCCTCTCAGCAAGAGTGTTCAACTCTGTCTCTAGCACTGCCCCATATAACTTGGCCCGTATGGGGCCGATCATAATCGTCCGCTATGTGGCTGGATCCATAACATGGCCTGACTTATGAATGGGCACAATGGTATGCTCACTCTATGAATCAAGGAACCCTTCAATGAGTGCTCGGTTGAAGAGGTGGGCAATGAGCGGTGCAAGAGTTGTGCATGTGTAGTTGAGATGCTTTGCTTGTAAACCGAATTGGCGATGGGCTTGCCATGCCGTAAATGGGCAATGGCGCGGCTCACCATAGTGGATGTGAAGAAGTCAAAGGTAGGGGGACGTGCGCTATGTGGCCTAGGAATGGGGGGTTGGTCTCGGATCTGGTATAGGCTCTATGCATAGGTATGCCAAATGCTCGGGTCTCGAATGGGTGTCTTTTGTCTCCTCTCTCTCTTAGATGCCGTCACACAACTGCATTGTCCTTGCTCATGAGCAAGTGATAGATATCCGAATACTGTCTCTCCTCCCATTCTTGCTGCTTGCGGCGGGTAAGGCTTAGCATGCGGCACTGTGCCTGTTTGTGTGTAATGTCCCTTTGTGCTCTAATATTAATATATGCATCCTTAGCTTCTGACAATCTTATCATACCACCGGTTTTGGGGCATGGATCCCGTGCGTGGAGGGTGTGTATGTGTATGTGTATGTGTATGTGTATGGTGTGGAAAGCTTTGTAGAACCTAGTCATGTAGGATGGTGGTGACCTCTGATGTGAGTGTTTAAGGGTCAGAGTGGATCGAGGGGGAGTAGACAAGTGTGTAAGTGGTGTGCATAAACATGTGAGAGTTCGTGTGTGAAGTGTATTGTGGTGTGTGGCTCAATGGGTGAGAGAGGGCCTAATGGAATAGGAGATGAAAGTGTGAACGTGATAAACTTATGATCAGCACCCAGTGGACGTCGTCCAATATTAAGTGAGGGAATAAGTGAAGCTCCAGAGATGGTACCCAAAATGTAGTCGATCGTGTTCTCGCCCCCCGTGAGGGAAGCAAGTAAGTCCACTTGAGCCTGATCAACGGTGCATCCGATTATATATAACGAGATGGTATCGACTCCCAAGCTCAAGAAGATGTTTGCCATACTTGGTGGTGTCTCGACCCAAATCCGTTGATACTCTACTAGTCCTTGTCTCATCTGGATCTCTCATGATCTGTGGATTCTCCATGTCATATGACTCGCATTGACGTGACTGGGTTTGGCCATTGAAGTCCCCCGTGAGGAAGAGTTCATCTAGGGTGCTAAAATGTGGTATCCTACAGGAAGTGCGGTGTATGGTGAATCTTTGTCTCCAGTCGGTCCCCCAAGGTCATGTCATGCACATCGGGATCTGCCTGGTGGGAAGTAGCATATGGCAATGTAAACCTAACTCTCTAGTGCAATCTCCATGCGGACCCATATATATCGTGCCTCCTCATCTCTGCCCATGATTAGCGACACTGTTGAGAGAGATTAGGGTTTCGCTGTTGAGAGAGATTAGGGTTTCGTTGAGAGAGAGATTAGGGTTTCGCTGAGAGAGAGAGAGAGAGAGAGAGAGAGAGAGAGAGAGAGAGAGAGAGAGGGAGGGAGGGAGGGAGGGAGGGAGGGAGGGAGGGAGGGAGGGAGGGAGGGAGGGAGGGAGGGAGGGAGGGAGGGAGAGAGAGAGAGAGAGAGAGAGAGAGAGAGAGAGAGAGAGAGAGAGAGAGAGAGAGAGAGAGAGAGACTTTTTAATGTCTATTAGAGGCCAAAATCGGCCTATGAGACAAAGCATATACGTTAGTATGATCCAATCCTGTGTGATCCCAAAAGGAAAATAAAATGTGAGTACAAAACAGAGTATAAAAGGAGTGGATAATAGCGGGTGTCGAATGTGTGCCGTGTCGAATGTGCGGTGCTTTGGGTGGTGTATGGGAAGCTGAGAGCAGAGGATGTGTGGAGGATCGAGGAGAAGTGGGCGGTGAGGGTGTCCAATGGGGCGCAGGGGTCAAGGGAGTAGATGCGCTCTCAAAAATGGGAGCTATAGATATGTGCTAGCTCATGTCTAAAGTGAATGGTGGTATGGGCATGTGGCTGTATTGTGGCGAGGTGGGATATGCATGGTGAGCCTCGTATGGATAGGGAGAGGTGTGTGTGATCAGCTCCAATCGGTATGGGTGGGATGGTGAATGAGGTGATGAGATGTGTCGCCTCCGATGGGCCGAAAATATAGTCTACCACATTGCATCCATGCAGTGTCGTGGGTGGAATGCAAGTGAGACCACCTTAAGTGGGCCAGGTCGCCATCCCGTTATAGATAATGAGACTGTGTGCTTCTCCCATCTGGAGTAGATGTCGGCAGTATGAGGTGGGTGTGGAGGTGTTGGTTGAGGCTCTGAGTGTAGACATGTCCTCCATGTTGCGGAGCATCTCAGGGTCGTCAAAGTCGTAGATATCACACTGGTTGCTCTGAGTGCGGGCATTGAAGTCTCCTACAAGGAAGACTTCGCCCATTCCGGTATACTCCATAATGGTGTCATTGAGGCAGTCATATGGCGATGGGGTGTCTGGTTCCTCCCCCTCTGAGGGCTGCTCGGGGGTATGTGTGAAGCGCAAGCCGATGGGTGCAATATAGCATACGGTCAAATATGCTGCTCTCTCTTATACTTGGAGGCGTATCCACATGAAACTGGGTCTCTTGCCACCACATGTACCCTATGTTGTAGCGACTGTCTATATGGCACGGCTACTCCTCTCGATCCTCTTGTGGTGTGCTGTCGCATCTGTCGGCGGTGAGCTTACTCCCACCTATAGCCCTCAATCCTCGGTAGGCTCCTCCCCGCGCTCTCGTGTGTGTCTGTCAAGAAGATCATGTCTTTGTCCTACATCACCTCCTCGAGGTGCCCTTGATGTGCTCACAAAGATTCATTGCAGTTCCAGACTGCAAGGTGAACCTCTTGTTGTGCTGTCTCATAGGCCGGGAATCCTTAGTCAATGGGTCGTCCATCAATGATGACACGACCATCTCTGTATAGGGCACGATGTCCCTCTCATCGGGCCTGGAGGACACGAGGTATGCATGCACGTCTGTGCTCTACCTGAATCCGTGTGTGGTCATCATCCAAATAGATAGGGGTGCTCGGTTTAGTGCGTAGTACCGCCCGTCGTTTGAGGAAGTCTCTCCTCCTGGCCTCGTCCGAGAACTGAAGGAGAGTGAGTAGGTGGGGACCTGAGTATCATATTGTGTTGATGGTAATCTGTCTATGTCTAATCCATATCTCGTCGTCCAATTTGGAGCCTGAGCATACCAAGAGGAGGTGTCCCTTGAAAGTGCAAGATCCTCGATGCCTAAAAGACTATATATGCTATGCACTCAGTATCCATATCCTTGAATCTATGTAGCAATATCATATGGCATTGAGGGCTTACTACAAATGAGATTGGCCATAGGGTCTCTCTAGTAGTGTCCATATCGAATTGGGTAGTCTTGGTACCATATTGAAGCACTTTACAATAGAGAGGATGTGACTAGTGTATCAAATAGCAATCCTCTTTCTTGTAATTGTGCTTGGTGGCATTGCTTCTTCATCGATGCAAGTGCTACATACCCTCTGGTAAATCAATCACTGGCTTCCTTTGTCATAGAGAGGGACTTAGATGCAACTTTGAAAGTCACTTCTAGCCTCAAGGTATACATATAAGCTAGTGACTTCAATGACTCTGAGAGCCACCCTAAAAGAGCCCTATCTTTGCACTTGTGTTTACATGTGGGGACGAAGGGAGGAGGGAGGGAGAGAGAGATAGGGGGGGGGAAGAGAGAGAGAGAGAGAGAGAGAGAGAGAGAGAGAGAGAGAGAGAGAGAGAGAGAGAGAGAGAGAGAGAGAGAGAGAGAGAGAGAGAGAGAGAGAGAGAGAGAGAGAGAGAGAGAGAGAGAGGGCGGGGGAGGGAGGGAGGGAGGGAGGGAGGGAGGGAGGGAGGGGGGGGGGGGGGGGAGGGAGGGAGGGAGGGAGGGAGGGGGGGGGGGGGGGAGGGGAGGGGGAGGGAGGGAGGGAGGGAGGGAGGGAGGGAGGGCGGGGGTGGGGGAGGGAGGGGGGGGAGAGAGAGAGAGAGAGAGAGAGAGAGAGAGAGAGAGAGAGAGAGAGAGAGAGAGAGAGAGAGAGAGAGAGAGAGAGAGAGAGAGAGAGAGAGAGAGAGAGAGAGAGAGAGAGAGAGAGAGAGAGAGAGAGAGAGAGAGAGAGAGAGAGAGAGAGAGAGAGAGAGAGAGAGAGAGAGAGAGAGAGAGAGAGAGAGAGAGAGAGAGAGAGAGAGAGAGAGAGAGAGAGAGAGAGAGAAGGGGGTAGGGGAGAGAGAGGGAGGGAGGGAGAGAAGGGGGGGGACTCGGGAGGGGGGGAGGGAGGGGAGGGAGGGGAGGGAGGGAAGGGGAGGCCCGGGAGGGAGGGAGGGAGGGGAGGGAGGGAAGGGGAGGCCCGGGAGGGAGGGAGGGAGGGAGGGAGGGAGGGAGGGAGGGAGGGAGGGAGGGGGGGGAGAGAGAGAGAGAGAGAGAGAGAGAGAGAGAGAGAGAGAGAGAGAGAGAGAGAGAGAGAGAGAGAGAGAGAGAGAGAGAGAGAGAGAGAGAGAGAGAGAGAGAGAGAGAGAGAGAGAGAGAGAGAGAGAGAGAGAGAGAGAGAGAGAGAGAGAGAGAGAGAGAGAGAGAGAGAGAGAGAGAGAGAGAGAGAGAGAGAGAGAGAGAGAGAGAGAGAGAGAGAGAGAGAGAGAGAGAGAGAGAGAGAGAGAGAAAGAAAGTGATATTAACGTCTTCCAAAGGCCAAACTTGGCCTATGAGACAAAACCATGTACAACTGTAGTAACCTCTGTGTAGAAATAAAACGGAATAGACTATAGTACTCGCTACACAAAATTGTGTAGGTTGAAAAAGGCTGGAACCAACCACAGGATAGTGTACTTGGTGATGGAGAGGTACTGGGGGGAGGGGGGGAGGGAGGGAGGGAGGGAGGGAGAAGGGGGGGAGGGAAGGGGAGGAAGGGAGGGAGAGAGGGAGGGAGGGGGGAAAGTGGGGGGGAGGGAGGGGGGGGGGGGAGGGAGGGAGGGAGGGGGAGAGAGAGAGAGAGAGAGAGAGAGAGAGAGAGAGAGAGAGAGAGAGAGAGAGAGAGAGAGAGAGAGAGAGAGAGAGAGAGAGAGAGAGAGAGAGAGAGAGAGAGAGAGAGAGAGAGAGAGAGAGAGAGAGAGAGGGAGGGGGAGACCAGAATTGGCCTATGAGACAAACCCGTATACATTGGTGATACACCAAGTATCCATAAAGAAAATAGAGTAGAAACATATGAAGTGAACTCAAAATGAAAGTCTAACAATTTGTAGAAAGTGACATGGATCTGGCGCCGTAGAGAATGACCATGTAGTACGAGAGAGGACTACAAATGATATCGTGTGTGTGGGCCACAATGAAATTGATCGGGATGAATAGACATATGAATGTTGTATGGCGGGGAGTGGATGGAGGATGTGAGGCATGGATGTCGGATGAAGAATGACATGCTCGGGTGTGGATAGTCCTCCCCACTCCATCCGATGCTCTTGAAGTAGTCAGATCCTAAATATCTCATGTTGGTATAGCTCGGGTCTCCTATATCAAGGGACACATGGACGTCTCCTAGCTCTCTGAGTCTTTGCCTCCTCAAGAGAGAGCCCTTGGCCATTGGGGATCGGTCGTGGCTCAATCCTTTGAAAGAAATGAGTGATCCTTCGTTGTATGCCCTCACCCGCTGCATGTGTAGGCTATATGAGGTTCTTGCGTCTCTTGTATGCAGCAAGGAGGAATCGTCCAGGACAAGACTGATCCACTCCTCATACATTGTTATAATGATCCCTCTATCTGAAACTGTACCTTGAGCTCAACATATGTAGGGCATGCTAGGGCATCGTATAAGAAAATGCTCCTCGTTATCCACCTCTATCCGGCAAATTGGGCATATGTGTGAAGAGAGATGGTGGATGCAATCCAAAGATGAGTAGGTGCTGGTACAACCAGCTTCACACCAGCCAACTGAGACTTCAGAGTTGATTAGTAGACCCTTTAAGCTTCCTAAATCCACCAAAATATCAGCCAAGTACTTTGGAACATGTATCCCAAAAGTTTAAGTCAAGACAGACTAGTTGCGAAATGACTAGCTCCCAAAACTTGCTATTTTTGGACATACACCTGCTGGAAAAAATGAACAGTGCTCTCAACCTGGTAGGAATTAGAAAAATTCCTTTTGGGCATAGCAAATAGACTTAGCAAGCTTCACAATCCAAGTTAAAACACTTCAAATGATGGATTGAGCACTGAGAACAAGATTTATCAATTTCTGGAACATGCCCACCATTCTCGGGGCTCTGGAGAGATAGACCAGTGAGCAGTAAAATGCAGATATCTCCAAAACTATAAATCCAATGACCTTGAAAATTGATATGCAGAAACTAGACAGTAAGAGCTATCCAACGCACGTTAAATCACTGAAAAAGGATCAGTAGAACTCGAGATATGACCTTCTAAAGGTATTGCTTTGAGTGAGTATAGCAGAGAACAAAACAGAGAAGTGAATGATGATAAATGTATAAATTCATATATGATTACAACCACATTGGCAATGAATCTTTGCACAATGGGAGTAGAATGATAGAGCTATGGAGTAAGCTCTTCAATCTCTACAAAATGACATGAAGTGGTCACGTACAAGGCTTGCTAATCGCCTCTTCCTTCTTGCTCCTTTTATAGCTATTCTTGTAGGGAGTTTTGAATTCGAATTCGAATGGCTCCACCTAAAAGTGATCCCCAAAGTTAGGAGATATTCCCTCAGCTCAAAAAGTCGTGGGTTTTGGTAGTTAGAGCCACGAAATTGCTTTTACATCATGCATGAGGTAAGCCATCCTTTTCCTTTTTCTTTTTTCAATTACAAGAGATAAAAATGAACTCTTTTACAAGAGGTGTTCACATGACTACTCATGTGACACAAATGAAGATGATATCAAACATATCAAGCATGTAGGCTTGGGTAAAATGCCCCAACAACTCCCCCTCAAGCAGGTGTACCTGCACACTTGGTATTTTCCATCTTGAACTTGACGAGCATGTCATGGACATACTTCCTTTGTGTGATGTATATACCTGAATCTGTGTAGATCAACTCCAATCCAAGAAAATAAGTGAGTGGTCCGAGGTCACTTATTTTGAACTCCTCCTTCATTTGAGCCTTTACTTGTTTGATTCCTTCAAGAACATTGCCTGTGATAATAATATCATCAACATACACACATAAATAGATCACTTCAGATCCATTCCTCTTTATGAACAAAGAGGTATCCGCCTTGCTAGCTTTGAATCCTTGGTCCTGCAAATAAGTCACCAATCTGAAATTCCAAGCTCTTGGAGCTTTCTTCAATCCATACAAAGCTTTCTTTAGTTTGCATACATAGTTAGGATGATGTGCATCCTCATATCCAGGAGGTTGTGCCATATACACTTCCTCAGAAATCCATCCATTCAAGAAAGCATTCTTTACATCAAGTTGATAAAGATTCCAATTTCTAGATGCAGCAAGACTAATGAGAACCCTAATTGTAGGCATTTTTGCAACAGGAGAGAAAGTCTCCTCATAATCAATACCATGGGTTTGAGCAAACCCTTTAGCAACTAACCTTGCTTTGTGTCTATTTATACTGCCATCTGGATTCCTCTTGATTTTGTATATCCATCGAGATCCAATTACCTTCATAGATGGCTTGTTAGGTACAAGCTCCCAAGTGTCATTCTCCTTCAAGGCTTCCATTTCTTCATCCATTGCATCTCTCCAAGCTTTCTTGCTTTGTGCTTCTTCAAATGTGGTAGGTTCTTCATTGGTTGAATCCTTTGCAATGTAGATTGAGTGCTTGGTGACCAAAGAAGTATCATAACCAAACCTCTCTGGTTTCTTCTTCTCCCTTAAAGACCTTCTAAGTGGTTGATGTGAGCTCTTGGGTCCATATGTAGCATCTTGCATCTTTGCTTTTCCTTTGTTCTTCCATAGCTTTAGTCTTTCCAAGTCTTCTAGGTCAATCTCCGAATCACTTTCTTCAATCTGCTTTGGCTCCTTTGGTTGAAGTGATGGAAAATCTTCATCCAAGTCATATGGTAGCTTCACTTTCCTGTCATCATCAAACCATGATTTGTTTTCATCAAAAATTACATCTCTACTCACAGAAAATCCTTTATTGGTTGGATTGTACAATCTATATCCTTTTTGGTTTTGATCATAACCAATGAATACACACTTCTCTGCCTTGGGATCCAATTTCCCTCTTACTTGGGAAGGAATGTGAGCATAGGCTAAGCATCCAAAGATTTTACAATGCTCTATACTAGGTCTTCTTCCATTCCACACTTCATATGGAGTGGTTCCATCTAGTGACTTAGATGGAAGTCTATTTATGAGATATGTTGCTGTAGACACAGCCTCTGCCCATAGGTAGTTTGACTATCCCTTTTCGTTGAGCATGGACCTTGCAGCTTCGACAATAGCTCTGTTCCTCCTCTTTGCTACACCATTGAGTTCGGGTGTATACCTTGTAGTGACTTCCCTTTTAATGCCTCTCTCATGCAAGAAGGCATCAAATTCAGAAGAGAAGTATTCTCCTCCACCATCTGATCTAAGTCGTTTCAAAGTCCTACCTGTTTGGTTTTCAACAAGAGCAATATACTTCTTAAAGCAATTAAACACTTCATCCTTGTGCTTCATGAAAAACAGAATGGTTCACCTGCTACAATCGTCTATGAAAGACACATAATATCTTGAGCCTGATATAGATGGCTCCTTACTTGGACCCCACACATTCGTGTGCACTAGATCCAAAGGATTTTGATACATATATCCTTTCTTATTGAAAGGTTGTCTATGAGCTTGGCCGAGTTGACAAGCTTCACACTTATAAATCATGTGTTGCCTTGTGATATTAGGCAAACCAAGTACACTTTGGTCCTTGCAAATTTGTTTGAGTGTCCTCTCACCAATGTGAGCAAGCCTTTTGTGCCATATCTCCAACTCTGTAAGAGTTTGAGATCCATAGCTAAACAAAGCTATGTTCTTTGTATCTTCCACTTCAAAAGTGAAAAGCCTTCCTGTCTTTTCTCCTTTGGCAATCCTTCGAAAGCCTTGCCTTGGGTCTTCAACATATGCTCCAAATCGATTGAATCTAACCTGCAATCCTTTTTCAACAATCTGTCCAACACTTATTAAATGTTTGGTAATTGTAGGGACATACAAGACTTTGCTTAAGAGGTTCATATTCCCATATGATGTCTTCACATTACCTATCTTCTCCACTGAGTGCTTTGTGTCATCTCCTGTCTGCACTTCATGCTTGTTATGAGGATCTTCCAAAGCAGAAAGTAAAGCCACATTTCCTGCTACATAGTTCGAGCATCCCGAATCAATGTAAAATATGTGATCATCATCCTTACCCTTCTTCGCTGATAGATTCATAATCAATAATGAATCTTCTTGACTTTGGTCCTCTGCGTAGTTATTGTAATCTCTTCTTCCTCTATGGCCACTTTGATAGTTGTTGTTGTTGTTGTAATTGTTATTGTAGTAGTTGTTGTTGTAGCCTCCATTGTATCTACCTCTATTTGATCCATAGCCACCTCTATTGAATCCTCTTCCTCTTGAGTTCCTCGGGTTCCTGAAACATTCTTCAGTAGTATGGTTAGATAAGCCACATATGTTGCAAGGTTGAGATGATTGGAATCTCCCCCTGCCTTGCTTTCCACCTCTGCCTCTTCCTCTAGCTCTTCCTCTACCTGCAAAGTTTGCTTGGAAAGAGCTTCCTTCATCTTCATTCTTCCTATTCTTTGACTTGTCCTTGACCTTAGCTTTATCAGAATATAAGGCAGAAGTTTGATTACCTCTTGAGGACTCACCACCTTTGCTAATCTTTGCTTCATGAGTGAAGAGTTGGCCCATGAGTGTGTTGAGGTCGGGTACATGCATATCCATGTATAAATCCATGGCTGTTGTGAATGACTCCCACTTGTCGTCTGCTTTGATTCCATTCATGATTTGTCTTATGATTTGCTCCTCTTCAATTACCTCTCCAATGCTTCCAAGTTGGTCGGAAATCTCCTTCATCTTTGTGACATAATCAGTCACATTTTGCTTCGGGCTTTTCTTCATTGTTGTGAACTCCATCTACAATTGGTTCTTCCTTGCTCGAGTGTTGGAAGAGAAGAAAGAAGCAAGTGCATTCGAGGTCTCTCTTGATGTCTTGCATCCCTTGACATGAGGTAAAAGAAAATCAGAGATTGAGTTTAGAATATAGGACCTTGCAAGTGCATCCTTCGAACACCAATTCGAAAGTCCTTCCACTTCTTCATGTGATGGTTTCCCTTTGTTCCTCATGGTTGGCATTGCTTCATCTGCGGATATGAATCCATATAGATTCCTCCCTTGAAGGTAAGCCTCCATCCTTAGAGACCATGCCGGGTAGTTGTTTCGATCCAATTTGTCAATTGTTGATGGAAATCCATCTCCCATGTTGCTTGACTATGCTCTGATACCACTGTGAAGAGAGATGGTGGATGCAATCCAAAGATGAGTAGGTGCTGCTACAACCAGCTTCACACTAGCCAACTGAGACTTCAGAGTTGATTAGTAGACCCTTTAAGTTTCCTAAATCCACCAAAATATCAGCCAAGTACTTTGGAACATGTATCCCAAAAGTTTAAGTCAAGACAGACTAGTTGCGAAATGACTAGCTCCCAAAACTTGCTATTTTTGGACATACACCTGCTAGAAAAAATGAACAATGCTCTCAACCTGGTAGGAATTAGAAAAATTCCTTTTGGGCATAGCAAATAGACTTAGCAAGCTTCACAATCCAAGTTAAAACACTTCAAATGATGGATTGAGCACTGAGAACAAGATTTATCAATTTCTGGAACATGCCCACCATTCTCGGGGCTCTGGAGAGATAGACTAGTGAGCAGTAAAATGCAGATATCTCCAAAACTATAAATCCAATGACCTTGAAAATTGATATGCAGAAACTAGACAGTAAGAGCTATCCAACGCACGTTAAATCACTGAAAAAGGATCAGTAGAACTCGAGATATGACCTTCTGAAGGTACTGCTCTGAGTGAGTATAGCAGAGAACAAAACAGAGAAGTGAATGATGATAAATGTATAAACTCATATATGATTACAACCACATTGGCAATGAATCTTTGCACAATGGGAGTAGAATGATAGAGCTATGGAGTAAGCTCTTCAATCTCTACAAAATGACATGAAGTGGTCACATACAAGGCTTGCTAATCGCCTCTTCCTTCTTGCTCCTTTTATAGCTATTCTTGGAGGGAGTTTTGAATTCAAATTCGAATGGCTCCACCTAAAAGTGATCCCCAAAGTTAGGAGATATTCCCTCATCTCAAAAAGTCGTGGGTTTTGGTAGTTAGAGCCACGAAATTGCTTTTACATCATGCATGAGGTAAGCCATCCTTTTCTTTTTTCTTTTTTCAATTACAAGAGATAAAAATGAACTCTTTTACAAGAGGTGTTCACATGACTACTCATGTGACTTACAAATGAGGATGATATCAAACATATCAAGCATGTAGGCTTGGGTAAAATGCCCCAACAATACGGGATACCTCCTTGGGTATCATGCTAGCTCGATCTCTCTCTCGATCCCCAAACCGGTATGATGATACGCTAATCTGCCCAATAGCCACTTGTATGTGATGTGGCATATAAATCTGCATGTAAGGAGGCATCTCAATGAAACCTGGGTTTGAAATTTGTAGAAAAAGCTCATAAAAAGGCTTTTTCGTTGGTGGTGTATCCCCAAGTAGGATCCACGTCCTTTGTATATACCTGTGCCATAGCTCTTGTCGTATGATCCTATTTATCTCATGCAAAGAGATTGAATAGGTGGGGGCATATGTATCATATTGTCGGGTTGGTAGTTGGTGCATGTCAAATCCATAGTTGGCCAAACAATCTCTAGTCTGTGCAATAGCAAAATGAAGTATCTCCAAAGTCACACGGGGACGCGTCCTCGGGCCCTAGGGATGCCCACCCCAATATGAAAGGAGGGACGGGAAAAGGGGATGGCTTTCGTCCCCCCTTACCCCCCTTACATGTTTGAAACAGATTTGCATCCTTGGGGCGTTTTTCGCTGAGAGACCCTATCCAAGACAGGACATGAAGTTTGAAGGCTGAATGAAGTTTTTTCTGGCCTTAAATTCAATTTGAATTTTGATTTTTTAATGCCCACTTTTAGGACTTCTAGAAGCTTCTTCCAATCCCACACAAGCATAAAAAGGCCTCATTTCAAGTCATCCAACCACAAATTCACTTACAGCTTCAAAGGACTCAATGCATAGAAGGAGATCCTTTTAAAGAATGGGAGATGATGTAGGGTCAGAGTCCATACGAAGTGGCAAATGAAGAACTTGTAGTAGCATAGTTGCAACGCAACGCGTTGCGTAGCGTCTGCAACGTTCGCAACGCAACGACGTTGCGTTGCGACGTACGCAACGCGTTGCGTTGCAGACAAATTTTTTTGCCCTCTCCTTTGAGCCCGAAACGGGCTCGCGGGAGAGGGCATTTTACTTGCTTTCTTCCTTGCAGCGAACACACACCCGAGAGCATTGAGCAGAAGCAGAGATCAAACCAAACCCTGAGCCCTCAGCCGAGAGAGAGAGAGAGAGAGAGAGAGAGAGAGAGAGAGAGAGAGAGAGAGAGAGAGAGAGAGAGAGAGAGAGAGAGAGAGAGAGAGAGAGAGAGAGAGAGAGAGAGAGAGAGAGAGAGAGAGAGAGAGAGAGAGAGAGAGAGAGAGAGAGAGAGAGAGAGAGACTCATCATGCCTAAACCAAAGCAAAATTGTTGGAAGTACGTGACTAGCCAACGGAAGTTTGGATCGGGTGGGAGTGAGAGATGGACATGTAACCTATGTGGTTACAAAGGGGGTGGTGGGGCAGATCGTATCAAAGCCCACCTTTCCAAATTTAGTGGCTTGGGCATTTCAGCATGCAAGCAGCCTATGCCAGTTGATATCAAGGATGAGCTCCTTGAGTGGGTAGCTCAAAGGGAAGCTAGAAAGTATCCACAGAGCTCTCGGCCCACCTCCACCTCTATTAGCTCCAGTGATCCTCCTCCACACGATGCTCCAGCACATCAGACTCATAGGGGATCCTCTAGTGGAGGGAATGATGAGCATGGACATGATACCGTCGATCTTGAGGGTGACACTCAGCCACCGGTGAAGGCACCTAGAGGCTCACTTTCTTTGGCATCCGTACGTGCGGGTTTTCAGAGGAAGCGGGAGCTTGAGGCCAAACAAGGTATAATGAAGCTTTTCATACAGTGTGGCCTCTCTTTTAATGTTGCACGCACACCCGCATGGAAGGAAGCCATGGAGTTAGTGAGCACATTAGGATATCGATGGAGCGGTCCTTCATATGAGGAGTTGAGGACTAGTGAGCTACGCATAACAAAAGATATAGTGGAGAAGCAGTTAGAGCCGATGATGGGCACATGGGAGAAGTATGGATGCACTATTATGTGCGATGGATGGACAGACATCAGGAAAAGGAATGTATATAACATACTAGTGCATTGTTGCAAAGGCACTATGTTCCTTCGCGCCATCGATGCATCACAGGCTGGACTTACAGTGACAGGTATGTATAGGTGAAATTTCAAGTTTTAATTTTAAGATACGCATTTGAATTTTGCATATGCTATATATATGTATTATGTATGCAGTATGTACTATGTACTATGTGCATGGCTGATTTGTGTAATTTTTGTGTCACATGTCAGTTTATATATGGTCATATCCGCCAGGCTATTATGGATGTCGGTCAAAAGAATGTTGTGCAAGTCATTACCGACAATGGAAGTAATTGTGTGGCCATGGGTAGATTGTTAGAGGCAGAGTTTCCCTCCATTGTGTGGACCCCATGTGCCGCACATAGCATTGATCTTTTGATAGAGGATCTTGGAAAGATCCCTTGGATTCATTCTATTTTTTCCACCTTCCATAAGGTGGTCTCTTTGTTCACAAAGAGACCAAAACTATTAGCTATTTTCAGATCATACAGTGAGTTGGATATCCTAAAGCCTGCGAAGACCAGATTTGCTTACATGTGCATAGTGATGGAGAGACTACTTCGGGTGCGGAAGGCTTTGATGCAGACAGTTGTGTCTACAGAGTGGACTGCCTGGGATGGACACACTACCCCGAGAGCAGATTTTGTACGGATTACATGCTTGTCAGATTCATTTTGGAGGGATGTAGAGGCACTTGTTCGTGCCATACATCCATTATATTTTGTCCTTCGCATCGTTGATATGGAGGGGAGTGCATTGGGACTCGTCTATGAGTTCATGGATCGAGTTGGCGAGTCCCTTTCACGTTGCCCACATTTGACATTGGACAGGTATTTATTAAGTTATTACTTATTACTTTGAATTTTTGACACTTAAAATTCTTATTATCTTAAAAATTAGTCTCTAAAATTTATAATTTCTTTGTTTATAGGATTGAGCAGCTTAAGGCTGTGTGGAGGGATCGACGGGATTGGTTTCATCGCCCGATCCATGGGATGGCACACTTATTGCATCCCTTATGGAGATCTTAGCAGGCCATCGTGGATGAGGAGCTCTTGAGTGCATGGAACACATGTATATAGGCTTTATCCAGCTGAGGTAGAGTTACGACTTCAATTGGAGAGACAACTCTTGGTATTCCAAAATGGTGGTGGCCATTTTGGAAAGGATACGGCTTGTTTGAGATCTTCTCAGTTGCGGCCAGTATCATGGTGGGAGATGTATGGTGCGAGTGCTCCTCAGTTGGTAAGTACTAAGTCAAAAGTCTTTAGTGTACTGTGTGACATGTGATAAATATGTATTATGATTTATGTACTAATTATTTTTTGAATTATGTTGTAATGCAGAGAGAGTTAGCTATTCGTATCCTTCCACAGGACTGCAGCGTAAGTCCTTGTGAAAGGAATTGGAGCACATGGACCCTCTTCCATACAAAGAAGAACAGATTATCTACAACGCAGTTGGAGCGGCTAGTTTATTGCCACTGCAACTTGCGTCTCTTGGAGAGCGGCGGACGTACAGGAGATGTGAGGGAGATCAACGTGGACACAATAGATATAGAGAAAGTTAGAGATATTCCAGATATTCCTCCAGAGGATCTTGACTTATATACTATGCTGTACCATGAGTTGACCTTACCTCAGCATGATACGAGATCATCTCGGAGCCGCAGAGGACCTAGTGGTAGTGGTGATGCATCCACTAGTAGCCGACCACATACCACTACTACTAGGGATGATGATGATGATGATGATGATGATGATGATGATGATGATGATGATGATGATGATGATGATGATGATGATGATGATGATGAGAGTGATGATTTGTCATCTGACACCATGTCAGAGTGACAGAGTTTGATTATTGACATTTGAGGCTTTGACATTTCATGTTTGACATTTGGTATTTCATGATATGTATTTACTATTGTGATGACAGTGGACACTTATCATGACTCACTTGTGAGTCGTGACTTTATATTTATCATTTGCCACTTATGATTTATGCCATGCGTCATGATTCATATGATTTATGATTTATCATTTGTCATAGTGATCTCTATTGTTTTATATTGATGTATGAACGATGATATGATCATGTGACATGTATGTACTATGATGCCAGGTGTTATCATTTATATTATAAATCATGATGTTTATTGTAATTTGTTAAAAGTTAGAAGTTAGAACTTACTACTTAGAAACTAGAAACTTGAAAGTTAAGTGTTATGATCATTATGTTGTTAGAAATTAGAATCTAGAATCTAGATGATGATGTTATGATTATTGATGTTATGATTGTATTTGAATTTTGATATAATGATGATGTATTTGAGATAATTGTATTTGATATAATCTTAAGGTTGTGTGGAGGGTTATGATATAATCACGAGTCACGACCAAGTTCCAACTTTCAAGTTAGATTGATAATCTCTATTATTTATGATATATCTTATATTGTAATAAGTATTTTATGGTATATATAGTCATATCCCACCTTATTACATATCATAGGACCCAAAATATGTGAAAAAAACATATAAAAATTTTGAAAAATAAATAACTTTATCGCAACTCCTAGGTCCAGACGTTGCCCTCATTGCTAACCCGTTGCTAACCCGTTGCCGTTGCCGTTGCGAAAACGTTGCTTTCCACTATGTCTAGTAGTTAAAGCCACTGATGGTGTTCTAGAAATTGAGACCATGCATTGTACATGTTCGTTGTTTATACTTAAAAGAACTTTTTTCTATGGTTTTCTTGTTATTGATCATTTCATATATTAAAAACTAATTGTAGATGACTTCATTTGATCATCTAAAAAAATCAACATTTTTTAGCGGGTCCTCTAGGATGTGTCCCTGAAACACCCTAGGCTCCGTCCCCGAGGCTTTTTTTCTATGGTTTTCTTGTTATTGGTCATTTCATATATTAAAAACTAATTGTACATGACTTCATTTGATCATCTGAAAAAATCAACATTTTTTAGCGGGTCCCCGAGGACGTGTCCCTGAAACACCCTAGGCTCCGTCCCTGTCTCGGGGACACTACGTTTCACGGGACTCGTTCCCATCCCCTGGTGACTTTGAGTATCTCTCCCTAGGGCAAGATCTCGCAATGTGTGAAAGGCCTTGTACAAGAGCCATTATCCATATCCTGGAGTCTATGGAGCAAACATACATCCTGGAACAAAGCCTCTACTAGCATCGGGGGTGTAGCAAGCTCTGCTCTAATGATGTCATATGGTACAGATGGCTTGTTATGTATCAACCTGGAAATCATGAGTACCTTGGGTCTCTCCACCAATGTCCATATATGGTTTGCCGGTCATGGACCCCAAATGGATGATCCAACATCAGTGAGGGTGTGACTAGTGTATCAAATAACCAACCCTTCATTTGAGGCTCCTGAAAGTGTGCTTGATGACACTGCCTCTCGATCAATGCTAATTTTGCGTATCCATGAGTGACCCGATCGCGGGTTCATGGGCCATAGAGAATGTACCTAACATGGTTGTAAAAGTCACCCCAAGCTAAACATATGAACCAATGATTTGAATGTGTCCACTAGCAACTTTGAATACAGTTTTCTTTGTATATGTGCTGATGTGCCAAAAATAAGTACCTTCTTTTTGCTAAGGTTCACGGAAAGTCCTCTCTGTGAGCAAAAATCTTCTAACGCATGTAGGTGGCTCTTTAATCCCTCGGCTGACTTTGAAGTCAAGGCAATGTCATCAGCATATAACAAAATGTGTAAAGGTGGGTCCCCCCAACTCCACTCTTTAACCCCCATGCGAGCCCCATGCTGATGTGTAAAGTCAAATTCTCATAAATGTTTATCCCAAATAAGGTAGGGGATAATGGGCACCCTTGTTTTACTCCTAAAGTGCTAACAAGCGGATCAGAAATGCTGGAAGTGGGGTGGGCCTCAATAACAATTAATCATAGGTTTACAATATCTTCCAACAGATGAATCTTAGTATACACACTTATAATACTCAAAAAGAAATGAGTGAAAGATAGAGAGATAATAGACAAGATTTTCAAAGCGTATGGTAAGATAGAATGCTCGATTACAATGTGTGAATATGATACAAACTGCCAATATTTGAATCTAGGCAGAAATAGGAAACTAGGTACAAGAAATTGTGTGTAAAGTGCCTAAGAGGTATGAAAAGTGTGTGTGTATGTGAGAATGTAGAGAATAAGAAGAGTTTAGAACTGTTTTACAGCAAACCCTAATTCTGGAATTAGGGTTTCAAAAACCCTAAATCAAAAACTAGTGAACTAGCAAGTGAGAAACAAAAATAGCATTGCTTTTCACAATGAATCTTGAGCCGATTGTGCATGAACATAGATACTTGAGAAATTGCAAATTGAATGTGAGGACGTGTATTACATAAACAGATCAAGCAATCAATTACTTGACTAAAGTATTTGAATCTGCTTCTGCCTCTAATGACACATTAACATCCATAGGTGTTTGCATAGGCTTGGAATCTGTCATCTCAAACTTTTCCAATAAATTTTCAATGTATTTCTGTTGTGTTATATAGATACACTCATCATTGTACTTGAACTCAATCCGAAGATAATATTGCAAAATACCTAAATCATTCACATCAAATGTATGCTTAAGTTGTGCTTTAAAATACTAAAGGTCTGAATCCTTGGGACCTGTCATGGTCATATCATCAACATATATAATAATAATAATCAAAACATTTCTCAACTTCAACATAAATAGTAGGAGCTTCATATGAGTTTTCAAAACCAATAGATAAGAGATAGATATGTATTTTTTCATACCAAGCCCTTGGTGCTTGCTTTAATCCATATAAAGCTTTGATAAGCTTGCATACTAAATGCTCTTTACCTTCCTCTTCAAAACCTTGTGACTGTTGAATGTAGACATTTTCATGATGATCACCATTTAGAAATGCAGTTTTGATATCTAACTGGTATACATTCCAACTAAAGAATGCGACAAGAGAAAGTACTATTTTGACTATTGTCATTCTAGAAGTAGGTGCAAAAGTCTCATCATAGTCAATACCTTTCTTTTGTGCATAACCTTTGACTACTTATCTTGCTTTATACCTGTCAATGGTACCATTTGCTTTTCTTTTGATTTTGAAGATCCAGTTAATACCAATTGCTTTTTTACCTTTTGGTAACTCACAAAGCTTCCATGTTTGATTCTCATGAATGGAATCAATCTCTTCTTGCATAGCTTTCATCCATATAGGACTTTGTAGTGCATCTTTAACATTGGCTGATTCATTCTCAACTTAAGTTAGTGCTAAATGTTATGAATCTGAAAATGTTCTGTGTAATTTACATGATCTGCTTGTTCTTTCCTTGTATAACTTCGGGTTTGTCCTATGAAGTTCTTTATACCACTGTCCTTCCAAGTTTGATATAACCACCTCGGTGTATTCTTGAAAAGTGGTGAAATCTCTTTAGATTTTTTAGTATCTCTTTCTTTTGGAACTTTGGAACCTTCTCTAACTTCATAAGTTGGAACATCAATAGGTGATGAGTTGATTTAAGGTATAATATGCCTCTTGACTCCCATAGCAATATATGAAAGTGCTTGTGCATCCCTTGAATCCCATCTGGTTTGCTCTTAGGAAGTAATCTAGTAGTAGTACGCACTCTTGATGATGAAGTAGTTCCTTCTTCTTCACTAACATCTTGTCGAGTAGAGATTGGAACAACATGTCTTCTAGAAGATGAAGTAGCTTCTTTTCCGATTTGTTTTGGCCTTCGATAAGTGCCATTGACAATATTCCACAAGTCCTTTGAACTAACAGATTCATCATTAAACTCCACATTGGATAGTTAGAAATTCCTTCAGGCTTGTCTTCATTCTCAAGTCTATAGTCACTCATCTTGTTAAGGGTATATGTCAACTATGCTTAGATACCAAATGTTACAAGTAGGGTGGGCCTCAATAACAATTAATCATAGGTTTACAGGATCTTCTATACACCTTAATACTGAAAAAGAGATTACTGAAAGGTAGCGAGAGAATAGACAAGATTTTCAAGTGTACGGTAAGCTAGAATGTGCACCTACACTAACTGATATTTAAATGTCAAATTACAATGTGTGAATTTGATACAAATTGACAATATTTGAATCTAAGCAGAAATAGGGAATTAAATACAAGAAATTGTGTATAAAGTGCTTATGAGGTATGATGAGTGTGTATGTGAGAATGTAGAGAATAAGGACAACTTGGAACTTTTTTACAGCAAACCCTAATTCTGAAATTAGGGTTTCAGAAACCCTAAATCAGAAACTAATGAACTAGCAAGTGAGAAACAAAAATAACATTGCTTTTCACAGTAATAAGCAAGTTCCTGATGGTTAGTTGCCATAATCTCCTCCAAAGCTGCACCAAAGGTAGAGCACACCTCCTACAAAAGTTAGTCACCTTTAAATTGACTAATCCTTGGGATTGGTGCCCAAGTCATGCCATAAGTGACCGATAAGGCTTCTTTATATAGGGCTCAAGCCTGAACCACGAAATTGACTACGAAAAGCTGAAAAAGCACCTCAAAAAAGCATGCAATAAATAAAAAAAACGAACTTGCTTTCAAGAATTAAAAATTGCTTTTACGATTTCCATATTTAGCCATCAGTTAGTTATGGGAGTTAGATCTCCTTGATGTAGAGACTGAGAGGCACATAATTAGGTAAAAAAATCATTTTGGACAGAAATTAGGGTTACGGGGTCTCCGGCTAGTGCCATGTCGCGTGATGCTTGGAAAGCTCTGTAAGTGATGCGCTGTGTGCATGCTTTGGATCCTATGCAATAGGCATACTGTTTGGAAGAGTGCCTCTACTAGCATCGGTGACGCAACAAGCTCTGCCCTTGATGATATCATGGGGTACCGAAGATTTTTTGTGGATGAGTTTGGCAATCACGAGAATGTGCGGCCTTTCCAGTGCTGTCCATGATGATGTGGCTAATCTCGGTCCTCATATATCTAGACTATACATGAGTGCTTGGGTAACTAAAGTGTCGAAGAGCCACCCCTTTGTGTGGGGCTCCTTAAAATGTTTGGAAGAGTGCCTCTACTAGCATCGGTGACGCAACAAGCTCTGCCCCTGATGATATCATGGGGTACCGAAGATTTTCTGTGGATGAGTTTGGCAATCACGAGAATGTGCGGCCTTTCCAGTGCTGTCCATGATGATGTGGCTAATCCCGGTCCTCGTATATCTAGACCATACATGAGTGCTTGCGTAACTAAAGTGTCGAAGAGCCACCCCTTTGTGTGGGGCTCCTTAAAATATGCTTGGTGACATTGTCTCTCCATCAAAGCTAATGTTGTGTATCCACATGTGATGCGATCACGGGCTGCTTGAGACATTGAGAAAACCCCAGAGGCTGCTGCAAATGTCACTCCCAAGTAGACATATGAACCGACTACCTCGATGGGTCCGCCTGCCGTTGTGAAAGAACTGTGTCTCCTCATCTGTGCTATTGTATGGAAGATCAAAACCTTGGTTTTACCAAGGTTCACTGATAATCCCCTATATGTATAGAAATCATCTAGGCCGTGTAGGTGACGTTGTAGCCCTCTGTAGACTCTGAAACAAGCACAATATCATCATTATATAAAAGAATGTGGATAGTGGTCCCTCATACCTCAATGCCCTCTCCTCGCTGCTGTTGTATGAAGTTCACTATCTGGTCAATGTATAAACCAAAGAGGGTGTGTGAGAGGTGGCACCCTTGCTTCACCCCGATGGTGCTAGCAAGTGAATCGGATAGACCACATGGGCATCTGACTCTACTTGATACTCTCTGATATAAGGTGTAGATCCCCCATATCCTCTCCTTTGGAGCCTTGATATCGTGTAGATGTCTAAAGAGCCACTGGGGGGGGGGGGAGAGAGAGAGAGAGAGAGAGAGAGAGAGAGAGAGAGAGAGAGAGAGAGAGAGAGAGAGAGAGAGAGAGAGAGAGAGAGAGAGAGAGAGAGAGAGAGAGAGAGAGAGAGAGAGAGAGAGAGAGAGAGAGAGAGAGAGAGAGAGAGAGAGAGAGAGAGAGAGAGAGAGGGGGGGGGGGAGGGGGGGGGGAGGGAGGGAGGGAGGGAGGGGGGGGGGAAAAGAGAGAGAGAGAGAGAGAGAGAGAGAGAGAGAGAGAGAGAGAGAGAGAGAGAGAGAGAGAGAGAGAGAGAGAGAGAGAGAGAGAGAGAGAGAGAGAGAGAGAGAGAGAGAGAGAGAGAGAGAGAGAGAGAGAGAGAGAGAGAGAGAGAGAGAGAGAGAGAGAGAGAGAGAGAGAGAGAGAGAGAGAGAGAGAGAGAGAGAGAGAGAGAGAGAGAGAGAGAGAGAGAGATTTAACGTCTATTAGAAGGCTGAACTCGACTTATGAGACAGAATCAATGTACATAATTTGTGTCTTCAATCGAAGAAGAGCGTGCACAAAGTAAAAAACTGATGCAAAACTAGGTATGTGAGGGGGGGGGGGGGGCATATATGGAGTGCTATCTCTATGGTAGCCTATGTGCAAGAGGGTGATACAAGTATGAGAATGCATCTAAGCAGCTCAAAACCCCCAACTAGTGCTCATTTATGGATGTAGTATGTGTTACATAGGTGGAGGCTGGGTCATGGCTGCCCGAATGACTGCAGTGGGATCGGACATCATCTCGGTCCGTCTGCCCTCAATGGCTTGACAGTAGCGGGCCTTTATATCTGCAATCTGGTGATTGCAATCTCTGTGTCCGATAGCCTCTATCACAGGGTAGTCTCCTAGCATGAGAGGTCTCACCTTGCTGAAGAGTCACCCCTCTCGGAGTGACAGTAGGTCGGGGAGCTGGTGAATGTCGTGGGGCAAAGCAATCCGTGAGCTTTGTTTGTCTCCCGCCGATCAGAGCCGTTGAGGTGGGCTGGAGAAGGGAATCTCTACAGCTGTGTATCTCTAATAAGAATCACCCGTTAGACACTGATCTCTAGAGGCCACAATCTTACGAAGGGCAGGCTGTCCTGCTAATAGAGCCTCATATATGCTCCTTATATCATCATATGCCCTGCATTGACATTCAAAATGCTCCTCATCAAAATGCTCTATCTCTACTCCACACATACGGCAAATCCTCTCCTCTCTGGGGGTGTTTGTTGCTCTTCCAACCTCTCTCTAGTCGGTGCGATGAGACCCTTAGCTGGCCAATCGCTACCCTCGAGCTATGAGGCATGTATGTGTCCATGTAGCATGGTCTCTGGATGAACCCGTCTCTTAGAAAGTCCAAGAACTTGTCTTGATAGTGTGACAGTCTGGATCCAAGGCTGGAAGTGAACCACGTGTGACTAGTGTATAGCTGCCAGAGTTCCTGTCTAAGCACAATGTTTCTCTCACTAGGTGAGAGGCGAATGTGGGGAGAGTCTAGGTCATACTGGAAGGGTGGTAGTGTGTCCATATCCATTCCATGTCCATTAAACCATGCTTTAACCTGAGAATACCAAGCTCTGTCCTACTTTGAATCAGAGGCATGTATCGCCGCCTCAAATGCTCTGCATCTGAGTCTATTTGCCGAGAGCTCCCTCATTCTCTGAATGAAACATATAGTCTGGAACAATGCCTCTACCACCATGGGAGGTGTGACCATCTCTACCTTGATGATGTCGTGTGGTAGTGATTGTTTCCCACGGGATAGCCTTGAGATCATGCATACTTGTGACCGCTCAGACGCACTCCACTGGGCGGCTGTGGGACCCAAACCCCAAACTATCGTTGCATACATCATAGCTGGTGTGACTAGTTTGTCAAATAGCCATCCCTTCGTACGAGGCTCTTGGAAGTGTGCCTGATGATACCTCCTCTCTAGCATGGCCAAAGCTGCATAACCTCGTGTGAGCCTATCAGTGGCTGCGTGTCTCATACTGAAGGGACCATGTAGGCTCGTGAATGTCACCCCTAACTAGACATATGAAGCGACCACCTCTATTTGTCCACCAACTGCAGTGAACTGTGCTGCATTCTGCACCATAGGAGAGGTGTGGAAGATCATGACCTTGGTCTTGCGACGGTTTACAGTCAACCTCTTTTGTATACAAAACTCATCCAAGACACCCAAGTGGTGCTCTAGACCCTCAGTGGATTCTGAAATCAACACAATATCATCAACATATAATAGAATGTGTACATGTGTACCTATTAGGTCTCCATCCTCATCACAAGCTCGTAGGATGTAGTCCTCAATCTCATCGATGTAGAGCCTAAATAGAGTGGGAGAGAGTGGGCACCCTTGCATAACACCAACTATGCTAGCAAAGGCTTCAGATAATCCCCTCATGCATCGAACCCTCCCAGGCACCCGCTCATAGTGTGTAGATGGTCCAAATCATCCCTGCTCATAGTGTGTAGATGGTCCAAATCATCTCTTCTTCTGCACCTTTGCCTTGTGAATGAGTCAACACAAAATGAAGATGTGATCAATAGTGGAGAAAGCCCGGTGGAAACCTGCCTGACCCCGTGCTCGTAGCCCCTCCATCTCCGCATATGACTTGAGCCCTACCTCGAGGACCGCCCCATAAAGCTTGGCCATGGTGTGGCCAATCATGATGTCCTGTAGTTCCTTGGGTCTACGGTGTCACCAGGTTTGTGGATGGGTGCAATGGTGTTCCTCGTCCACTCCTCAGGGAAGCCCTCCCATATAGTCTGATGGAAGATGTGTGCAATCAACGGAGCTATAGTGGAGGCAGTATATATGAGGTGCACACTTTGCAGTCCTCTGTGATCAATAGAATGCCCTTGCTGTAGCCACTCAATGACCCTCTGGATCATCTCTACTGTGAAGAAAGAGGAACGAATAGGACGTTGTCCGGGTGGGTGGGGTCCGGGGAATGGGAGGCTGTCTAGGTATCTCATATAGTCTCTTAGCATACTCATGCCAAATCTTCGGATCTCAAATGGGTGTCGTCGTTCGTGGCTCTCGTAGAGTGCACCATGCAGTGATACAATCCCTGCTCATGAGTAAGCGGTATAGCTTAAGCTCATGTGCCTTCTCGAAGACGCATCTCTTTCGGTGTGTGAGGGTCTTCATTTGTCTTCTAGCCTCACTTTATGTGATCTCTCCCAGTGCTCTTTGAGCTCATAGTCGATGATAGAGACTCTTGCACTCATCATCATACCAGGGATTATGTGGCGTAGTCCAAGGGGAAGGTGTGTGACCAGAATGTGTGGTGTGTGGGAATGAACCGATGGCGGATGTTTGAAGGATGGATGCTATATGTGATGTGAGTATATGTAGTGGGGTGTCAGGATGAAGCGAAAGAAGATTTCCCTCAACTTGGGCTGAGTATAGGTGAGCAAGCTCATGTGTGAAGTGGATGGTGGTATGTGGGTGTCCCCCTTGAGGGATAGTGCAAGATGTGTGATCGGCTCCAATGGTATAGGTGGGATGGTGAAGGACTGAGTATGTGGGTGGCCTCCTTGGTTCCCATGGTATAATCTACTATACTATGCGGTATGCATGTCAATCCCCCGACGAAGGCCACTGTCTCATCTCGTTATAAATAATGAGATGATGTCTCGATCTGAGTCTTAGTATGTGGGTACCATATAGTGTGTCTGTAGAATTGGCTGATGCCTGTCCTGGCATTGAAGTCTTGCATGAGGAAGGCTTCCCCTAGAGTAGAGTACTCTGTGATCTTCTCTGATAAACAGGTATAAATTGAGCCCTCCTCCTGGTCTATGACGGAGAATCGGGATCCAGAAGGGGTAAAATAACATAGTGCAATTTAGATGGCCCTCTCCTGTGAGAGCTGTAATCGGATCCAAAGGTATCTGGCCTTTGATTCCCGTGCGATGATGTGTATCTTGATCTGAAGTCCATTTCTGTTGTTTTTTGGGGGGGGGAGGGAGAGAGAGAGAGAGAGAGAGAGAGAGAGAGAGAGAGAGAGAGAGAGAGAGAGAGAGAGAGAGAGAGAGAGAGAAAGAAAGAAAGTGTTTTTACGTCTATTAGGAGGCCGAACTCGGCCTATGAGACAAATCGATGTACATGGGTGTATCTTCTGTCAATCAGAAAAGATAAAAGTGCTGAAAAGAAACTGGTTAAGCTGATATAGATCTCCGTAGTATGCATGTGGGGATACCCATGAAAGTGGTGGGGGGTGTATGGAGTGCGATATCTATGATAGTCTATATGCAAAAGGGTAGTACAACAACCATGAGAATGCATCTAAAACGACTAACTAGCTCCATCCTGTGCTAGTGGGTGGGATGTAATATGTGATACATAGGTGGAGGTGGAGTCAGGGCCACTCTGATGGCTGCAACGGGATCGGCCATCATCTGGGATCGTCTCTCCTCCATGGCGCGATGGTCACAAGCCTGGATCTCCGCAATCTGGTGTCGGTGAAGTCTCTGGGCCCGATATCCTATAGCACGGGGTCGTCTCCTAGCTCGAGATACCTGAGCCTGCTGAAGAGTCACCCCGCTCGGTATGTGGGCTGAGGGGGGGAGGGCTGCAGCACGTCGTGGAATAAAGAAGTCAGTGAGCTGACTCTGTCTCCCTCCTGTATGGAGTGCTACAGTAGGCTGGAGTAGGGAATCTCTGTGACTCTGTATCTCTAGTAAGAATCGCCCGAACTGTCGCTGGTCTCTAGAGTCCATGATCTCTCGGAGGGTGGGCTGCCCTGCAAACAGAGTCTCGTATCTGCCTCTGATGCCATCATATGCGCTACATCTGCATACAAAGTGCTCCTCATCCTCCATCTCTACTCTGCATACTCTGCATATCCGCTCCTCTCTGGGAATGTCTGCGGCTCTGCCCGTCTCAATCTCGAGTCGGTGTGATGAGACTCTCAGCTGGCCAATCGCTACCCTCAAGCTATGAGGCATGTGAGTATCCATGTAGCGTGGTCGCTGGATGAAACCGTCAGCTAGTATGTCTATGAACTGGTCTCGATAGTGCGATAGTCTCGATCCCATGTGTGCTGTGTGCCATGTCTGACTAATGTAGAGCTGCCAGAGATCCTGTCTGAGCACAACATTCCTCTCACGACGAGAGAGGTGGATGTGAGGTGAGTCTGGGTCATACTGAAAAGGCGGCAATCTGTCCATATCAAGTCCATGACTATCAAACCAGACTCTAACCTGAGTGTACCAAGCTCTCTCATATCCTAACTCTGATATCTGTATAGATGCCTCAAGAGCTCTGTGTGTGAGTCTATCTGTAGGGAGGTCCCTAATCCTCTGAATAAAGCAGATAGTCTGGAATAGTGCCTCTACTGCCATGGAGAGAGAGAGAGAGAGAGAGAGAGAGAGAGAGAGAGAGAGAGAGAGAGAGAGAGAGAGAGAGAGAGAGAGAGAGAGAGAGAGAGAGAGAGAGAGAGAGAGAGAGAGAGAGAGAGAGAGAGAGAGAGAGAGAGAGAGAGAGAGAGAGAGAGAGAGAGGGAGGGAGGGAGGGAGGGAGGGAGGGAGGGAGGGAGGGAGGGAGGGGGAGGGAGAATATTTGGTTTTATGGTGCTGGCTAAGGTGAGTAGATTAGGAAAATCCATCTGGTAATTTTGATGGAGGTATATTAAGGACTATCAATGATTACCGAAAAAATCTTCACTGCTCGTTAATCATCATATTAAGTTTTAAGAAATATCTGACTCAGAAAATCCAATTTGTGATGGTTAGTAAAATCAACTGTTTCAGATGCACGTATGGGATGAAAAAGTTGTTAAAATATTGTCCTCATACGTGACTGGTTAAAATTTTGTAGTATCTTCCTATCAGATTTCGTTAGCTCCTCCTCTGCTGCTTGTGTAGGTAGATAAGGCTGCTGATGTGGTTGCTGATATTCTCAAAAAACCACCTACCTTACACTCACTGGAGGCAAGTCTATGGAATTTTCCAGTGGAGATGCAAAAGAATCTAGGGAAATGTTACAAAAAGATATTATCTCAATCACAAGGAACAACAAGGATCTCTGATCATTATCAAGAGTCTGATGACCTGATGGAGCCTTTGAGCAAGTCTGCAAAGTTCAATGAAGCATTGCAAAGATGCAAGCAGAATGTTACATACAGATATGAAATTTTACAAAATAATGTTGGCATCATCAGACCTGTTGAAGGTATTTTGGAACATTAGGCTCATATTCATGTCAATAAACAAGGCCACGTTCCAATTCAGATCTATATATTCTTTTCTTGATCGGAGCCGGGGCCATTTTCAAGAACTCAATCTGGCCGTGCTGTATTTTAATGTTATTGATTAGCTATTTTTAGTTGCCCACCTATAGTGTTTTGCTTAATTTATTTTTCTTCTTTTATGGACATGCATGCACGATATGCATGTGCATGCGTGTCTCTGTATGTATATATATATATATATATATATATATATATATATATATATATATATATATAGATGTGTCTTTCTACTGCTTCATAATATATGGATGCTAAGAAATTCCAAAATGTTTTAAGTCTAGGATGCAGGCACCGACTTTTTCTTGACAATACTGTAAAATTCAACTTTGGCGTGATATGTTAGTTATGCCCTTTGCAAACAGAACAAAGATCACTGCATTGCTGAATGTAATTTGATGAAAATGCTGTACTCTTGAAGAATTGGCAGCAGCCGTTGCATTTTAGATGAGGTAGGCAGGGAGACTGTTCTCCCTCCTTGGACAGTTGTACATAATTTTCTTTGTATGTAATAAAGGGAGCATTTCCACACAAATATATATATATATATTTATATATATATATATATATATATATATGTGTGTGTGTGTGTGTGTGTGTGGTGTGTGTGTGTGTGGTGTGTGTATGTGCATGCATGCATGTATGTATGTATGAATGAATGTATGTATGCATGTATGTTTGTATGAATGAATGTATGTATGTATATATGTATGTATGTATGTATGTATGGATGAATGTATGTCTATGTGTGTGTGTATGTGTATATATGTATTTTTGTATGTATATATATATATATATATATATATATATATATATATATATATATATATATATATATATATATATATATATATATATATATATATATATATAGATAGATAGATAGATAGATAGATAGATAGATAGATAGATAGATAGATAGATAGATAGATGTATGTATGTATGTATGTTCGTATTGATTTTCTTTCTTGTTTGTATTTTTTGTCTTATATTGATCTGAAGTCTCTTGCTTTTGTTTATTTGTTTGTTTGTTTTTTTTTTTTGGTTTAGTGTTTTTTTCCCCGTCCTTCCAATGTGTATGTGTTTGTGTTCTATATCTTGAGTTCGTAAGTTTGGATATCTCTGAACTTATGAAGGTATATATCAAAGTCACATATTGGAAATGCAAATCTTTTGATTTTTGTCCGAGTTGTGACCAGCTGTTTGTGCTTATTGGAAACATCTCTTTAGGGTGTGTATACCTCGAGAGCTAATCTCTTCAGACTTTAGTGTCTGGGTATGAGTTTGTGATTGTGAGAATGTTTGTTTGTGTATGTGTAGATATGGGTGTGTATGTGTATGTATGTATTTGAGTGTGCATGAATGTATGTGTTTTTTTTTTATAATTTATAATTTAAAAATTTTTAATATTTTATTTGCTTTTTTAATATTCATAATCATTAGTACACATTTTTTTGCGTTTTATATTATTATTATTTATTTTAATTTGGTATTTATATATACCAAATTATACATTTTTATTGTATATACTTTATTTTTATTATTATACATATTTTTTTTAACTACTTTATTATTATTATTATATATATTATATATATATTTCTTTTTTAAATTAATTTTAATTATTTAATTTTTAATATATATATATATATATATATATATATATATATATATATATATATTTATCTATATATTTTTTTATTTTTTAATTTTAATTCTTATAATTCTGATTTTGATTCCTTTCTTTTTATTATTTGTTTGTTCTTTGTGCAAGACTTTATCATGGCTGAGTTTGCCCTTCACTTCCGGAAGTGATAGAAACTCAGTTTGTTGACTTTGATTGAGATCTTGATTTAGAAAGACTCTTTATTAAAGCTTGCAGCTACTATAGGGCACTGATGACGTGAGTAGGGATGTCATAGCTATTTGTCCAAGCTATGCATGATAAAGCTTAATTTTGATACTTCTTGTTTAGGACAGACATAGAAGTTGAGGATGCACTATTTGTTTTATTTTGTTTTTGTTTAATTTGTATTATATATATATATATATATATATATATATATATATATATATATATATATATATGAAAAAAAATTATGTAACAATTTTTATTTTTTTCTTTTTTGATTTTATTTTTTTAAAATAATCTATTTATTTATTTAATTTATTTTGATTTTATATATTTTTTATTTTTATTTTATTTTCATTTATTATTTTTTAATCTTATTATTATTATTGTTACTTTTTACTTTTCCCCCTTTTTTGGTGTGTGTCTCAATTCGTATTGATTTTCTTTTTTGTTTGTATTTTTTGTCTTATATTGATCTTAAGTCTCTTGCTATTGTTTGTTTGTTTTTTTTTGGTTTAGTTTTTTTTTTTCCCTCCTTCGAATGTGTATGTGTTTGTATTCTATATCTTGAGTTCGTAAGTTTGGATATATCTGAACTTATGAAGGTATATATCAAAGTCACATAGCGGACATGCAAATCTTTTGATTTTCGTCCGAGTTGTGACGAGCCCTTTGTGCTTATTGGAAATATCTCTTTAGGGTGTGCATACCCCGAGAGCTAATCTCTTCATACTTTAGTGTTTGGGTGTGAGTCTGTGATTGTGAGAATGTTTGTTTGTGTATGTGCAGATATGGGTGTGTATGTGTATGTATGTATTTGAGTGTGTGCATGAATGTATGTGTGTGTTTTTTTTTTAATTTTTATATTGTTTAATTTTTAATTTTTAATTTTTAATTTTAATATTCATATTCATTAATATTCATTTTTCTGAGTTTTATATTATTATTTTTATTTATTTTAATTTGGTATATATATATATATATATATATATATATATATATATATATATATATATATATATATATATATATATACACACCAAATTATACATTTTTATTATATATACTTTATTTCTATTATTATACATTTTTTTATATATACTTTATTTTTATTATTATATATTATATATATATGTATTTTTTTTTTCTTTTTTAAATTATTATTTTTTAAATTTATTTTATTTATTTAATTTTTAATATATATATGTATATATATATACATTTATTTATCTAGATTATTTTTTATTTATTAATTTTAATTTTTATAATTCTTATTTTGATTCCTTTCTTCTTATTATTTGTTTGTTCTTTGTGCAAGACTTCATCATGGCTGAGTTTGCCCTTCACTTTCGGAAGTGAATAGAAACTCAGTTCGTTGACTTTGATTGGGATCTTGATTTAGAAAGACTCTTTATTAAAGTCTGCACTTACTCTAGGGCACTGATGACATGAGTAGGGATGTCATAGCTATTTGTTCAAGCTATGCATGATAAAGTTTAATTTTGATACTTCTATGTTTAGGACAAACATAGAAGTTGACGATGCACTATTTGTTTTGTTTTGTTTTTCTTATATATATATATATATATAAATTTATGTAACTATTTTTATTTTATTCTTTTTTTATTTTAATTTTTAAATTATTTATTAATTTATTTAATTTATTTCAATTTTATATATTTTTTATTTTTTATTTTTTATTTTATTTTCATTTATTATTTTTAAACTTATTATTATTATTATTATTTTTAAAGTTTCCTTTTTTTTTTTTGTCTGTGTCTCAGTTCGTATTGATTTTTTTTTGTTTGTATTTTTTATGTGTTATATTGATCTTAAGTCTCTTGCTTTTGTTTGTTTGTTTGTTTGTTTTATTTTGGTTTAATTTTTTTTTCTTTTTTTTTTTCCTCCTTCCAATGTGTATATGTTTGTGTTCTATATCTTGAGTTCGTAAGTTTGGATATCTCTGAACTTATGAAGGCTTATATCAAAGTCACATAGCGGGCATGCAAATCTTTTGAGTCTCTTTCGAGTTGTGACAAACTGTTTGTGTTTATTGGAAACATCTCTTTAGGGTGTCCATACCGCGACAGCTAATCTCTTCATACTTTAGTGTTTGGGTGTGAGTTTGTGATTGTGAGAATGTTCGTTTGTGTATGTGCAGATATGGGTGTGTATGTGTATGTATGAATTTGAGTGTGTGCATGAATGTATGTGAGGGTTTTTTTTTTAAATTTTTATTTTATTCTTTTTTAGTTTTTAATTTTTATTTCTTTATATTTTATTTATTTTTTAATATTTATAATCATTAATATTCATGTTTTTGAGTTTTATATTATTATTATTATTTATTTTAATTTGGTGTATATATATATACCAAATTATACATTTTTATTATATATACTTTATTTTTATTATTATACATTTTTTTTAATATTTACTTTGTTCTTATTATTATATTATATATATATATATATATATATATATATATATATATTCTTTTTCAAATTATTAT
The DNA here is from genome assembly GCA_020310875.1 of Ceratopteris richardii. Classification (NCBI taxonomy): domain Eukaryota; kingdom Viridiplantae; phylum Streptophyta; class Polypodiopsida; order Polypodiales; family Pteridaceae; genus Ceratopteris; species Ceratopteris richardii. The sequence goes on from CM035424.1 coordinate 127,122,978, forward strand.
TATTTTAATTATTTAATTTTTAATACACACACACATATATAGATACATATATATATATATATATATATATATATATATATATATATATATATATATATATATATATATATATATATATATATATATATATATATTTATTTATTTATCTATATATTTTTTTATTTTTTTATTTTAATTTTTATAATTCTTATTTTGATTCCTTTCTTATTTTTTGTTTGTTCTTTGTGCAAGACTTTATCATGGCTGAGTTTGCACTTCCATTTCGGAATTGATAGAAACTCAGTTCAGTGACTTTCATTGAGATCTTAATTTAGGAATACTCTTTATTAAAGTCTGCACCTACTCTAGGGCACTGATGACGTGAGTAGGGATGTCATAGCTATTTGTCCAAGCTATGCATGATAAAGTTTAATTTTGATACTTCTTGTTTAGGACAAACATAGAAGTTGACGATGCACTATTTGTTTTGTTTTGTTTTTGTTTAATTTGTATTATATATATATATATATATATATATATATATATATATATATATATATATATATATATATATATATATATATATATATATATGTAATTATTTTTATTTTTTTATGTTATTTTTTTAAATTATCTGTTTATTTATTTAATTTATTTTAATTATATATATTTTTTATTTTTTATTTTGTTTTCATTTATTATTTTTAAACTTATAATTATTATTATTATTTTTGAATTTTCTTTCTTTTTTTTTGGGTATGTCTCAGTTCGCATTGATTTTATTTTTTGTTTGTATTTTTTATGTGTTATATTGATCTTAAGTCTCTTGCTTTTGTTTGTTTGTTTTTTTTCAATTTAGTTTTTTGGTTTTTTTTTTTTCCCCTCCTTCCAATGTGTATGTGTTTGTGTTCTATATCTTGAGTTCGTAAGTTTGGATATCTCTAAATTTATGAAGGTATATATACGTATGTATATATGTATGTATCTATATATATATATACGCATATATATATATATATATATATATATATATATATATATATATATATATATATATATATATATATATATATATATATATATATATATATATATATATATATATATATATATATATATATATATATATATATGCGTGTATATACATACATATATATCTATACACAGATATATGTGTGTGTGTGTATATATATATATATGTGTGTGTGTGTGTATGTGCATATATGTATGTATATGTATATGTATATATAAACATACACACACACACACACACACACACACACACACACATATATATATATATATATATATATATATATATATATATATATATATATATATATATATATATATATATATATATATATATATATATATATATAGAGAGAGAGAGAGAGAGAGAGAGAGAGAGAGAGAGAGAGAGAGAGAGAGAGAGAGAGAGAGAGAGAGAGAGAGAGAGAGAGAGAGAGAGAGAGAGAGAGAGAGAGAGAGAGAGAGAGAGAGAGAGAGAGAGAGAGAGAGAGAGAGAGAGACATATACATATACATACACGTGCGCACGCACACACACACAGACACACACACACACACACACACACACACACACATATATATATATATATATATATATATATATATATATATATATATATATATATATATATATATATATATATATATATATATATATATATATGTATATATATATATATATATATATATATATATATATATATATATATATATGTATATATATATATATGTATATACATACATACATACATACATATATATATGCATGCATGCACGTACGTACGTACGTACATACGTATGTCTATGTATGTATGTATGTATAGATATATACTTGAGGTATCAAGGGGATTAATGAATGAGATGAATATGCTACACCCTATAAAGCATGGTATGGTAAGCCATGAAAGAGGAAGAAGTAGCATTAGAAGAGAACAAGACATAGATTTTAGTGAAAAGAAACAAGGAAATATATGTAATTGGAAACAAATGGGTATTTAAGGTGAAAAGGAACTTTGATGGAAGTGTATATAGGTAAAAGCTAGACTTCTTCTAAGGTTTTTCTCAAACCTATGGTATAGATTATTTGGAGACCTTAAGAACAATTGCAATGATAAGAACTAAAAGAGGAATATTTGTAGTTCCTCCATCTAAAGGTTTGAAGTTATATCAATTTGACATAGACAATGCCTTCCTAAATAGTGACTTGCAATAAACAATATACATCAAGAAACCTCAAGGCTTTGAAGACAAGAGATTTCTAGAACATTATATATATATATATATATATATGTGTGTGTGTGTGTGTGTACATGTGTGTTTATGTATGCACATGTATGCATGTTTATATATGTATGTATGTATATATGTATGTGTATGTGTACATGTTGCCATGAAGTAATGCATTCCACAGATATACACATGCATATGTATGTATATATGTAAACGTGTATGTAGATGTATGTGTATGTGTACATGTTGCCATGAAGTAAAGCATTCCCTTTGTAAAAACCCCTCATCCAACCTCTCAACCTACTTTGCAATTGAACATTTACATATTATAGCATCTTCCTTCGGATTTGTCATCTAGGAAGCATCCTTCTTTTTTTAGTGGCAGAGATGGATGGATTCATATGATTTCCATTGTGTCGATCACCACTAAAGAAATACACGTTAGTTAATTGGTATGGAAATCCTTTGTAATCCAATTATGATATGTATTGTTTGCAATATAGGGAATGTTTGTGCCAATTTTAATTGGTTAATCTATGAAGAGTAGATCTACCAAGTTGGGATCAGAGACAATAAGCAAGCAAGATAGATTCACGTCAAGCCACATTGTCTAGTGCTATCCACATTTGATCACAGGAGAGGTTTTGTTTTGCGAACCATACCACCAAGCTAGCCAAATCCATGCAGCATGAGCACCTAAGACTGAGGTGATCCAATCAATACTCAAGCCACAATAAGTATGTACTTATCACGATGTAGGGTGACTAGATAGGCAAGTAGCTCATTGAAGTGGCCAATCCAAGGCTCCTCTCCCAAGCCAAGTTGAGTTCCCTTAGCCAATGATATGCAAATAGTGTTGATCATAAAATGAGCTATATCTAACTTGTTTCTTACCCAATTTTGACATGTAATAGCTCATTTCAAAGTTCTTAACACATACTCAAAAGAAATATAAGCAAAAATACAAAACAAGACACTTAAGAAGGAGCTCATAAGCTTGCAAGATAACCTTCTTCACTCGCATCGATTACCTAAACAAATTTCTAATCATGGAAAATAGCTTCAAAAGATCACAAACATTATAGCTAGCACTAAAAGACGTATAAAAAAAGTGTCACATACCTAAAATAAAGAGATGCACACACTCCAAATGCAAGTGAAAGCAAAGTGACGAGTTTTCAAGTAGAAAGAGAGCTCACTACACTTGGAAAAAATTTCTTACAAGCAATGGCCTTGGTCATTTTATTGTGGTCCGATCAAGACATTCCAATTTTCAATGCATTCCTAAAATTACAAAATTCTATACTATTCTAGCTGTCCTTATGGAGTTTTCATGACGCATTATAATCAACTATTGAGAAATATGTTATACTCTTCCATGCTACAAAGTTGGTATGGAAAAACGCAAAAATATTTGTTTCACCGTCGCCACCTTCTCCCTCTCCTAGAAGTTGTCATCCTCAAGAAGACTTGCTTGGTAGGTATTCCTACTAGGACATGATTGTAGAGCTCATAACATGTGATCTATGTTATCTAAAAATTCGTTCTCCCAAAGGAGGGTTAAGTTTTGCATCAATCTACTTCCTTACAAGTGATTTCATGCGAACTTGCATCTTTTGACACCTCCAATGTTGACACTATATGGACTATAGATAGCATGTTTTTTTTTTGTGGAAATGAAAGTTAACATTGCAAATGATGAATTCACATAGTTGAAAAAATTACAATCTACAATGTCTTTGTGCTACGACGTTACTGAAAAATTTCATGCATAGCTATCGATATTCGATATTCATTTGCATTGGATAATTTGTCAATGTTGCTTTAGTGACAATAGCTAGGGTGTGAAGATATCTGAATGCTTTTCAAAAAATCTAGTTGTGAATGCATCTTCAAATATCGTATAAAAAGTGAAGCTAAAGACATTAATCTAGAATAATTTAAAAACAGATAATATGAACTTAGAGGTGTAGATGAATCAAACACTAAGCATTCTAGGCTGGTGTCAGATTCAATAGTTTCATCCACCAACTATAGGTTCTCAAAGCTTGCGAGGCATACTTCTTTTGTTTGGCTTTGCTCTTGTATATGGAGTGCATCCTTGAATAATTTTCTAACAAATTTATTATGTATGTCGTTTGCTCATTTATGGAAGCGGTTGGAGGTGTGGTAGATGGAATGATGTATGATGGAGGTTATGAAGTGGACATGGAATGGGAATTGGTAGAGGAGGTGACAAGTTTTCGTGGTCATGTGGCATCTCGAATATGTTAAAATGTAGATATGGCGGTGGAGGTTTTGGGTTGTGGCAATGTGATGGTTCGGGTTTTGGATATGGGTGGTGGGATGTTTATGGGTACCTCTTCTGAATAGACATGGGCCATCTTAATGTTATCTTTGATGAATGTGGTTAAAGGTATTTCCTTAGGTGAGAAAGATGATGCCAACAAGGAAGATTCTTCTATACATATATATGGATTTGGTGTTTTGTGCTTCCTCTTTGAGGCCCTTGTTTGATCCCCCTTTCTTGTCTTTGGTTGTGCATTTGTTGTCGGTGGAGTGGGTTTTGTCTTTTTGGATTGCATGCCCTTGTAATGCTTTATTTGCCTTTAGTGGGGATTGTGGTTCTTGCATAGCGAATGCCATGGCCAATTTTTCTTCCCGTCCATTTGAAGAGGTGTCTAAAATATCCATCAAATTCTGCAATTGTGACTTCTTTGACGTTGTTGTATGCTTCTTTTTGTGTGCTACAGTTGGTCCGTGATTCTTTTGTGTTTCTTGCATGTGTGAGCTTCCATTTTTTTCTTCTGTGGAAGTTCTCACATTAGATATAGGGAATGGAGAACAATGCTTTCCAAGAGATAGTTTTATCAAGAGGGTGTTGAGATTCTTGAGTCTAATTAGTTTTATCAAGAGAGTGTTGAGATTCTTTCAACATTCATAAATGATTCTAAATAATATCATGGATCCACAAAGAAGTGATGATTCTGTAATGACACTTTCCTCTTCAATAATTATTCAAATACAAATGGCACCATGTCTATATAATCCTGTAGTGACCTCATAGCATGCCATCATACTTTAGTGATACTCTCGCTAACCTAGTATATCACATAAAATGATTCATGCAAAAGTGTGTTTGGAAAAATTTTACATCCATTTCAATGTTTGGGTGATGTAAATCCTCAAATATGATTGATTTTTTCCCTTCTATTTTCACACTCTTAGTTTGAATACGTTTGAACTTAGAATCCCAAGGCGTCTATGAAGGTATGTGGGTGCATTGTGATAACTTTATTCTTCCCTATGGAATCCATCACTTTTTCCATCCCTACAAGTTTATTTGTTATCCTTTAAGTTGATATAAGTTCTACACATCTCTTTACATCTACATGAACTATTGGAAACTTTAAGAAGTTGTTTATCTTGAGGTTCTTCCGTGCTAGCTTTATTGTGGGGCCTTTGTAAACTACCTAAAATTCAGATTTAAGGTAAATGATCTTCATTTTATATTCAAACATACCATGGTGATAGATGAGTGGATTTGGGTACCTCTCTTGATAGCGTAGATCATGCATAGGCCCTCTCTTTCGACCAAAATATAATTTTGTTGCATTATTGAACTATCTACTAGCATGGTGATGGAAAAGTCAAATATGCTTCATTTGTAGGTTGTGCTAAGATACACCCTATTGCTTAGCTAGATGCATCAACATGGGCATAGAAAACTTTATTCGAATGAGACATCTTTATGTTTGGAGTAGTGATATTATTATATTGAAGTTCATCAAACACTTTTTCATATTGTTCATTCCACTCAAATTTTACGATTAGATCATAAAAGGATTGTGCTATCACTACATACATATGGTTAAATGTTCAATAGTATCCTCAATGACCCAAGAAAGCTTGAACTTTTTTTATGTTATTAGGCTTTGGAACATTTACTATACTTTTGATCTTATCTTTAGTGGTAAAAAGTCCATTTTTGGAGACTACATGTCCCAAAATGTTTCCTTATATGACCATGATGATAAATTTCTCAAGGTCTTAAAAGACTCGATATCAATAATATTTAAAGAGTTTCTCTAGCACAAGGATATGCTCAAGTGTAGTATATTAACTTTCAGCTGCCCTTGGCACATGCTTGAACCCTTGGTTTGAATTCTTGGGTTATTAATGTATTTGAGCTCCCATTTGAATGGTTGTGATTCTTAGGTTTGATTTATCATAAGACTTTGGACCTTTAGTCTTGGAAAAAGGTTCTTCAAATACTATCTTGGGGTGCATGTAAGAGGAGAAGCTTCAATAAATTGAGAAAGCATGTGACAAACCTTGGGAAGATGTCCACATGTGAGATAGTTGGATGGAAACTTGGTAGACAACTATGTCATATACCACTTTGTCTTAGAGGTATATGGGTGGAGTTGAATGGGTGGTTACATACTCACTCACTTTCTTTTGTGGAAGGAATGATCTTAGTTACAACATTGTTATCTCATAGCCATTTTTGATCCAACGATAGCTTGCTCATAATTCTCTCTTGATTATTGGGTATCACTCTAGCATAATGAGAATACCAATGTAAGGAAATTAACCTTGTAAATCCTGGAGATGTGAGAATGGTATGATGGCCACGAGCAAGTGGAATGCACAAGTGCGTAAGTGAGAAGCACACAAGCATGCACACACGCACACAAAACAAGAACCAAGATAAGAACAATGGAATCCTTTGACTAAAAGCTTTTAGTACATTGTTGCACAAAAATTACAACCCAAAAAATGAGCTCTCTAGCTCCTTTTATAGTTTTAGACTAGTTTTGGCCTAATTCAGACGTAGTGTTTGACCTACTTAGAAAATTAGGTTCCTAGGCTATTTTGGAGGCTCAAATGAGCTCTAAAAATACACGGGTTCTACTACAATCCTCAATCTTGAGAACTCCTAAACTTGAACAAAATGGAGTTGAAATCACCAAAAACGAATATTTATAATAAGGGGTAGTGATAAAGATCACTATTGATTAAAGGATTTTTTGGAAAGAAATGATAGCAAGGTTTATTGATTACTAGGTCTGCATTGAATCCGTTGCCTAATGAGTCCACCCTAGTCTTCTCTCTGACTTTTTTGTCTTTGAATCCCTACTTGCATGCTTCCTTATCGGATTAGTCCACCCTGAGAGCTAACTCTCCTCCCTCCCTCGCGTTTGTCATCCCTGACACACCCTTATTCGAGAGGTTGTTTTGTATAGTACTAGAGAACATTTGTTGGGACGTCGCGTTCTTTTAGGCATAGGCCTCGTGCAAGATCTATTTGGAGGTGCTCCCAATTGATGGCACTTGGTACTTCGGATGTGGGATGTGATATTGTTCTGAATGTATGGCCTATTACAGGGCAAAGAGCTGCAACAAATGGGTACACTTTGATATGAATACTTCTGAGTGGTATTTCCAGAAGTCTGTTGAGAACATCTTGTCGAATGTTTGTTCATAGCACTCCGGTAAGTATTTAATAATTGCATGCCATGCATACATAACTATAACGGTGGTGTCACCCTTTCGTTTTACTTTAGTTTCTATGTATGGCCCTAATGGGGAGATGGAGAGACTAAACACCTGGGCCTCGTTGGACTCGCTCCCCCACAACGTGCTAATTTGTGGCGACTTCAATATGGTGGAGGACCTTGAGGAGAGATGGAATGGAAAGGGATGGATCATCAACAGTCGGGAGAAAGAAACATGGGACAAAACCAAACTGCACTTGGATTTGGTTGAATTCAAAGATTCAAATGGATTTTCGTAGTGAAATCTCCAAGCAGGCGAGGATGTGAGGAAAGCTAGACTGGATAGATGCTACATTGCTCAGAACATTATTCATCCGTGGGGCAACCCTTCCCTCTCGCAACACACTGACCTTGCCATCTCTGATCACTACCCAATTATTATCCCTTTCCAACCTTTCACCAAAATCCGTAAGGTTCCTTGGTTCCACGCCTGCACGACCTCCTTCTCTTTCCCCTCCATCCATCAAGAAATTGCTGAAGTGTAGGAGGTGTTCGCCTCCGGCTCATCCCTAGCCAAGTGCTGGAGATGTGCGGTCGATAAGTCGTGGCAGATCATGATCAGAACCAGGAGCATGATCGAGACAGTTTGACGGGCACATTGAGAAGCTCTATATCATAGACTCTAGAGACTTGAGGAGGAAGTGAACAAAGGAAAAGCTCAATCTCACAAAGTTCTATAAAAAATCAGAGCACTGCTGAGATACGAGGAGGAAATACAAAGGAAAAATCTGCAAATTTTCTTTAAGGAGTGGTGGGCTAGAAAAGCCAACAAACCCACGAAAGAGAGGTGCCGCATCTTTAAAAGAAAAAAAAAAAACAGAGAATCGATCCCCCTATTGCTAGATTCAAATGGCGGTGTATGCAATACGGAAGAAGAAAATTTTGGGATCATTGAAGGGCACTTTACAAGAGCCCAGGGGATCTCGACCCCCCTCTCCCACCATAGATGGGACTGCATGGTAGCCATATCGAGGGTATCCTCTCCTAGGATCCCGCACAACCTTCGTTACCTGCTTGATGTCCCTATATGGGAAGAAGAAATTTTTTGAAGTCATTGATGCCCTCCCTTGTGGTAAAAGCCCGGGGCGGACATGCTCACTAATGAGTTCTCTAAGTCCTTCAAGTTGGTGGTTGCCACCCCTCTTCGTCTGGTCTGGCAAGAGGCACTCGAGTTTGGCACGCTTTTGACTTGTCTCAACAATGGCATTATCAAGTTAATACACAAAAAAGGGGAAAAGAACAGAATTGAGAACTGGCGTTCGATTACGATGCTCCAAACAAGATATAAGATCATTGCCAAAGTCATAGCCAACAAAATTTCCAGCCATTTGATAGCAATGCGCTCTGTATCCATGCTCCGAAGTCTGTGTAATAGGCATTGCGGATAAGTCTTCCAATCATGAGGATCTGCGAGGACCAAAAAGGTTTCGTCAAAGCCAGGTCAATTTTAGAAGCCATTATAGATATCTGGGAAGGTCTCGACTTTGCAAATGAGTCAAGACAAGATGTGGTCTTCCTCAATATCGACTTTGATAAAGCCTACGACAGGCTGGAATGGGACTATATTTGGCAGTCGCTTAAAAATCTCGGATGCAGTTAGGAATTCACCAAGATGATCTTGACCCTTCTAGGAAACGTATCGACTCAAATTAATGTTAATGGCCAACTTTCGAAGGTGATCAAACTAAGAAGATCGATTAGACAAGGTTGCTTGTTGGCTCCCCTTCTCTTTGCAATTTCCATGGAAGGGCATAGCCAGCTGGTGGATCAACAGGTGGAAGTAGGTAATATTAAAGGCCTCCGATTGCCTCATGACCACGGCCACATCACCATGAGACTTTTTGTCGATGATATGAACACGTTTGTCCACAACAATAGTACCAACCTAGAGACATTTTGGAGGTGCCTAGATACTTTTTGTGAAGCCTCTAGATCCAAAATCAACCACTCTAAGACCGCTTTCAGAGCTATTGTCGGGATCCAGCCCGACCTTCTCATTGATCATGGCTGTCAAAATATTCCACAAGGCCAAATTTTTCGGTTTCTTGGGATTCCCTTGGGTTTTGGTATCTCGATGGAGCAACGGTGGAACTAGGTGCTGGCTAGACTCGAAAGCAAGCTAAACTATTGGAGAGGTGCGCAAATCAATCTCGTTGGTCGCACAATGGTTATCAACATGTTCCTCATATCGTCGACCATTTGCTTCCTCTCTTGTTGGAGATTGAAAGAGCAAGAGCTGTCCAAAATAGAAAGTATTTGCAGAAACTTGCTTTGGACGGGCAACCACAATAGGAGGGGGGATGCCTAAAATCAAGTGGTCCATCTGCACCAGCCAAAGAGATAGTGGGGTCCTTGGCATTCTGGACATTGGGTGCATGGTTAACATGCTCACAACAAAATGGATGATTAAGGCGTGGTGCAATGGGGAGGCCTCGTGGACCAAGTTGATCTTCGGAAACAAGAACGTGTTGGCTTTCGTGGGATTCCCAAATTGGAAGAATCTTGACATTCTGACCCTTTTGTTTTCTCCGCTCGTGATCTTCTTAAAAGGGTCGAATCTTGTGTGCTCCCTATGGAAGAGTTGGAATAAAGTCAAATGCTTCATAAGAATAAGTGAAGATTGGAAGTGGGCAGTCGATATCAGACAAAATGACTCTATCTGGTTTCCGATCCATGGCATCTGGATCGTGGAATCTTGGAACATTCATAACGAAGAGGCTATGGAACAAAGGCTTCAAAAAATGGAAACATCTCTGGAAATAAGACACCAACTAGAGGATCAACTTTGAGGATATTGACCCTAGCGTCAACATTTCCTATGAAGAATGGAATACTTTGCAAAGCAGACGTCTCGCCTGGGACCACTCTAAAGTTTGATTTCTCATGGGGCACGACACGTCGAGCTCGCTTGGTCTCAGATGGCACAATGGTAATTGCCTAACAAAAATCTCGAACATCAAAGAAACCATTGATTATCAGGTTAACCTCAACAAGAAGTGGTGTCTTTCATGGACGTACCTTCGATGGGACATGAAGTTCATGGCTATCTGGCACCCCCTCATAGAAATCAGAAAATCTGTCCTCTTATGGCAAATTCTTCATCGTGGAATCTGGACCAACCTTAAGGCTAAAAAAATTTGTGGGTTTCCTCCCTGGTGCAAACGTTGCTACCGGTCCATCAAAGATATTTCTCACATCTTCTTCACTTGTCCCAACTCCAATAGGTTCTTGGAGAAGCAAGCTCTGTTGGGAGAAGCGATCGGCTACTCCGCGACTCTCTGGAATGCCATCAGAGGGGAGGTCCTATGGAAGATCTGGTGGGAAAGATGTGCTTTTAACTTTGGCGACTCCCCCAAAGAGTGGTCGACTGAGAAATCGCTGTTCCTCCTTGGCAAAAAAATCACTAATTGTAAGAAATCCCTCCCCTCCCTTTAGGCATCATCTGTTACACTTATGTGTTCCTCGAGTAGCTTTGATGTGAACCTTTTCCCTATACATGGGCACTTTTTACTCTAGTGCTGGCTAGAGTTTTTTTCCCCATGTTACTACATACTTGATACTCTCATATGTGGTGGTACTTTGTACTTAGGGATATTATTCAGCTCTTACTTCAGTTCAGTTCATCGATCAATAGAGAGAGCTATTCTAGCCATCGTCTTCTCCATGTGTCTTGCTGCGTTTGTGCTCTTTGTGTGTGCTTCTCGTGTGTCTCTCGCACTTCTACACACACCCAACAGAGGTATCAGAGCAGGTTCAGCTTCTTCTCAAGTTTCGGTTTTTCGCGTCGCGACGCGCGTGCACTTTAACAGTGCAAATCGACTTCAGAGCATAGAAGTGTGAATTTCAGCAGCCCGGAAACATTTCCATCAAGTGGGCTAGAGTTTTACCCCCATTTCGAAGCCATTCGTGCAGTCAGAATCGCCATCAGAGTGACGGTTTGTGAGCTGAAATTTCAGCACTCATTTCAGTTTTCGTCGAAGTGAAGATTTTGTCACATTCTTGTTCCTTAGTGAAATGGCGGGCAGGAATGACTTGTTTGGCATGCTTCAAGCTGAAGATAAGCTTGATGGGACCAACTATCCGATGTGGTCTTACATGATGAATCACGTTCTTGTTGCAAAACAACTTTGGAACATAGTGGCAGATGTAGATCGAAGACCGACAGGTGCTCCACTTCACAGTCTACTATCACAGATGAAGCTTCTTCTTCGAGTATAGTGGTTTCTCCTTCTCCACCTACACAGGAGCATCTTAGATGGGATGGAAAAGATGCTCAAGCTCATGCTTTGATTGCGCTTTCAGTGAAGCGTCATATAGTTCCACACATTCGGTCATGTTCTACATCACGACAGGCATGGGACACTCTTGCTTCTTTGTATGCCATGCGTAATGAAGCACGTGTTGCATACTTGAGGAAGCAACTTGAGGATGTATGTATGGCTGAAAATGAGTCAGTGGATGTGTATGTGACACGCATCAAGGACTTGAAAGAGCAATTGGCAAACATAGATGAGATCATTCCGGATGCATCACTCATTTCTACATTGTTGAAAGGATTACCGGAATCCTTTCAAAGCTTTGCTACTACACTCCGTTTGGTTGCAAAAGGAAATCCTAATATGTATGCATTTGATGAGGTTGTGTCTCTTCTTTTGCAAGAAGAGCAATCTAGAGTGAATAGGAGTGGTTTGATTGAGGGAACACAAGCACTTGCTATCTCACAAAAGGGGAAAAGCAAGTATGGTTTAGCTTTTGGTTCATCAAAACCAAAGCCTCAAGCTTCCTCTTCCACTCATTCCTCTAATGATGGTGATTTGCAAAAGAAGAAGAGATGCAAATATTGCCGGAAGGCTGGTCATACTATTGATGAGTGTAGAAAGCTTGCTAAACGCAATGAAAAGAAGAAGGAATCCGGCATGTCTATTGCTGAAAATTCAGCAAATGCAAAGAATGATGAAGCTAACATGGCTCAAGATTTTTGGGCATGTGTTGTTACATGTCATTATGATGCTTCTTTACATTCTAAATGCATGGTTGTGAGTGAGGCTGATTCGGATTGGTTTTTTGATAGTGGTGCTTCAAAGCACATAACATCATGCAAAAAAATTTTTGCCTCTTTGAAAGATGCACCTAAAGGAGGACATGTGGTGTGCAAACAATGCCTCTTATCCTATCATTGGAGTAGGAGAAATTGAGCTTACGGCTGCAAATGGAGGTGTGATTCTCTTGAAAAATGCATTGTATGTGCCCGGTATCAAGAAGAACTTAATTTCAGTTCCGTTGATTGCCATAGCAAGACTTCATGTACACTTTGTTGATGATAAGTGTATGGTTCATGATTTCAGCAATGGCGATGTTATCGTGATGTCCGGTACATTATGTGATGGTTTGTATCGCATGGATACATACAAGAGGGCTGCCTCGAATGCCTTGGTTGCTCATACTTCTTCCATGGCTGAAATGGAGCTTTGGCATGCTCGTTTTGGTCATTTAAACTTCAATAGTTTGCTCTACTTGCAAAAGAAGGACATGGTTATTGGCTTGCCTACACTTGAGTCCATTGAAAAGCATGCATGTGAAGGTTGCATTCTTGGAAAAATGCATCGTGCTTCTTTTCCAAAAGATAGTCACACACACACTACAAGAAAATTGCAACTTGTTCATAGTGATGTATGTGGTCCGATCAAGACTCCATCTTTTGGGAAGCATGTATATTTTGTTACCTTCATTGATGATGCTACTCGCCATACATGGGTGTATCCTATGAAAGCAAAGAATGAGGTATTTTCTTGCTTCAAAGCTTTTTTAGCTATGGCTGAAAATTTTTCTTCACAAAAGCTTTTGACTCTATGCACGGATCGTGGTGGTGAGTACATGTCACATGAGTTTAATGCTTTTCTTCGTGAAAGAGGTATTTCACACCAATGTACGGTGCCATATACACCTCAACAAAATGGTGTTGCCGAGCGTAAAAATAGAACTTTACTTGAAATGGCACGATGTATGGTTAAAGGAAAGCATCTTCCTCATAAGTTTTGGATGGAAGCGGTCATGTGTGCAAATTATGTGTTGAATCGCTGCCCTACAAAAGCATTGAGAGTCATCACTCCTTATGAGGCTTGGAATGGTCATAAGCCTATGGTTAGTCATATGCGTGTGTTTGGTTGTTTGGCATATGCTCTTGTGCCATCACAACAACGTCACAAACTTGACGATAAGGCAAAGAAATGTATATTTGTTGGTTATAGTGCTGAAAGTAAGGGATATCGGTTGTACCATCCATTGACGAACACAATTATTGTGAGTCGAGATGCGGTATTTGCTGAAAATTCAGTTTTCCCTCTACTTGAATGCAAAAAACTGCCAACGTTAGCTCACAAGATGTGTTCGATACACTCATGCCTTTGTTCCAAAATGGCGCGCTTGACTATGGCCATGTAGACCAGCCAACTGAGGTTCAAAGGGCTGAAAAATTCCAGCCAAATAGGGCTGAAAATATGGATAATTTTCAGCCAAACATGGCTGAAAAAATTCAGCCAAAAAATGTCAAAACTGTTGGAAATTTCCAGCCACATATGGCTGAACATATGCAACAAAATATGGCTGAAACTGAGCATGAAATTCAGCCCACCGATGATGTACACACATGTCTATCAAGAGTGCACAATCTATGCCAAAGTGGCTGAAATAAACTTTGCAGGACAGCAAATTGAGTGCACCTTTACTTGGTAGAACAAGGTCAAGCTCTCACCATGCATCAAGTAATTTTGTGGATTATTCTCTTATTGCTATAGCATGTAATGAAGAGCCACTTTCTTTTGAAGATGCATGTGACGATCCACAATGGATGAGTGCTATGCAATCAGAAATGGATTCCATACATAGGAATGGTACTTGGGAGTTATGTGAATTGCCAAAAGGAAAGAATGCCATTGGTACAAAGTGGGTTTACAAGATTAAGAGAAAATCTGATGGTAGCATTGATCGCTACAAAGCTAGATTGGTTGCCAAAGGATATGCGCAACAATATGGCATTGACTATGAGGAAACTTTTGCACCTACTTCACGCATGACTACCATTCATACCGTGGTTGCATTGGCTGCCCATCGAGGTTGGAAAGTGCATCAATTGGACATAAAAACAGCCTTCTTGAATGGAGATTTGCAAGAAGAGGTCTACGTGAAGCAACCTCCTAGATTTGCTATGAAAGGGAAAGAGCATATGGTTTGTCGCTTGCATAAAGCCTTGTATAGTCTCAAGCAAGCTCCACGTGCATGGTATGACAAAATACATAAGCACTTGATTGCTCTTGGCTTCACATGTTGTCCACACCCGTCTATCGCGATAGACAGAGACCCACGATAGAGACGGTCTATCGCAACAGATACCTCAGTCTATCGCGACAAACGACAAACGATTGAAAGCACACTCTATGTACGCAAAAATGGGGCTGATCTTATAGTGCTTGTTCTTTATGTCGATGACATACTCTTGACTGGGTCATGTAATGCAAAACTTGACATTCTTATGGATGATTTGCAGCATACTTTTGATATCACTTATCTTGGTCTTTTGAGCTACTATCTTGGCATCCAGTTTGTATCCGTTGAGGGGGGAATTGTTATGCATCAAGGAAAGTATGTTGAAAAACTACTTCAGCGTTTTGACTTTGAAGATTGCAAGCCAGTTTCCACACCACTTGAGACAAGATTTAGATTCTCATTTGAGGATTCCAGTGATGCATTTGACACTTCTCTTTATCAGCAGGCTGTGGGATGTCTTATATATGCATGCAACACAAGGCCGGATATACAGTATCCAGTTTCCCAGTTGAGTCGATTCATGCATAGCCCTGGCACTAAGCATTGGCAAGCGGTGAAACGTGTGTTTAGATATCTTCGAGGCACTTTGAGCTTAGGTCTCTTTTATGGCAGAGATGTCCAGCCATGCTTGCATGCTTTTACAGATAGTGATTGGGCTGGTTGTTATGATACTCGCGTGTCCACTAGTGGTAATTGCTTTTTCCTTGGAGTCTCATGCATATCTTGGTTGAGTAAGAAGCAACCTACAGTGGCGACATCGAGTTGTGAAGCTGAGTACAAGGCAGTTTTCACAGCTACAGTGGAGTGTATATGGCTGAGATGCCTATTGATGGATCTTTGCATTGAGATTGATGCTGCTACGCATATTCTCACAGATAGTCAGAGTGCTTTGGCTGTTGCACGAAACCCAGTGTTTCATGCACGGACCAAACATATTGAGGTGCATTATCACTATGTGAGAGAGCGCCTTCATGCAGGAGATATTGATTTGGTATATGTGCCTACACAAGATAATGTGGCAGACATTCACCAAAGCTCTTCCACGGGAAAAGTTTGAAGCTTTTCGCAAAGCTTTAGGCTTGTTACCTTGTGGGGGCTGATCTGTCACTCTCTGTATGTGTTCACATCATTCGCTCCAGGGGGGTTTGTTACACTTATGTGTTCCTCGAGTAGCTTTGATGTGAACCTTTTCCCTATACATGGGCACTTTTTACTCTAGTGCTGGGTAGAGTTTTTTTCCCCATGTTACCACATACTTGATACTCTCATATGTGGTGGTACGTTGTACTTAGGGATATTATTCAGCTCTTACTTCAGTTCAGTTCATCGACCAATAGCGAGAGCTATTCCAGCCATCGTCTTCTCCATGTGTCTTGCTGCGTTTGTGCTCTTTGTGTGTGCTTCTCGTGTGTCTCTCGCACTTCTACACACACCCAACATCATCAAATGCTCCGTTTGATCAATAACAAGCCTCGCATGAGGGTGATGAGAGGGTGATTAACCTTCTTTGTAATGCCATCTAAACTCTGTAAAAGCTACCCCTGCTCTGTGGGATTCTAGGGATCCCGTGGGCACTAGTCCCCTTCTCTTGTACTTTTCTTTTAATTAATTCAAGTCTTGGAGAGGAGGCTAAGGATGAACCTCCTTTATTAAAAAAAAACTATAATGGTGGTGTGGTGCTCATATCATATACACGATCGTAATTACCTTTGTTGAAGTTAGGGGTTGATATATAAGGGAATTTTACCTTTCGAAAGGTCTTGACAACGGCCATGACACTCCAAGAATTCTTTGAGGGAACATATAAGCTACCTGCTCAAAAGCTTCAACTAAAACATAACTCATACACATATGAGTCAAAACATATAAGCTGCCTTTCTTTCTCTCAATGCAATTCTTCGTCAAAACCTATGACCAAGTATCATGCAAAACATCTTCTTTCACACAAGATGTTCTTGTAGACTAGTTTTTGGGTGTAGACGATAAAAGTAGGAAAAGTATATGGAAAATATAAGAGAAAAGGAAGTCTTACTTTCATTTTGGAAATTTTGGAATTTCTTCTTCTGCATCTTTTTTCCACTTGATGATGATATCAACATCTTCAAACTTCTCTTCCATACCTTTTGTTCTCTTCATCTTGAAGTAGCAAACACTCTTGACTTCTTCAAATGAACTTTTTCTCTTCCTCTAGTGCTAAGAGTAAGAGACAAAACAAACATGGTATATAAATGAAAGTGAACATAGAATCATGTTTTACCATCTCCTCATATCTCTGAATCAAAACTCTGCTTCAAATGTGACTGATATGACTGAATTCACCAACCTTTTGGCTGAATGCTGAATTACCTCTCTAGTTACCTGGATCAAATTCTGTACCTAGATAAAAAACTTCCAACCAACTTATAACACAAGGTTGGCTGAAAACAAAACTCATCTCATCTCCAAATTTGTCTTCTTAGATAAGCTTTCTTGCCATGAAAGATATTTATCAAAACTCATCTAATCTCCTTGTTCTTGATAGTTTTGATGTAGCTAATGCTTTTACTTTCAAAAAATGAAAGTGTATAAAAGAAATCCTTCAATTCTCTTCATAAATGCTCTTCTAAGGTATGACCTGCAAATGACAATATGATAGTAGAACCTAATACTTGTGATTTGATGTTGATCTTGTTCCTTCATCTTCTCCAAACCATTGTTTTTCCTTGAATTTGAAGTAGCCTTTTCTTCATCAAGTCTTGGTCTTCAAATAATACTTCTGTATAGTATTTGCATACTCTTCCAAAAATATTCGGCTGCTAACAGACCATCAACTTCATACTCCACACTGATGAGATTGAATTATCTAATTCTCAAATCTCTACTCATCTAGATTAAGTGTGTATGTCAAACGTAAAATGTTAGAAGATGCTCTTAAATCATTTGTTGTAAACCTAGAAGTCTGGGAACCTGTGAACCTAAATGCTCTGATACCAAATGTTGGAAATTTAGTAGGCCCATAACTAATACCACATATCCATAGTTCCATAGGTCCAAGATTTACAACATAGAATCCAGCAATCTTAAAATATTGACAAAACATGAACATACCACACTTGATCATACAAATGATGAGACAAAGATAGAGAAAGATTACACTACATGTGTAAAGTGTTATGTAAGCCACTGCTTACTCACACTATCATATATACAAATGTCAATTTACAATGTGGGAGCAAAACTCTCAACCACTATAGGTGAACAGAAATAGATGGAAGAGTGAATGTACAAAATTTATAAGAATATTCAGATGTAGGAAGAGAACTCTGAATATGTATGAGATGTATGACCTGATAGGTTGTAGAAGAGTGTATATGAGTGACAGAAAGAGGAAAGATCAGTTGGAAACTGATATTCAGCAAACCCTCATCTGATTTTAGGCTATGGAAGACCCTAAATCAGATGTGTGTGAAAGATCACAGAGTTATAGAATTAGCATAGAATGCTAACATGTTGCTGTCAGAAATCCTCATACTCATGTGAAACACCTTCTTTAACACCTCATTCGAATGCATGTAGCATGTATGTACTGATTCTCCTTTAGATATGCCGAATAGGACGACTCCTGATATAGATGCCACTGCCTCCATAAACTCAAAGTAGTACCTGTGTGCATAAAGAGAATATGTACCTGAACCCTTAACATAAGATGTAAATCTTATGTTAAGCTCCATCCAATGTCTTTGAAGTACACCGAAATCTTCATGTAGAAGACAATCTTCAAATACATTATGTAGATGGCTAATCCACACCACCAAGCTATTGATGGGCAAGTCCTCTCCATAAGCAAGAGTGTGAGCGCACTCTTCTCTAGGAAGAACTCCATAGCTGCTCCTCAACATGCTCCTAGAGTGCACCATGGCTGCCCCATGTGTGCTAGAGCACTACCTCTACTGAGGTACCAAAAACCTGGCGACGGCAAAGAACTTCTCACGGATGGGCCCGGGACGTTAGATGGCGCTGCCAACACTGGTGTGACAGTCCGCCCGTATATATGACAAGTTGCAAGAGAAGTATTTTTCTTGACCTAACTCTTGAGGTAAAAGAGTGTTTTGTAGCAGATGTTGGAGACTTGGGTTGAAGTTTTTTGTTTGAAAAAGGTACCTCATATTCTGCATTTTCAGTATAAATAGAAAATTGAGATTTTTTTCAGGATAAAAATTCAAAAAAATCAGTATTTTTAGAATTTCAATATTTTTAGAAAATTCAAAATTTTAGAATTTACAAGAAAATTATGAAATTTTAGTATTTTCAAAAAATTCAGTATTTTCAAAAAATTTCAATATTTTGAGAAAATTCAAAAAATTCAAAAAATTCAAAAAATTCAAAAAATTCAAAAAATTCAAAAAATTCAAAAAATTCAAAAAATTCAAAAAATTCAAAAAATTCAAAAAATTCAAAAAATTCAAAAAATTCAAAAAATTCAAAAAATTCAAGAAATTCAGATTTTTTTGTTGTACCATTCAGTTGGAGAATCTACTTTCTATGATTGTCTAGTTTTTTTGGATACATGCTTGTATTCAAAAAGGTGTTCCATCAAATCCTGTCACTTGATTGAGAAGTGGAGTTAACCAAAAGAAAGTCAACAGATATGTTCACATTTTACTCGGGTAGAATATGAAGATATGAAGTATCAAGTTGCAAATTTCTTTTAGAGTTCTCAAGGTGAGAGTTTGTCCACTTATGTTTCAAGTAGGAGTTGCAAGTTCTTGGGAAGATTTAGTTGAAGAAAATTTTTACAACTTTATGTGAGAAGCATGGACACTTAGAGACATTCAGGTAACAAATCAAACATTCAGTCATGAAGGTTTGATGAGAGAAGATTCTACATAGGTATTTTGATTGGAGATATCTTGAAGATCTTGTGTATTTATGAGTTAGATGTCTATCTTTTGTTTGTAAAGTTCTTAACATTGGAAGAAGTAAGTCAAAGATTCAAATTCTATCGGATTAGTGTTGCAAAGAAATAGAAGAAGATACTTGTTATGTTTGTTGGGTGTGTGTAGAAGTGCGAGAGACACACGAGAAGCACACACAAGGAGCACAAACGCAACAAAGACACACAGAGAAGACGATGGCTGGAATAGCTCTCCCTATTGACGATGAACTGAACTGAAGTAAGAGCTGAATAATTTCCCTAAGTACAAAGTACCACCACATATGAGAGTATCAAGTATGTGGTAATATGGGGAAAATACCTCTAGCCAGCACTAGAGTAAAAAGTGCCCATGTATAGGGAAAAGGTTCACATCAAAGCTACTCGAGGAACACATAAGTGCAAAAAACCCCCCTGGAGCGAATGATGTGAACACATACAAGGAGTGATAGATCAACCCCCACTAGGAAACAAGCCTAAAGCTTTGCGAAAAGCTTCAAACTTTTCCCGTGGAAGAGCTTTGGTGAATATGTCTGCCACATTATCTTGTGTAGGCACATATACCAAATCAATATCTCTTGCATGAAGGCGCTCTATCACATAGTGATAATGCACCTCAATATGTTTGGTCCGTGCATGAAACACTAGCTTTCGTGCAACAGCCAAAGCACTTTGACTATCAGTGAGAATATACGTAGCAGCATCAATCTCCATGCAAGATCCATCAATAGGCATCTCAACCATATACACTCGACTGTAGCTGTGAAAACTGCCCTATACTTAGCTTCACAACTCGATTTCAGCACTGTAGCTTGCTTCTTACTCAACCAAGATATGCATGAGTCTCCAAGGAAAAAGCAATTACCACTAGTGGACATGCGAGTATCATAACAACTAGCCCAATCACTATCTGTAAAAGCATGCAAGCATGGCTGAATATCTCTGCCATAAAAGAGACCTAAGCTGAAAGTGCCTCGGAGATATCTAAACACACGTTCCACCACTTGCCAATGCTTAGTGCCAGGGCTATGCATGAATTGACTCAACTGGGAAACTACATATTGTATATCCGGCCTTGTGTTGCATGCATATATAAGACATCCCACAGCTTGTTGATAAAGAGAAGTGTCAAATGCATCACTGGAATCCTCAACTAAGAACCTGAATCCTGTCTCAACTGGTGTGGAAACTGGCTTGCAATCCTCAAAGTCAAAATGCTAAAGTAGTTTTTCAACATACTTTGCTTGATGCATAACAATTCCCCCCTCAATGGATACAAACTGGATGCCAAGATAGTAGCTCAAAAGACCAAGATGAGTGACATTAAAAGTATGCTGCAAATCAACCATAAGAATGTCAAGTTTTGCATCACATGACCCAGTCAAGAGTATGTCATCGACATAAAGAACAAGCACTGTAAGATTAGCCCCATTTTTGTGTACGTAGTGTGCTTTCAATTGGACTACATGTGAAGCCAAGAGCAATCAAGTGCTTATGGATTTTCTCATACCATTCACGTGGAGCTTGCTTGAGACCATACAAGGCTTTATGCAAGTGCCAAACCATATGCTCTTTCCCTTTGATAGCAAATCTAGGAGGTTGTTTCACATAAACCTCTTCTTGCAAATCTCCATTCAAGAAGGCTGTTTTTATGTCCAACTGATGCACTTTCCAACCTCGATGGGGGAAGCCAATGCAACCATAGTACGAATGGTAGTCATGCGTGAAGTAGGTGCAAATGTTTCCTCATAATCAATGCCATATTGCTACGCATATCCTTTGGCAACCAATCTAGCTTTGTAGCGATCAATGCTACCATCATATTTTCTCTTAATCTTATAAACCCACTTTGTACCAATGGCATTCTTTACTTTTGGCAATTCACATAGCTCCCAAGTACCATTCCTATGTATGGAATCCATTTCTGATTGCATAGCACTCATCCATTGTGGATCGTCACATGCATCTTCAAAAGAAATTGGCTCTTCATTACATGCTGTAGCAATAAGAGAATAATCCACAAACATACTTGATGTATGGTGAGAGCTTGATCTTGTTCTACCAAGTAAAGGTGCACTCAATTTGCTGTCCTGCAAAGTTTGTTTCAGCCACTTTGGCATAGATTGTGCAATCTCGAAAGATATGCGTTCATTATGTAATACATCTTCAACATGTACATCATGCGTGGGCTGAATTTCATGCTCAATCTCAGCCATATTTTGATGCAAATGTTCAGCCATATATGGCTGGAAATTTCCAATAGTTTTGATAATTTTTGGCTGAAAGTTTTTAGCCATGTTTGGCTCGAAAAATTCCCTACATTTTCAGCCGTATTTGGTTGGAACTTTTCAGCCCTTTGAACCTCACTTGGCTGGTCTACATGGCCATAGTCAAGCGCACCATTTTGGAACAAAGGCATGAGTGTATCGAACACATCGTGTGAGCTAATTGTTGGCTGTTTTTTGCATTCAAGTAGAGGAGAAACTGAATTTTTAGCAAATGCCACATCTCGACTCACAATAATTGTGTTTGTCAATGGATGGTACAAACGATATCCCTTACTTTCAGCACTATAACCAACAAATATACATTTCTTTGCCTTGTCATCAAGTTTGTGACGTTGTGATGGCACAAGAGCATATGCCAAACAACCAAACACAAGCATATGACTAACCATAGGCTTATGACCATTCCAAGCCTCATAAGGAGTGATGACTCTCAATGCTTTTGTAGGGCAGCGATTCAACACATAATTTGCACACATGACCGCTTCCATCCAAAACTTATCAGGAAGATGCTTTCCTTTAACCATACATCGTGCCATTTCAAGTAGAGTTCTATTTTTATGCTCGGCAACACCATTTTGTTGAGGTGTATATGGCACCGTACATTGGTCTGAAATACCCCTTTCACGAAGAAAAGCATTAAACTCATGTGACATGTATTCACCACCACGATCCGTGTGGAGTCAAAAGCTTTTGTGAAGAAAAATTTCCAGCCATAGCTAAAAATGCTTTGAAGCAAGAAAATACCTCATTCTTTGCTTTCATAGGATACACCCATGTATGGCAATGAGCATCATCAATGAAGGTAACAAAATATACATGCTTCCCAAAAGATGGAGTCTTGACGGGACCACATACATCACTATGAACAAGCTTCAATTTTCTTGTAGTGTGTGTATGACTATCTTTTGGAAAAGAAGCACGATGCGTTTTTCCAAGAATGCAACCATCACATGCATGTTTTTCAATGGACTCAAGTGTAGGAAAACCAATAACCATGTCCTTCTTTTGCAAGTAAAGCAACCTATTGAAGTTCAAGTGGCCAAAACGAGCATGCCAAAGCTCTCAACTATGGAAGAAGTATGAGCAACCAAGGCATTCAAGGCAGCCCTCTTGTATGTATCCATGCGATACAAACCATTACATAATGTACGGGACATCACGATAACATCGCCATTGCTGAAATCATGAACCATACACTTATCATCAACAAAGTGTACATGAAGTCCAACTTTGGCAATCAACGGAACTGAAGTTAAGTTCTTCTTGATGCCGGACACATACAATGCAATCTTCAAGAGAATCACACTTCCATTTGCAGCCGTCAGCTCAATTTCTCCTACTCCAATGATAGGATAAGAGGCATTGTTTGCACACACCACATGTCCTCCTTTGGGTGCATCTTTCAAAGAGGCAACAAATCTTTTGCATGATGTTATGTGCTTTGAAGCACAACTATCAAAGAACCAATCCGACTCACTCACAACCATACATTTAGAATGCAAAGAAGCATTATAATGACATGTAACAACACATGCCCAAAAATCTTGAGCCATGTTAGCTTCATCATTCTTTACATTTGCTGAATTTTCAGCAATAGACAATATTTGCATCTCATCTTCTTTTGCAAATCACCATCATTAAAGGAATGAGTGGAAGAGGAAGATTAAGGCTTTGGTTTTGATGAACCATACTTGCTTTTCCCGTTTTGTGAGATAGAATGTGCTTGTGTTCCCTCAATCAAACCACTCGTATTCACTCTAGATTTCTCTTCTTGCAAAAGAAGAGACACAACCTCATCAAATGCATACATATTAGGATTTCCTTTTGCAACCGAACGGAGTGTAGTAGCAAAGCTTTGAAAAGATTCCGGTAATCCTTTCAGTAATGTAGAAATGAGTGATGCATTTGGAATGATCTCATCTATGTTTGCCAATTGCTCTTTCAAGTCCTTGATACGTGTCATATACACATCCACCGACTCATTTTCAGCCATACATACATCCTCAAGTTGCTTCCTCAAGTATGCAACACGTGCTTCATTACGTACGACATACAAAGAAGTAAGAGTGTCCCATGCCTGTCGTGATGTAGCACATGACCGAATGTGTGGAATTATATGACGCTTCACAGAAAGTGCAATCAAAGCATGAGCTTCAGCATCTTTTCCATCCCATCTAAGCTTCTCCTGTGTAGGTGGAGAAGGAGAAACCACTATACTCGAAGAAGAAGCTCCATCTGTGACAATAGACTGTGAAGTAGAAGCACCTGCCGGTCTTTGATCTACATCTGCCACTATGTTCCAAAGTTGTTTTGCAACAAGAACATGCTTCATCATGTAAGAACACATCGAATAGTTGGTCCCATCGAGTTTATCTTCAACTTGAAGCATGCCAAACAAGTCATTGTTGCCCGCCATTTCACTAAAGAACAAGAATGTGACAAAATCTTCACTTCAATGAAAGATGAAATGAGTGCTGAAATTTCAGCTCACAAACCGTCACTCTCATGGCGATTCTGACTGCATGAATGGCTTCGAAATGGGGGTAAAACCCCAGCGCACCTGTTGGAAATGTTTCTTGGCTACTGAAATTCACAGTTCTATGCTCCGAAGTCGATTTGCACTATTAAAAGTGCACACATGCTGCAATGCGAAAAACCAAAACTTGAGAAGGAGCTGAACGTGCTGTGATACCACTGTTGGGTGTGTGTAGAAGTGCGAGAGACACAAGAGAAGCACACACAAGGAGCACAAACGCAGCAAAGACACACGGAGAAGATGATGGCTGGAATATCTCTCCCTATTGATGATGAACTGAACTGAAGAAAGAACTGAATAATTTCCCTAAGTACAAAGTACCACCACAAATGAGAGTATCAAGTATGTGGTAACATGGGGAAAAAACTTCTAGCTAGCACTAGAGTAAAAAGTGCCCATGTATAGGGCAAAGGTTCACATCAAAGCTACTCGAGGAACACATAAGTGTAACAATGTTGCAAAAGACTATGGATCCTAAAATGCTTTCAGTAAGGTTTTTTTTATCATGTAATAGATCAGCTAACCTTATTCTATAATATGGAAAGCTGAGGAAGAAACAGTGGAAGCTATTAGCAACTGCGCAGTGCTAGTAAAAAGGGTTCATAGATTTTGTTTCAGATATAGGTATTGATCACTGAAGATCAAAATTATTGAAAGAAGGAAGACGTTCTAGATTTCATAAAGTCTGATATAATTTGAAGAGTTCTGAATACTAGTGTTAAATCATCCAGGGGGTAATGAAACATGAAGAATTATTGTCAGCCATATGTGAAAGAATGCAAAGTCATATCTATAGGTATTCCTATTTCAGGTATTCCTATAGTTCCTTTGTGAGTTTCTCTTTATGTTCCAACTTTGAAAGAAGAAGGAAGAAGGAGAATGTCTGGAGAACATTCCTGTTAGGTGTTCCTGTTCAGGAGAAGGTTCGAGAGTTCTATTGAAGAGAAACTTGATATTTCAGAGAGGTATGTTTCAGAGGTGCGCACATTTATGTTTATACCAGACTATGAAGGAAACAAGTATGAAAGAGGATGAAGACAAGATGACATCATAGATATGAAATTTTGATGAGACTCATGAGTTGAGTTGAGTACAGTCAGAGATGAACCAGTTAGTGTTCATAATACACTAAGTTCTAAGTTGTTAGTCACAAGTCTCAGGATTTAGTTTCTGATTTTGTTTAGTGTATCTACATGACACAACAGAAGTACGTTCAGAAACCTTTCGTAAGGTAAATGCAAATATGTGGATATTAGTGTATGTTTACAGGGTTGAGAAGACACGAAATAGCAGGTTCAGAGTCAGTTCATACTACATATGTTGTCAAGCACTGATTGCTTGATGTATACACTATTGTATATTTAGTTTGCATATTTTCTCAAGTATTATGGTTCATATTCAGCAAGTTCAGTTTTTTGAAGTTTAAAGAAAGTAGAATTCAGTTTTGAAAAAGACTTTTGAAGAAAAGGTTTGAAGGTCAATTCGAGGAGTACAATTTTGAAGCTTATGACACTTTGCAGATGAATGAAGTTTCTTATCCAGTTCAGTTTGTACCAATATGACATTGTAGGGGGGATTGTTGGAAAACAATTCACATTAGTACAAAATCCATTTAGGGCAGAAACCCTAATTTTGGTACTTAGTCATTTTTGGCACAAAATTTTGGTACTTAGTCATTTTTGGCACAAAAATGGGTAAAATTTTTATGAGCCTATCTTGTAGAGCTTGAAGAGAGCTTTCTAATGGTATATGACATGCAGTCATCAGAGATCAGATTTGGGAGAAAACCGTAACCCTAATTTTTTGCTGATTTAGGGTATTGACCTCATATGATAGCTCTCAGCATGAGGATCATAAAAATGTTGTCAGATCATATTCATCAAGCAATCAGAAGCGTGAAAAAGTAGGTTAAAAAGCTATTTTTAAAGTTGATTAAAAGCAACTTTAAAAATAACTTAAAACACTTTTAAAATAAACAAAAAACATGCAATTTCAAATTTTAACGAAAAGAAGCAGGTTTTTTGCGATTTAGCTTTATTCCATCGGTGGGAACTTTGGTGGCCTATAAAATAGAGGCTTGGGGTCACTTTTGGATCATCCTTGCACCGATTCAACGCCAGGTTTTTGGTACCTCAGTAGAGATAGTGCTCTAGCACACATGGGGCAGCCATGGTGCACATGTTGAGGAGTAGCTATGGAGTTCTTCTTGGAGAAGAGTATGCTCACACTCTTGCTTATGGAGAGGACTTGCCCATCAGCAGCTTGGTGGTGTGGATCAGCCATCTACATAATGTATTTGAAGATTGCCTTCTACATGAGGATTTTGGTGTACTTCAAAGACATTGGATGGAGCTTAACATAAGATTTACATCTTATGTTAAGGGTTCATGTACATATTCTCTTTATGCACACAGGTACTACTTGGATCAGATTAGGGTTTGCTAAATATCAGTTTCCAACTGATCTTTCCTCTTTCTGTCACTCATATACACTCTTCTACAACCTATCAGGTCATACATCTCATACGTATTCAGATTTCTGTTCCTACATCTGAATATTCTTGTAAATTTTGTACATTCACTCTTCCATCTATTTTTGTTCACATAGAGTGGTTGAGAGTTTTGCTCCCACATTGTAAATTGACATTTGTATATATGATAGTGTGAGTAAGGAGCAGCTTACATAACACTTTACACATGTTGTCTAATCTTTCTCTATCTTTGTCTCATCGTTTGTATGATTAAGTGTGGTATGTTCATGTTTTATCAATATTGGAAGATTGCTGGATTCTATGTTGTAAATCCTAGACCTATGGAACTATGGACCTATGATATTAGTTATGGGCCTACTAAATTTCCAACAAAAATTGGGAATGGTAGGTGCTGTACTTGTGGTGTTAGAGAAAAGTTGTGATGTTACAAATTGTTGAGGACCTTGTGAAGAGCTAGCTTGCCAAGAAGTAGATTGAGTTAGTGGCTAGAAAACAGATTTGAAAATGGAAACCCAAGGTTGGTGGGGATGTGGTAGTGTAGTTGATGGTGGTTGAGTTGGAAACAAGGATGCAAAAGTAGAGGAGTATGGCATTGGGGGAAAAGTTGGTTGGGATGATTGCGAGGAGGAATAAACCATTATGTTGGAGGAAGGGGCTTGCCGACCCACTACGAGGTGTGAGGTTGGATGGCCTATCGTGGGTTCTAATAGGGAAGAGGAGGTATGGTACAATGGGTTGGTGATTAAAAAGAAGAGTTGTGAATGGGAAACATTTGTGCAAAAAATGAAGGAGGGTTTTGTTGTGGCTATTTTAGTGACAACGACTTATTTTATTCTAGGGGGTGAGCAAGGTAGGGTGTGGAAAATTGGTTCTTCTATTTGGGTCAAGACTTCGGTAGTGATTGTGGGTTGATGTCGAGTGGTTTTAGTTGGGGATGGAGGGGGAAGTAGTGAGATTGGGAGGGGGGGGGGTCTGTACAAGGGTATGGGTGGTTAAGTTAATGGTTGCAGTAGTAGTTGGTGTTGTGGTAGTAGTGATTGCTTCTTGGGCACATGCAGTTGCTTTTGGTATTGTGATTGGTTTCTAGATCACCTTCCCTATCCTTTGCCTGGTGTGGATGTGCCTCCCATCATACTATACTTGTGGCTTTTTTAACATGTGATCAATGGCATCGATGATCCCACACAACTCTGTCAAAATCTATAAGAGCTTGATAAATTGTTGGTCTATGCCTTCATCCTCTAGGAGTTGATTCATGAGTACCCAAATGCTTTACATTGAGAGTTTGCCTCTAGATTGAACATTTTCCATAGTTTCTCAAAATCTGTTGAGTTTGGTTGTATAGGTTGGGGCTCCTTCTTCTTCATCCTGATCTTGTTTGTCTTGTTGCTGTTCTTCCTATTGTTGTTGTTGATGTTCTCCTTCATCTTTGATTTTTGAACCTATGTCTACTTCTGAGAGAAGTTGCTCAAAGTCAAGGTTGCCTAGTTCATCCAATGAATCCTTGAAACTCAAAGTCGGTGGGTAGAGGAGGGGGGTTGGTTGAGTAGAAGATGCTGCTAGATGGGTACATCCTAAGATAGAAAATTATGAATGATAGGGGTGTTGGCACAACACCCTTTAATTATAGGCTTGTGAGCCCAATGGCTACTAGCTATATGGATCTTCTCGATTATCCATATGGGAAGGTCGATGGTCATATTTGATGTTTTCACCAGATACAAATTGAACTAAATTTGTTTGTGAGGCTATGTAAAGTGATCTTGCCCGCGAAAAGCAAAATCCAACATGCATAATCTAAGCGGTACAAAAATGTTGGGATCATGGCCATGTCCTTGAGCTTTGTTATATTCTGATTCTTCATGTTGTCCAGGACTAGTGTTTCCTTCTCAGTTGGTATATATGCATACCATGCATTTCGAGTTCTTCACGTGCTAGGTTCAATTTAAGCTTGAGCTTCTTCAACTCCTTATTGTGCATCAAGGAGGGGATGACGAAGGTGCTAGGGACATCCTTGACATTATCGAGTTGTAAAGTATTGATCAAATAATAGCATCACATGGAATTTGGCTT
Organism: Ceratopteris richardii; assembly: GCA_020310875.1. Lineage (NCBI taxonomy): Eukaryota > Viridiplantae > Streptophyta > Polypodiopsida > Polypodiales > Pteridaceae > Ceratopteris > Ceratopteris richardii. Next base: position 127,152,402 of record CM035424.1, read on the forward strand.
GGATAGTGGTTCGCTGCAATATTTTGCCAATCATGTTCTCTCCCAAGTAGGTTGAACCTGTGGGGTATTCTCAAGCTTCTTGAAATTGCAACTAAATAATTGACACTTGCACCATACACCATTAAATTCACACTATGATTCCCATATATAGGCCACATTTCCAAGTGGTCCTGCCATTTCATTGAACCAATGGAGTGGGGTTTGACTTTTATCGTGTAACTTGTAGGGGGATCTTGGATGGGAATGGCTCACAATCGATGGAGTTTTGATAGCCTTTCCATTGGAAGTTCAGAGATGGGCAAAGTGCTAATATCTACTAGTTGAGAGCTAATCCCTGCTTCAAATGTAGCTTACCAATTTAAGTGATGAGCACGATCGGTCTACTAACATAAGCAGAACCATATAAGTATTGTAAAACAAACTTGATGAGGCTTTTTTCCTCTACAATACCAACATGTTTCCCTTAATCCTTGTGTGTGTGTGTGTGTGTGTGGAGTTAGTGAGTGTGTGAATGATGAACATGTGGTGAGTGGGGAGGTGAGTTACTGTGCATTATAAATGCATACTTGCATAATGCAGAATTTTGCATGCTCTGAGTAGTATAAAATGAAGAAAGACAAGGGAAAATATTGGGACATATAGTGTCCAAAAATGGTATCTCAACTGATCAAGATAATATCAGTCATTTTGGAACTACCAAGGCCTAAGAATTCAAAGGAGGTACAAGCTTTTATGGGTCACTATGGATACTACCATCAATTTATTCACATGTATGCCATAATTGCAAAACCCTTCTATGAACTGTTAACTCAATTCACTTGGATGGAGGAGTGTGAGAAGGCTTTCAATGAATTGAAAAGAAGATTGATTTCAACACCTATATTGAGGGTACCTTATTGGAATAAACCATTCCATATTCATGTGGATGCATCCAACTTCAACATCACATGTATATTAGCACAACGAGCTGATGAAGGAAAGCTAGGTCACCCAATAGCCTATGCTAGTAGATAGTTAAATCAAGCGGAACACAATTACACCACAACCGAATGAGAAGGCTTAGGAATGGTCTACACTATGAAAAAAATTAGACATTACTTGCTAGCCAATAAATTTAAGTTCTTTATTGATCACCAAGCCCTATTGTACTTGATCAACATTACTTGCTAGTTAGATGATTCCTACTATTGATGGAATTTGACTTCAAAGAAGTAGTCAAGAAAGGTAACACATGTAAGAGTTGATCATTTTTCAAGAATGACACATGGAGAACCACCAATCGGGATAGCAGATGAGCTACCAGACACCTATTTGTTCAACATAGAAATCTATCCTAAATGGACCAGAAACGGGGTACCTTTACTCACACATGGACCTCACCATAGGATCAATTAGAACCACAATCAGGAAATCTGGAAAACAAGAAAGCTTCACATTGTGGCAGGCAGTTTGTATTTCAAGGATTCCAACAGAGTACTTCTAAGATGTGTTGAAGATGAGAAACAAAGTAGCTTACTCAAACAAGCCCATGAGAACAAGTGGAGAACACATAAGAGTGTTAGTGGAACAACACAAGGACTAAAGAGATTAGGAGTGTATTGGCCATACATGCAAAAAGATGTACATGAACACACAATGAATTGCCAATTGTGTCAAGAGAATACACCAGATGAACATTCATCTTTATGTTATTCAGCAATAGCCCCTGAGTGGAGTAAGCCACTAGTCAATATCTTGAAATCACATACTTATCCTGAAGAAGCCAACCCAGGAAATGAGCATTAGAAGAACAAAGCAAAGATTATGTGATTGTAGGAAAACAATTGTTTAAACTAGGAAAGGATGAACAATTACAATTGTGTATGCACAAATGAAAGTATCTTCCTATACTAGAAATGATACATGCTGGAGTAAACGGAGGTCATTTTTCAATGGACAAGACTGTGAAAATGATTCTCTTTGCAGGCTTATGGTGGCCAACCCTACACATGGATGTAGAAACATATGTACAAAGTTGTGATGTGTGCCAATGAACCAAGTAATGGGATGACATGCCCGTACGACCAATGATTAGTGCAAGATACTTCTCAAGATGGGGAATTGACTTTATTGGACCAATCAATCCCCTTGCAAAAGGACCTCATGATGAATACATTATAGTGGCTATCGATTATTTAACAAAAAGGGTAGAAGCAAAAGCCACTAGGAAAAATGATACCCAAACTACTGCCAAGACCTTATTTGAAAATATATTCACTAGATTTGGACTACCTATAGAGATTGTAAGTGATAGAGGTACGCACCTCATTAATGAAGTCATCAAGTCACTCGTGAATGAATTTCGAGTGATTCATAAAAAGTCAGCACCCTATCACCCACAAGCTAATGGAAAAGTTGAAAGTTCAAATAAAGTGTTATGTATTTTTATAATCAAAATATTCAACAATGGAAGGTCAGATTGGGACAAACAATTGCATCACGCAATATGGGCTTTCTGAATAGCTTATAGAAAAGCTACACTACACCTTTCAATCTAGTCTATGGATATAATGCAATATTACTAATTGATTTGTTGATTCCTACTCTACAAGCAGCCAATAATTATGAGTGGACTGTTGATATATTTAGGTAGTGATATGTGTGAACACTCTAGGACCGCCAGAGCATTTTTTTCCCTCTTTAGGAGGTTTTTTTCCCCCGGCTTCTATATACGCCTATTGCCCTAATGGGCTACTTATCTTTGTACATTCTCTAGTAATACATTCAGCCTTGTGTGTTGTGCTCCAAGCTTCTTCTTCTTCCTTGTGCTGTTCGCATGCTTCCGCAGACGTCTAACTCCAACAATTGGTATTAGAGCAGGTCGCCGCTTCATCTAGGGCGTTGTCGACACTCCTCCATTTGCAGTCTCAAATTCGCACGAAATTTGGTGAGCATACTCAGGGTGTTTCAGAGATCAAAATAGCTTTGCTGTGTCGTGCCAAAATCGCGATCTGAGCTCGTTTCGGCCTCCGAACGCACTATCGCAGCGCTTGTGTAGGCTATTTCGTCTTTTTGTGCCAAAGGTATATACCTGTTTCAGTCCGCCAGTATAAGCGTCTCGAAGTCTGCTATAGGTTTAGCAGAACTCGTCTGGGCAGTTCCGTTCAACTTTTTGAGATACAATAAATTTTCTGCATCAAGGTATTCTAGTCATCGGCCATGGCTAAAAGCAGTGATGTATTCCATATGTTGGTTGTTGAGGATAACTTGGATGGTACCAACTACCCATTATGGGCTTATATGATGCGACATGTATTGGTTGCAAAAGGATTATGGAACATTGTGCAGGGTGTTGAAAGGTGTCCTGTTACACCTGTAACTATAGGTACTACAAATACAGGTGTTGGAGCTGATGAAGATGGTGTCAAAGATGATATTGTGCAGATTCCTGTTCGTGCTGCTGTTTCTGCTGCACCTACTATAGAGCAGATTCGTTGGGATGGCCGAAATGCCCAGGCATATGCATTGATAGCTTTGTCTATCAAACGTGCCATTATTCCTCATATTCGCTCTTGCAGAACAACTAAGGATGCTTGGGATACACTTACCACATTGTACCAAGCTAGGAATGAGGCTCGTGTTGCTTACCTCCGAAAACAGTTGGAGAGTGAGCACATGAATGAAGGTGATTCTATGGACAGTTTCCTAACAAAGATCAAAGACTTGAAGGAACAATTGATTTCTGCTGATGAGGTTATACTAGATAGCTCACTTGTGCAAACTGTTCTAAATGGTCTTCCTGATTCATATCACAGTTTTGCTTCTACTCTTCGATTGATGATGAAAGGAAATCCAAATGCCTTGTCATTTGAGGACTTAATCTCTATTCTGTTATAGGAAGATCAGTCCAGGCAGAATAGGTCCATTATGCGTGTTGCAGATCAAGCTTTCCTGGCTAGTCAGAAGGGCAAAGGAAAATGGAGCTCTTTTACTAGTAAGTAGAAATCTACAAATTCTGCACATTCGAAGAACCAGGATAAAGATGAGAAGAAATCAGAAAAGTAGAAATTGTTTTGCAAGTACTGTAAAGGGAATGATCATATCATAAAGAACTGTCCAAAACTGGCTGCAAAAGAGGCAAAGAAAAAGGAGGCTGGAATGGTTGTTGCAGAAGCCTCTACACCAAAAACAGAGTCTGCTAATCTTGTGCAGGAAGAAGAATGGGCGTTTACTACTGTTTGCAGTTTTGACCCATCTTCTCATGAGCAGTGCATGTCTGCAGTGGACTCAGATGTTTGGTACTTTGACAATGGGGCGACCAAACATATTACCTCGCAGCGCAGTTTCTTCTCTTCACTCGAGCCTGCCCCTACAGGGAATACAGGGAGTTGGTAAGATCATTTTGACTACTGCTGATGGTAGTTCTTTCACCTTGTCAGATGCTTTATTTGTGCTAGGGATCAAGAAGAATCTATTGTCAGTTTTTGCATTAGCCAAGATTGGCTTGGTTGTGAAATTTGTTGATGATAGATGTAGAGTTCATGATCTGTCAAATGGCGATGTTATTATTGCTTCTGGCATTTTATGTCATGGGCTGTATAAGATCATAGACTATGAAAGATCTGTGAATGATTCGGCATGTGCAGTTCATGATTCTCAGGCTATGTCAGATGCAAAGCTTTGGCATGCATGCTTTGGTCATCTGAATTTTGCTAGTTTGCTACGCCTGCAGAAATCTGTTATGGTGTCTTCTTTTCCCAAGCTTGAGGCACCTGGAAAACATGTATGTGAAGGCTATATTTTGGGCAAAATGCAGCGTTCCTCCTTTCCAAAAGATGGTTCAGTTCGGGCTATGCAGAAATTGCAGCTTGTACATAGTGATGTCTGTGGTCCTATGCAGACACCTTCTTTTGGAAACTATCTTTACTTTGTGACTTTCATTGATGATTTTTCCAGGCATGCATGGGTATATCCATTGAAGGCAAATTCCGAAGTGTTTTTGTGCTTCAAACAGTTTTTGGTTTTGGCTGAAAATCTGTCAGCATGTAAAATGGGCACCCTCCGTTCTGATTGGGGGGGGGGAGGGGAATATATGTCTTCTGATTTTAATGCATTTCTGGTTGAACGTGGGATAAAATAGCAGTGTACTGTGCCTTATACACCTCAACAGAATGGAGTTGCTGAACGGAAGAACATGTCACTCATGGAGATGGCGAGGTGTATGGTCAAGAGTCAGACTTTATCACATAGTTTCTGGCTTGAGGCTGTCATGTGTGCAGCACATGTACTTAACAGTTGTCCCACTAAAGCGTTGCAGTCTATCACTCCATATGAGTCTTGGCATGATCGCAAGCCATCTGTTGCTCATCTACGGGTTTTTGGTTGTTTGGCATATGCACTAGTGCCTGAACAACATCGTAGAAAATTGGATGATAAGGCAGTAAACGCATTCTGGTTAGCCGTGATGTTGTTTTTGTGGAAGATGCTATTCAACCATTGCTTTCATGTACTAAGGAGACATCTAGTAGCTCCAAAGATATGTATGATACTTTGATGCCTCTTTTTACAGGTGGAGAGTCTACTGCTGGTCCTAATGAGGCAACTTCTCAGCCTTTGCAGGTTTCTTGTGATGATGCAGATCATCCCATTTCTGATGCAGATTTACATGATGCACTTGTTGATGAGAGAGCTGATATTGAGGAGGCAAAAACTATGCCAAAATGGCTGGTGCAGACTTTGCGTGACAACAAATTAGATGCACCTTTGTCATATTGTACTCGTTCAGGCTCTCATAGTGCCTCCTTTGCATCAGATTGCTATGCTATGGCTGCATCTAGTCTCTGTGAATAGAATGAGCCTGTTTCTTTTGATGAAGCACAAAATTCAAAAAATTAGATGGCTGCTATGCAATCTGAATATGATGCTATAATGAAGAATGGTACTTGGTCTTTATGTGACTTGCCTTCTGGCAAGAAATCCATTGGTACTAAGTGGGTATACAAGCTGAAACGTAAACCTGATGGTACAGTTGACAGGTATAAGGCTAGGCTTGTTGCAAAGGGTTATGCACAGGAAAGAGGCATTGATTTTGATGAGACCTTTGCACCCACATGTCGTATGACTATTGTTCGGAGCATCTGTGCACTTGCAGCCCATCATGGTTGGAATGTACATCAATTGGACATTAAAACTGCATTTCTGAATGGTGACTTGCATGAAGAAGTGTATGTTTTTCAACCCCGTGGTTTTGTGCAGAAAGGGCATGAAAACCAGGTGTGCAGGTTAAAGAAGGCATTATATGGTTTAAAGCAAGCACCACGAGCTTGGTATGAGAAGATACATGCTTATCTGATTGCACATGGTTTTGTGAACAGTCCAACTGAGAGCTCCTTATATGTTAAGCGTGCTAATGATGTGCTTTTGATCATTGTTGTCTATGTTGATGACATGCTGCTCACTGGTCCTATTGAGAAGCATATTGCTGATTTTAAGGCTGATTTGCATGCCTCATTTGAGATGTCTGATTTGGGGCATTTGCATCACTATTTGGGCATTTAGTTTATGCAAGTTGATGGTGGATTGGCTTTGTGTCAAACAAAATGTATTGATACATTATTGCAGCATTTTGGCCTTGAAGACTGTAAGCCTATTGCCACTCCTATGGAGACAGGTTTACGATTGAGTCTTCATGATGCTGGAGATGCATTTGATGCTGTCCTCTATTAGCAGGCTATTGGATGCTTGATTTACTTATGCATTACTCGGCCAGATATTCAGTTTGCTGTCTCACAAATGAGCAGGTTTATGCATTGCCTAGGTGCAAAGCATTGGCAGGCGGTTAAGCGCATCTTTCGCTACTTGAGTGGTACTCGGCTACTTGGATTTTTTTATCCCAAGGGGGGATCACTACCGCCAGATTTGCATGCTTTTTCTGACTCAGACTGGGCTGGTTGCTATGACACTCATGTGTCCACTAGTGGCTTTTGCTTCATGCTTGGTAGCTCATGTATATCTTGGTTGAGCAAGAAGCAGCCTACTGTGTCCACTTCCAATTGTGAGGCTGAGTATAGGGAAGCTTTCACAGCTACTGTTGAGTGTATGTGGCTCAGACGCCTTATGGCTGATTTGGGTGTTGCTCAGTCCTATGCCACCACCATCTTCACTAACAGTCAGAGCACATTAGCAGTTGCAAGGAACCCTATGTTCCATGCTCGCACTAAGCACATTGAGGTGCATTATCATTATGTCAAGGAGAGGTTCTTTGCTGGGGAGATCAGCTTGGCATATGTGCCCACGGAGGAGGACATTGCATACCTTTTCACGAAGGCTCTACCTAGGGAGAAGTTTGAAGCTTTCCGCAAAGCTTTGGGCTTACTTCCTTTCGTGGAATGATTTCCACATAGCTTGGCACTTCCTTATACATGAGTGCCAGCTCCTTGTTCACCGCATCACTCCCAGGGGGGATTTGTTGATATACTTAGGTAGTGATGTGTGTGAACACTCTAGGACCGCTGGGGCATTTTTTTCCCTCTTTAGGAGGTTTTTTTTCCCCCGGCTTGTATATACGCCTATTGCCCTAATGGGCTACTTATCTTTGTACATTCTCTAGTAATACATTCAGTCTTGTGTGTTGTGCTCCAAGCTTCTTCTTCTTCCTTGTGCTGTTCGTGTGCTTCCGTAGACGTCTAACTCCAACATGGACATGACATGAACTATGAAAACAATTGGACCAGATAAAGAAATTGCATGAGACTAGATTACAAACTGTAGCAGGTATGTATGTTGCAAAGCAAAGACAAAAAGATTATTATGATGCTCATATTAAGGATAAAGGCCTTAGAGTGGGAGATTTAGTATTGCTTTACATTGAAACAACATGCGAAAAAACTACAACATTGATGATATGGACCATTTCTTACAAATAGAATCTCCACAAGTGGAGCCATTAACCTAGCCATTCTAGATGGAGACATCTTACCCAATTATATAAGCGAATGTAGAGTCAAAAAATATAAGGAGCCCTTAACAGAATAGATGTTAGTAAGACTATCTGGAGCACAAAATAGAAAGAAAGAAGAGGAAAGGATATGGGAAGAACCAAGATTAGAAGCCTTAGAATAGATTAGGAAAAGGAAAGAATGGATATAAGAATGTGATGAAAGTTATTCGTGAGGAGAAGAGCCTATTCCCATGGCAAATTACCACACTAACAAAGTAAAAGCCCTAGGAAGTCAAATACGGAACCCATACTTAAATGTAGGGATTGGTATGGGAGAATACCAATTGGTAGACTCATTAATTGGCATGAGAGCAACATGAGTAGTGTACATGCTTCGTTAATTGAAAAATGAAAGTTTTCACTTACCCCAACCAAAGCTCACATGATTGGAATTGGAGGTAATATCATTGAATGCTTATGGGAAGTATCCATATGTTCACACTTAGGGAACAATACCATGCAACAAAGGCTCTTAGTCTGTAAAGAATCAGACCTTCTAGAAGAGCTAGTTTTAGGTCAAGCTTGGATCTATGAATTCAAGGTTATGATCCACCTAGCTCAAGGATATATATCAATGAAAATAGGACATAGAGAGGTTTTTAGTCTACTAGATGAGAAACCACTGAAAATAGTATGCATTGAAAACCCTAGTGTGCAGGCAAGTGAATCCCCATCAAAATCCTTATCCATTGATTCCATCATTCTACCTAACCACAACATCAATGGACAACCTTGTTCTCTTCCATGTGATCAACCCATCCATTCTTCTCAAGAGACTAATCTTGAGAGACTTAATGAGGTCAATTATTCTAGAGAGAACTATGAGAAGCCAACCACGTATCCAACCTTAAGAAAAACTTGATAGCAACATGGCAAAGTCACCAAAAAAATATCGATTCACAAGATCAACTTCAAGAATACAGATGCAAGAGGGCACATGTGTCAAAAATCAAGTCTCAACCATGCAAAAGGAGTCATCCATGAATTTTGCAAGTGGACCAATAAAAAATGAAGACCCAAAGTCATGGAATCAAGTTAGAAGCTCTACCGAACTCAATCAAATTCAAATCTCATCAATCACCCACCAAAAAGGTCACCTACACTCATTAGTGAGTGATTGTAGGAAAAGTAAAACTCTATATAAGCACCATCACACCTTTCTTCTTATTCCAAGAGTTTCCCACTTAGTTTAGTGAAGTCCTAAACTCCAGCATGCAGCCCCCTTGCTTGCTTACCTCATTTTCTCATGATTTTACTCCTCTTTATCTAGAGGTGTAGTTAGACTTTTCCAAATCTGATTGTACTAGATTGTAGAGCATTGTTTTGCTCTCTTGTTGTAACCATTTTCATTGATTTCAAGATTCATTTTGTCTGTCATATAGTGTGCCAATATTTGTCAATGTTTCAAGTTCTTTGACTGAGTGAGTTGTGAGGAATCGCCAAGTTTGTGAAGATACATCTCTGCACATAGGCAGAGAGTGTTCCAAATAGGTAGCCTGTTTTAGAGAGGATGATTCTCCTAATTGGAATATCTATTTGCAATGATTTGAAGCTTGTTAGATAGCTCTCAAAGTGTAGTTTATGTCTATAAAATTCCAATTTAGTTATTTGTACAGAATTATTGAAACGTTTAGAACAATGAGCACATATCATTGCTTGTGGACCTACTAGAGGGTAGCCATCTTCCATTGTTGCATTGGGGGTGTTAGAATCATCCCCAATTAGTGGTATCAAAGAATTTTGGAGGCTTGGATATATCACTGAGCATCATATTGAAGACTTTAAGGGATGAAGACAACTCGTGGAAGCACAAAGAGGACTTATCAAAGCAAGAAGACATCAAAAGGGGGCTACACTGATCAAGATCTCAACTAATCAAAGGTTAGCAAGGGAGAATGTTGGCATACAAGTCATACGAAGAGCATACAGGCACAACGGAGCAGTCATGCACAATACGGCAACAAGTCCCAATCATTTTTTTCCATAAAGTATTTCCAATACAAGTGATTTTCATCACTACACACACATTGTAAATCCCATTTTTGGTAGAATAGACTCCATTTTGTTCAAGCCGAGGAGTCGTCGAGCTTGAGGAGTATTAGAATTAGCTACATACCAATTTTCATAATTTTTAGACTCCATTTGGGCCCTCAAATAGGCTCTAGAACCTTATTTTTAATTTGGCCAGACACTAGGTCTGGACAAGGCCAAAGCTAGTCAGAAAACTATAAAAAGAGCTAGAGAGCTCATTTTTGGGGGTAGATTGTTTGTGAATTGAGCTTATGTAAGAGACTTTTTGACTAATGCAAAGAACTCCATTGTTCCTCTCCTTGTTCTTGCCTTGTGTGCACGTGTGTGTGTATGTGTGTGCATGTTTGGGTGCTTCTCACTCACACTCTTGTGCCATCACTTGCTCATAGTCTTCATACTAGTCCTCATGTCTCCACGGATTGAGAATTATGAGGTGGATCTTCTCACGTTGGTACTCACCATTGTGCTAGAGTGACACCAAATTTGGCGCCGTTGCCGGGGAGAGAGCTTCGAGGACGAGCGTGTGATGGTAAGATGTAGAGTTGAGACATTGGAGTCATAGGTAATATCCCTTCTTTTCCTTATTTTTCTTCATTTTTCTTGTTTTTGCATCACCATCATCACCATCATCATCCCCACCATTTCCCACCTCCATCTCCATCTTCACAAAAATTTCAGTTTCTGGTCATATTCCACTCCCCACCTCATTTCCCTTAGTTCACTTGTGAGAGAGAGCGAGAGAGATCTTGCATGCTTGCTGTTTTTGTGTGTTTGTTGAGCTTTTGCTGTAGGATCTAGCTGTACCACCATCTCCAACAGCTTGCGTAGGTATGACAGAACTCTGCACAGGTCCCGAGACGACGACCTCTGTCTATCGTGACCGACAGAAAAAATACATGTTTGGCACGATAACTACATGAGAGCACTCCAAATCACTAAAAAATTCTAAAAAATTTGCGTTTTTTCAGTCTATCGCGATAGACAACGTCTATCGCGACAGACAACACCCCACGATAGAGGCCGTCTATCGCGACAGACACTGTCTATCGCGACAAACAGAGCCCACGATAGATGACAGATACGGTCTATCGCGACAGACACTGTCTATCGCGACAGACCAGACCACGACAGATGATAGACCTCGTCTATCGCGACAGACACCGTCTATCGTGACAGACAGACACACGACAGACGACAGACATTGTCTATCGTGACAGACACCATCTATCGCGAGAGACCAAACCACGACAGATGATAGACCTCTTCTATCGCGACAGACACCGTGTATCACGACAGACAAGACCCACGATAGACCCCGTCTATCGTGACAGACACTGTCTATCGCGACAGACAGGACTCACGATAGACCCCGTCTATCGCGATAGACACCGTCTATCATGACAGACATGACCCATGATAGACCCTGTCTATCGCGACAGACAGCCCACGCGAAAGCTAGCGTCTATCGCGAGAGACACCATCTATCGTGATAGACAGACATTTTCGGCAAAAAAATAAAGGGGTAAATTTTTGAAAATTTAGGCTAAATTTTGGGCATATTTGCATACTCAATTACTCCTACACTTACAAAAGCCTTAGAAAAATACACTAAACTCTTGAGAGGATCTGTTTGTCTGTTTAACCCCCTAAACCTTGAACTGTCATAACTTTTTCATATGAAATCCGTTTTTTGAGCTCTGGGGCTTGTCGGAAAGCTCGTGGCATATACTACACACCCTCAATTGTTTTTTATAAGAATAATGCATTGATTTTCAGATAGGGTATTTTGAAGTTGACCCTCTGTGGGGTAGATACACCAAGGGAGCTCTAGAGGAAATTTTTTGGCAATAGAAAAGGGGGAAAAAGGGTCATTAAAAGTGTTTGAAATAGATTTTCTGTCAATTGAAGGATCAAATTGGAGCTAAACTTGGGATTTTTACAGGATTATCGAGAGCTCTTGGAGAAATCAAAGCAAGTGCCAGTGTGAGCAGGCTTGGGAACGTGCTTCGTGGGCAGACAAGCATAGCAAGGAGGAGTGACTTGAGGTGGGAACATCTCTTAACCCCCTCAGTCCATTCTTAGCATAGGCTAAATGCGAGTAGTGGTCTAAATTGACTAGGGCTACGATAGGAATACTCAAGTTTGAAGAGCCTTTAATTTCTCAAGTCCAAGAATAGGCTAAACTGCAGTCAAGGGACAATTTAAAGGAAATGAACTTAAACTAAGTGGACGAAGAACATCAAGTAGGACACACTTAAGTGCTCCTGACGTCGATAAATTAAAGACAAGAACATACATACAAAGGAACTCAAAAGGAACAAGTAATTGGTATCAAAGAATCAGTAACGTGGTTGTACAAGGATCATTGGGATTAATTGGAAAGGCATATGAACCTTAGGTCGGGAAGATACTTAGGGAGAGACCGTCAGAGTATTAGATCATCCGAGGCTAGCGTCAACCATATAGCCAGATCCTGGGCCCAACAGTTGAGTGATTACCGCTCAGGAGTGGCATACCTAGAAAGACCGGAAGGTCCCTACAAGACTCAATTGGAATACATCCAGACCAACCGCCTAGGTGCACACATCTATGAGGATGGTTTGCGAAGATCTGTTGTCCTAATTAAAAATCCGAATCAGCCCATTGGACTAGAACACCCTGTAGTCACGTTCGAAAATGGTTCCTACATAGACGAAGAAGGAACAATGTATGTGGTCACTAGCCAACCAAAAAGGACAGATGAATTTGGCAACATAATCTCAGAGGCCGAAATAGGTGACATAGAGCAAGGGAACTTAGGTAAAGAACCGAAAACCCCTCGTGGCAAGTCGGTTCTGACTAGAATTATCACTCCAGAGTGGGTTCCCCAGGATAATAAGAGCATAGATTTGCTCTTGAATCGAGAGACGGATGAGGCTTTTTGGAGGTACAAGCCTGAGAAGCCTAATGAAGTGAGAGCCCTTACCATCTATGAATTCAAAGATCCTGATAGCCCAGGCAAAGTAACCTACTTAGATGATGCTTTCGAGAGGATCTTTGTGGTCTCAGAACATGGAAGACATGCCTACACTTGGAAGGGTGAATTCGTCTTCCCCAACCTTGATCCAATGTGTCTTATGGTCACCAAGGAGCTGGAACATGTTAGGCTCATGGAACACAAAGAGAGAGGAGTAGAGATAGACCCGAGGTGAGCTTTGCTAATCCACTTGGAAGAGAGAGAACACGGACAGAGACTGAGAGGATGGATAGGGAGAGACAGAGGGACCCAAGGAATCTAAGAAATGTAGATGAATTTCCTTTACCAAGGCCTAGAGAACATGCTAGAACCTTGTGGCCTACACAATTGGTTAAGTCCATGAAGAATTGCTTCGATGGCACAGGAGACCCGTATGACCATGTAGCAGAGTTTAGGCAAGTTTTGAGAGCCAAACAAGTGGAAGACTTGTTCACTCAATACAATGCTTTCGGCCTAACACTCAAGAACACTGCATTGACTTGGTTTCAACCACTTCACCAAGATCAGTACAGAAGTATAGATCAACTTCTTGAAGCATTCATCACAGAGTTTTCCAAAAGTGGCATCAGGCATAACACATCTTCCTTGATATATAGCTTCAAGCAAACACCTCAAGAGACAGTGAGGCTCGTAGGAAGAAGGTTTAGGCAATACTTAGAGAGGTGCCCAGCTCGAGAGTTACCCACTCTAGCCAAGCAAGTGGCCTTATTTCTAGATGGATTGTTAAGTACCAAACTAAGATCATATGTGTACTTGAAGGATCCTAGATCCATAGAAGAATGTGTACGCATGTGCATAGACATTGAGGATAATCTAGGGGAGGAATTAGAGCTCTCAACGATCTATAAAGATTCAGATAGTTCTAGTAGTTTCATTTCCTCACAATCCACATCAATTGAGGATCTAGCAGAAAAGGTAGCTTAGAAATTAGGTGTCTCTAGCAAGCAGATTCCTAGATTTGCCCCAAGAAAACAATGCTATACCTGTGGAGGAGACCATATGGCTAATGTGTGCCCTATCATGGCCCAACCCCTAGTGAACCCTAACAGCCAATACTGCACCATAGAAAGGCGATACACCAACCACACTGCACAAGACTGCCCATATAACAAACAAGCTATTAGACAAAATTATCCTCAGACTTATCCATAGCAAGGAAAATACCCTAATCAGTACCCACAACAACAGTATGCTAGGCCCCAACAACCCTATCAACCTCCCTATCAAGGGCAGCAAAGACCTCAGCCAATCCTAGTACAATAGCCCCTGCCTCCAGCCAATGTGATTCCAGTAAAGTATGCAGCTGTAGAAGAAAATCTAAATAGAGCTTTAGTGCCAGTGACACCCTCGCTTTCAGAAAGTGGCCCAAGTGATCATAGTTTTGACTCCACCCATATTGAGAGCCCACATGCTTACTACATGTAATCACCGGAGCATAGTGAGTCATATTATTATGAAGAACCGAGTGAATCTAGTGGGGAGTTAGATTACGCGAATGTCATGTATGCAAACCCCAACTGGAGACCTCAACCTAGGCAGATAGGACCCCCATTCCCTAGAGGGCCATGCTTTCGATGTTAGGGTGATCATCTCATTCGTGATTGCCCTCTACCTTCACCCATACAAACCCAATCTGTGACAATCCAAGGCTTTTGTCCAGATTGTGGAAAGGAGCATTTGTTACGAGAGTGTCCCAAGAACCCCGCCAATATGCCAAAAATCGCTCCTATCAATGTTATTGGGCTTGTGGTAGAATCCACGGGAAGTGTGACTTCCATGGCTCCAGTACAAGTCATCACGAGAGCTCAGGCACTTAAGCAAAACCAAGACTTAGGCCAGGAGAAGATTGCGGAGGTTAGCGAGACTAAGAGCCAGAATAAGAAGAGAACAAGAGCCTAGAGAGATAGCCATGAACGTATGAAAAGGCAATGGGCAAGAAAGATGATCGAACTTGAGGAAAGCCTACGAGAAACCAAAGCCAAAATCATAGAAATCACATCTCAAATGCACTCTCACACATCACCTCGACTACCATCCCCATCACCTTCCATTCCTCCACCCCCTAATCCACCACACGTAACCCACTCACCACCCCGAGTAGGACCATTCTTAGTAGATCCCACTCCCGAGGACAAAGACATGATGCTTAGGGCATATCACGCCAGAATCCAGACAGGGCCAAATGTAACAGATCATGAAAGCCGTCACCCTAGAGCGGACCTAGAGCTTGAACGAACCAAGTTATGTGCCAAGATGGTGGAATTGGCTCAAGCCATGTTTGAGGCGAGTCGCCTCTTCAATTGCTCTAGCTCCACTAGGACACCATTGCATTTCGATGGTCTAGTGGATAGATTGGAGATGATAATTGGAAAGTCTGGAAAAGGAGCCAACTCCCAGGCTAAGGAGAAGGCAAGTGATAGAATAAGCATTCCTCACAAGGAAGATTACGTGCCTAACTCCACTGAACCAGACACCTCTTCTTCTATGAATTGATACTCTCCAGAACTCTTGCGAGAGATTCAAGAGGAAAATGGGTTAAAGAGAGTGAAGTTCCTCCTCCCATTGAACTTGTGGATGACACTCATGATCAATTCCCACAAAACCTTCCTTCCATTTATGGAGAGCAGGAGAGCGCCCAATCCCGAGAGAGATTAGACTTTGAGTCCAATTCCTTACAGGAGCTGCCTCATTTCACAGGCCCATGGGAAGCTAAGTCTACTTGTATGAGAGCACCCACTATCATGGTAAGAAACGAAGATTCAGTTTTACCTAGGAACACAGTAGTGAAAAACACTAAAGTTTAGTGCAACCTCACTTTAGAAGAGCTACTCAAAGTTAGGCCAGAAGTAGCGAAACCTCGTTCCCTGGTAGGATCACATAGAACAGTGCCAGAAATACCCTTGGACAAAATAGGAGACATGAGTGAAGGAGAAGAGGGAAACACCTATCTTCCCATTACCCATCAAGGATACACAACCAAAGCAATTTTGGACTCAGGCGTAGGAGTTGCAGTTGCTACCACTTCCCTGTGGAAGCGTTGGGGCAAGCCAACACTCAGGCCAATGAGAATGAAATTGCAGATGGCTGACAGTCACATAGAGAGGGCTGTTAGAAGGAATAACTCTCACTACTTGTGGTGTAGAGTTCGAGCATACATTTGCTATATGTGACTTTAGCAAAAATCATGCCTATGAGATGATTTTGGGAAGACCATTTATGCGACAGTTGCAAGTGGTACAAGATTGGGGAACCAATTCCTTGTACTTGCAACACTTGGGTGTTACAACCAAAGTGAATCTCAAAGATTACTCTCATAGAGATGTCCCTCCTATCCAATGGAACCCCATCCATAGAGCCAAAGATGATACCGAGTCGGTGCATTCCATAGGATCAGGATCCTCATGGATGCATGAAGACACTCACTTGTGGATATGTAAAGTAGCAGTAGAAGAAGAGAAGAGAGAAAAAGCCAGAGAGATAGGTGTGAAGGAAACCCATAGATCAATTCAAGACCTAGCCTATGCACTTGTAGTTTTTCCTGACGAAGAATTCGAACCTCACGACTGGGCAGAAATTTTAGCAACTATGGACGTAGCCATCAATGAAGAGCAGTGGATGCCCCATTGTGACGAGAATGGCTATGACATCTCAGTCTTCACAATAGAGCCAATCATGGGAGATTCGGTTCTGGAAGAATGTGAACCTAGAACTGATGCATTCGAGGATGCAAGTGACTCCGATTTAGAGTCAATCATTATGGACCCGCCTTTTGCATCAGATGAAGAATACTTCTATGAGGTAGAAGTTCACCCTCAGAGACATGAAGAGCTAACAAATGATGTGAGGTTAACCACACACGTGACCACCAAGAGTGAATGCAAGAAAAGGAGGAAGACAGAAGTCACACGAGAAGAGGAAGAATCTTTATTTGAGGTCCCCGAAAACTTTAAGAAGTATGAAATAGAAGACAGGAGAGTCATGATAAGAATGCCAAAACGCGATGCACAAGCAGGAGAGGCCTATGATAACAAAGAAACCACCAAGAAAATAGTGGTAGCCATAGAAGAAGGAGAGGAGAGATGCATGTACATTGGACACGACCTTACAGAAGCAGAGGAAACAGGAGTTGATAACCTTCCTACGAGAATATAGAGATGTGTTTGCATGGAGCTACAAGGACCTGAAAGGTGTAGACCCGGACATATGCTCACATACGATCCCCATGACCTTAGAGGCCAGACCCTCTAAACAAAAGCCATACACATACAATGACAACTATGCTGCCAAGATCAAAGAAGAGATAGACCGCTTAGTTGAAGCTGGATTTATCTATGAAATTGAGCACACTGAATGGGTATCCCCCATTGTAGTGGTGCCCAAAAAGAATGGCAAGTTGCATGTATGCATTAACTTGAAGAAGGTTAATGCAGCCACCATCTGAGATAGTTATCTGCTTCCTATCACTGAGCATCTATTAGGAAGGGTATCAGGCAAGGAAGTGTACAGCTTCCTGGATGGGTTCTCTGGTTACAATCAAGTAGCCATAGCACCAGAAGATTAGCCACTGGAAAATCTAACTTGCTTCCTTCTATTGGTTGTGCTAACACACATCCTAAAGCATAATTTGAAGCATCCACATGGACATGAAAAATTTTATCCCATTGAGGTGTTTTCAGAATTGGGGCTGTTACCAAACAAGTTTTTAAAGTTTCAAAGGCTTGGTCACACTCCTTGGTCCACTCAAACTTTGTAATTAGGGCATATAAGGGTTTGGCTATGTCACCAAATTTGTGTACAAATTTCCTATCGTACCCACAGGTCCCATGAAAGTTTGAAGTTCCTTTACATTTGTTGGTCTTGGAAGTTCTATTATGGCCTTTATTTTCTTCTCATCAGTTGAAATTCCATTTTTAGAGACTATGTGACCTAACATTCTTCCTTGTCTTACAAAGAATACACACTTTTTTGGATTTAAACATACTCTATAGGTTCTACATTTCCTGAATATATTTTCTAAATCCTGCAAGTGATCTTGTCTTTTTAGTGAAAAAGTACAAAGATCATCTACATAAATTTCCATTACATTCCTCAGGAACTCTTTGAAGATATGACACATCAACCTCTGAAAAGTTGCTGGAGCATTGGTTAACCCAAAGGGCATAACCCTAAAAGCATAAATTCCCCATTCTGTGGAAAAGGCAGTTTTATGTTGGTCTTCCAATGCTATCGGTACCTGATTGTATCCTGAAAAACCATCTAAACAATTATAAACCTCCTTCCCTGCAAATCTTTCTAGAAGATGATCTGTTATAGGCAGTGGATAATTATCTCTTATAGTTGTTGCATTTACCTTTTTCAAGTTAATGCATACCCTAAGTTTCCCATTCTTTTTTGGTACCACAACTATAGGAAATGTTCATTCTGTATACTCAATCTCATAGATGAAATTGGCAGCCAACAGCTTGTCAATTTCTTCCTTTATTTTAGCAGAGTATTTATCATTGAAGGTGTAATGTCTCTGTTTGCTAGGTTTTGCATCAGGTGTAATAGGAATCTTATGCTCACAGATTTTAGGATCAATACCTTTCAAATCCTTGTAGCTGTAAGCAAACACATCCCTATAGTTTCTTGCCAAGTTTCTTAGTGCCCCGACAACGGCACTAAAAAATGTTTGTTATTGATCTTTGGAGTTGTCCTCTCCAATCATTTAGCATAAAGAATTAACAATACATCTTTATTTTGTCAATCCTGGAAGTATTCAAGAGACCACAACCCCTTCTAGATGATAGAATCTAAGAAATAAGAGAATAATGGCTGGATTTCTAAGAATGGTGAAAATGAAGAGGAATTTCTAGGGTTTGGATTATCTTGAGCAAATCTCCACCATTTTCCACAATCTTGGTGTCTAATACATGCTATTTTCTCAGCAGAACGGAATTATGAAGTCAAAACTCAAAAATGTTACCTGTACCATACAGACGAGACAATCACGATTCTGTGAAAACAGACAATTTTCATCTCCAGCACCATTCTTCATCAATTTCTCACTCAACACATCAATATTCAGCTCTCTTCATACACATTCAACAAAATTACACAATAGAAGCTCACAAATCTCCATGGATACACAAAGAATAGACTCAAGAAATCAATGAAACCACACAAAGAGGAGAAAACACAATTTTCAGCAGGAAACTCTCTCTATTCACTTGGATAGCATGTGAACAAATAATCAACCAACCCCCTCATAATAGAGGAAATTGTCTTATATACATTTTCAAGTGTCCCTTTTCACACTTGAATTTTGATCCTTTTCCTCTATTATTCTAAAAATATGCTATCTAGGAGTTTCCAAAAATTCTAGAAAAATTACATAAAATTCTATCCTACATAAGGAAGACTCTTCCTTATTTTTACATCAGTTGCATAAATATTTTTACAAGTTTTTGGCATTTTTACAATTATTTTTCATCAAAAATGCTTCAAAAAATACATCTTCTAACAAGAAATATGTATAAGGCAAAAAGGGTGCTAACTCAAATTTAAATTGGAAATATAGCTCATGTGCATACTCCTACAGCTGTCCTTCTTACCTTTATGGTGATGTGTTTTTGTACAATGGATGTCAAGCAGCATGGCCATGGTGATCTTTCCATACAAAAAAAAACCCACTATTCATATATGGTGATGTGTTATATATCAGCGAATGAAAAATGCTACAGACTTGGCATGAGTTCTATCTAAGAGATAACCACATATGGTTGTCAATTAACCCGATCCAAATGGATAGCACAAAAAATGATAATTGAGCTTTCAATTGATATATCCGATATTTACAGTGTTTTCCTAAGTTATGACCTTACTACTATTTGTAATCTTAAGAAGAGACTAGGATACTCAAATATATCAACTTGCATAGAAATGTACACCCTACAACTCAAGGTAGGACTTTTATCTCTATATAAGTTTTGAATGTTATTCCCCATGCCAGAAACACAACAACCTATTGTTCACCACTGGATGCCCCCTGACAAGTATGACTATTCTATAAGAACATTGGGAGAAATGTTTCTATTTGTCTATGTTCCCAACTAAAAAATCCCAAGAACAGCAAACTGAGTTGATGTTTACCGGGTTTTAAGTGAGAGAGCTTAAGAGAACCCAGTCTTGAGAACTATGTAATTAATCAATAAAAAAAATCAAATTATGTCTATATTAGATCAAGTATTTGCATGGTCTTCTCGTGTGCCATGAACCCTCAACCTCTAGAAGAAGATAGGAAGATAGATACAAAAAAAAGAGGGACAAATCCCTGACCAACAAAAATACCTCCTTTTGTAAATGATTGTTGTTTGGTACAATATTCGGGGATTGTCTGATCCCTGAAGAGAAATCATGTTTGGTCAATGGCTTCAAGATAAAAATGTCAACCCATACATTATCTGTCTTCAAGAGATCAAAATTGATGGGGTCGAGCTACAAAAGAGGCTAAAGTGTATTTCGGCATCTCATGTGTGGGTCATCGCACAACACTTGCATGGGAGCGATGGTGCAGCTATTGGCTTCAAGTCGACCTCACACTCCTTGTTGGTGGATATTGTGACATATTGGAGCCATCAGTGGATTTCTTCATCTTTTAAGGGCCCTCTCTAGCTCACAATTGCCTCGGCATATGCTCGTAATCATGACATAGAAAGACTGAATACTTGGCACTCTTTAAACTCTCTACCCTTTGAGGTCATTCTGCGTTGGGGAGTTTCACATGGTGGTAGTCATGTCTAATAGATGGGACCAAAGGGGGCATGTTATTGAAGGAATTGAGAAAGATGCCTAGGACAAGGGTAAGCTATACCATGATGTGATGGAAGTCAAAGATGTGCACGGTTTCTCTTGATCGAACCTCCATTCAGAAAAAGATTTGTAGAAAGCTAAACTTAATAGATGCTATATCATGCAAAACATCATTGACAAGCAGGGTCCCACATCATTTTCTCAATGTGTGGACTTCGTTTTATCTGATCACTATCCAATGATTCTCACCTTCAAACCACATTTTAGACGTAGGAAGGCCCCTTGGTTTCATGATGATCCCTCAATCCTCTCCCTTCCTTCTGTTCAACTCGTGATCGCCATGACTTGGAGCAAGGTCTTTAGCTGTTGCACCTCTCAAGCTAAGTGCTAGAAGTTAGTTATCAAGTAGTCCCAAGCTCTTCTTTTCAAGGCCCAAAAAGAGATTATTAACATTTGATGGGTGAGAAGGGAAAATATATATCACCAGCTTCAACATCTTGAGACGAAAGTAATTAATGGTAATTCCTTCTTCCAACTCGGACTCAAGAAAGTTAGATGCAAACTAAGATATGAAGAGGAAATTCAAAGAAAGAACCTGTGTATTTATTTTAAAGATTGGTAGGTGGGGAAAGCAGATAAACCGACAAAAGAGATGTGTAAACTCCTAAAGAAGAAGCAACACAAGTAAGAGGTCCCCTACATGATAGATAACAATGCAGTGGAATGCACTTCATCAAAAGAGAATATTGGGCTAATTACCGACCACTTCACTCAACTCCTAGGGATGTCCTCACTACTCACTTCTCAGTGGTCAAATTGCATGGCTTCCATCTCTAAAGTTAGAAAAAAGATAATTCCTCAAAACATCATGAATCTTCTTGACTCCCCTACAACCACCATAGAGATTTTAGAAGTTATTGATGATCTACCAAGTGGTAAAAGCCTGGGTCTAGATGGTCTCACCAATGAATTCTTCAAGTTTCACGAGTGTCTTAGTGAAACCATTACTTTTGGTGTGGAAGGAGGCCCTAAAATTTGGTGCTCTTCCTAAGTTTCTCAATGAAGGGGTGATCAAGATAATTCACAAAAAAGATAGAAAAAAACATGACTGGAAACTAGCAACCATCACTATGCTACAAAATGGCTATAAGATATTAGCAAATGCTCTTGCGAATCACATTAGCTTACATTTGCGTTCATGGATCAACGGGATCAAAAGGGATTCATAAAGGGAAGATCCATCTTAGAGGCCATAATTGATGTATGGGAAGGCTTGGAATTTTCTCAGGAATCCTTGCAAGATTTCCTCTTCATCAAGATCCATTTCAACAAAGCATATGATCACCTAGAGCGGTACTTCATTATGCAATCCCTTAAGATATTGGTTGTGGCTCTAGATTTATGAACATGATCTCTACACTTTTGGGGAAGGTTTGGGCTCGAATTAATATCAATGGTTAACTCTCTCCAAAAAGTAGGCTAAAATGCTCTATTAGGCAAGGTTGTCCTTTGGCTCCACTTCTTTTTGTCATTGCCACCAATGGTCTAAGCTACTTGGTTAACCGTCAGGCCCATCTTGGACAGATCTAGATCTTTAGCTTGCTCCAAGCCAAAGTTAGATGCTTATAAGACTCTTCATAAAAAATACAAATGCTTTTGTGCACAATGACCCTAATAGCATCAACACATTTTGATAATGTCTAAATGTTTTCTGTGTTGCATCTGGATCTAAAATAAATCTTTTTGAAACTACTTTCAAGGCCATTTTAGGGATGCCTCCACAATTCTTCATTTACTAGGGATGTAAGGAGCTACACTGTGGACAAATCTTCTGGCCCCTGGGTACCTGATGAGCTTTGAAGTTTCTATGGGCCAACATTGGGAATGGGTTCTAGCCAAACTAGATGCTAAATTAGCCTACTAGAAGGGCTTGCAGCTCAACCTAGTAGGATGTGCAATGGTGATCAACACATTCTCATTTCTTCTATTATCTATTTACATGTTGGAGATCAAAAGAAAAATATTTCGCAAATCTAGAAAGTACTTGAAAAAAATTTCTGTGGACTAGTAATCCCAACAGGAGGGCGTGCCCAAAATTAAGTGGGCCGTGCAAACCAAAAAGATTTTGGTGGGTTGGGCATTCTAGATGTGGGAGGTATGGCAAATAAGCTAGCTGCCAAGTGGCTTATCAAAGCATGGTGCAAGCCAGAAGCATCATGGGCAAAATTGATTCTCAAAAACAAATCCTCTCTTATGGTTAAGGGAATCCCTAGGTGGAAGGATCTCGATCTGATCACCTTGATGTTTTCTTAGTGTTAGGTGACTCCAAAAGGTTCAATTCTAGTTTCCTCCATATGGAAGAGTTGGAACGCAATGAAATTGTATATCAAGGTTAATGAAGATTGGAAGTGGGTGGCTAGGATTAGACAAAATGTTTCTTTCTGGTTTCCAATTAAGGTAATCAAAGAATTTGACTTGGAGAACATCCAAAGAGCAAAGAAGTTATGGAACAAAGGATATATTAAATGGAAACATCTCTGGAACCATGAGAGAGCTTGTTGGATAAGATATGAGGACATATACCTTATAAGGAGAGTGGACTATGATGATTGATGCCTTCTCTAACATAAAATCAACTCTAGGGATAACTCAAAGACTAGTCTCCTTGTTGGGAATGACCCACCCTAGATTGAAGGGTTAAGATGGACCAACCATAATAAATTGGATGAAACTATGAGGATCCATAAGCAGCTTGACTTGCATATCTCCCTTATTAAAACTTTGTGCATGAATTGGTCTAGCAACAGATCTAGCTTTTGTTGTCTAGGATAGAGAGAGAGAGAATATAGAGGTGGGATAAAATGCTGAGATTGGTGTATGGCTAGTTGATAAGGATAGCAACTAGAGAGAGAGAGTGAGAGAGAGAGAGAGAGCATAAGAAAAGAATTAAAAATTATGGCAACATATGCAAATCAGCACTACTCACTAGCAATGTCAGGGACATGTTATTGTGCTACATTAATATGCTTCTACGCATATACAAAAGAAACATTGTGTTGTTACACTTATGTGTTCCTTGAGTAGCTTTCATGTGAACCTTTTCCCTATGCATGGGCACTTTTTACTCTGGTGCTGGCTGTTGGTGCAGGGAAATCTACAATTGAAGTTTTGATGAAGGATTGAAGTCAAGGACTGAAGAAAAGATCAAGTTATGAAGCATGAAGGAAGTTCATATCCAGAAGATGAAGATGTGTACACATATGTACATTAATTTAGAGTTAGCTCACTTATATTTTTGATTAGTTATGAGCTTGTAAATATTTGACTATGTGTACAAGGGAAAATGTCGGGGAAAATATGAGAGAGTGTAGAATACAAGAATTTAGAAGAATTAGAAGTGATTAGACACTTGAGAAGTGCGAAGATTAGCTCTCTCATCCAGATGTAAAGTTTTCTAGTAATGAAGGAAAAATTGCACCCGATGTTTCTGTGCATTCTCCTTCTCTGTTTGATCATTTCAAGAATACTTTTGTAGAAATCTAATTCCATAGTTAATGAGTCTATGGTTAATGTTTGAGAGACTAATTGTAAACAAACTTTGAGAATTATGAGTAGGAACATTCATATGTGAAGAAGTGTTGACTGTCTTCTCAAACAGGCGCAATCTTGATGGTCAAAGATTTGATCATTTCTCTGTATACAGTTTAAAGTTTTGCACAAGTAAGGAGTCAAAATCTAAGTTGGAAGGTAAGCCATCTATGGCTAAAAGCATTTGCATAAACGGGTTCTAGTTTGAGAGAACCAAGTGTTAGAAGTTACAGGTGTCTGAATCGACTTCTCAGAAGAACAATTTTAGACATTGGTGACTTGATGAGATCATTTCTCAAGATCTACTGAGTCTTTTGGAATGGTTTAACTTGGAGAAGGTGCGAAAACTATAGACGACACTTGTGCAAAGTTTTATAAAAAACTTTACACATTTGATAAGTCAATGAGAAAGTTATGTGCAGCAGACTTTCTGTGTAATCATCTTCTTCACAGTCTGTTCAAGATTTTGGAAATTAAGTATTGATACTCCAAATTGGTGAAGGTTTTAAGTTACTCTTGATATAGAGGTGCTCTAACTTCAAGAGTAGCTTGTTCTTTTGGACATTAACACTCTCCATTAGTGGTATCAGAGCAAGAAGTATCAGAATTGAAGGAAGGAGGACCCCCACTGCTGCAGTCATAAAGAATTCAACAATTCAAGATCCAAAAGGTGAAAGCTTGAGAGAAAAGCTTGAGAAGGAGGCCAGAAGACATCAAGGAAGAAAAAAGGAACTTCATTCGAAGTAAAGGTAATCCTATTTCTCATAAAGCTTGAAGGATTTAATACACAGGTGAAGAAAGGATGGGAGATTCTCTTCAGATAGAGAAACTGGATAGAGAGAATCATCAATGAGTAACATGAAGTAGGAAGATCTGCCCAAGGCCTGTGTAGGCATTTTTCCACAAAAGTCCACATGCACCAACTCTAGAGGATAGGTTGCTTTATTCTTGTTATCTTGTGGAAACACCTTCCTCTGTTGTTTGCCCATCATGTAACTTCACATGGTTCCTTCATGTGTGCAATTGATGGTAGGTGTGGAACCATACCCTAATGATGCATCTCCTTTAGTACAAGGTATCTGATATGGTTGAATATCTCATGCCATAGATTACTTGTACCCACACTTGTAGTGATTGTAAGAGCAGACAAATCATGTAGGTTGTTTCTCCTTATGCCAATATCAACAATGTTGTTGTTACTATCCATAACCTTAGCTATTGTCTTAGTAAAATATACTTGATGGCCTTCATCAATTATAAAAGCTAATGAAAGTGAATTTCATTTAGTTTGTGGAACATACAACACTTTTCAAATCTTTCTAATATCCCCATAGGATTTAATGAAAAAGCTCCTACCTTCACCCACTACAGGACATCTTACATTATTACCTACCTTTATTGTGATGGTTCCTTTCGAGGTTCTAAGGAACTGTAAAGGTATTTTTTGTTTGTCATGTGAGGAGAGCCACCATTGTCCAACACCCATGAGTCATCTGCTCTTGAATCTTCAATTGAGGAGCATACCTTATCTATCATAACAAATAACTCAAGCTTTATTTCTGTAGTGTTGGCAAACTCCTTGCCCTTTCCATCTTTTGAAGATCCATTCTTCTCTTCTACCTTCTTGATGCAACAATCTTGAATTCTATGGCCTTTCTTCTTACAATGGAAACTTCCCTTGAACTCCTTTTTGTCTCCATCTTTGAAGCGTCCACCTTGCCTCCTTTGGAATTTTCTATGAATGCAACATCTCCTTTGTTGCCACCACTTCTTGACTTGAGCCTTAGCTCCTCCTCCGTGCGTAAGGCATTGAATTCTTCAAAAGCTAGTGATTGATTTGAGTATTACGAGCAGTTACAAAACCATCAAACTTTGGTGGACATATTTGAATATAATATCAAGCTAGCCCCTTGCTTGAACTTTGTATACTTGTTCCCATCATTTGATCCCATAAATTATTTACGCATGTGATGAATACCTCTGTGGTCTCCCCATTGACAAACATTATTGCTGCTAGCTAATTCTCCAAGTTTTGAGCCCGTGTCTGATTATGAGTTTCATATTGATTTCTCAATATGTTCCATGCTTCACAAACATTGGTAGTATGTTGAATGAGATTCATAACACTATCAACAACACTTATAACTAGAGCATATATTGCATTTGCATTTCTACATTTCTAAGCACGTAGAAGATTGACATCAAGAGGAGTCATTTGACCAAGATTATTTGGATCACGTGTTTCTTGGGGCTCGTGATCTGTCCTCAGAAGAACCTCTACAAGCTCATACAAACTAAGGTTATAAGTGATTTTAAACTTCCATAGGGTGTAATCCGTACCATCAAGCTCACCTTTCATGATGGTTGGTGGTTGTATCCCCAACATTGGGATGACCAACATCATTGTTGCTCCTACTTGTGCCCCATCTACTCCTGTTGATGAACCACCTTGATTCTTGGTCATAGATGATGATGCAACACTTGACATCTTCTCTTTTTTTCATTGAAGCATCTACAATCCCGGTGTTTCTGCTTTGCACCACCTAGAGTATCTTGAGCTCTAATACGATGTAAGAAATAATATCACAATGGAATAGATAGTAGATAGATTTGAGAAAAAAACATAGACAAAGAGGGATGCATAATCAGAGATAGCAAACTCAAATTCTCAATTTGCCAAGAGCAATGAAAATGCAAAGATGGTTTTGTCCACTCGTGCATTCCCAATATGAAGCTTAGATGGAAATCTAGATAGACTCGAGATCAAGGGCTTATTAGTGCACAATATTGTATAGATCTAGACATGGGCCATGCTTATATAGCTTTTACAATGGGAGTTGATATAGATAAACGTAGTAAGGAGACATAAAATAGTCAACAAAATATATAATATGATAATGCCTCCATGAGTAGATGTCCTCTTGTCTCAGCCTTACAATTTGGGGGCTATAGGGGGCAAGTAGTGCTCTACACTCACCCCATTAAGGTTCTATGGGGAAACTACATAGCACCATAAGGCCAATATTTTCATCTTGAATGGAAACCCAATGAACCAAAAGTTTATGTCCTACCTAACCCAATGACTAGGCTCACAAAGATCATTTATTACCATCAATGGTCACATGGAGACCTCATTTAACTTGTAATTTAGGGTTGCACCACGGATCATTTGTGGTCACTTGAGGGTGGAGTGTTGAGTATATCTAACATTCTGTACGCATCTTGCATCCCCTTGATAGATATGTTCCATGTTTGGATTTTGTTATGCTGAGAGATGGTGGTGAGCCTTCTTGCTACAAAGAGGCTATGCAAACAAATGTCTGAGGGTCTCATAATGGATTCTCCTCATAATGGGGACCTTACAATTTACAGCACCATGGATCATTTGTGGTCACTTGAGGGTGGAGTGTTGAGTATATCTAACATTCTGTACGCATCTTGCATCCCCTTGATAGATATGTTCCATGTTTGGATTTTGTTATGCTGAGAGATGGTGGTGAGCCTTCTTGCTACAAAGAGGCTATGCAAACAAATGATCATGTCAAGTGGAAGCATGCCATGAAGAGTGAATTGGATTCTAATCACAAGAATGGTATTTGGGATTTGGAACCTTTTCCAAGGGGAAGGAAAGATTTACCATGTAAATGGGTATATACATTGAAATTCGTATTGGATAGTTTCTCCAAAGTGTAAAGCACGACTAGTTTGAAAGGGTTTAAAGCAACAACATGGTGTTGAATTTGAGAAAAACTTCTCTCCAATGGTCAAGATGACTAAAGTCACATGTTTCTTGGATTTGTTATAATGGAGGGCTTCGACTCGGTGGACTTAAAAACTCCCCTAAACAATGTTACCAAAAGCTTGATGCCTTTATGGTCTCAAGGCTATTCTCAAAGCAATGAGGATCAATGTCTCTACAAAAAGAGATGCTAAGATGGCAGCATGATTACTGACAAGTCCTCTCATGACCTATCATTTCTCAAGAAGAAGTTGATGAGACATTTGATATGAAGGATTTTGAGGATGCCAAACATATTCTTGGCATGCACATTACTCATGATAGGAGTGAAAGATGCATATATTTATCTCAAAGTGAGTACATATCCAAAGTACTTCACAAGTTTGATATGCAGGGTGGAAAGGCACTGAGTACACCTTTATCTACATGTGTGAAGTTGAGAAAGGATGATTGCCCAAAATCAGATGAGGAAAAGGAATTCATGACTAAAATTACTTATCAATTTGTTGGCGGTAGTCTCATGTATGCTATGGTGGCTATGAGACCACACATTTGTGAGTAGATATATATTGAATTTTGGCAAGAAACATTGGGAAGTAGTCAAGATGATTTTAAGATATTTGAGTGGCACTAAGGACAAGTGTATATGCTTGGGTAGAGGAGAGGCATCTATTATTGGTCACACATATTGTGACTATGCTAGTTTTGTAGACAATCAAAAGTCTACATCAAGGTACATTTTTCACTTTCTTGAAGGTGCTACCTCTTGGAGATTTCATCTTCAAGAATGTATAATTATTTCCACTATAGAAGCAGTGTATGTTGCAGCTAAGTGAGGCATGTAAGGAAGCATTGTCACTTCCTCATCTTGCTTGTGACATGGGTCTACCTTAGCATGTGCCTCATTTGCTTAGTGATCACCAAAGTGCCATTGCTTTGGCTAAGAATCTGGTCTATCCTGAAAACATCAAGCACATGGAGGTGAGGTGTCACTTCATTAGATATTGCTTAGCAATTGAGCACATTATTCTTGAGAAGGTTCATACTCGAGATAGTGTTGCAAGTGCTTTGACTAAACTCTACCATAGGATAACATCGACATTATTGTCACTTGATGAGGGTTATTGATTCATGATCTTGCATAGTTACTTGTATATTGTGTAACATGCCCATCAAATGGGAGGTATAATTTGTATACTTACACTCAGGTATCCTTTACCATTCTTTATTTTTTCACCCATAGTTCACTTTGGCCATATTGTCCATTAGTGGGAGATTGTTATTGTTAATGTCCACGTGAAAGGCCAAATGACCACTAGACACTTTTGTACATATTTAATAAGACATATAGTGGCCTAGTTAGCCACAGACTATAAGTTCGATCGCCTATGTAAAACCTAAGAAATTTATGTTTGAGGTCTCTGGGTACTATGTAATTTTTGCATATTCTACAAGTCTCTTCAAAGTGTTAATGACATGTTAATCTCTTTCATTTCCGTTTGTATCCATATGAGTGCATCTCCATTTTGTATCTCATTGTATTTGGGTACCTTTCCATTTGCTTCTACTTTGTATTCATTCTGCTTCAAGGAAAATTATCCCACATGTGATGTAATTTGGAGAGCCTCCTCCAATTCTATATGAGGAGGGCCTCTCCCCACTTTGTACTTGGTTAGAAGCTTGGAGAGCCTACTTCATTCTCTTGGCAAGCTCATTTCTAGTCCATGTGAGTTTATCCATTTCTTGGTCTGCTCTCTTTGAGTCTCACACTCTTTCATTTTGTGAGTACACTCTTGTTTTAATTTTGTTTTTGTGTGTGTAATCTTTACATGGTATTAGAGCATTAAGTGGAGATCTTGGTGTTTCTTTTAGAGTTGTTGATGATGCTTTGGAGGTCTTGGTGGCATTCTTTTGATGGTTGATTTGTTTCATCACTTATCTCATGCTTTGAGATCATTTTGTATGCCTTTTTTCCTCCCATCCCCAGAATATCTCAAAAATCCCTATAGATCCTCACATTGGATTTTTAAGTCCCTTTCATAACACACACATTTCTAGAAGGTCATGTACATTTATAGTCGACCCTCTATTTTCTATGGCTCATTGTATGAAAATTAAATTAATGGTTTTAAGTGGATACTATAGGTCATTGTTTTGGGTTCTGCACTCTACTCCTGATCCTCCCATTTGTCTCATGTAACCATTTAATTTGGCAAACTCCTTTTCTATTTGACAGGGAATTGACCCTTTTCTTTGGCACAATTTGGCAATACATTCCCTTTATTTTTATAAACTAAAAAGAAATACAATAAGGACTTTTGTGTGTGTGTGCGCATGCGCTTGGGGCTACTCTAAGCCCCCAAGCATGTCAAAGTATTCATAGGGCTACTCTAATCCCAACCCCCCATCTTGGTGTTGACTCCTTCTATATTTGTAAGTGTGGTGATTCATTTTTGAAGTTTTATCTTCTTCAAGGGCTACATCATGTCTACCATTTCCAAGTACGACTTCATCAATTATGTTGTACTTTCCATTGTTCATGCCTATTATCATGCAGAAAGAGGAAATGTTGAACGACACAAATTAGAATTTGTGGAAGGACACTATCAAATCTTATTTGTACACAAACATAATGTATGAAGTTGTGGATGCTACATAACTTGAAGCCAACAAGGATAGTGATCCCACTACCTAGAATGTTTGGAACATTAAGGATAAGTGAGCCCTAAGGCAACTATTGTTAGCTTGCAATGAGTTAACAAAAGGACATATTCCCTCTTGTAAAAATTTTCATGAAGCTTGCAAGATATTTCAAGATTTGAATGAAGATAAGACTTCCTTAAGAATTTATGCCTTAGAAGGAGAATTCCATATCCTAGAAACTAATTCCGAGGACCTTGTCATTAAAGTCATTTGCACTCTTGAAGATTATCAATGTGAGCTTATGTTATGTGGCAGACAATTGTTGATTGAAGATATGGCTATCAGACTTGTAAACAAACTCCCAAAGTCATATGAGACCCTTTTTAGGACCCTCCACAATCAAGGTCAAATCTTGAATTGGGAAGAATTACAAAGATTTCTGCTCTTCCATGACTCACATGCAAAGTCATCAACATCAAAGGAAGCAACAATGAAAGCTAAAGGAACCTTCAACAAGCCTAAACACTATAGTCATCAATCTAGCAATGATTCTAAGCAAGGCTTCAACAACTCTTCTAATAAGAATTTTACATGAAATTATTGTGAGAAACTAGGAAATCTCGAAAAATTATATTATAAGAAGAAGAATAATTATAAAGCATGTACATCTAAAAATCATTTTTAATTCTTCTATACATAGGTCTCATTTTTCAAGTGAAGATTTTTTCATCTCAACAAAAGCCAATGCTTTGATCACTTCTAGCTCATCACACAAATGGACATTTGAAAGTGGAGCTACCTCCCACATGTGCAAGGATCACGAGTTCTTTCAAGAGCTAGAATACCCCAACGGAGAAGTTCACTTAGGGAACAAGTCTCCCAAGTATCACAAGGAAGGAGATAAGGAAGAGATCTCACACACACACACTCACAATCAAAGAGGAGAGCACACATAGATTTAGGCAAGGAAGAATAATATTCTTATTCTTCTTCTTCTTCTTCTATTGCAGAAAAAGAATGTACAAGAATGACCTAAAACAACAATACAAGTGCAATATATAAAGAATAGTACATAAAGAAAATCCTAATGTCCATAAGTGAGTGAGCTAGTAAGAAAAAATTGTGCCACCACTCTCGGTAGATAAATCTAGTAAAGCTCAATGAAGTATCCCCAACATATATCGGCATGACCACTATACATGTCAGAGAAATTAAAAAGTGATACGTGTCATCTTGGATCATCACATGTTGAGCTTGATATCTCAACACTCCCTCATCAATGTCATGTCCTCTAATCTAGGCATCTTTTGAAACTTCTTCAGCTCCTTTACATTAGATTGCTATGCGATGGCTGCCTCTAGTCTTTGTGATGAGAATGAGAGAAGGATCTATTTCTTTTGAAAAAGCATAAAATTCAAAAAAGTGGATGGTTTCTATGCAATCAGAATATGATGCTATTATGAAGAATGGTACCTTCTTTTTATGTGATTTGCCTCTTGGAAAAAAGGTCATTGGCACTAAATGGGTATACAAGCTAAAACATAAGTCTGATGGAACAATTGATAGGTATAAGGTTATGTAACATTTGTGCACTTGTAGCTCATCATGGTTGGAATGTACATGGGTTCGACATTAAAATTGCATTTTTGAATTTTGAGGAAATCTTCTCTCTAGTGGTCAAGATGACTACCTTGCGCATGTTGCTTGGATTCGTTGCAATAGAGGACTTAGCGCTAGTCCAAATGGATGTGAAAATTGCTTTCTTGCATGGAGATCTTACAGATGAGATCTATATGGAACAACCAGAGGGTTATGTAGTTCTTGGAAAGGGAAATCTAGTTTGTAAGCTCAAGAAGAGCTTGTATGGACTTAAACAGTCCCCTAGACAATGGTACCAAAAGTTTGATGCTTTTATGAAGTCTCAAGGCTATTCTCAAAGCAATGAGGATCATTGTCTCTACACAAAGAGATGATCAGATGGCAGCTTGATATGCTTGATACTTTATGTCGATGATATGTTGATTGCTGGGAAGTACTCTTATGACTTGTCAATTCTCAAAAAGAAGTTGAGTATGAAGGATTTGGGGGATGCCAAACATATTCTTGGCATGCGCATTACTCGTGATAGGAGTAAAAGATGCATATACTTGTCTCAAAGTAAGTACATATCCAAAGTATTTCACAGGTTCAATATGCAGGGTGGAAAGGCATTGAGTACACCTTTACCCACATATGTGAAATTGAGCAAGGATGATTGCCCCAAATCAGATGAGGAAAAGGAATTCATGACCAAAATTCCCTATCAGTCTACTGTTGGTAGTCTCATGTATGCTATGGTAGCTATGAGACCAGACATTGCATTTGCAGTGGTAGTTGTGAGCAAATATATGTCTAATATTGGCAAGAAACATTGGGAAGCGGTGAAGATGATTTTGAGATATTTGAGTGGCACTAAGGACAAGTTTCTATGCTTAGGTAGAGGGAAAGCATCCATTATTAGTTATACAGATTCTGACTATGCTGGTTGTGTAGACAATCATAAGTCTATATCAGGGTACATTTTTCATTCTGGAGGTGCTATCACTTGGAGATCTCGTCTTCAAGAATGTACAATTGTTTCCACCATAGAAGCAGAGTATGTTGCAGCAAGTGTGCAAGGAAACATTGTGACTTTCTCATCTTGCTTGTGATATGGGTTTACCTCAGCATGTACCTCGTTTGCTTAGTGACAGTCAGAGT
This sequence comes from Ceratopteris richardii, assembly GCA_020310875.1. Lineage (NCBI taxonomy): Eukaryota > Viridiplantae > Streptophyta > Polypodiopsida > Polypodiales > Pteridaceae > Ceratopteris > Ceratopteris richardii. The sequence goes on from CM035424.1 coordinate 127,185,927, forward strand.
GCCATTGCTTTGGCTAAGAATCCGGTCTATCATGCAAAGACCAAACACATTGAGGTGAGGTATCACTTCATTAGAGATTGCTTAGCCACTGAGCGCATTATTCTTGAGAAGGTTCACACTTGAGATAATGCTGCGGATTCTTTGACTAAAGCTCTACCACAAGATAGCTTTCGACAGTGCTCTCACTTGATGGGGGTTACTTGATTCATGATCTTACACAGTCACTTGTATACTGTGTAACATGCCCATCAGGTGGGAGGTATAGTTTGTATACTTACACTCATGTATACTTTATCATTCTTTATTTTTCTCCCATATTTACTTTGGCCATATTGGCCTTTAGTGAGAGATTGTTACCTTTAGTGTCCATGTGAAAGGCCAAATGGCCACCGGTCACTTCCTTGTATATGTTCTTTAATAAAACATATAGTGGCCTGGTCAGTCACAGATTGTAAGTTCGACCGCATTTTTTAAGACCTAAGAAGTCTGACTTCGTGCTCCCTGTGTACTGTGTTTTTCTATGTATTCTGCAGCTCTGTGTTGAGTATTGTGTGCCGCCTTAGGAGCTGGATTTTCTACTCCGAGGATATCATCGTGGAGCTCTCGAGAAGGAGAGTGCACTGTGATGCATCACCATTGAATTACTTCATTTATTCCATTGCAAGATATGGAGGGCTCATAGTAATTGAGATGAGTTGGTTCTTTTTGGAACACAACATGGAAAGGAGAGCATGATGATGCAAACATAGTAATTACGAGAAACTTGATACGAGAACAATTGAAATTGGATGGAAACATTTTAAAGTGTGAAAAAGACATAGTCACTTATTGCAAGACCAACCTGATAGGGGAGCAAGTTCAACCTATCCCTCAAAAGAGAGGGAATGCAAACATTTATTCTAGGAGGTCACCAGGTCATGTGAGTAGAGAGTACAAGTGGAATTGTGCACCTATTGAAAATCTCACATGTGTAGGTTGTTTGCTATCACAACCTGAGAGATGCAAATGCACTTGTAGCCAAGCAATTATCATGCTTTCGTGATGCATGCATGCATGCAATCTAATTTGAATACTTGTAACAACAGAAGCATGTGCAAGCTTGGACTTAATATCTTCTGCTACCATTGCCAAGGAACAAGGACTAGGACAGTGACTCTTCCTTAGATGAACCAAATACAAATGGCTATGATGGTTTCACATATGAAGGTCATCATGATGCACTTAGTGCTCCTTTGAGTATTGATAACAACTTTTTAGTGAAATCAAACATTGAAACCAATGTTGAGGATGCATAATTTTACTTGGTTAAACGCATACACATAAAGGAAAGGCAAGAAAATCCTATGTGGATCAATGGGGCAATGCAATTGACAACGGTTGTTATATTGTGTAGGGATTGTATTACAAGAAAATAGACGCATTCACATTTTTTTTTGGATGATAATATCACATCTTGTGCATTGCATCAAAATACCAATGCAACAGATTTATGAAAATAAAAAAATGTACAAAAGGGCTGCACAAATTTATGAGATTTTTTACAATAGTATTCCTTATGACATTTGAATTTTTACAATTGAGGGGTAATGTTATAAAGTAGCTTGACAAGGTTCAAGTGAATGATGAAATTAGATACTCCTTGAGTTTCAAAAAAGCCATAAACTTAGTCTAATGGTTAAGTCTTAAGGACGGAAAGGAATAGATTCAAGGTTCTATCCCCACGAGTGCTAGTGGGGAAAGTATTTTGCTTATAGACCCTCGAGAGCCTTGAGTTCTATGAGGCTTAATTCAAGTGTCCAATACACCTACAACCAGGGCACCCCAATGGAAGGTCTTGAAGCAGTGGTTACTAATGGTTATTAGGAAATTGTGGGACAATATTTCCAAATGAAACACAATCTCTAAAAGGATGCATGAATCTCTTAAAGAATTACGGAGGTGCGAGTAGAGAGGTTGGTGTGGTAAGCCAATGAGGACTCATGAGTGGCATCGGTGGAATGTAGTAGCTTGCACACATTTTTCTTGTGAAGGGCTATTTTGGGTGTCAATAATAGGCATTTTTCATTTATCGAAAAATATGTATATGCGTCCTATAGACATATCGAAATTTCTCATATGAAACGTAGAACTAATGTTGTGCTTTCACAAACCTTGAACTGCAATAATTGGTATCAGAGCAAGTCACCGCTTCATCTAGGGCATCATCGACACCCCTCAAGTCACCATCTCATAATTGCATGAAAATGGTGAGCATACTCGAGGCAATCAGGAGTTCAAAGTAGCTTCGCTGTGTGGCATCAAAATATTGATATGAGCTCATTTCAGCCTCCAAATGTAGTATCGAAGTGACTTTGTAGGTAAGTCCATCCTTTTGTGCCAAACGTATATATAGATTTTGGTTAGCCAATACAAGCATTGCAAATTCTACCAGAGGTTTAGCAGAGCCTAACTAGGTGTCAAAATTTTTGAGATACAATCATTTTTTTTTGCATTAGGGTATTTAGTCATTGGCCATGGTTAAAAGCAACTATATATTCCATATGTTAGATGTTAATAATTACCCATTGTGGGTATATATGATGCATCATGTATCGGTAGAAAAAGGTTGTGTAATATTGTGCAAGGTTTTGAAAAGTCTCCTTCTGTAGACCTCAAACTCCAACATGTATGATGCATCATCCAAAGGGTAAAGATCATAGCAAATCTTTCATATATTTCTCATGTATCTTGTCTCTGGGAAGCATTATGCACAGGTTGACACAATGGCTTTGACTTATGATAGTAACAGATACATGGATCTAGTTTTCTATTCATAAATGATGTGTGCCAAAAGGCTTAAAAGTGACGAGCAATTTACTTCATAAACAAGTACTTCTTGAGACTTACTTGCAGATAACAAGCTAAAATCTTAACATTTGTATAAATCTAGATGACATTATAGCTATCTATTGCAAACCAGATCTATCGGCAAACCAAAATAGAGTATACTACCAAAATAGTAACTTGAAATAAGGGTACCATAACCTCTTTGAAACGTCCAATACAAAGGTGTGCAAAAACTTCCCCATTCAAAGATTGATTTGCAATAGATTTAAGACTCAAACTACAAAAAAAATCTATATGGGCTAAAAGAAGGAGAGATAACATAGAAGCCCAAAGTTAAAGCACAAAAAGCCTCATATTCACTAATATATGACACCATAAACAGAGATATGTCACTAGTGAGCTAGAGGATACCCGAAAAAGAATAGATATGAGTACATGTTGTAAGCTTTAAGGAGCAGTAAAAATCATTGAATTTCACTGCCTATACTAAGAGAGCCACTATTCTGGGCTACCTCTTCTAAAAATAGAGACCATTAATTTGATCTTGACTTTTAACCACTTTTAGTCCAAGTTTGTGTAGAATATATATACTCATTATATGGATATTCAAGACTTAAAACAAGGTTCCCTTAGAAAAAAGTTATCAAAATCCCAAGCAAGGGAGCTACCACCATATAATTTAGAAAGAGAGGTAGAATGGGTGAAAACTATGTACTCTCATGCATTTTCCTAATCGAGATGCACATCTTTGTTCTTCCTCGGGTGCATCCTCTTAGTAAAGGCATTTCCGCATACTGTTGATCTCTCAACATGGATTGGGTCTTTAACATTCTTCACCAGCCTCTTGCTTTTCTCATACATGTTTGCAATGCTCCACCATGTTTTTGAGCTCCTCTATCCTCTAGATCCTCTTCTCGCAATCATAGGCACCATCTTCTTTACTACCATCACTAAATATGAGGACTCCAAATTTCTTGTAAGCTTGATGACAATGCTCTTCTTTCTTCTTGTCCTTTGAAGAGTCAAGGACTCCTCTACATCATAGGCATAAGGCCCTTCAAAATCATAATCATCCCATATTTTTTGTAGAATTCATAGCAGGCTCGAAGTGAGTCTATGCATAAGGTCACAATTTCCAAGAAGGAGATCATTCCAAAGTCTTATGGATTATCATACAAGTGCACGATCTCCAATCAATTAATTAGAACACCTCAAAAGAGTGCTACAATTTTGAAACAAGAGGGTGATATTACTAGCACATGATTTCCAAGCTAGCTATACACACAAGAAAGAGCCTTAAATCCTAAGGCTCATAGAATCTTAGGTCTACTTGTTGAAATGATTATAAAAGGGAAACAACAAATGTAAAGAGGCAAAAATTTTCTCCAGTCCTTTATAATTCCTTCTCTATTATTAATAATATTCCCTTGGACATCTTTCCCATTCACTTATGGTTTCATAATTGAGAAAAACATTTTGGTTAACGAAAGTAAATGAAATTAATTAACTGAGCAAGGCCTAAATTTGATCGGCATTTTTTCTTATCAAGGGTTATTCCATCTATAAAAAGAGGGCATTTTTCAAAATTTATGTAAAATGATAGGTTGAGATTGATCATTTATATTAATTTTTATACATATATATGTGCATTACATGCATATACCTTATACATATATCTTCTAGCTTCTATAGACATATCATTATGAAAGGTAGAAGCAATATTTTATTTATCATTTGACATTTTGTCTTGCTTGTGAAATTTAGGCCCTGTCATTGAGTATGAAGTAGTATTCATCATCATTTGAAGTCTCTGCTTTGATGTCATGGAAAAACTCTGATCAAGTCAAATAATTAAGGAAAGTGATGTCCTACATGTATCAAAGGTTTCATCCACCATATCCCTCAGAACTATAGGGAGAAAATACTATGGAGAGCAAACTAGCATGATATAAGATCTGCACCCCCATTAAGGGCAACTATGCAGCTTGAGGTGCATAGTATTGGGAATTTAGAATCCAAAGCTATCACTCATCAAATGAATATGTACAAATTGTTGATATATTTAGGTAGTGATGTATGTGAACACACTAGGATCGCCGAGGCACGTTTTTCCCTCTTTAGGAGGTTTTTTCCCCCCAGCTTGTATATATGTCTATTGCCCCCCTAATGGGCTACTTATTTGTACATTCTCTAGTAATACATTCAGTATTGTGTGTTGTGCTCCAAGATTCTTCTTCTTCCTTGTGTTGTTCGCGTGCTTCTGCAGACATCTAACTCCAACAATTGGTATCAGAGTAGGTCGTCGCTTCATCTAGGGTGCTGTTCACACTCCTCCGTTTGCAGTCTCAGAATTGCACGAATTTTGGTGAGCATACTCAGCGTGTTTTCGAGATCAAAACAGCTTTGTTGTATGGTGCCAAAATCGCGATCTGAGCTCATTTCGGCCTCCGAATGCACTATCGCAGCGCTTATACAGGCTATTTCGTCCTTTTGTGCCGAAGATATATACCAGTTTCTGTTTGCTAGTATAAGCGTCTCGAAGTCTGCTACATGTCTAGTGGAATTCATCTGGGTAGTTCTGTTCAACTTTTTGAGATATAGTCAATTTTCTGCATCAAGGTATTTTAGTCACCGGCCATGGCTGAAAGCAGTGATGTATTCCGTATGTTGGCTGTTGAGGATAAGTTGGATGGTACCAACCACCCATTATGGGCTTATATGATGCGACATGTGTTGGTTGCAAAAGGACTGTGGAACATTGTGCAAGGTGTCAAAAAACGTCCTATCACACCTGCAACTATTATAATTGCAAGTACTAAAGCTGATGCAGAAGGTGTCGAAGATGGTGATATTCTGCATATTCTTGTTCGTGCTACGGTTTCTGTTGCACCTACTGTAGAGTAGATTCGTTGGGATGGCAGAGATTCCTAGGCACATGCATTGATAGCTTTGTCTGTCAAACGTGCCATTATTCCTCATATTCCCTCTTGCAGAACAACTAAGGATGCTTGGGATACACTTATCACATTGTACCAAGCTAGGAATGAGGCTCGTGTTGCTTACCTCCGAAAACAGTTGGAGAGTGAGCACATGAATGAAGGTGATTCTATGGACAGTTTCCTAACAAAGATCAAAGACTTGAAGGAACAGTTGATTTCTATTGATGAGGTTATACCAGATAGCTCACTTGTGCAGACCGTTCTGAATGGTCTTCCTGATTCATATCAGAGTTTTGCTTCTACTCTTCGGTTGATGATGAAAGGCAATCCAAATGCCTTGTCATTTGAATAGTTAGTCTTTGTTCTGTTGCAGGAAGATGAGTCCAGGCAAAACATGTCCATTATGCGTGTTGCAGATCAAGCTTGCCTGGCTAGTCACAAGGGCAAAGGAAAATGGAGCTCTTCTACTAGTAAGCAGAAATCTGCAAATGCTGCACATTCGAAGAACCAAGATAAAGATGAGAAAAAATCAGAAAAGCAGAAATTGTTTTGTAAGTACTATAAAGGGAATGATCATATCATAAAGAACTCTCCAAAACTGGCTGCAAAAGAGGCAAAGAAGAAAGAGGCTCGAATGGTTATTGCAGAAGCCTCTACACCAAAAACGGAGTCTGCTAATCTTGTGCAGGAAGAAGAATGGGCATTTGCTACTGTTTGCAGTTTTGACCCATCTTCTCATGAGCAATGCATGTCTGCAGTAGACTCAGATGTTTGGTACTTTGACAGTGGGGCGACCAAAAATATTACCTCGCA